>JAECXD010000673.1:0-675000 GCA_018151445.1 Zaprionus inermis | reverse complement strand
GGTGTATGCTGTGTATACGAAAATAGCCAAGTTAAAGGTCAGGCGGCCGTTTTTAATAGGCGCTCTCCGAAAAGTATGCTACAATTTTCTGGCTGTTTTTGTGCGCGCGAGCGATATAACGTATACGCCGCGTGCGGCAACCACTGTGAGATTTACGATGGGTCAATCGAGACGTGAAGCATTTCATGTTATTGTTTTTTGGTTCATGTAACCCAATTCGTTTTTGTTTTTCTTTTGGCCAAACAAAACACATGCCTCGATGGAGCCGAAAGGCCTGATAGAGGGAGCAGAGATAAAAATGATTTAAGAAAAGGAAGCGGCCAGCTAATCAAAAGTTTCCAACGAAAAACAAGACATAAACGAAACAGTACAATTTATAATGAAGTTCTTTACATTTCCCGGTGCCCAGTTATATTGATATATATGTTAGCTGTAGTTTTTGCCTCCCCCTTCATACTAAACAAATGTTTGCAATATTCGCCGCAGATGTAGTGGAAAATTTCTCATGTATTTCTCGTGAATAAATCACAAGCTGATGGATTGAACAACTTTGCTGCAAGCGTATCGAATTTTCTTACTTCCTTTCGCCTTTTCCCGCGACTTTGCATAAGTTTCATTTTGCCCGATATTATAACAATGCATAATAAAATGTGAGCACTCTATATCCATTTCAATCCCCTCTACGTCCTGCCCATACCTACATAAATGTAATATCTATTTGTTTACATAAAATATTATGCGAGCGCGTTGCGAGTGTAATGCAAATTGGGTTTCGCCTCGAAGGCCAATAGAAGCTACCCACCTACCTCCCCTTCTCTCTCTCTCTCTCTCTCTCTATCCCTATCTCTTTCTGCGGCTATGGCACAAAGAGTTACCACCCGGACTGGAGTCAAAAGTCTGCGTCGCGAAATCGCGCGCCATTCACAGCATGATATCCTACGTTTCTGTTCTTGTCAGTACAAGGTCGTCAGCGTCTATTGGGCGACAGGTTTATGACACGCACACGCACTCGCACGAACACACACACACTCACACGCACACACTCAATACAGTTGCAGAAATATTTGAGTACGTTAAGGATGTTTAGTCTCAATAAAACTGGGGCTACACATTCTATAATTCCATCACGAAGTGCCATAAATTATACAACTCCATAGGCGGAGACAAATGAGATATATAGAGAGCTGATACATATGCATATATACTATATACATATATTTAAGATTCTCATTTTGCAAAATTAAAATATAATCATATATATAAACTACAAAAAGTATTCACACTCTTTTCACTTACACAGCGCGTGTGCGATTAGATAAGATAAGCACAGAAATCAGTAATTTATATATGTTTATATTGTCGAAAGTACTTTATACACATTTATAGT
This sequence comes from Zaprionus inermis, assembly GCA_018151445.1. Taxonomy (NCBI): domain Eukaryota; kingdom Metazoa; phylum Arthropoda; class Insecta; order Diptera; family Drosophilidae; genus Zaprionus; species Zaprionus inermis. Next base: position 673,613 of record JAECXD010000673.1, on the reverse strand, counting down.
GATATTCCTAAATTCTGTTGTATTCCTCAAATAATAAATAAATTTAAGGAAATCAATTTGAGAGCAAAGAAAAGAAGCAGTTGAAATAATCATAAAAGGGAAAAACAGCGGAATACACTCTTTAACGTAGGCTCGCCTGCTTGGGCGCCAGGCAATGTGATAATTGTTAAGGCATCTTCAAGTGGGGTCTGTGTTGGGTTCTGCCCGTTAGGGGGGTGGGGGGGAGGAACGAGGGGCATGTCGTGTGCCTGCCATAACATAAAATGCCTTTGGGGTCGCAGCAGTTGGCCCAAAAAAAAAAATAAATAAAATAACAACAGTTTTATTGCTCCAATGCCACCAAAAGTGGCGTTGTCAGCAGCAGCAGCAGCCAGGACCAGGACCAGGACCAGGACCAGGACAAGGATCGGTCCAGGAGCAAAAAGCAAATTACAAACGCCACGTACTTGAGGCTTGTCAGATTGTCGAGGGAACAGGGAGTAAGTAGAAAGGGACCAAAAAAAAAGAGAGCAAACGTAAAGCAAACAAAACGCTGATAAGAAAAAGCAGCAGCAGAATTCGGGACTTTCTGCAGCTTTGATTAGCCCCTTTTGGGCCCAAGGCATAGAAGGTTGCGGCGTGCGGCGAATCAAAAACATGTTTCATATTTTTCCCTTGCTCTCCGACTCTCTCTTCCCTCTTAATGAAAACAAATTGCCTCAAAGCGGCGGTCAAAGTCGCTGCGAATGCCAAAGATGCTGCTGCTGCTGCTGCTGCTGATGATGATGACGATGACGATAATGATGATGAAGATTGACGGCAGGCATGAAGAGAGGAGCGGAGCGAAGAGCTGGGCAGCAATTTCGACTTTCGGCTTAAACTTATAACGAATGCAAATGCAATAAAAGCCAGCTCGCAATTTGTTTGCACTTCAATTTAATTTAATTTATTAAATATACGTAATATACGTAAAGACAGCGAGACTACAAATAAACAATGAATAAACCACACCCCCTTCACGTTGCATAATTAAGTGGATTTACACAGATCTCTCTCACTCAGCGGTAGCCGCTACAATTGCCTAATGCGCTTTATCACATCGCACAAATTCGAGAGCGACAGATAAACTACGCAAAGCCACATTAAAAAACATATTCTAAGACTGGTGACACCCCTTCGATTAAAATTCTACAATTACTAAGTAGATATACACTGTTAAATGTTTGGTCAATTACAGAGTTTCTAATCATATATTTACATTTATATTTATTTATTTAACTATTACTCGCTTTAAAATTGTCCCTTTTTTATATTTACTTCACTTATTATAAAAAGGGGAGGCATGTAAATAAAAAACCAGAAATCAAGCTTATTATTCGTAATACACCAGCAAATTGAAAAACTACAACTTTGTTTTAATGCCGAAAAAATCGACTTTTTGCCCATAGTACTGGCTTTTAATTTACAATATTAATTGCAGTTATTGTACTCATTCTATATATTTTTTCGTATGCATAATTAAGCTCAGCATATAAACATAATTAAAATATGCAAATAGTAACCCTGCACAGTGGGACAGAACGTGCTTTTATGTGCTCAGAGTGCCACAACAACACATCTGGTGTATGATGCACAAACCGCGCCACGCTCCAAGTGTTTACGCCAACGCTGCACGAAGATAAATGATTTCAATGCAACACAAAAAGAAAAGAGACAGACAACGAAAATAAAAAATAAAATGAAAATAAAATTAGCGTAGAAAAAAAATAAAAGGAAGAAAAGAAGAATATTCAGTGCGTGGCATTAACAATTCCATTAAGTTGACATGTGCAATACACTGGGGCGCCACAGAAAGCCAGGCCAAATGCGAGTAATCTGGTTAGTATCCCCAGTTGGGGCTCAGGGCTAAATCTCTGTTGACAGGCGGTGGTAGAGACGGAACGAGTAGGCGACAAATAAACTCGACACACGCAGCACGAAAGAGAGAGAGAGAGATAGGGAGAGCAACTCATTAGACAGCGATTCGCAGAGTTTTTGCGAATTCGTATAGATTAAAAGAGTTGCCTCGTCATACGTGATCATTTATAAAGATTTATGCAAATTTACATGACATGCAAACAAAAGACAAGAGCACAAAGGCAAAAATACAAAAAAAAAAAAAAAGGGGAAAGAGAAAGCCGAAACAGACGACGAACTGATAAAAGACTGAGCTTGTCAATGGAGAAAAAGCACAAACAACACACACGACACAAGGTGACAAACAGTTGAAGAACCAGAAACAACAAAAACAACAAGAACAGCTAAACAAAAAGCAAAGTCAAAAGAAAAATAAACAGCGAAGCAACAACAAGAAAAGTCGTTAAACAATTTGATACGCGTTGCCCTTGAAAAGAGCAAAAAAAAAAACAAGCAAAAGAAACACTCGAAAGTCAGAGAGACAAGTGTAACGAAAAAAAAAACGAATTACGTATACACTTCCGATGCGCATTATATATACATATACAGCATGATATAGCTTTAATTCACTTTGAATTGTATTGTGCCTATTGCCTCTCCACTTCCGATAAACATAACGAAACGCAAATAAGATAAACCCTGTGCAAACTAATTGACAAAGTCTTTGGGATCGCTTGCGTCGGTCGTGCAATGAACCCAGCGCTAAAACCGGCTATAGATATGACGTGAGTTAAGAACTCGATCCAAATGCAAATTGCCAACACAATAGGAGGAGAGATAAGACACCGCAGACAACGTAGATTATGCCACGCAACAGCACACCCTGGAAAAACATGCCACAAAAGGGGTGTAGATGAGGGCATATATATTCACGATCAATATCAGCTGCAGCCAGCGATTAGGTCGCTACAAACTTGCCTTAGTCAGTTTTCGTAAACTTTACAGGGCACACAGTGTACAGGGTATCTTTAGTAATTGCAAAGTATGACAAATTTATAACTATTCATATATATTCTTGATCAATATCAGTAAAGCATAAGCATGCGTCACTCACACAAAAATTGAGAGAGAGCAAAAATTGAGAGAGGTTTGCATTTACACTTTGCCGTGTACTGCAAGCAGTAGAAAGAGACAGTGAGCGAGAGAGAGGAAGGGTCAAACGGAGAAAGAACGTAGTCAATCCTTTGTTTGAGCTACGCAACAGCAGTCAATCAAACCTTCAATCAATCAATCAATTGTGCAAGCTTTCAGCTATTAAAAAGGTGTAACATATAGGGGCGTGGCACGCTCACCCACACTCACCGTTCGGTAATTTCGAGTAAACACAGTGTGCGCAATTGCTCAAGAATTTTGCGTCTGCTCAACGTGGCGTATGATTAATTTCACTTTGCCTTAGCAGCAAAACGTTATTTAGTGTCAAACTTAATTGCACCCACAGCGAGGGCAAACAACTACAACAAAAGCGGAAAATAGTAACTACAAGTCATGTGCAGAGATAGCGAAAATGCTGCGACACAAAAATATGTTGAAGAATTTTCGACGCCGTCTCCGTCGCGCACAGCACCTAGGGGACTCTCGATTCTCACTCTCTCTCTCTCTCTTTCGGCTTCTGCTCCTGCCTTTCGCCGTCTTGCCTTGCTACTCGTGACTAAAGTTTCCCTGCGCTTTTCCCTTTTGGGGCAGCATCGGAAAAACTAATTAATAGCACATTTTATGTTTGCCTGCCTGCCGGCCAGATTAGTTCACTATCCGCACTCTCCCTCCCCTCTTTATCTCTCAGGCAATTTCATTCAACGCTTTTCTGCCTCATCTGCCCGCCTTCCCCTTCTGCTGCCTGTATGTGTGCGTGTGACAAATAATGTGGAAATTAAATGTTATGCTCGTGGCGATAAGAGGCGACTCAGTGTTGTTGTTGCTGCTGCTGCTGTTGAAGCCACATTAATGCAGCTTGCGACCACGCCTCCAAATAGATAGATGGATAATGCGATTGTCTGGCATTTAGCTTCCATATCTCAGCCACGTATAGCCAGGCGAGTCCAGGCACAGCAGGTTGAATCCGATTACGTTGGCCGCGCGGCGGCGAGAGTCGCGAGTCGCGTTACAAAATTTGTAGCCTACTTTGGGGCGCAGCAATTACGGGCAGGAATAAACATGCACAGGAAAAAGCACAGCAGAGGCAGCAGCAGTAAAAATTGCAAACAAACGGTGGGTAGGGCGAAAACAAAACCAAAAACTGTAACCAAAATACAAACACACGCAAAAACTCGCATGCGACACGACAGGGCAGCACAGAGAGTGCGAGAGGGAGAGACCCTTGTTGCCTTTCATTATTCTTTTCTGTTGTTGGGTCTCTTCTCTGGCATTCTCCATTTCAAGTGTGTTGTGTATACTGTGTGTGAAAATTAACACAGTGCCACAAAAAGTATACACACACGCACGCACAGAGGGGCAGAAATATACTCGAAAGCCACCACAGGCAAAATAACGCATTAAAGCTATAACAATGCCGCACAGTGGAACGCAAGCGATCTAAATAGTCTGAATTTATTTTTTTTTTATATATACAAGTATGTATGTATTTATATGCAATACAGCTGCAAAACCCATTTATTATATACCTAAAAATATCTTATATCGTGCCGAACTTACTCAGCAACTGCGTCATACTTAAATTATATTTAATTGTGCAATTCTATTTGTATTTTTTACATATTCATAAATCAAATTAGATGCGAATGCGCCATGAATCACTGTGCGCAGTCACAGCGGCAATGACAATTCAAAAGCCCCCAACGACCACCACCACCACCAACAACAAGAGCAGCAGCAGCAGCAGCAGCAGTCGTAGCAGCAGCAGTCGTAGCAGCAGCAGTCGTAGCAGCGCCAGTCGCAGCAGGAGCAGAGAGAGAGAGAGAGCGCGCGTAAGCCAGCGAGAGCGTGAGAGCACGGCAAGTACGGCGAGCTAAAGAGCGAATTTGTTGAGCAACGAGGCGAATATCGAAAAACAGTGTAAAGCCTCAAGTCAAAAGAGCGGCCTATGCGTGTGAATTTCTCTCGCTCGTTCGCTCTCTCTGTGTGTGCGTGTGTGTGTGTGTATTTATTCGTCCCTGCGCGCGTGTGTGTGTGTTCAGCATTTGATTTGGTGCTGTTGTTTTTGTTGGTGTTGTTGTCGCGCATGTTAAAAATAGCAAGCGAAATGGATTAGTTGCCTGCGGCATAAGCAGGCGGGCGCTGCCTGCGGGGAAGTGCGGAGGTAGCTTGTAGGCGCATGTCGAATCCGTTTCGACGCTGCCACTGTGTGTGTGTGTGAGTGTATGTGGGTGTTTGCGTGTATGTGTGTGTTTGCGTGTGTGCAGCTGTGTGACTGTATTTGTGTGTGGCTTGGCATACGGATTCTTCTTGAGGCATCCTTTTATTGTGTTTGACATTGTGACCGAGACAAGAGAGACGCTGTCGTCCATGTTGTCTGTCCGCAATGTCTGCTGCTCACACACACACACACATTCACACATGGATATTTGCTGGATTTGCTTGTGAATGAATTTTAGAGCAGCAGCATTGATTCGCGGCAAGCGGGACAATAAAATAAATATGATGTCAGGCACACTGAAGTTGCGTTCAATCAAATACACACGCACACACACATGCACGCTTAGTTGAGTGTGTAGTAAAAATGTTTTTGTTATTGTGCTTGTGTTTAAGTTTTATACATGTATTTACTGTACAAAATTGCTGCCACAAGGCGGAAAACAAGTCGGAAGGAAGTCGACAGTCGACAGACATTACGCCCGCAGCCCACGCCCATACGCCGACGCCCCTCGGATGCGTACTGGACAAATTGGACGCTTCTTCCTGCACACCACCGCTCTACCCCTCCCTCCCCTCCCTGTCACTCTCTTTCAAACAGCACACAATACTTGAAAAATAAAAAAAAAAACTTTACATAAAAAAAAAAAAAAAAAGAATACAAATTTCTGTTACAGCTTTTGCCTCGAGGTAAGTGGAGAAAAGTATTATACAAGTATTACGAGCTGCTGTTAAATTAATGAGACCTTTGCGGCCGGATCTGTGTAATATAAGATTATCAGTGAAGCGATATAAGGCACTAGTTGGCTTAAAAATTATGCCAGTCCATGGGGATTGGGGAAAAGAGCATGGATTAATAATTTCATTAATAAATAAGCTAGCTAAGTTACAAGACTCTTTAACGTCGTTTTCATTTCAGTTCCGACAGCGACAAAAAGAAAACAAAATAAATGCAAAGAACTGAGAGAAAGTGCATAAAATTGAAGATTACAACCGACTGAACTAAAACAAAAGCTGTAGAATTTTCTTAGTATTTAAAAACTTAATAATACAATGAGTATGCTATTATATGCACATATACACTTTCATCACCATAGCCCATCGACCCCAAGGACACTGCCGTACACTGCAGTCTTTTAATAACGCGATTCTCCCCTCCCCACCCCAATCTCGCTCTTTGCCTTCTTTGCTTTCTGTGGCATTTACACATTAATTAAAGTCCAAAAATGAAACAAAACTGTTGGCAATTTCAGACAGCTTTCGGCAAAGGGGTGGAAGGGGAGTGGAGGGGTCCGCCATTACTGAGAAGCTGCAACAGCAACACGAACACGAAATGGCCGTCATGGCAACCGCAAGAGCAGCACACCAAAGCCAGCGCAAGCATTGCAATCTGATGAGAGGGAAATGAAATAAAAAGGATAAGATAAGATGGAAGACGCGCAACGGGACTAAGCAGGCAGCCAGACACTGTACGAGCAGGTACAGAGAGAGAGAGAGTGAGAAGGAGAGGGAGAGAGCACGATTAAAGTAATTATAAATTGGTTGTTGTAAGTTTAAAGCTGAAGCTATTTAGAGTGAAATGCCTTTAAGCCCCGAGTAAAAGTCAAATTTGAGATAGAGTACAAAACAGGAAATTTAATAAACTGTAGCATACTTTATGGAGCTGCAAGGAACAGCAGCAGGTTTAATCGATATTGTCGAGGGCGAGAGAATTTTCTTTATTCAATATATATTTAACAAGATCTAGCTCACTCTCGACTTTTGCTTTTTCCAAGTATTCTCTTGTCCTTCTCCTTGAGTCCATGACAAATGACGCATGCAAATAGTCAACCCTCCGATATTTAAATATGCCACATGTATTTGATTTATGCCCCTTGGACTGTAGCTCGGGTCTCGCCATCATTGCCGCCAGCCTGTTGCCAAACAAAAGACTGTTGCTTGGCTCCGGTTTGTTTGCACTTCTCGCTCTCGCATTTCTTAACCTTCATCACAATACAATTTAACGAAATATGCAGAGGTTTGTTGCCCTTCACCCAACGCTACACACCCCCGCCCTTCCCCCTCACATGGTTAGACAACTGTAATTAGTCAGCGCTTTTTCATTGACTGCGCTGTTGCTTTTGCCCGAAAACGTTGAGCAAATGAGCTTGCAATTTGTGCAGCTTGTTGAGAAAGCTTTTCACTTGCACTTGGGCCATGAAAAGTCGAGTAGAACATCTACAAAGTCTTCTTTAATCGAATCTAAAGTTTTTCTTGTCAGTTGCCATGGCTGCCTTTGTGCAATTAACATGCACCCGTATTCCTCGAGTCGAGTGACTCAAAAGTACAGAGACTGAGCCTCTTCAGCAGCTAGGAGCAGTACGTATTCCTAAGGCCCAGGCACAACCATGACCCGAAGAATAAAGAAAGCAAATTCAAGTTGGGAAAGCGCAAGGAATTTAAATGTAGAAATTACTCGAGTGCTCGAATCGCTGAATCGCAACGAAAAAAACAAAAGGAAAATAAATAAGTAAAAAACCTTATTCGCTTCACCTGCAAAAGTGCGAAAGGCGAAGAACAAAGAAACAAAGGAAAACAAAGAAACAAAAAGAAAAAAAAAAAAACAGTAACCCAAACTTTAAACCGATGCGAGAAACTGCCTTTTCGGGCTATTTTAAATGGGCGGCTCGTTAACAGCAGGCCCCAACTACAGTTACGGCCCATATTTGCTGTTGCTGCTGTTGTTGTTGTTGTTGCAACAACATTAAATACACATACACGTATAATTTGCCAAGGGCCGCGCCCAGGTGGGAGGTCGTTCAAGGTTTGTGACGACGTTGCCTCCCCCCAAAAAACCAGGCGAATGAACTGCGCGTTCTTGACGAACCAACGAGGCAACCAACCAAAAAAAGGGTCAAGATGTGCTTATAAATATGTACACGTACGTACAGACACGTGTATTAGGCAGTCACATATATATATACATATGTATATGTGTGTGTGTTAGTCACAGTAACAAAAACCATCTCTATTTTTGGGCTTCTTATCTGCCTGAATTCCAACACAATATAGAGCCAAAATACTAATAAACTGTTTGACTTTGTAACTTCCAACTGAAGCTCGATTTTTCTATATTATAATCCTCAGTTACATAGGCTTTAACTTTGCTATACGATATATGGCATAAACACTAATTACGATATTTATACCCAACTTCCTATCGCAATTCTCATCTAGTTTATTAATATAACGACTGTTTTTCTCTCTTTTCCTCTGTCAAACCCCACACATAATTCGGTCAGTGCTGCACATTTAGCTATTTATTGGCTAAATTTAACGATTTGCAATTGTCAAATGCAGCATAAATTTTTTAATTGCTCCTATTTTGATTTCACCATTTTTGTTTCCAAATAATTTACTTTTGATTGCATTTTTTACGATAATTTAAAAAAAATTCATAGTTTTTATATATTATAATTTTAGCTAAGCTTCTTTTGTATAAATTCTTTAGCATTTTTTGGCTTTTTTTGCCCAGCTTTTTCATGCTCAATAGTTGTCAACACTGGCTACAATACAAATCCTAATCCCATTGTGCCTTCCCTCCACTTGGGCAATTAAATAGTTTTGCAAACTTTGCCTTTTTTTTAACGAAAAACACACGCATATGTAGAGTACATACATACATATGTCTACAGCTCTGGGTACAATGTTTGGTCACATCGATTGGACCCATGGGTCTTCTTGTGTACACAACCTACTCCTACCGAGCTGGCGAGCCAGCGAGCCTGCTCTCAAAATTTGTTTTCAATTAACAAAATTGTTTACTCTCAGAGCAACGGAGGAAAAAGCAGAAAATCGATATACCCATAGAGCCAGACGAACATAGAGTAGAGTAGAAGGAAGCGCAACTGACACACCCCGCTCCTACGGGAGCGTAGAGTGGAGGCAGACCGGCAGGTGGCACAAATTGAGTTGTGGCTTGGCCAAAAAAAAAACCCACATAGTCAAAATAGAAACGGGAAATCTAAATGCTGCCACTCCCCCTGCGACAAATTGATTAATGTTTCAACAGGCTAGCAGGGAGAGAGAGAAAGAGTGTTTATTTTAAAATTCAATGTAGCACAACTTTTCATAGATCTCATTACGAAATAATGATGAGAAGCGTCAACTAAGATATTCCCTATGCGAGGGGCCTGCAGAAGTTGTGCCTGCCTGGTCAAGCGACAAGCTGGGAAAAAGTTTTTTTCAGCGTTAACGGCATAATAAGCCGGACAAGAGGAGACTCGAGAGTTGAGAAAAGTTTCCCAACCCCTCAAGAACTACATGATTTCCAGGGGCAAGCGCACCCAAGTTTTAAGTCAAAAACTACAACGAACGAGTGAGTTATTTTTCGTTTTTTTTTTTTGCAAAAACTAGTCGATTCCGGGATGGTATCCATGGCACAAGAACTTCACTTCAGCTCATGAGTCATCCGGTTGGTAGAAGATGGCGTGTGAAAAAATCCACAACAGCAAAGTCAACGTAGACAGGAAGAGGAAGAGGGCAGGGTAGAGTGGAAAAAAATGGGAAAACAGAAATGTGCCCAGACAAGGGAGAATGAAGAACGCGGTAAAGGGTTGGGCGTGCCGACGCCGCCGCCGCCTTAGTGAAATGGCAAAATTCGAGCAAGGGCTCTTGGCCAACACACACACGCCGATTGACTGACTGGCGGACAGATGGCTAAAGGCAAAGTACAAGTAATAAAAGAAGAGTATAGAAAAAAAAAAAAAAAAAGTAAACAACACACTAAAGCTAAATACATACATAAATTGATTTCATGACTCGATGTGTTTCGATACAGAGGCAGGCAGGCAGGCAGTCAGGTGGGGAGGCGCAGCCTACGGGTTCAACTTGTTTTAGTTGCCCTCCCGTCCCCTCCCTTCCCCTCACGCTGTCCGTTACAGTGCAGCAGTCATCAAACTCAAGTGTGATGGCAAAAACAAACCAAACAAAAAAGAGTGAAAAAAACTATAGGTCAGAGTCGGCCAGAAATAGATACACTTTAGGGCCAGTTGAGTAATCGAGTCTGAGACTAGTGTTTTTTTTATAGTTGGTATTTTTAGTATAGAAACATTTTAAGTATTTTTCTTTCGCCCATGAAATGGAAACTATTTTTTGTAAAATGTTTTCCACGCGGCAAATTGAAATTTTCTGCAAAATTCAAGTAAGCAATATTCAATTTATAGCTAATACAACCGACTGTAGGGTATACGCATAGGCAAACAGTCGGAGCGGTAGAAGGCAGAGACAACATTGAAGGTATTTCAGCACGAAGATAGATAGCAAAAGATTGCGAAAACAGCAGGAGAGAGAGAGAGAGGAAGAGAGAGAAAGAGTGACTAAGACAGGTTTAGCTGTTCACCTACGCTTTGCTGTAGCTGCAGCACTTTTATAATGTAAATCTCTCTCTCTCTCTCCCTTTCTCTGTCTCTCTCTCTCTCTCTCTCTCCCTTTCTCTGTCTCTCTCTATCTCTCTCTATCTCTATCTATCTATCTCTCTATTGGTAGTGCGCTCTCTCGCAATTGACAAGCTAATTCTAATCGCTGGAAAATGCTTATCAATATTTGCTGCTTGCTCGCATGATTCATTCATTCATATAAGCTTTTAATTCACAATTAACACTGCCAAGCAAACTGCTTACCTCCATCTCTCTCTCTCTCTCTCTTCCTCTCCCTCTCTTTTATCACTTTTTGACGTCCACTGAATGGATGACTCAACCCAGAAATAGTCGTAAATGTGGGCGGTGCATGTTTAACTGACATTAGGGTCACTCTGTATCTAAATACAAATATATATATATATTATATATTTGTACAGGAAGTCGCCGAAAGCGAGTGATACATAAAATGATGCATGTTGTAAGGAGGTTTATAGATTAATAATACGCTACGAGTTAAACACGCGACGTAACGATAAGGGTCGCAGTTTGTGGCTGTGAGGGGCCTGAAATGAGAGTGAGAGAGAAAGGGAGAGCGAGAGAGAGAGCGAGAGAGAGAGAGAGAGAGGGCGCGCGAGATGTTGATGACTGAGCCCAAATTAAGCAAGATCTATAAATATGAAATTAACGTCAGTTGAGCCACTCAAACTTCGCGAGAGCAAGCCACCTAACAATATGACTCGATAAGATGAGATCACGCTTTGAGAAAAAAAGTGGAGATATACACGGGTGAGTACAATCGAACAAAATCAGAATGTGTGTAACTAAAATTCAATAATATTCGCATGAGTATTACAAAGACACTTTTTTCCGATTTGTCATACAAATAAATTACTATAATACCGACTCTCATATATTTCTTATACTCATACTTTTCCCGTGTTCAACCTGTGTTCATTTCATTTAAACTATTCAACAATCTTATCTCGCAGACAAATTAACTCTCACGAACCCAATTAACTTTGTGCTCGATTCAATTGCACTCATAATAATAATAATAATAATAATACTATAATTGATATTCAATTTCAGGCTATGTATGTATGTTATACGATAATTGAAACGACGCTTTGAAATGCGCATTTAAACCGACAATTTTGTAGATATTTGAGATGAAATCATACGCAAACAAAGAGACGGCATTCAGGGAGCAATACGAAATACTTATATACTATATTCCCATATGCGAAAGACGTCAACCAGCGAGAGGAAATACGAGAAATTTGCTGCAGAGAGCTAATATATAAACAGTCGAATTTGAAACTTTTAGCCGACTTCTTTATAACTTCGACTGTCTATATATCAGTGTATTTATTTTTATTTTTATGTAATACTATTACTCACCTTGGCTGGGCGAATGAAGCTTTGCAGCTGCCACATGGAGATGCGAGAAACACAGGCGTTTTCGAGGTCGGGAATGCCTCTCGTTCTCGTTCACTTTTAGATTTATCAACTTAATTTTTTTATTTTATTTTCGGTTCGCGTTTATCGTTATCGTGTTTCGTTTTCAAGTTTGGGTTATTTTTTTTTTTTTTAGCTGGCGACGAGTTGTTGCTTTTGTTGCTGTTGTTGTTGTTGTTGTAGTGGGCAGTGGGCATGACCAAAAACACATTGAATGCGGTAAAGGCTGGCGCAGTTTGATTGACTGCCATAATACGAAGTTCTTCTGCTTTGAGATACAACAGTTTCTGTTTTTTTTATTTTTGTAGGTGTGTGTTTTGGTGCAAGTTGTTGTTGCTGCAGTAGTTGTTCTTGTTGTTGTTGTTGGGCATTCATTAAGTGTAAGAAACGTGCACAATTTGCTTGCAATTAAAGTTGCACTTGCAGTGCACAAGACTAGAAAGTAATTTTGCTCGGCTCGATACTTTTCGACTGGTTTGTTGCTTATTTATTTTTGATTTGCTTTTTTGTTGCTTGTATTGTATTATTTTGGGTGCTTAAAAGTGCAATTCCTACTTAAGCGACAGGCATTTCTCTCGACTCGAGTGATTTGTTGCATGTATTTATTTAGTTATAATAATTATGTTATGTTTGGTTAAACTGTTTAGCAAATACAGATGTTTTTGAAGTGCGCATGCTACTTGCTGGCTCTCGTACTGTTTTTTATTTTTTGATTGTTTTTTTTTGTGGTGTTTTAAAAAAAAACCAAAATAATTATACAAAGCGGAAATAAAATGCGATATATACATAATGTTTGTCGATTTTGATAGTTCAATTGAAGTTTTGTTTTGGTGGATCGGCATGCGGGCGAAGGAGTAAATAAAAATAATCCGATTGTGGGTTTATTGTTGTTGTTTCGTGGTTAGTCATATGGTTCGAAATTGAAAGCAAAAAAACAAGAAGAGGGAGAGAAAACAAATAAATAAGTAGGTTAGAATTGCAAGGCAGAATGTTCCATTGTGTGCGTGTGTGAGTGTGAGTGGGTGCATGAGTGGGCGTGTGAGTGTATTCGCAGGTGTATGCAAAACTAAATAAACAATCCCACAAAATAAGTATCTTTCTTTTAAGCTCAATAAATCTGTCAAAATTCCAAAACAGAAACTCTTTGAAGCATGCATAAACAATTTGCAGATTATTCTTATTTTTTTTCGAATACTTTGATTGCCAGCAAATTCGTAAGAAAAAAAATATAGAAACAACTTTGTCTCGCAAACTGAAATCAAACTGAATCAAAATGAAAAACTGGTTTTTCTGTGTAGATAAATGTTGAACATTTATTTGCGCAACTGAAGTCAACTTTTAATTTACAGTTTACCGATTCATTTCGAGAGAGTCTCGATGTGTGTGTGTGTGTTCGTATAATCTCATGATAGCGGATTAGCGCTCTATGCGCAATTTTGCCAACAGTTGCCTCGTCCGATAAATGTTATATTATTGTTTTGGCGAGTTTTCTCTATATACAATAAAGTACATACGATTTAGCTAGATCTCTATGTGATTTACGTGTTTTCGGGATTTATTTTGTAATGTGTGCATTCAATACATATGAACACGATCGGGTAATAGATAGATAACGTTCAGTAAATAGCCACTATAGTTATTATAAATAGTATATTCGTGTGTGTGTGTGTGAGTGTGTAATAATCGTTTATAATAAATATATTTATCAAGAAGTTAACTAGACTTTTAAAAATACATAGCATTTGCATGAGATTTGCGTACTGAGAGATTTTGTGTTTTTAAATTCTTTTTTTGTTTTTCTTTGTGTACGTGAGAAAGACAGAGAGAAAGAGAGAGAGAGAGAGAGACTGACTACAAATACAAATAGTAGAAGCATTTCGAGAATTAGCAAGAGGTTTTTGGAACCAAACAAAAAAACAAAATTAAATGCATTTATTATTTAGAAGAGAAAACCGAAACGGAACCAAAATTTTACGTGATTAAAAAAATCAAAACAAGATGCTCTTTTGTTGGGCAAAGCAATTCTACAGTAAACTCGTCTTCTTTTTGTTTAAAGTTTTCAATAATTGTTTTTTTTTTTGTTTTCTTTTGCTTTTTGTGTGTCACATTTAGAGTTTGCTTCGCATTATAACAATAATCAATAGAATTTCATGATTCTTTTGCAATTACTTTTTTGTTTCGTTTTTTTTTCAAGTTTTTATCTCAAGTTGTTTCGTTTAATACTATATAGCAATTTTGATCATACATGTATATATGTTATAGACTATATAATTGCTTTTTGTTTAGTTTGGTTTTCTCATTCGAACTGTTTTTTTTTCTTGCTGTTTCGGCATCTGTTTCTTCTGTTTATCTTTCGGCTAAAGGCTGGCTAATTAAACGATTTGAAATGTTATCAAGCCTTGTTTGTGTGTGGCTGTGTCTGTCTGTCTGTGTGTGTGTGTTTGTATGTGAGTTGAGCAGTATGGGATAAGCATATCCTGCCCAGGCGGCAACTGCAGTTAATAATAACAACAAATATGCGCACTCTGCCGCTAGACTCTCCAAGGTTTCTAAACTAATCATACAAATTAGCTATATAATGCGTATATATGTATATATCTTTCTTGTTAATAGTAGAGCCTAAAGTATCAAGTGTGTGTGTGTCAGTGTGTGTGTGTGTGTGTGTGTGTGAGCTCACTGGCAAGGGCCGCTTTACAGTTTAATGCGCCTTTAGGTTTTTGTTTAATATATTGAAATTCTCTGGGTGGGTTGCACAACATCCTAAACAGACATCGAGTGTATGTATGTATGTATGTAAGGGTACATCATGTGTGTGTGTGTGTCTGTGTAGTGACGTATGTGTATGTGTGTGTTTTAAGTAATTGCATCAATTTACATGAAAATACTGCTAACATATGCAGCCGCTATGATACCCAACACAGTCAAGCATATCAGTATCATGATCTTCTTTCGTCGCGCTTTGCTTTGATATTTGAGCGCCTTTTTGGTATCCTGAGTTGCTGTCTGCACATAATCCATAGCATGCTCCACATGATACTCAATGCGATCGATCATTTCGCCCTGCGATTCCACCAGCATGGCCATGTCCATGAACATGTCGTGCAGCTCCTTAATCGATGTCTCCAATTTCATAATATCCTGATGCCGTGCCTCGATATCGGCCAACGTTTGTTTCGCCTGCTGCGTCTCCATAATGATGCCCTGCGTGAAGACAGCCGGATTGCCTTGTTCCAACATATCCTCGAGCTCTTCGCTGGTCGTTGCACGTCCCGTAATCTCCAACTGACGCTGTATTCTTCCCTTGCAACGCTCTCGATAATCCGTTTGAGTGCGATTATATTCGGTCATAACTTCGACAAATTTACGCGACAATGTCGAATGCTGCGTCTTACGTATACGCAAATCGGCCGACGATTTATTCTGTTGCTCCTCCTGTTCGATATTCTGTTCGATACCCTTGAGTTTGCCACGCACACGATTCGCATTTTTCTTAATGTCAGCCATTAGATCCTCCAGCTCCTGTTTGGTCTTCTCATCGGATTGTGGTGCCGACAATATGGCCGAATGCTTCTTTTTAACCTCCTCAACATTGTCCTGCACCTTGTCAATCATGCCCCTGATCTCCTCGACCTGGGCAAAAAAATCATCCATATACGAGTCATGGCCATCGACATTAACGGCAACATCCTCGGATTCCTCATCGTCCGACTGGGCGGCATGCAAGGCGGCTAATCTGTCTTTCGTCATATTGCTGACAGCGACGATTCAGGTTCAGGTTCAAGCAGGAAATAAACGCGTAGCACAAGCCGAAGGCGCTGCTGATAAGAGACGAGCTGGCGCTGACGCTACTATCTAATAATTGCTTCCTTACTTTACTTTGATATTCGTTGGTTGTTGCTGGGTTTTACAAGACTTTTTTTTGCCCGTAGCCCGCGTATTCCGTAGTCCGTGTTAAGCCTGATTTACGTAAGCTTTAATTGGCGTTGATTATTGTTGTTCGTTCGCGGTTAACTGTCAACTTTAGCAGCGTGTTTCTTGCTCAACTTGTTTGCACGTTGTTTTATTTTTTGTTTGTTTTCTTTTTATTTTTATTTTTTGCCACTGCTCGTCTTTGTGACTATTGATTTTTCGTAGTTTTTTTTGTGTGTGGCCGCTAAACTGTTTTTCGCATACAGCGTGGCCTAAATAAATGTTTTTCTATTGTTGCTTGATTGTTTGTTTGTTGCTCTTTACTGCACTCACTCACTTTTTGCTTAATAATACATGCACATACACTTGTATATAAATATATATATGTGTGTGTTAAATTCTTTGGCTGTCGGTTTTATCTTATTGCCTTTTTCGTTAACGGCGCGCGTGTTTTGCGCTCAAGAGAGAGCCAAGAGAGCGCGTCAGCGTGAGCGCGTGTAGCCGCGACGACGACAACGACAACTACGACGACGACAACGACGACGACAGTAGCACCAATACCAATACACTAGCGCAGTAGCAGCGCCTCAATGCCAGGCCGAACGGCACACACAGCGAGTCAGTCAAGTGGTGAGGCAGCAACAACGTTAGGTTATGAGTCACGGCGATTGCTTAAAAAATAGCAACAAGAAATAGCGTTTGTACATATATTATATATTTTAGCGATGATAATAGTGTATTTATTATTCGTTTTGTATTTATTTCGTTTTTTTTTTACTTCTTCTTCGAACAATGCGTGGGATTTATGCCCGAAAAGCTTTTTAGCACACCGTTTTCATTTTCTTTTCACGCTATTCTTCTGTTTGTTTGTTGTGCACTTGTCTCGGTTAACCGATCGTTGCTTTTGCGCACATATTCACACAATCACGCATTCACAGTTGTAGCACGCAAAGGGTGGGCGGAGCAGTATGCGTTCTTTTCGGCTTATCGATCACGTTGCAATTACATATACCATAAATATTTTCGACGATTTCGCAAGTGCAAGTGCAATGCGTTCGCGTCTATTATGGCGCTCACTCTCTCTCTCTCTCTCCTTCTCTCTTCTTTCTCTTTCGGTTAGCAGAAAGCGTCTGCGTTTGGATATTTTTCTTTTGCTGAATTTCGTTTGACTCTTCGACTCTTCTCTCTTCGTACGCGAAACACGTACGAAAATGGGCAAAAAAATCGATTTCTGCGCAGGGCTCCAGCAAAGGCGACAGCGGCTCTCCTCCTTTTCTTCTTCTTCTTTTACTTCGTTTAACTACTACCAACAATTCCACCGCTTTGGGGACTGTGACGTGATGGTTGCTTGTGGCAACGGTAACACACGCGCGCGAGGATGCGACAGCGAGAAGGCGGGGGGTTGTCGTCTGTGTGCGGTGGGCGTTTTTCTCTTTGCGTTCCGTTTTGTTGTTTTATTTTTTCGTTACGTTTTTTGTCTTTTCGTCTGCTTGCTTGCTTGCTTGTGCGTGCCTGCGTGCGGGAGAGTGAGTTAGTCGGCGGGCACCTCACACAATTTGCTTTGGTTTTCTCGCCGCGCTAGAGCTGTGGGTGGCGAAAAACAACCATTCACTCTCTCTATCTCTCTTGCTTCCTCTCACTCTTGCTCTTCGCTGCTGACGTTTGTTACTTTTTTTGTTTTAGTTATATATGCCGTTGTCGCCTATTGTTTTACGCGCACGTCGCTAAAAAGCACACTCGACGCGTTGCTGGCTCTCGTCAATCTGAAACACGCGTCGCCTTCCGGTGCAGGCAAGACCGAATCGTTGGTCGAGCTCGCTCTGCGGGTGCTTGCTTGTGTATGTGGAATGTGTGCTGAGTGCGTTTGCGTTTGCTCTCCCGACACACACAATTTGGAGCATTCGCTCTGCGCTCAGCGTTTTTCTTTGATTTACAACTGCTTTTGTTTGTAGTATTTTGCGTTTGTTGATAGTTTCTCTCAGTCGCTCTCGCTCTCCTTGTCAAAGACCAAGCAACACGAGACCAGAGAGACGCATATGCGGCAAACTTGTTATTGCTGTAGTTTTTGTAATTCTTGAAACTTTTTATTAAACGTTCACTTTTCTTATAATTGTTATAGTTTTTACGCTTGCTCGCCGTGATTGCACAACTAACAGAGCGTTGCAAAATAAAACAATTTCGGGTTTTTTCCTTCGTTTTGCTTTGCAATTGCTTTCGTGTTTTCACTTTTGTTGCGACACGACGCCTAAAAAATACCAGTGCTACAGAAAAGCACTAAAAAATACCAAAAACACTTGCGTTACGTCAGCGTCCAAATGCCGCTACAAATACAACAACAACAACCAGTCGCCAGCATTTGGTTTGTTTGTGGAACGTATTTTCTGCACTGTTAGCCTCACACGCTCATTCGCAATTGAACAGCGTGCGCACTGAGCAATCGTTTTTTTTTTATGAATGGATACCGGCACCTGCAGTATATGCAGCGAATACCTGCTACAGCTGAAAGGGAATTAAAACATGTGCAATATTGATGCGCTAAGACAATTGGTGGCAGACC
The DNA here is from genome assembly GCA_018151445.1 of Zaprionus inermis. Lineage (NCBI taxonomy): Eukaryota > Metazoa > Arthropoda > Insecta > Diptera > Drosophilidae > Zaprionus > Zaprionus inermis. The sequence continues at coordinate 655,049 of JAECXD010000673.1, read as the reverse complement.
AAATGATTGACGCATTGAAAATAAAAACAAAAACACAAAAGCATGTAAATAAAGAAAGTGATGCATGTCGATATTATGTTATCGATAAGTATACAATAAAATACGGAACTTTACAGCACTTACACGCGCGCCAAATTCGCCGCATTTAAATTCAATATGGTTAATACACGGCACATTTTAGGCATTGCAGGCTCAGAGGGATCGATCGCTCCACAAAAAATAGATAAATGTTTCGACTTACCGGATACTTTGTTTGTAGCACTATACCGCATATTTCGTCACCAACTAGAAATTGCTCACCCAGCATGGCCATACAGACATTCTCCCAGGCACGCTCAATTTTATTCTTTCTCAAGCGTATAACCCATTGGCCGCCTTTGCTATTCGCCGGATCCTCCCACATCGGCTTGATGCCCTGTTTAAAGAGACTCAGCTCCCGATAGGGCTTCAGTGCCGTTGGCCTTATGAGATGCGAGTAAAGGGACCACCATTGCTGCACGCTGGCACATCGTCCGACCACGTGCAACGATTTGCTATAATCGCTCGCCGCGCGCTGCGTCCCCTTGCGCGAGAACCATAGGCAATATGTGTGCTGCAGGCGATTCTCGTTGGGCCCCACCTCAAGCGGGGGTAGTTTGTCCACATCTATTTCATTTTCCATATCACTGTCATCGCTGTCGACAATATCTGGCCAGATTTTCCTGCAATGTAATGAATGAGATGGCATATTACTTTTTGACTGGTATGTCAAATCAATGTATTGAGTTTTATGTTTCCCTTCCAAACACGCAACCCCGCCTCACACACAAAATCAAAACAATTCCAATATAATATTAAAGAGTTCATTCTTCGTTCTCAATATATGAAAATACATATATATATATATTTGTATAATGAAGCTGTCTATTCGCACACTAGACCAGAAGACAATCACGGTGGAGCTGAACGAAAAGGAGAGTGTGCTTGAGCTGAAAAAGCGACTTGTCAATCTGCCCCAGATCAATAATACGGTAGAGAGTATGCAGCTGATCTATTCCGGACGCATAATGGAGGATGCGCTGCCGCTGACCCACTACAATATCGCGGAAAACAAGTTCATAGTGCTAATGAACAAGAAAAGCCCCGCCACGGCAAGCGTAGAACAATCGCAAACGGATCCGACGGAGCAGCAGCAGACACTACAACAGCAGCCCCAATTGCTGACTGATCCTTTGGCAAACGTACCCGTCGATGCACCACCATCGGCAGTCGACGAGCAAAGAGTTCGCGATCTGATGAGCATGGGCTACGATGAGCAAGATGTGCGAGCCGCGCTGCGCGCCAGCTTTAATCATCCGGAGCGTGCCATTGAATATCTCATAACGGGTATTCCGATTTTACACGATCACACTTTAGCCACCAGAAACACAAATAACGCGACTGCTGCGGCCGGCGCGGACGGCGATTTGGTGGCCGAAACAGCCGAAAGGTTACAGTATTTGGCAACCGATCCGCGGTTCGCTCATGTACGCAATTTGATACGCCAAAATCCCGAATTGCTCGAACTGGTGCTGGCGCATCTGAGTGAATCGGATCCTGTCACCTTCGAAGCCATACGCAGCCATCAGCAAGAGTTTATATCGATGCTGAACGAGACGAATGCCACGAATATGTCGTTGCCATTGAGCACCGACGAGGAGGCGGCCATAGAACGCCTCATGGGACTGGGATTCGAGCGAGAAACTGTCGTGCAAATATATTTGGCATGCAATAAGAACGAGGAACTCGCTGCCGACATGCTCTTCAGTCAGAGCGACGATGATGAGGATTAGAACCGAGATTAGAAGACTTCCCGACAATGCATATGAATTTGTTGACAAAAATGTTGTATTAAGAAACTAGAGATTAAACGGAGTAGGCGATACAGGGCAATCGAATCGTATGAGCGATTATTTCGTATAAGAAACACGTTTGATTTTCGTTCGCAATTGATAAATGATTTCAATTTGAGAAGGTTCAATTCACTGGTAAGTTTTAGCTATGGATTTTATCATTTCCGAATTTTTTTTTTTGGAACATAACCTAACAAAAGTTAACGAAGATGTAGTTGCCCCCAATTGGATATGCACTTACGATTCGTATTGTTTGCTTGCAACTTTTTCCATACTCATATTTCTTCTGATCTGCGGCTGATTATCCCTAGATGAAGACGACGTACAACGTTGTGTTGCTGTTTTCTTGTTGTTTTTGCTGCTATCGCTTTTGGTTCTCGCTCTGTTCTGTTCCTCTCCGTTGCGGATGATTCTCGCTGCTGCCGATTCCGTTGCGGATGGTTCCTCTACGCGCTGCTCTGGCCTTTAGCTTAGTTTATACTCTTTGCTGCTGTCGCTGCTCGACGTGCACGTTGCAGAGATGTTGTTGTACTTTTTTATAGTTGCCAAATCGTATCTTGTTGTTGCTTTTGTTGTTCTAGCAGCCGTTGTTGTTGTCGTGGTTGTATTACTTTTTAAATTCAGCTCCTTGCGTGGTCGTTGTGTTTATTTGTGGGTGTGTGCGTGTGTTTGTGTCTCTCACTGTTTCTGTGTGTGTAGGTCTCCGTATGTGTGTGTGGTTTCCACAACACGAATTTGCCGCGTTTGGCTAATTGGCCGCGTTTGAAGCGTCTGCAGTGCGTTCTCAATCGCGTGGCGGGTATTGTAATTGAATGCGTCCAGGTGGTAAACAGTTGTAAAGATGTTTGGCTCTTTTTGATTTTAATGGTTTTTATCGGCGTGCTACGTAAATAATTGAGTGCTGTAAAATGTGGAATAAGCAAATATCGTTTTGCAGCACCATTGTTTCCATTCGGGGCGAATGCTATTCAGAACCATATTCCTAACTTATCGATAAGAAATCAGCTGTTCTATGCAAAAACAAAACACAACTTCAAAGTGACCAGATTGTTAATACGATCCATACTGGTTATTTTCTTATTCGCTCAGTTTCTGAGGGATAGTTGATATTTTTACGTTTTCAATAAGAAAATTTCCTGTTAGGCTGGGTACTTCGTCTTATTCAAAAAACACGTTTTCATATGAAATCGATAGTTTGTAATAGTTCACAGTGAACCGATTCGATAATGTACTTAGAACGCTCGCACTCCATAATTATAAATAATTATTACCCCTAAAATTTTATTCAACTTAGAAACTCTGGTTAATTTTTTATTAGAAAAAACAACGATATTAGTTCAATAAAATGGGGAAGAGCGAAAAGAAATCAAAGAAAAAACATAAGACTAAACGCAAAGAGCTCAAACAGAAAAACAAAGAAAAGGTGAAGAAATCGAAGAAACACAGCAAAAGCAGGCAAACCAAAGAAGCAACACCGCCGCCAAAGATAGATGTTCCCAATGTGGAAAGCAGCAGCGAGGAGGATTTCGCAATACCAATAGGTCGGTAATAGGAACCATCTTAAGATGGCTACTCAACTATATTCGTTACAAATATATATTTAAGCGCTGATGAACAGCAAATCGCATGCCCCGGAGACACCCGACGAATTTCAGCGCCGCCAGAACCAGATGCGGCGTGAGGTAGACCCTGTGACTGGACGCATACGGTTAATAAAGGGTGACAGCGAGGTTCTGGAGGAAATCGTGAGTAAAGATCGCCATCGGCAAATCAACAAGCAGGCAACGAGCGGAGATGGTGCCTACTATGAGTCGCAGTCTTTGGCATCCGCAAAGCGACACAAGCCAAAGTGAATTATTGAAAGACTTTTCTTCTATATCTTCATAATAATAATAATAATTATCATAATCATAATAGTATATATAGTTAAGCATTAATAACTGTTAATCTTAATAAACCAATGTGCAGCATTTGCAAGGAATGCTATATAAAGCTATTTACATACAGATGAATAGATAGATAGACATATGTGTATATGTAGAAAAAGAAATTGATCATCAATAGATCAATAAAATATAAGTGTAGTAAATTCTGGCACTGCAGTTGGAGAGCCTTTTTAATAGAGTTGATGGAAAAACGTTGTACTGCCATCCTGCCAGGCAGGATCATCGCTAACCTTGGCGCGACACATGGGGCAGGTCTGCTCGCGCTTGAACCAGGTTTGGACACACTCATCACAGAAAATATGACCGCACTCCAATATAATGGGTGAATTATACGAATCATGACAAATGGGGCAAACGCTGTCAGCTGCATCAAGTTCTTCCTTTGTGGGCTCACGCTCTGATTCCTGAAAAAGATTACAAGCAGGTATTTCTTTAATGTAGAGTCGAATGATCCGAAAATGATTCAGAACTTACAATATTTCGTCTGAATGTACTGATTGCGGTTTTCAGCGATTTTCCCCGTTCCGCTAGTTCGAAAATCTTGCATAATAAATACAGCGTAAGAAAGAGGAAGCCGGAAATAACCTCTAAGCCCGAGTAGGATGCGTAGAGGTATGTGCCCCACTGTTTCATGGGCGCCAGTGCGCGATAGAATTGCGAGATGTATTCGACAAGAACATATAGACGTGCCTGCACAATAAACAGAATCGGTTTAATACTTCAAAATCGGAGGATTCATGAATTAACTTACTCGCACTTTCAAACGTATCACATCCAGCGGCAGCAGCGTTATGCCAACCTTGACAAGAATGGTGAGTAGCTTTAATAGCATATCGCTTACAGCCACATAGTACAGCAGCATGCCCAGCGGAATCACTTTTGGTACAAGACGTTCAGCCGAAACCACGTGGGACTCGTACGTTGTCGGCAGAATGTTGTTAAGTTCCGTGTCGGAGACGCTACCATCGCTTTTGTCGAGCGACTTAGTAATATCAATTATTTGGTATGTCTTTGGCGGAGGTACAAGCAGGCCCAATGGATCAGGTGGTGTTGTGGCAATAAACAGGCGCACTGTGACCAACATCGATACTAGTAATATATCACGAAGCAACACGGGATAGTTCTTTTGGGCCAGACGTGCGACCTGTTGGCGAACCGATAGATTCACATTGTACATGGTCGCCAGCAGAAGCAACAAATCCAATATACCCAGCAAATGATCGTGAACGAATTTGATCAGCAGTATACAAATAAAGGGTAAATAGCGCACAAAGTGGCTCAGAATGTGCACCACCATGTCCGTTATAACGTGATCGTCATCTGCGTTACTGTCGTCCTGACCCTGTTGCCCGTTGCCAGTTCCGTTTGCGCTTGCAGTGCCTGTTGTGTCAGCAGAGCCAGATCCACCAGAAGTTGACAAGCCGCCGTCAGAATTTGCTATGGGTATGGTTGTCATTGCTGGCGTTGTCAGACCCAGCACACTGGCATTATGTCGACCGTTTAAATTATGCCTGGGCTGTTGCATTTCACCTTCGCGCAAAGAAATGCTTCTGCCCATGCCACTGTTGTTGTTGCTGTTTGTTCGCATCGAGACAGATGCACTGGTGCTGGCTTCTGACTCCGAGTTTAAAGGCAACTGATTCTGATTCAGCAAATTGTGCGCATTGTCACCGGCCGCAGAGGCTGCGGCTCCTGCAACAGCTCCTCCGGCAGTGGGTTGGTAACGGAAATTGGAATGTGTTATGAACGAGCGCAACGCTTCGGTCGAAGGCGCTGTAGACAGTGAGAACATTTCGTTCAGATTTACTCGCCAGAAGCCGATTTGGCGCATCGTAGCCGGCGATGATGCAGCCGCTGGTGGTGGTATCGGTGGATCCTCCAGACTGTTGCTTGGAGCGCCAACACTTCGTGACTGCTGCAATCGTCGATTCACTTGATTGGTCGCACGCACTGGCGTGCTACTTACGGGTGTAAAGGATCGTTGTCTGGCCAAGAACGAGGCGAGAATGCTACCGCCATTGGGACGTGCGCCACCAACGCTGCTGCTACGTCCCGTCGGATGAACATTTTCTAAGTTGATGATTGTGCTGCCACCGGAACCAGTTATCTGTTGGCCTGAGGTCACCAAGGACAAAGGCGGTGGCGCTTGTGCCGTTGGTGTTGGTAGGAGATAATCGTTCTCAGCTGTTGTTGACTCATTGTCATCGCCATCCCCGTCGCTTTCGATAGCTATGCACATACCTGGTGCACCTCGATCCAACTGGGCAGCGCCACGACCATGGTGCGGAAGCGGAGCATCGTTTGGCCCGTTGTTCATCGTAAGCTATCAACTTTTGACCTTTTTCGACTTTATATTTACTTTGCAAAATGTCGTGTTTTCTTTCGTATGCACGAATGCGAGCTCAATGTCCAGTCAGCTTGAAACGTTGCCATTCAACTGTGAACGTCGGCCAATTTACGACAGGGTCGTATTCGAAATAACCGTTACACAGTCATGCAAACTGCAGACTATCATGCAAATACATTTGTGAAATATTAATAAACAAGAAAAATACTTTACATTATTTGTATAAGCCGTTAAGTTTTGACTAATAATTTGCTCTAATTTTTATAGTCGGTGCATAACTACTAAAATTTCATACCAGAGCACATGTTCTGAATGAAATAATCAAAATCTACTTTGAAAGTAATTAAAACGATTATACGATGAATCAAATTATATTGTAATTTTTAAAAAAAAATAATGCAATTGCAATGACATTCGCGTGTGAACGCAAGTCGTGCGAGCAAGATCATTTTGCAATTAACCGTTAAGGTTATTTTTATCGAAAACCCACTAACATTGATGCAACGCTTCGAAAGAAAAAACCATATTAGCACCAGTTAAAAGACTACTTTAAGAATAGCATGTGACTAAGCAAATTAACACGTATAACGTTACCATGTAGCGCTGTGCTGTGCTGTGCTGTGCATCCACCCCCGCCTAGGGGGTAAGTGCGATAAGGATAATGCAAATGACTCAGTTACCTGCGTCCGAGCCTAACCGCAATTAAACTGACCTAAAGCCGTTGCCGGGCAACCGGGCCGCAAACGGAAACGAAAACGAAAACGTGGCCGAAAACCACCACCGACAAGGACACTGGCAGCACGACCAACTGTCCATCGTCCGTCGGGGGTGGTCAGTCCGGTTCAGTGTGGATCGCAGTTCCTTTGTAAACAAACAGAATGCAGTGCAGTGCAGCAAATATTGAAAATTGATTGAGGAAAAATACAACGCAATAGACGAGGATAGAAACAACAACAATGGGTAAATGTTAAATAAATTAGAATCTATAAAGTTTATTGTTTATTACGCAAAAGTCAACAAACTTAGGCCTAGGCCTACGTAGAATTGATTGTGCTAGATCATATGTATGTAGTATAAGTGGAGTGGAGTGGTGTGGTATGGTGTGTGTTCGTTCTATGTTGCCTAGCCTAATCTTCTTAGATAGATGTTGAACCCCATGTGGTGCGTGCTTCAAGTAAACAAAATTGAATAAAATATACACACACATAGATGTGTATAATTATTATAGGTATATACGCGTTTATATGGTATATTATTATTGTTCAGTCTGTGTAATCTCTCTCGCTGTTGCCGTGGCCGCGTCCCAGCCTATGCTGCAGTGCGTCGTGTCAATGAACCGGTGCGGTGATGCGCGGCGATAAACTTTTGGTCTCACTGCGATTCCGTCGCTGCAAAAACAGTTTGACCGACTCCAGCGGCAACTGAAAGTGATAGTAGGCGCAATAGGGCAGCGGATCCCAATAGGCGAACAGCGCCTCCCTCTTATCCAGTGGCGTACGGGATGTGCTACGCTCCAGCGTCGACCAGCTCCAGCTCCAGCTGGCCATATCTTCCTCAATGGCCGCAATGCCACGTCTATGAATGCACATGCATTTGATGGCCCGGCACAGTAGCTGGGCATGTGAACGATTGTGGCATATATAGGGTAGTGCCACGCCCAGTCGCACACCCAGCGGCACATATTGGCCACCGTGGGCCGGCGACTTGACCAGCCGGAAACTGATGTGACCGTTAATGCTGCGCTGGAAACGCACCTTGGCAAAGAAATGACGCAGCCACAGTTCAATCTGTGCCTCATCCTCGCGTCGCACCGGTATCAGATTTTTCGTATGATCCTCGACCCGGCAACTGACATTGGCGACCACCTGCGAGTCGCGCACCGTTGTGCACGTGACATAATGATGATAGCCCGGCTGATCGCGCACCACCAGCCAAGGCTGGCGTTCGCTAATCTCATGCTGACTGAACATGAGCAGCTCCGCCCGCCGATGGGGTAAAATGTATTTGTGCCGCTCCATGATGCCCTGCATACCGCAGGCCATAAAGATGTTGCGATAGCCGGGCACAAAGCCCTGCTCGTACAACTGATGCAATTGCTCCTTGCCCGTAATCACCGTGTGCGCCGGCAGGCTAATATGATGGGCCTGGCAACGCTGGAAGAGCTGCAGGCAATCGTCCAGCTGCTGTGTCTCCTGCACACCGGGCACAAAGCTGGCGCAGTTGAGCAACTCCAGATGCGGCTTGGCCAGCGCATCATAATACGCCGGACTGGTGGCACACACAGGCACATAAACTGTTGGTCGTTCCTTGCGCACAATGTGACACAACGCGGCAATATACTGCTCCACGTTGCTGCTGCTGGGCCGTGGCACCACATAGAACTTGTCCACGCTGGTCGAGAAACGTGCCAGCCCGAATAAACCCTCGAACTCGAAGACCACCACACGTGCACCGGATCCGTAGAAATTGCGGGCCATGTGCAGCGTTTGTATGGTGCTGCCGCCACTTAGCAGCACGGTGCGTTGTCGCTGCACTGCACCCGGCTGCTCCTCGTCGCCGCTCAGCAGCCACTTGACCAGTGCGATTGGCACGCGCAACAGTTTCCAGAAGATCCAGAGCAGCGCGGACAGCCAGAAACTGGGCGCTGCTATGGACAGCGGAATGTAGAGTAGGTAGCGCATCAGCGTGAGCAGCATACGCAACACCAGCTGCGGCCCGAAGAGTAAAACGTTGTTGCCACTCGGTGTCGCAGGCACATGCGAACGCAGCAGGCTGCCATCGGCGGTTCGCTGGCGACGCAGTGCAATGAAATGACGATGCGGCGCATGCTCGTTCTCGTTCTCGGACTCGCTCTGGCTGGGATGCTCGGGTATGCGATCCAGCGAATTGATGCGTCGAAATTTTGCCGGTCTTGTGGCCAAACGCAGCTGTCGCGCCTGCTCCTGTCGCTGCAGCAGATCATCCAGTGTCTGCGACATGTTTAAAAAACAAACACACACTCTCTCTCTCTCTCGGTCTCTCGCTCTCCACACACACGCACGTCTACGCAGTTTTATTCGCGTTCCGTCGGCTTTCGCTTGCTCGTCGTCGATTCGTCGTAATCTTTCAATCCCGTGCTCACGCGCTGCCGTGCAATGCTGGCAAAATTTGAAATCTGACTAAAGTCCCGTTTGGGCAGAAGTTCTACTTAAAACCTATGTAAAAACATCCATGTCGACGGGCCGCTGCATCGGCCGCAATTTGCGATTCATTCGCTATCACTAACCACGTATATATATTTATAATAAATATATATTTATATAGATTTATAGATACGGCTATATGTCCAAGCAAATAATATAGATGTATGTATGTGTTGTAGGACGCATTCGCAATATTTGTTCGTCTGGGTCGCAGTTCCACTGTCTCTAATATTTTGCAATATATTCACTGCACTGACAGAAATGATGCAGTTTTAGAATGATATTTAATATTCTTATTTTGTATTATTTTCTTCGTTCATTTTTGTCAAGTTTGCCTTCGTTTCTTGCAGTGTAGCTTTAGGATTTGCCAATAGCTAAACATTAATCATTCGCGTTGTCTGAAACTTTTGTCTGATTGTCGCCAAGGCTCGTCACTGTTGCCATCCGAATTGCGGCGTATAGACGCGTCTGTCCGTGCGCCAAGAAACCCTTAGAAGTGTAACTCTTACTTATACACTGCAGTTGCTTCTCTCTCTCTCTCTCTGACTGTCTGTACTTTGACCCAGTGTCTATATAGTATATGCTAATAGCTATTCAATCCATTTTCAATCGACGTCTTGCGCGACAGCGCTCTGGCCGCTGCTCTGACTGGCGCTGATAAGAAAGTCTGACTATGCACCCAACACCCATTAAGCCAGTCGCACAGTACAATAACAACAACAACGACAACAACAACAATCGACTAGAACAACAACTTATGCTCACACACCTACACTGAGTAAAATGTTTCAGCATTGCGTCGGTTTTTATAATCAATTATGAGCACGCTCGAAAACGGAAAGTGAAAAATACCTTAACCTTGCTAGAAGACCCGGACTTTGAGCAGCTACTACTACTCATAATAATACTAGTCTATCACTGAACTAGTATAATCCGAATACGATTTGTTAAATAGCGCACAAATTCCTTTTTTTTCTAGATTCCACTTAATTTGCACCTTGATATCGGCACAAAGTTGCTACAGGTTCTTATAGAGCAGGCCCCAGAGAGCTGACAGCAATCAAAACACATATGTACCATATATATAGATTGTCTCAAGAAATCAACGTGCATAGATAAGAATTAAAAAAAAAAGACAACAACAAATTCCTGGCAAATTTGTTTTGTGGGATTTTTTTTTTTAAATATTAAATAATTTGTTCTTGTTGTTGTTTTTCGGGCGTTGTTGGGCGAGGCACCCACCTTGCGGCTTGTTGTGTAACTGCCCGCGCATGTGTATGCATCTCTGATAGCTATGGAAATAGAGTGAAAGCAGGAGAAGCAGGAGGAGACCACATCACCCATGATAACCTGCGAGGCCTGCGGCGAGCGCTGCCAATGCAAATTGTACTTAGTCGCAATAGCATTCGGAACATGTGCCAGGAAATATTTTGACATTCGGTTCATACAGATTCCTCTAATTAAATATGCAATATTCGAAATGGGCACTACATACACTCGTGCAAATACCTGTATCATCAGCTAAGATTGTTGCAGGCAAAGCTGCTCTCGATGGGCCTGCATGGAATTGGATCGGTTTGAAGAGGTGTATCGACGGTGTGTAAAAGTTTTTACTAGTTACTAGTATGGATTGATTGGTAGGAGTGCAGTTCTATACATGTTGTTCCCAGACTCTTCCATAATGTTTTACCTAAAGAACCGTGTAGGGTATAGAGCAAGAATGAAAGATTCAAAAGTGACACAATGTCTTTAAAGATTGCTAAGCTTTCCATTTAAAATATCCCCTTATAATACTCACTTGAAAGTATGGAAGCAACTGTTAAAGAAGAATGTGTTTACAGTCTCGTACCCCAAAATGCTTTACTGTAATATTGTTATATTGAAAGAATAAGATGCTAAACTGCCAACTGTATTCAAGTGCAATCGAAGTATATTAATTCCAGGCCAGGAGCAAAGTGCCTTTTTTATAGTATATCTTGAAAAATAAGAAATAGATAAGGGAATGACATATGATTTATTAATTGCAAACAGACAAAAGAGAATTCTGCATATACCTCGTTTTATTTTTATGCCCGTCTGTCACATTAAGCTCGACACAATTCATTAAAGCAACTACAGTAGAACCTCGTTGAATGCATATAGCGTAGCAAATTTAATTATATATAGGCTGCTTTCACTGTTCCCCACGTATGACAATATTTTCAGATTATGTTGCACTTTTTGTATTCGAAATTAAATAAGCAGATTGTACATTAATCTATACTCGAAGCACATATAAATAAATAAACTTTTTGCAGTCACAGTTTAAGAATTGAAATGCGATAAACTTATAAATATAGATTATGGAATAATACAAGTAATTCGGTTAGGTTGGCTGCGCTGCGACGATTTGGCACTTCATTTAGATCGACTTTATTTAACCCTATTTTTTTTCTATTTGTATATCAATAATGTTTTGCGCTTGATTAACATAAAGTAGTTTGGTGGTTACATTTTTTTATAGTAGTTTATTCGAAAAAGGGTCTAGCAGAAATTCCATGGGAGTCAACTAGTCGATACCCTGTAATAAATGATTTTAGAATTGCTTACTTCAGTCTGAGTGCAGTTTTAATACGGGATTAACTCCAGCTTACACTGGAATTTAGAATTTAAAATATGTGTTAGTTAAACCAAAGCTGCAAATGATGTGAGAGATTTAGCCAGGGATCTTGCGGTTATTGTCAGCTAAGCATACTCTATATTTAATTTAAACACCCTCTTGCGACTACGAGTAATGGGTATGGGGTATAAAAAAAACGGAACAAATAAATAATAGAAAAGAAGACCAAAGAAAGGGGTAGACCTCATTGACTTAGCTCAACAATTTATTGCTCTGCTTCGTTTGACTTATTAAACGCAGTTGGGCATGAAAATTGTGACCAATATATGCAGTTAGATGCTCCAGTACACACACACAGACACACGCACACCAGCACTCGCACACATAAGCGGTTCTCCAGGTGCACCCGGGCTATGCTCGGAGCCACGATTTGCATTTGTTGCTCGCTGGCACGCCAAACATAATTGTGAGTTCCTTCGATGACTCGCAATCGCAATCAATTTTTTTTTCTAGTATTTTTTTTTTTTAATTTTGGTTGCTCCGGCAACGTGAAATTTGTTAATTCAATGTTGATTCTACCCTAACTCCAAAGGCGGCGCCAAGTGCAGCGCACCCGGAGGGGAACTTAGTAGTTCGTTTGCGAATCCTTTGGCAAAAGCTTCTGGCTTTGCTTTGCTTTCTATGTAAATAGTCTCGGGCACGCGGTTGGCGCTCAGTTCTTTCTGTTCCACGGACATCGTCAGTTCTCGCAGGGACTCAGATTGGCTCCATTATCGTATTCATTGTCGGATTCGGATTCGGATTCACATTCGGTTCACGTGAGGAATTTGTGTTGCGTATTTCCGCATTTTCGCGCAAATTTGTGTCAATTGCCGCGACGCGAGTGCAACACTTCAGTTCAAGTGCCATTCGCAGTGGGCGTGGCAGTGGGAGTTACCAAAAAAAAAAAAAAAAAATAAAAGCGGGCGTGGCACCCCTTACCCCCCATACTCCTGGCATCCGTTGTTACCGCTCAACCGGGAAGTGTTTTCGCCGCGAGCAGACAATTCCTGAATGAGTATTCAATTGGAGCTCAATCAGTTAAGAACATTCGCAAACTGCGCGCATTCGATCCTTTGATTCTTCAGTATTGAGTGCGTCATTATATTGGATAAACATCCAGAGATGTAAGTGATAGTCATTTCTAAAGTTATCAACTCTTTTGCATCCATATAAGTATGCAATACTTTTGTTTTAACGTAATTTTTGGATAGAGTAGTACATATAAAGATTAGTATCGGAAATATATCCTTTTATGAAAGTAGCGCATTTATTAAAAAATAAAATTAGTTGATAATCTTTTTTTTACCTGTAAATTTACATAAATTTAGAATCCTTAAATTTCATGACATTTGCATGAAATTTATTTGAATAGTTTTATGGTTTATAAATAAGGAAATGATAAAAAAGTTAGTAATATGAGCAGAAATATTCTCAAAATTTCAGGATTTTTGTTTAATATATTTAAAAAAATAACTACAGATCTCTCTAAGTTTGAAAAGTTTTTGTAAAGAGGGAAAGCCAATAAGCCTTCAGTGTGTTTAGCAGTTGGACATATGGAGAGCTTTTGTGTTCTACAGATCATTTTAAAAAGAAAGTATAGACAATGAATATGGAAAACTATATCGTTACAGCTCTAGCTTTGTGCAATTTATAGAAAGAAAACGAAAATATGTAGAAAACTACAACATAGTTTGACTTCTTCATTGTCTGCTATAAAGTTTGTCGAAACTTTGAAGCCCACATAAAGAGGCGTCCAAGTTTTTGCAATATCTATAAGCTCAAATATTTTTATGTTTGGGGACACGCCCAGCTTTCTAACTCATACCACACGGGAAAGTAGCATACCAAATGCAAAGTTTCACTGCTTCTGCATTTAACTATGACAGTTTTATGATTATGTCTTTATGTCGACCTCAATACTGAACGGAAATACGTAGGAATACGTAGGAATACGTGGAATGTAACGGGTCGAAAATAGAAAGTAGAACCACCTGGAGACAGGCCTGGCCCAAACAGATTGCATGCTCGAGCATAGTCGTGCTATCAAGGAGAACCATTAAGTTCGGGTTGTTGTCTCTATAAACGGCAGCTAGCATAAGGAGGTCCAAATTAGAAGAAGACAGTCTACCATCCCATCTCGGCGCCTGCCCAACTGCGTGTCGAAAGAAGTTTCAACGAGAGCGAAGCAAAAATTGTTTTTGTTTATTAATATAAATACGAGGACAAGGAAATTACTATATGCATGTTGTTGCTGTGACAAAGCCCAAGGGGGTGGGGAGGGGGTAGGTAGTTGAGGCACGGGCATGGGAACTGACAGACACACGACAAACTTGCTGTCGTGGTGACAAACGGTGTCAGCCCAAAAGTCTGTCGTTATATCAAGTGGGCGACGTTTTGTACTGGACGATAAAAAAAAGGGGAGCTTGTTTATTTATGAGGCCTAAGCATAAAATCAGATATATATAAAAAAAAAGAAAACAGCGAATGAAATTCGTCATGGCGACCGGGTGCGGGTGGGTAAAGGGTGAGGGTGCGGGTGCGGGTGCAGACTCCCCTCCAAGTCGGAATCGTTAATAAATCAATTTGAACAAAGTTATCGAGCATTTAGGCGTAGGCGGCAAAGTTTTTCTTTGGCAAAAGTTTTTCCATGCACGCAAACCGCAGGCAATTTCCACAGCCAACTTTACTTATCAACCGCTTTACTCACGCTCCTCCTCCTCCTTCGCCCACATCTCCATCTCTCTCTCTCTCTCTCTCCTCGACAGATGCAAGCGTATCGCGATAACTTCAAGCAAACGCCTTGCCCAGCGGCCGTCGACCTGCAAGGGCCGTCGTCGGCGGCGACGTCGTCCTCCACGCGTCTGCCCTTCTCGCGTAATCGTGGGCGTGGCGAGCTGAACAACACTAGCAGCAGCTCCAACAACAACACCAATAACATTATCAACAACAACCACAATCAGATCCACAACAACAGCAACGCCAACGGCGCTATCACGCCAAGAATGATGAGCCCGGCGCCAGTTGCCCCTGCGGCCGATTGCTCTACCAATGCGCTGATGCGTCAGAATCAGGAGCTACGCCAGCGTTTGGCCGACGAGTCGCATAGCTATCGCCGACGCCTGGACACCTACAAGCAGGCGCAGCACAACCAGGCCAATCTGGTTAGCCGACTGCAGTCCAAGATTCAGCAATATCGGCAACGTTGCAGCGATCTCGAGGATCGCATGCACGATACCATCAAGCCCACCGCAACGGCACCATGTGCGCCCAAACTGACCACGGGACCCACAGCCAGTCAGGTGCTGGTAAGTCCATCACATTCTATACGTATAAACCCCGATCCTCATCTCATCGCTCTTCTAGTGCTCCACTTCGTTAACGCTGGGCCAGAGCAGCCTGCCGTGCAGCTCCTCGCTAGACTCGCCGCCACCCAGCTGCACGCGGGACTATCTGCTCGACGATAGCAACAGCGAGCTATGCCGCAAGCTGGAGGAGGAGCGTCAGCGTTGCGAGCAGATTGCGGCGCAGAACAATGCGCTGCGCCAGCAACTGGAGGAATCGAATCGCACCAATGAGGCGCTGACCAATGACTTGCAGAAGCTAACCAACGATTGGTCGTCGATGCGCGATGAGCTGCTGATCAAGGAGGATGAATTCAAGGAGGAGGAACAAGCCTTCAAGGATTACTACAATAGCGAACACAATCGCCTGCTGAAGATGTGGCGCGAGGTGGTCGCCGTCAAGCGCGCCTTCAAGGACATGCAGAGCGCGATGAAGGCAGAGGTCACGAAAATGGGACAGGAAATCAATAGTGTGGGCAAGGACATTAATGGATGCAACTCATCGATGGCCTTCAATCTGCAGCAAGCGAAACGTGCTGCCGACGAGGAACTGAAACAATCGCGTCGCATCAATGACGAACTGCAGGCGCAGCTGGCCACGCTGAAGGTACAATACGAGAGCGCGCGCCACGAGATCATGGAGCGTGATCAGCGACTGCTCGAGCTGATGAATCAGCTTAAGAAACTGGAGGATCGTTGCGCCCAGGCCGAATCGCAGGCGGCGCTTGCCAATCGCTACAACGATGAAATCGAACGTCTCAACAATTCCATGCGCGAAATAGCCCAGGCCGTTGTACAAGATGCCGAGATCGCCGACCGCGAAGCCGATGCCGAGGTCAACACTGCCATGCAGCACATGCATTTGACGCGTGATTCTGGTTCCGTTGTGGGTGGCGCTGGCCCGGCCGGCAGCGGCGGTGGAGGCGGCGGTAAATCACCACGACGCAATTCGACGCGCGCCTCGCAAGCCTTCGCCGAGGGCACAATCTCGGCGGTACAGGCGGCCCTGCACAAATACCAACTTGCCCTGCATGACATGCAGGTGAAATTCCAACACGCCAGCGAAACGTTGCGCAACACTCGCGCCCAACTGGACACTAGCGAAGGCACCAAGCAGTTGCTAACGAACAAGATGCAACAGCTCACGGAGAAACTGGACGCCAGCAATTCGAAACTATCCGAATTGCTGCAGGAACGCGAGAGTCTGCAGAAGGGTCTCGATGATGTCCGGGTGCAAAAGCAACAGGCCGAAATGGGGCGTGCCGATCTCAATAATGCGGTAAGTGAGTGGGTGAGTGGGTGTCGCCATGTCTCGGACCTGTTGATAGCCGGTGGCGATAAGCTGCATCGGCTAGACAGACGAGACGAGCGAGACCCGAGACCAGAGACCAGACCCCAGACCCCAGACCATTCGCCCCGTAGACGTGTAGATTAAAGCCGGCATATAGGAAACCAGACAAGTACAAATCAATTAAGCACGAGCTAATGCTCTGATCGATTAGAGCCCGATTAAATACGTATAGGCAGGCAAATGTTATGGAACTTTGCACAGGTTAGAGTTGAAGTTTTTTTATTGTTGGATGCAGATATATTTTAACTTGATCAAGCCTATATTTATCTGGGTAGAATGTATATCTATACTTCATATTGATAGTTTAAATCGAATAATTAAATAATATATATATATTTATATATCTTCCTACTATCAAACTGAAGTTCGAGAACCTAAGCGTCGACTTCGAGAAGCTGCAGCTAAACTATGGCAAACTGCAGAAGCGCATCGATTCCATGGAGGAGGACAAGAAGGCAGTCGAGTTGGAGATACAGCGCATTCTCAAGGACAAGAATATTACGGAACTGAACCTGAGGTATGATAGGAAATCGCTGCTATAATTAACAAACCCAAACTGACCCTCATTAACCATTGCAGATCCGAAGAGGATCGCAGCAGTCGCCTGCGGGAGGAAACTATATCATTGCGCGAAGAACTGAATCGCGTCAGTCTCAATCGGGATCTGCTGGAGCAGCAGCGCATTGAGTCGGACAATCTGATTGGTTTGCTGGAGAAGCAAAAATCGGATCTGGAATACGATCTGGACAAGTTGTTGCTGGAGAAGTGCGATCTGCAGGAGAAGCATGAGAAATTATCGAATAACAATTGCTCGACCAGCGACGAGCTGAAGTCAGTGCAGAATTGTCTGGTGGAGGCGCAGGATGAACGCAAGAAGCTGCGTCTGCAGGCCACAGATCAAGCCAGTGAAATTGGCGAACTGAAAAAGGAGCTGGCCGTGCTGGATAAGGCACGTCTGGAATTGGAAACGGATAATCTGTCGTATAGCGAAAAACTCAAGTGTCTTCAGTTGGAGAAGGAGAAGATCTTACAGGATCTGGCATGCATGACGCGTGAGAAATGCGATATACACAATCAGCTGACTGCCACGTGCCGCAAGAAGGAGGCACTCAACGAGGAGCTGATGCGCACGCGTCAGCGCCTGGAGCAGACCAGCGAGACGAACAGTCGCCTCAATCGCAACATCGAGGAAATGGTCAAGGATGTGGAGGAGAAACAGGTGGTCATTGATCTGCATGAGAAGGACACACATCGCCTTAACGAATTGCTGGCGGCTCTACGCTCCGAGAAGGAGTCACTGGAGACGGTGCTCTTCGATACGAACACCACACTGGAGGCTGTCGAGGAAAAGCGCAGCCAATTGGAACGCGATCTGCAGGAGGCACTGGTACGCGAGGAATCACTAAAGAATCATGTGGCTCGCTTGCAAAAGGAACTGGAGCTGTGCCAGCGCAAGGCACAGGAGACAAAGACGCAGCTGGTGAATGCGGCACGCGCGGCCGACAGTGAATTCAATCAGAAGATTGCCGGTCTACAGGCAGCTGCCGAGGATGCGGCCAAGCGACATGGTGATGAGGTGCTGCAGCTACGCAGCGCGCTCGAGAAACGCATGCAGCAAGCGCTGCAGGCACTGCAAACGGCCAAGGACGATGAGATCGAGAAGTTGCAGGAACGTTTAGCCGCGCTGCAGGCACACATCGAGAGTCTGGTTCAGCAGCACGAAGAGACGCTGATTCGTGCCGAAAATGAGAAGCAACAGGCACTTCTTATGGCCCATCGCGACAAGCAGGCGGTGGCCGAGCGACTGGAGTCCGTATCGCGGGATCTAAAGACCGAGCAGGAGTCTCTGGATCGCAGCAAGCGGGAGGCCAATGCGCGGGACGAAAAGCAGCGTGGCGCCATTGCGCAGCTCAAGGATGAAATTGTGCACATGCGTACCAAGGAGGAGGAACACAAGTAAGTCAAGTGAGGCCTCATTTCAGCTAGAATATTAACATGCATCTTGTCGCAGAATCAAACTGGAGGAGTGCATCCGCAAGCAGGAGCTGCAGCTGAACAGCATGCGTGAGGAGCGCGACACGCTGTGCCGCATGAGCGAGGAGTTCAAGATGGAGATTCGCCTGAAGGAGGACAAAATGGAGGGTACCAACAATGAACTACAGGATGCGCTGCGCAAGACCAAGGAGGGTAAGCTCACGAGCAAGCACAAAAGTGGCAAATCTTGACTTATCCCGGTTTCTACTCGTTTCCAGGCGAAGGTTACATCGAGAGCCTGCGCAAGGAGCTGACCGACAGCCGGCGGCAGTTGGCGGACAGCAACATCGAACGCGACAAGTACTCGGGCAGCAACAAGGAGCTGCGCGATCATGTTAAGCGTGTGGAGAGCGCCAAGCGGGAACAGGCACGCGCCATTGAGGAGGCGCTGCAAAAGATTAGCAACCTGGAGGAGGCCAAGCATAGCCTGGAAAACGAACGCACTCGCCTGAGTACCATACTCAAAGAGACGGAGAATAACTTTACCAAGACCACGCAGGAGTTGAATAGCACCAAGTCCACGCTCCACAAGACCCAAATGGAGTTTGCCCAGAAGGACGAGGGTGGCAAGGAGCTGCAGACCAAGCTGGCAGCCGAAATGGAATTGAAGGAACGTGCACAACAGGAACTCTGCCAGATCAAGAAGCAATTGTCTGATCTGGAGGCAAATCTCTGTGCTACACGACAGGAACTGGGACGTGCACGGTGTCACAACAATCAGGAAGAGCATCGTTTCCATGCACGCGAACAGGAGCTAGCCACACGCATGGAGGAAGCACGTGGACGTGAGAAGCGTCTGGAAGATCAGAAACACAATCTCGAGGTTTGTCTGGCCGACGCCACGCAGCAGATGCAGGAGCTGAAGGCACGTCTGGGCGGCGCCGAGGGTCGCATCAGGGCACTGGATGAGCAGCTGGCCTGTGTGGAGCTACATAAGCGCGACACCGAGCACAAACTGAGCTCGGTGGTGCACACGCTGCGTCGCATTGCCGGCATTCAGGTTGATGGCAGTGTGAATCTCTCACATCGATTGTTGAGTCCCTCGCGTCGGTTCAGTCCGTCGCGCAGTGTGGGCGACTATGACAATCGTAGCACATCTCAGTGTCCCGATGCACCCGTCGATGTCGATCCGGATCTGGTCAGAAAGGGTGTACGCAATCTGATGCATCAGGTGGCTCAGTTGGAGCGCGAAAAGGATGACTACAAATCGCAACTGGGCGCGGCCAAGAAGCAGTTGCAAGATGCTGCCGAGCAGCAGCTGCGTTGCGACACCAAGCTGGGCAAACTGCAGGCCATGTTGCGCAATCTGCAGGAGGAGAAGAGCAACCTGGAGACGGATCGTAAAATGAAAATCTCGGCACTCAACGCACTCGAGGAGAAGCTCAAGCAGCGCACCGATGAATGTCAGATGCTACGCGAGCGTCTTGCTCAGACGGAGATGCAGCTGGCTTCCACCTCCGAGGAGAATGGCCAGAATGAGGAGCGCCTGGAGAAGAGTCGCCAGCAGTGTGGAAAACTGGACAACGAGAAGCGTATGTTGCAGGAGGAACTGGCCAAGGTAGAGGGACGTGCGAGCAAACTAGACTTGCAGCGCGTCGCCATGGAGGGAGATCTGACGCGTCTGCAGATGGCGCTGCAAGAGAAGGATTGCAACATTAGGCAGGTATCGGAACGTCTGGATAACCAGACTCGTGCCATGACCCAGCTGGAGGACCGCTGCACCTCACTCAAGTCCACGGTGGATCAGCTCAAGGAGCGGCTGCAAAAGGCAGCTGTCACAGAGACACAACTTCATGGCGAGATTAGGACGCTGCAAAAGGAGCTGTCCGAGCAGGGCCACTGCTCGCAGGCCAACGAAGATAAGCTAAAGCTGTTGCAGAAGACCCTACAGACGGCGGAGAACGAGAAGCGTATTCTCACCGAGCGTCTGGATAGCGCGCAGACTAATCTTAACGAGCTGCGACGCAGTCAACAAGCACAACTCGATGGCAATCAACGGCTGCAGGAACAGGTCACAGATCTCGAAGTTCAGCGATCGGCTCTGGAATCGCAGCTGCGCATTGCCAAGTGGAATCAAGAGAATGGCGACAAGGTCATGACCAATGGCAACGGTGGTGGAGGCGGCGGCGGCGGCATGGGAGGCAGTCGCGAAGAAGAGGAGCTTAGTCGTCAGCTAAAGTCATCGCAGCGTGAGAAATCTGAGCTGCGCAGTAAACTGCAGACACTGCAGGATAAGGTGAAGCAACTGGAGTGCGATCGGAAAAGCAAATTCGCCGGTGGCAGTGCATACGATCGCGCCGAGAAAGCAAACTCTTACTACGGAGGAGGTGGCGGTGGAAACGGCGGAGATGCTGGTGAATACGATTCGAATCGTTATGATGTCGGCAACGGCGGGGCCTATAGCTGTGGTCTCGATCATAGTGTGATTGAGCAAGAGACACGGGACTTGCGCCTGAAAGTGCGTCGTCTGGAAACGTTGCTGGCCGAGAAAGAGTCGGAGTTGGCACGCTGCAAGGCACGCATGGTTGATAGCAGCAAGTGCATGGATGGCATGGATGCGGATCGGTATCGTAGCGCTCAGATGCATGCCGAGAAACTGTTAGACGCACGCGAGCAATCCCACAAGCAGCAGGTGTTACGCCTCGAAAACCAAGTGAGTTCAAGCTTCACCTTATCATACTTTGAGCTTAGCTAATTCTCTACTGCTCTCACACAGATTTCCATGTTGCGCGAGCAACTGGCACAGGAGGCCAAGCGACGCCAACAATACGTATTGCGCAGCTCCAAGGCGAATCGTGAGATGCAGCATCTGCGCAGCACTTTGGGTGACTCCCTGCGAAACGTTTCCCAGCATCCTGTGGATGCGCATTTGCTGGAAAGCGAAAGCAGACGGTAGGTAGATGATTAAAATCAAATGTTAAATCATTCTAGAAGTGAAACGCTAAACCAAATGACAATCGCGTGATTTTTGACCATGTTATGAGTGATATATAAGCTATATATACCTTATCAACAAGTTAGAGATTAGAGAAACAAATTCGAAATATACTTACAATTATTTACATTTGTTTTCAGCTTGGACTCGGCGGTCTCAATGAGTCTGCCACCATCGTCGTGTCGCGATTACGATCGTGACTAAGCTGATAGTATACATATGCCATTGCGTTGTCATCCGGTAAATTAATCCCGCCAAGACGTAACGTTCACTGCCAGCGTATAGCAAAAATAATAAATCCAAATGCATTTAGGTCACCCTAACATAACTATCCCTAATAACATACTATAACTAGTCCTTGCGCATTTGTGTACATCAAATGGCATTCATAATACTTGAAGCGTTTCGAGTAACATTCTAGCTGTTCATTGTCTGCCTCGATAGACAATCGAATATAGTGCGTTCCATGGGTTATCCACAAGTGGATCACAAAATCATCTAATCGACACAAAAAAAACATAATATGCAATACTCCTCGTATTATAAAACACGTACATACATTAAAAGGTCACAAGTTCCGCTTCTCCTTGAGAGTCAGGAGAGCACAGAACTGCATAATTATACAAATCATACAATATGAGCTAAATACAACTATATAAATACATACTTATGTCACAGCTAACATAACATTTCAGTGCATTTATATTGACATGAACACATAGTGCACCATGACACAAAAATACAAAAAGCAAACACTTAACTTCTATGATCTCGTAATGATACAATTTGTGTTCATGAACTATACCAAAAACATAAGAATAAACACATCTAATAACACTTAATAACAAACTGGGTGTATTTTATTTCTTCTTCAATAGCTTTTCCAGACACTCGACAACGATTTTCATATTTGCTTTCTGAGCCGATAGCTTGGCCACTTCACCCGCTATGGCAAAGAGAGCCTTGGCCTTTCCCTTATTATATTGCTGCACAGCCTTGGGCTGATTTGCGATTGCCTGGTGGCAGAAGTCCTCAATGGTGCTCAGATCGCAAATTTGCTGCAGATTGTGTTTCTCGACAAGCTAAAACATGGAACAGACCTATAAGCTTACGGAATTTGATAAATATATATATTTCATACTTACCTGCATTACATTGCTTGTGGGATTGCTGTGCAAAAGTTGAATCAGCTGACGCGCCGCTTGCAAATTGATTTCCTCCGAATGCAACGACTTCAAGATATCTTTCAGGGCATTGGCGCTTATTGCACTAATGGGTAAACGTAGCTTATCAACTGTTTGGCCAATGAACACACCAGCAACTTACCAATCTTCTACGTTCATGTTTAGCTTGTTGCAGTAGGTTAACAAGTCGTTAATAAGAAAATTTGTTACCAACTTGATTGGGACTCCGACTAAGCTTTTGGTAATGTTTGTAAAATACTCCAAAAGTATGGGTTCATTCTTGAAAAGAAGGGGATGTTTATAATATTGAGATTTATGAATCGTAATTTATGACCTACCACTAATATAATTGCAGTCTCAGCATTTAGTTTATAATGCTCTACAAGTCGCTGACGTGTGTGCTCCGGCAGCTCTGGTATTTCCTCGCTTAGGGCAGCTACCGAGATGATATCTGTAGTGGAGTGCGAGCCTGGCTTGATGTTTAAATGCAAAGGTGGCAGATTTGGCTCCGGCATAAACCGATAATCCTGCAACACTTCCTTGTCACGCATTGCAATGGTGCGTCTGTTCTCTGCGTCCCACGACCGGGTCTCATTCGTGACCACATGGCCGTCGGCAACAAGTTCCAACTGGCGATTGATCTCATATGTGATTGCCTGTGAAATGCTGCGTATAGAACCAATATTCTTGACCTCAGTGCGTACGCCGAGAGGATCACCTTCCTGGTGAATGGATATGTTGGCATCCACACGCAATGCTCCCTCTGAAGAAGAGCAATATAAATTTGTTGCATGAATCAAACAATTTAGGACATTTACCCTCCATTTTACAGCTGCATGTCTGAAGCCGCCGCAATATAAGCATCAGTTCCTTTACCAACGAAGCCGCTTCTTCACCGGTTTCCAGGTCCGGAGCAAAGACAAGTTCCATTAGGGGAAGACCAGCACGATTCAGATCAACTAAGCTTCGTTTCAGGTAGTCATCGTGCAACGATTTTCCACTATCCTGCTCCAATTGCAATTGCAACAAGTTGACGGATTTGTAGTAAACTTTTTTGCCTGGTGTTATAACCGGGAATGTCATCAGGCCACCATTTGCCAATGCAGAACGTTGTTGTGTAATCTGGTAACCGTTCTACATAAAAATTATCCTATTAGCTTTGAAAAGAATATCGAAATTGAAAAGACCTACTCACCGGCAAATCTGCATAGAAGTAATGTTTCCGATCGAACATGGAGACCTCGTTTACCCGACAACCTAGCGCCAGGGCCGTTTTTATGCCCGACTCCACACATTTCCGATTAAGAACCTTACAGAATAATTTTCTTCTAGTATTCATGAGTGCTAACATGACGTATTAGTACCTACCGGTAGAGTACCCGGTATAGAAGCATCAAAATAGGCTACAGCTGTGTTAAGAGGTGCTCCAAAGCCGGTAGCGCTGCCCGAAAATAATTTAGTTGCACTTGCTATTTGTGCGTGTACTTCCAGGCCTACAACGCTTTTCCATTTCCTGGAAAGTTCCGCAACTACATATATACAGCAAATAGTATTTTCAATTAAATATAATTACCGCTTAGTTGCATTTGCCAACTTGGGCTGGGTTGCCAATCGACGAATAGCAATATGATTTTTCATAGAAGTGTTTTTCTTTCCCGGCTAAAAGATTTGATAACCGCAACAGCTGCGAAAGAAACAGTTATAATTCATATGTCCCCTAGCAAATTTATCGATAACAAATCAATTAGCCAATTTGCACGTTCACAATAATAATCCGGCTATATTTCGCTATCTTATTGTGTCCACTGTTTATTATTGAACTATTAAATAATATAATTCATATAGCAATACGGTAGATTTAACAATTGGATGGGGTAATATCTCTAGTGTATCGCAAAAGATCAGCTGATTTTTGTGGTCGTGTCACGGAACAGCCGTTTCATATCGATGCCTATCGCCAAGTATCGATACTTATCGTACTTACGATAAATCAAAATATCAGGCGAAGTGGGCTCCCACTGGAAGAAGAACATGAAGAAGGTGAACATTTTACTGCTAATCTAACGTAGAAAAACGCGAAATAACCTTTATAAGAAAACATGTGAAAAAGATGAAACTAGCAGAGGTAAGTACAACGTTTGCAACTAATGAAAACCAAAGTGAATAGCAAGAAGGCATAAGCTAAAAAATGTGATGAACACTTATTTGTAAATCAGTTGACAACAACGACACCGACGAAGAAGAGAGCAAAAAGAAGCACACGCAGCAGAGCAGCAAACAGAAAAAACAACACGACCAAGAGACAACGACAACTTCGACGACTACGACGACGGCTACATAGTTCTTGGGTTGGTGGGCACTGCCAAAGTGCAGCCGCAGCTAGAAATCAGAAAGAGGTGGAGGCGGTGGTGGAGGCGTTGGTAAAGAAGGAGTGGTGCAAGAGGTGCAGGACCTCATGCTGAAAAATCAATCGAAGAAACAAACAACCACATGCTGTCTGCTGTCCCATTGTCTGCAGTTACCACTCCAATTAACTAAACATCAATATGGACATTGAGAAGGTCTTCAACGATTTGGAGTCAAATCAAACGTACGAGAACGAAGAGGCAAAAAAGAAACTTGTTGAACTTTTAACTCAGAGTAAGTGCATCAGCTTATTAGCTCAGCAACTGTGGCCCGGTAATACGATTCTATTCGAACACAATAGCTAAAGAACCATGGGCAGTGCGGTATATGCTGGACTACTACATAAAAACTGGCTCGTTGCGGATTATGGAGGTGCTGGTCAAAGCTCAGACACCGCATGATGGTTACATATTTGATCGTCTGGATGACTGGCTTAAGCAGCAGCAGCATCGTATCCAAGCGCTCCAGGTATTCTGTTTCATCGTGCGACATCATCCCACCTGGTTGCACAAAATCGAAAAGCATCGCCTTATCAAGAGTGTATTCAAGCTCCTAACCGTAAGTTCATATTCTTCTAATCCCTATAAAATTTTTCGATCTATAGCATCTACGTTCTGCTCGAATCCTGCAGCATGAAAAGGATATTGTGCCGCTGATGTGCGCCCTGTTGTGCATCATAACACTGTTGCCTATAATTCCAAACTCGGTACCAAACTTTCTGAATGATCTTTTCGAGGTATTTGGACACCTGGCATCGTGGAAGTTACAGAACATCAATAGACTTCCGGATGAAAAGCTGGTGCACCTGCAGCTGGGCTTGGCGATGCTCTTTCATCGCTTGTATGGCATGTATCCATGTAATTTCCTGGGCTACCTAACCGATTTCATAAAAAAGGACAAAGGTGGAGGCATCTTTCAGCATACGATTAAACCATTATTGGACACAGTGCGCGTGCATCCGATGCTCTTGACGGCCACCACCGAAACGGAGGTGAGCAATACACGTTGGAAGGAAATGGAGCCACATGACGTAGTCATGGAATGTGCACACTTGTCGCTGCCCGTGCTTCATCCCGATTCCACTAACGAAGACATTAACTCCGCTTATCCCTGCGGCACGCCAAGCTATAGTCGCATGACATCGACCACATCCAACAGTGATACCTACAACAATGGTAGCTATCAGATACGAAACCTGCATCCAATAAAACGTTTTGAATCAGCGCCAGCCGAGAGCAGCAATGCGCCTATCTGGAGTCCACACAATGAAATAGCCACTGCTAGCAGCAGTACTGCGATTCCATTGACTCCAACGGCGCCGTTTATATTGCCGCTTCAGCCGTCCAGCAGTAATGCTCAACTGCTTGGTGTAACAGGCTCCTCTCCCCCGGAAGCGGCCGTAGAGGCTACGCCCGAAACGACGCCGCTAAAAGATTTGCGTGACTTTAAACAGCAGCAGCCGCAGCTCATTTCAAACTCACATGCAGTGCGTGCCATCTTCGTGAGCAGTCAGCCATCGTCTCCGATGCGTAAGGATCAGCAGAATCAATTCAACTTTTCGGATACCAGCAGCAGTGCTTTACCGGAGGAGCCCTTGGAACAGTATACACACATCCCTATGTCCAACTGCGATCGTCGACTGCAACAAGTCATTCAGGATAGGCATAATGTACATGCCGACCTAACCGATCTTCGTACGGAGGCTTTGCTGACGGCAACACTGTGTACAACGGGTCCTAACGCGGTACAGACGACGCTTGAATTGAGGAATGCCGTTTGCGGGGAGTGCAACGAGACAGACAGAAGCCTATGTAGCGATGGTGGATTACATATGCCCACCAGTCGATCTATGCAGCAGCTAGCCAGGGGCGCAAAGCGACGTAGTCGTTTCACCAGCTATTGCTGCAATGAAACCAGCAGTGGCAGCAGTGCCGGCAGTGGATGGCCAGGCACAGGGGCCAAGAAAGCATCGATTAGTCACGCTCTAGCGGAAACCCAAATGCGTCGCACTAAATCGTGCTCGGCATTGCCGCGCCCGCAGGAGGAACAGCACGAGGAGGATGATGAGGCCGATTGCCCGAGTCTGCGACAGGAGAATGGGAATGGAAACGGAGTGCATCATCAAACACAAAAGACTGGGCAGGCTGGAAGCCAATTGCAGCGTAGCGGACGCATGTTGGCTATGGTTGCCCCCAAGACGGTGGATAGTAGTTGTTGCAGCACCGTCAATGCAGGTACTCAGACGCTGGAAGCGTTGACGTCACACTATGAAGATTTTCTATTTGAGCTATTGTTGGAGTGCAAGGAACAGCGTAATAAGTATGAACGAAGTCAACTGTATCCACAGGACATACTTGATCAGTACATCATGCAATCTATTCACGCCAAGGAGACCTTCGATGCGTCAAGCAACCTGAACGTGAGCGTCTCGTCCCTGCAAGAGCAATGTCAACTCATGTGTTTACAGCTTCAATACGAAAGCTATCGACGTGGTATTCACGCCGAGCGTAATCGCCGCCTAATGGGACGCAGCCGGGACAAGCGTAGCCTGGAAATGGAACGCGATCGCTTGCGGGAGCAGCTCAAGAACTTTGACGCCAAGAATCGGGATCTCGCTTTAAAGATGGACGCAGCCATACGGCAATCCAATAAGCGTCAGAACACCTATAACGAGGAACTAGCCGATCTGAGGTCAAAATATCAGCATGAACTGGAGCAAAATATATGTTTGCGGCAGGCAAACGATGATCTGCAGACGCGTCTTAACACTGAGATGGCACAGCGCAAGGAGATCAACTACGAGCTGGAAGCGCTACGTGGCCAGATCTTCACCGTGAGCACAGAACTGCAACAGGCCCAACAGCAGGCAGAGCTTGGACAGCAGTACAAACAGGAACTGACACGCCTCGAAACCGAGTTTATCATAATGGGCGAGGTACAGGTGCGTTGTCGGGATCGTCTCGCTGAAATTGACAATTATCGTGCACGCGACGAGGAGCTGCAAATGCTTCAAGAAAGCTACAATGCCGAGCTCAAAGGTAAGATCGAATTGCATATGTACTAAGCTTCTCTGATTACCTGTAAAATATGTTTGCAGAACTGAAGCATAACCTCGATGAAAAAACATCGCTGCTGGAGAGCACCAGGCATAAGATCATTGAGCAGCAGGCTCAGTTGGTTAACGGCGAGAAGGTCATAACGGAGCAGAAGCGTTTGCTGCGCACCGTCAAGGATGAATACGAGGAAATGTTTAAGGTGAGATTAAGATCGTTTTATTTATAAACAATGCATAATAAAAATTTAACATCTTTTTGGTTGCCTTTCAGTCGGTAAACAAAAAGTACGATATTCAGAAAAAGATCATCGTGCAAATGGAGGAGAAGCTGACGATGTCACTGCCACAGCCGCAGGGCACTATGGGACAAACTACTTGCTCTCCGGACACAGATCGAACTGGTGAGACTGTTAATAGTAAAAATAATAGTTTATAGTAAAAATAACTTTGTGGGCATATTATCGTACGTCCTTTAACAGACATTGCCTCATCCATGGAACGCAACTCGCCGCTTTCCACATCGCTGGCATCGAGCGAAAGTCTCTCGGCCAGCCTGCGCTCGACAGAGCTTAAAAATCTTCAACAACTATTGGAGACACCTGCAATTCCCGAGGTACTGAGCAGTATGACCGGCGGTACAGGATCGGGAGCGGGCACTGGTACGGGCAGCATATATGAGGACAATGCCCGCCAGTCGACAATTGACTTGGCCTCATCGGCGGGCACTGCAAGCGCCATAAACATAATGCAGACGACGACAGCGACGGCACAAGAACTAGACCTGCCTACAACATCTAATCACATACACACTCACACCCACCCACATTTACATTTACAACAACAAAATCAACAGCAAGAGGAGGAACACCAGCCAGAAGCAGCGCACAGTCAGCAGCAAAATATGCGTTTGTAATAAACATAAACAAAAAGTACATAAGGCTGTCAATTATGAGAAAAAAAGAGGAAATGATCGTTAAAAGAAAAAATGGGGCATTAAGCATTAAAAGAAATGTATCAACAAAAAATAGCTGCAACAAATTTCTCTTCTCTGTTTATATATTTTTTTTTCGTCTCTACCACCAAAAAAATAATTATTGTCGATTTTTGAAACAAATTGTTCAGGGTTAATGCATTCAGTTAAAAACTGTAACTAAAGTGTAATAAAACAAAAATGAACGCAGACTCCACGCAATAATTATAAATAACGATTATAACCGTTTGAAATTTTAACTTGTTGGCACATTGCAATGTGTTTTGTCGTATAAAGTTGTACAAAAAAAAAAAAAAAGAAAAGAGAGAATAAAACGAAAATAGGTTTTGATATGATAAAATATGTGAATGAAAATATTTAAAGTGATTTATGATTTTTTCAATAAATAATCAAACGAGAAAATTTAACTTGCTTTTGAAATAAATGATAAGTGGTATAACAGCTGAGGGAGTGATTGGCGCTCAATTCAAACGGTAGATGAGCGCAACAGTTGTGCGGCACTGCCAACATATGTGATACAATCGTTGCGTTCAGCTGGCATCTCTGCTAACAGCTGTTCTTAATAGTGGCGCTAATTTCAAGCTGCTGTCAAAGCAACAGTTGCACAGCGTTGCCATCATAAAGAAAACAATTGTGCACACAGTTGGCAGCACTGTTAACAGCTGTGCTGCTCTAGTTGGAAAGAGAGAAGAACTTCAGCGGAACAATCAGCCGAAAACGCCTTTAAAACATAATAAAAAATGCTGTCTCAATATATGGAGGAGTTCGAGCAGGTTTGAAAACAATTTAATAACAATATAATTACAGTTTAAAGCCGCTCTTTTCAGGAACCTTTCGAGGTGGGCGAATTCATTGAGCGTCTGACCTGGCGCACTAACAATGAGCTGCAAAATAGTGATGACTTCAATCCCGTTGCTCTTCATGACACATTCATTCAGACGATCAAAGATCTCAAAATTCTACAGGAAAAACAGCAAAGCAAATGCGAGCGTTTAGAGGAATCACTGCGACAAGAACAGGATTCACATGCAAAGAAAATATCCAAACTGCAAGAACGGCATCAGACCGCCATCGATTGGTTTGGTCAGCTGGACGAGAAGATCAATTCGGTGGCCGGAAAGATAATGCATTTAGGCGAACAACTTGAAAATGTAAATACACCGCGTAGTCGTTCGGTGGAAGCACAAAAGCTGCTCAGTTACATGTCCGAATTTCTGATGGCCGGCCCCGTAATTGTTAATGATATATTCTCGGATCCGGTGCGTTTGAGTGAGGCTGCAGATGTCATACAAAAGTTGTATGCAATCTCACAGGACTTGCCACCGGGAAATTTTGCCGAGTCAAAGCGAAAAATCGAAAAGAAATACGATGAGGTAGAGCGCCGTTTGATCGAGGAATTCGCCACCGCACAGAAAAGTGAGGATATTGAACGCATGAAGGCTTTGGCACAAATACTCTCACAATTCAAGGGATACACTCAGTGCGTGGATGCGTACATCGAGCAGAGCCAAATGCAGCCGTACAGCGGCAAGGATATTTTCATCGGCATTGTGCCCATGTGCAAACATCACTACGAGATTATTAAGAAGGTGTTTGCCAATCCACAGCAGGTCATGTCCAAATTTATTCTTAACATCTATCAACTGAAATTGCATCAGTACGCCATGACCAAGCTGGACGACAAAAAGGATGAGGAGAAGTATTTGCGCACGCTCTATGAACTGTATTCACGGTAAGTCAAATATCATTTCAATTGTTTATAAACTAATTGACGGTATATTTGTATATCCAGCACACTGAAGCTGTCCAGTGATCTTCAAGTTTATATGTCAACCATTGACGATGACCTGTTGCAGAAGTTGACACAACAAATTTTTATGAAGAACCTCGCAGGTTATGCGGAAATTGAAATGAGGTGCCTTACTGCCAAATGCTCGACCGAGTTGGAAAAGTTCTACGCAAGCAAAAAACATCAGAAGACCCAGACAACAAAAGGTTTTCGACGTAACATGGAAGTGCTGATTGCAACGAGAGCCAACATCAACATTGCTGCTATCGAGGATTACGGTGGAGAAACGTTTCTTTCCGAAGAACTGGCTATAAATATGCTGCAAGAGGCAAAGGCATCTCTCAAACGGTGCAGGCTACTGTCGAGTGAGACGGAGCTACCTGGCAATGCCATCAAGCTGAATGACATATTGCTGCGGTTTCTTATGCACGAGCATGTCGACTATGCCCTGGAGCTGGGCCTACAAGCCGTGCCTTTGGCAGAAGGCAAGGTATTTCCACAATTGTATTTCTTCGATGTGGTGCAAAAGACAAATATTATTGTGCATCTGCTTGACAAGTTGTGCAATACGTCGGTCATACCCTGCGTGAGGTAATACTAAAAATTGAAATTTTATAAATGCAATTACAATACGATCTTCTCAATTACAGCAATACCCCAAAATACTCGGACTATGTGTTTAAGAAACGCATATTGATGGAACAAATTGAAACGAAGCTAGATCAGGGCTTGGATCGCTCTATAAGCGCAGTTATTGGTTGGGTTAAGGTCTACCTGCAGTACGAACAGAAGAAAACTGACTACAAGCCAGAAACCGATGTGGACACCATATCCTCAGCTGTAAGATCAACGAGATGAATCTGTAACTTGATAACTTGCTGTTACACAGAGTAGACAATCGAAACTTAAAGAGATTTCTCTTTATTTTGACACTAACGAAAGATTCCTTTGTTATCAAGTTACCACCTTATCGAAATTTAACCCAATTATTTATATATTTTTACTGATTGCTTTGCTTTTCTTTTTCAGGCCTGTCTGCAAGTTGTGCAGAGTCTGCAGCCCGTTATTGTGCAGATTAAAAAATGTGTCGATGGCGAAAATCTGCAGAATGTGTTGACCGAATTTGGAACTCGACTCCATCGCATCATCTACGATCATTTGCAGACGATGCAATTCAATACGGCGGGCGCCATGTGTGCCATCTGTGATGTAAACGAGTATCGTAAGTGTATACGGGAGCTGGAGAGTTCGCTGGTTACTCAGCTCTTCGATATATTACATGCGCTGTGTAACTTGTTGCTGGTGAAGCCGAAAAATCTTCAAGAGGTCTGCACCGGCGATACGCTGGTAAGTATCTTACATATTGTCGCTTTTCACTTAAGCAAACATTAATAACTCTTTCTATGATAACAGAACTATCTGGACAAGTCTGTGGTGCGTCAATTCATTCAACTGCGTAGCGATTTTCGCATCATAAAGAACACCAATTATCTGAAGGGAATTATCGAGTAGAGCAGCAGCGTAAACGCCGAGCCCTTGCTGAGTCACATTCCCAATCAACCCACTTTACCTTCTGTGTACTAGATCATAGCTATCGCTTAATATTATAGTATTCGATTTGATAATATGCTGGCGTCGCATGTTTCGACTTTTAATCAAAACTCAATAACTTGAGTGTTTATCTATGTCTGAGAGATGTTTCTTATTATTATTTACAGCTGTCTTGAGGCAGCAAAACAACCTGCAGGGGTCGCACGAAAATCATCATCATCCTTTTGGCCGATCACTAATCAGTCAATGCAAAAGAAGTGAGTGAGTGTGAATAAAGTCCCAATCAGGTTGACCATGGCCAATAAATCAAAGTTTATTGATCGACTATACACAAATCATATATGTATATGTTTGTATGTATGTTTGCTTGAATAAAGTGCGTTCCCACAATTCCAGATACCGACTGTCGATTGCCAATTGGTATAGTTAGTTATTGAGTAGCTCCTGTTGCGGTATCAGTCAGTAGGTAGCCGTGGAACTTGGCGTATCATAGTAGTACTAGTACTAGAAGCTATTGTTCAAACTTTTCAGTTCTACGAATTATTGCAGCAATCGCTTAATTTTTTTGCGTGTGTTCTCAGCCAAACAAACGCAGTGCTAATCGAACGCGATCTCTGGAAACTGATTAAGTCATGCGCAGTTATTTTGTTTATTATCTGAAAATACTTTGGGCCATTTGTATAATTCGCCAATTAGCCGCTGGCGCCATCAAAATCAGTCGGGATGAGGCCTATAAAAAGTATTTGGCACTCCGCTCGTTGCCTTTTGAGGATTGTGGTAAGTAGATTGGCTGCTATTTGTGCATTTCTAAACTGAAGAACACGTATGATATTGATAAAGTAAACATCTTGTGCTTACAGTATTTTCTTTAGAGCGTATATTCTGTTCCCTAAATATAATTTGTATTAGATTCTTGAAATTAATATATAGTAAACCAAAAGTATTTGTTTTCAATTCTAAGCTGAAATTATTAGTTAAGATCGAAAATCAATAAATTAAACGCAGAGATTTATCTCACACCCTTATGCAAAGGTATCCGGTGCAAGATCATTGTTCAACGTCACCGATTTTGAAGTTCTGGAAAAAAAATAAACCAAAAATACCAATCGACTTTGCCGTCGAATTCCGCTTGTTTACTTTATTAATGGTGATTTTCATGAATTGTTATTTCGAGCCTCTAATTTGACTCAACTTAAGAGATTGGCAAGTGTGCATACTTCATGGTTCATTATCGTCCAAGTTGATACTGTCGGAAATTATGACATTAATCAGTGTCAAATTATTGCTGGGAAAGTTACTCGTGTCCATAGTAGCAAATGAAACAGGTTTCGTTTAGTTTTTGTTATTTGTTTCGTTGCTGATAATCGTTAAATGCATGCCAAATCAATTGGCCAGGCTTATGAGTGAGGACAACGCCTAATGCCTTTTGTCAGCTGCAGTTGGCCGAACCTATCAGCGTTAGTTAGCCATTTTCATTATATTGATTGATGATCGCAAATAAATAACTCTAGTATATACGTTATAAGCATTTAAAAATAGTATCGCCTGTCGCGACTCGTTTAATATACGATTGTAAGACATATCTCAAGTATCATTCTACGAGATTGGAAATATTCCCAAGTGTGTCACACAGTTTAAGGGGTATTTCCCTGTCGACACCAGCGCCGTGTTAAGCTAGTTTCTTGGCCATAAATCTATTGATTATAAATTTTGATCTATATTATACCGGCAATAAGAGTTATCTGTAGATAGCTGCAAGGGTATTCGGGCTTCGGCATCCCGAAGTGCACAGCCCGTCCAAAATGGCGGACACGATTGGCGCCAATGGTTTCGTGTGTTCCAGCGAAGCGTGTGGTATGCGCAGAATGCACGTATCCATTTGTAAATAAGCTCGATTCGGTGCAAATATATGTTATGTAGTATTATAATGCCGTCAAAAATATATATAGTATAAACGATCTATAAGAAATGCATTTGTTTTTAAGCATGCCTAATCTGCTTGTTGTTGCAGGTTCCCAGTACAAAGTGAACTACCTGAACATCGAAGGCTGCTCAAAGGTACCCTGTTCCATGGCCCGTCATTCGACTGTTAAGGTTACGGTGCTCTTCGACGATGACGGTAAAATCATATATATTTATAGATTATTAAATACATACACTGATAACGCGAGTCATCCATGCATTCAAATTCTTTTGCACACCCTCCGCTATTGCTGCGGCGAGGGCGAATATGAAATGGGAAAGAAATGAATCGTATACGAAAATCGGATGAGAATGGAGGGGAAATATGATCGTGTGAACCGATAGCGTCGACGCGCCAAAGACTGCGATAATGTATTGCTATTGTTGTCATAAAAATAATTGATCGAAGTGGCGTGTAAATCAAAATAATACCAGCAATTTCGCATTTTACGACTTCTTTTATGGCCTGGTTCGTAGTACTACTGAAAATACCGAATGTCTATACGAGCGCAAAAAAGAATAAAGAGCCATACAAATGCAAATTAAGACCACCTGTGCCTTCTACCTATCTGTATATATATTTCGTTTGCCGATAATGAGGACTTGCGATTTATAAATAGAGCAAATAATGCTTAACTGTGTTTTGATTGCACACACCGCAAATAACTGTGTCGAATTGTGTCCCTACCACAACTGATAAGAACGGGAACCGAATCGAATATGTATTGTGCCTAATGATGTCAATCTTAAGCACCAATTAAATTAATTTATGCGGGAGGAGCTAATGCACGTAGATTGCTTGAGAGCTGTGGGGTAATACAGGTGTATGTACATATGTGTTTAATTAATCATTTATTAATCATTTTTTTATTTATTTTATTTCATTAATATTTCATGTCCAAAACTGCTAACCGGATCGACTTTTCTATTGCAGGTAATGGCGTCTCATTTCTAAAGCACGAGGTGCGTTGGGTGTTTAGTTTTGTGAAAAGAACGGCGGCCATTACGCCCGATCCATGCGATGGCGACCACGATTGCTTGGTGAATATAAACAATAGCAAAAGCTATTGGGCCTATATCTATGTGAATGAGTCCTTGCCTGTGGTAAGTTGTAATCTGGATAGACTGAAATATTGTGAGATTAATTTGATTGATTTGATTTGCTGCCCTTTGACAGTTGGATGGATCTATGCTCTGGGAATCGAAGAACGAAAATATGAAAAATCTCATCTGCTTTGAGGTGCCCGTTGCAATCACAGTGTGACTACACTCACACTTGCATATATGCTATAAACCCATATGAATGCATATGTGCATATTTATGATACTTATGTAAAAATAAAATAATTGGTGCATGCAAAGACAACAAGAACAAATGCTTCATTAGTAGGGCAAAGATTGCACACACACAGGCTTGCACGGCTGCACGCACACACCCAAACGCACAGAAGTGCATTCGACATGCACGTACAAGTGGGTCCTTTAATGAAACAGTGAATGAAAAGCGCCGGCAAAGGAGCATACACACATACACAAACACACGCGTGCATGCATAAATAATGCGATCTTTTGTTTTCGGCAAAACGACGCAATTGGAGCGCACGAGCGTCAATGGAGAGCGTCGCGGAGAGCGCCGATTGCCAACAGCCGGCGGCCGATTACCCACTAACGAAAGCCGACTGCCGATAGCCCAGAGCCGAGTGCCGATTGCCCACAGCCGAAGTGCGAACGAGCTGCTGCTGCTGTTCGGACGTCGGCTCGCTCAGCATCCAGATGCAATGCAATTGGTTATCCGCGCTCAGTGTGTCAGTCAGTCTTTGTGGGTGCAACGCGACGGTCGATGCGAACGGTTGAGCACCGGCAGCAGCAGAGTCGAAAGTAGACAGTCGCGCAGTCGCTAATGCGGTCGTAGTCGCAGTCGCAGTCGACGTCGCAGCTAAAATCGAAACTAAATTAAATAATAACGCGCGCGATCAACGATCGATTTGAAGGCAAAGCAAAAGATCCCGCAAGTGTTTGTTGCATTGCACCGTGGGGTGGCGGCAGCAGTGTGCCGATTAGTCTGTGCTGCTTGCCACAGGCATTTCTCCCTTATTGTGCGTCAAGTGTAAGTACAACAACAACAATAACAAAATAAAGCAGCAGCAAAAAATGTAAAAGAAAAGCAACAAATAACAAAATCGCGTTGCTCGGCTCGTTTGCCTGCCATTTGCGCAATTTGGTCGGCGTAAAATGAGATTGCCTTCGTGCTAATTGCGGCAATCGGTGGGGGTAAGTAGTATGTGCTGCTGCGGAGGGGTAGGGGGTGCGTGGTTGACTTGTGGGGATGCTATGGTGACATGCAACGCCGCAACGCCACATTGCCCATGCCCATGCCACCGCACAGCAACACTTGCACACTGTGCGCACAGTGTGCCCGTCCGTCCGTTGTCCGTTCGATATTTTTGCCGTGCCAGAGTCACCAAATCGCCGCCAAGCCGTCACCGCCATACTCTTTCGTCTCTACAACGGAAGTAATGAACCCGAAACTTTAGAAAGTTTCCACACTGGCTTCAAATGTAGCCAATAATCCGAAACCATGTATTGTTACTCATCACTTGGCTGTGTGTGTACATGCTTAGCTGAGCATTTGAATCCCTGAAAGGGTGCACTGTGCACCCAGTTTCCAATGACAGAAGTAAAAAAAAAACATAAGCTGGTAAAACGATCTCGTGTGTATGGCATACTATAACTCGCCTAAAAAAATCGTGATTTCTTTTTAAAACTTGTAGATCATTTCGAAATTGTGAGCTGCAGAGTATAAATCGCAGTGCGCGTTTTTACTGAATGTTTACAGATCTGTATAAGTCGTAAAATATCTCAATTTCGTTAGAAAGAAGACTCTGCTGTAGATTTATTTGCCGAACTTGTTTTTGCGTTATTTTGAGTGCATCATTGAAAAATAAAAATACGCAAATGCGGAAAATTCACAATTTGAATAATAATATATACCATTTAATCGAAATCTTCATAGGAAATAATATAAAATTATTTATATATAATATAATATAGAAAAATAATATAAATTTAGATATTATATATAGCTCTAATTATTTGGTTCATGCTTTACATTAAATTTAGCTAATTCAATTTAAAACCTTTATTCACGATGAGCAGAATATTACCTAAAATATCTATTGCCAGGTAATCCAACCTATCCTAACACATATTTTAAATCAAAGCTAGAGTTTAATTATTATTCAGCTTCGTAGAGTATTTATGGTGCGTTGCAATCGAAATTAGCGTATTCTGCCTCCCCTTTAGTAGTTTGGTAGTTTACTTTGCTCTTCTTCTTCTGCCTGCGTTTACTTAAACGTAAACACTTTTTATGTGCGACTGCCACTGCACTTGAGGAGCAGCAACAATGCGATGACGATGACGATGACGATGGCGATGTCGTTGTTGTTGTTGCTGCTGCTTGTTGGTCAAAGTGTTAAGCGATTTGCATCATATTACACACTGTTGTTGATGCTTCGCTGCTTGGCCATTGTCGTCACTGGCAGAGCTTCATTCGCCGCCGTCGCAGTCCGAGTTGCAGTCGCCTTTACCTTCGCCATCGCCTGCGCTCTCTCGCGCTCTCTCAGGCTCAGTCTCAGTCGCAAGTAAAGTCTCAGCCGCAGCCGCAGCCTCGGGCTATTGTGCTAAGCTCCAAAGAACGCAGGCGAAGCGACTGCAGGCAAAGCAAAAGCAACAACAACAACAGCTACCACCAACGATTTATCATAGCGGCAGCAGCAGCAGCAGCAGCAGCAGCAGCGACGTCAACGAAATCGATCCGGATCTCTTAACTTTCCTCTCGCACTCTCTCGCGCTGCCTCGCTCGCGCTCCAAATGCGCTCTCTCTCTGCACAGTAGTGTGTGTGTGCGCGCACTCTGCTCTGCTCTGTGTGTGCAGCATAAAAAGTAATTTTGAATTTTTGAATCGTTAAAAGCAATTAATTGCCACTACGCAGCGGCAGCCAAGCAGACGGCAGTCAACAAGACAGACAGACAGACACAGAGTGAGAGAGACGAACAGACAGACAGTCCGAGCAAGCAGCCATCCTGGCTGCGCAGTCAGCGTTGCCATGCCATATGACAACAGCGCAGTCGCATATCGCTTTGCCCGCTTTACTGCCCAATTTTGTTGCAAATTTTGCTTTCCGCGGAACTTGCTGCATTTCATCTTGTTGTCATCAGCGTTGCTGTAGTTGTTGTTGTTCTGCTGCTGCTTCTGCTTTTGCCGCCGCCGCCGTCACATTCATTTGTCGCTTAATGTCCCTCAGTTGGACCGCAGCCGTGTCGCAGCTCCCATCAGATCAGTGCATGTCGTTTGCACCACGGTTCTCCCTCTGCCCGTCTCTCATCCCGTTCTTTGCTCTGCTCATTCCGCTGTCCCATCCCGTTACCTGCCTCCGAGAGTGCTGCTCCCTGAGTGTCTGTATCTGTATCGTCTTGGCATGTGCGGCATCTGCCTGCCTGTGCTTCTGTGATGAGATCTCTGCTGCCTTCTCCTCCCGCTCCGCCTCCATCTTCTTCGCTTCTCTGTGTGCCTCTGTGCGCGTGTGTGTGCGTGTGTGTGAATCTGGTGACATTCACTTGCATTCGCATATTCATCCCAGCCGCAGTTTTCTTCATTCTCTGCATCTCTCTCTCTCCTCTCTCTCTCTCTTTGTGGCACATTCACACGCAACGCGACGCATCGTCCGAACCATAAAACATTAGTTTCCCATTTGCGTGCTAAATACCCTATGTGGATCGGCAGGCAGGCTTTAGTATGCCAATCCAGAGACAGACAGATTGCGACGGAGCTAAGCCCAGCAGATGGACGTGTGTGTGTGTGGAATGCGGCTCCTCTGGTTCCCGCGCTGGCGGCAAAGTGCGGCAGATCTCCTGCAGCAGCACACCGCAGCCCTTGAACCAGGTTTAACCACATTCTTAGCACAGGCAGTAATTAGAACTATCGTTTAGAGGCCTCCATCAATATGCATGAGTTTGGATGGAAATGCACTTCGAGGGGATGCTCTTTGCATTTCAATGATCCAGCTGAGACATTGACAAAGCATCAACATCTGCATAAGAAGTTTGATATCTTTAATATAATTTCAATACGAACATTTCGATTTAGAATCCATATTACGATCCCAAAATTCCCGAGTTTTTCATAATCACAATCAAGCTGATTTATGTTATCATTAATGCTGGCATTCATTTCAAGGCATTTCCATGATCTCAGAACGGTTATTTTGCCTTAACAAATAAAATCTTGTATACCTTGAATATAAGTTAAATATTATGTGCGTAGATACTTAATTTCTAAGCTATTTTATAGAATTTCGGTCATCAGAAAGTTACTTAAGCGATAGAGAAAAGAGCAACATGAAAAAAACTTACTAAGAAGCAAAATTTCAATATTATCAATTTTGAATCTACATGAGGAGAAACTTTCGATGTTCATAGCATATTTAATTTCTGAATAATAATATACATACTTAATATTACGATAATAATATTAATTTTAATCGATATCATGTGTGGAAGCATGAGATAATAGTATTTGTTATAGATTTCTGATTCTAAAATGGAAATACAGACACGAACTGTATTCCTAGGGTATGCACACAGTCTGGCGTTCATCTAGTTGAGTTGATTGAGCCTCTCGCCCGTTTGTCTATCTATCTATCTGTCCGTGATGCGCGCTTTGAAGTCCTGTCAAGCACTTGAGATACATTTATGTATTTTTGCATTTTCATTGCATTCGCGCGGATCGAGCTGAGGCGAGTCGAGTCCGAGTCGAGTGCAAATGCAAAGAATGATTAGTTAGTTGGGTATGGAATGGACTAAACCGGTTGAGCGGTAGATCGGAGCGATCCTTCAGCATAATCAACATGCATGCTGTTAATTATGACTGCACGGAATGTGCGCAGAGAGAGAGAAAGAGAGATGCAGAGACAGGGAGCTGATCAAGTGGCCAACATATTGTTGCAGATTACCAGGCGAAAGGCAGCCCTAGACACCGCTAGAGAGAGAGAGAGAGGGAGCGAGAGAGAGAGTGAGACATGCTGACACTGAAGCTGGCGCTGGCGCTGGCTCTGGCCGTGCTGGGCAGCCTGCGCTCTGGGGCCGGTGCAAGCCTGACGTTGCATCAACGCCAGCGTGACAGCACTGACATCAAGGACAAGATCATTGAGCTGCAGTGTCTCGGCACGCTGCGAGATCAGCAGCAACAACTATAGCTGTCTGGAGCAATGCAAATTGGAGCTATTGCGTGCACCGCGAGCGGGCAGCTGCCCCTCGTCTGTGGCCAGTTCGGTAGCCATGTATGCCCGCCCGGCTAGGCTGTCGTGCCTGGTTAATTGTGTCCACGATCATGATTGCATTGAGGTGCACAAGTGCTGCGCATCCGCCTGCGGACCCATCTGCATGGATCCACTGGGCGTGCGCAATGCCAGCCAATTGCCGCCCATACCGAAGATCTTGCGCTACAAAATGCCGCGCAGCCACAAGGTAGAACTGACCATTGAGTCATCGCTGTTGCCCTACTATTTCCACGTCGAGGTGAGATCCCATATCGGACGTCTCTTTGCGCCACGCAAGCTGGGCATGTGGCAGTCGCAGCAGGTGGAGAAGATACTCGAGACGACGGATGGACGCAGCAAATTGTAGGTGCTTCCCCCACGCACGCACACACACACACTGAATCTCTTAATCTCTCTCTCTCTCTCGTCTTGCAGCATAGAGATCTTCTTCAACATACGACCAGGTCGCTGGTATCAGGTGCGTGTGGCGGCCGTCAATGAGTTCGGCTTCCGTGGCTACTCGCAGCCCTCGCATGCCTTCACGCTGCCCAGTAGTAAGTGGAGCAGTATTCTACCGTTATGATCCCGGTCTAAGCAAATCTCCCACACAGATCCCAAGCCACCCAAACCGCCCAACGATCTGAAGATCGTTGCCAAGCAATACGATGGACGACGCTATCTGAGTGTCAAGCTGGTCTGGTGTCCATCCAAGTCAAATTTGCCCGTGGAGAAGTACAAGATCTTTTGGTCACGCTATGTGAACAGCCGGGAGGGATCTATCGATACGGATGAGCTGTATGTGAAGGATGTAAGTGCCGGTCATGTGGTAGGCGCTCCTGCTCCTGCTTGATGTAGCTTCCCTCTTCTCTTTCTGTGTTCGACAGACAAACCAAGTGGAGCTAAAGAAGCTGTTGCCCAACTCCTCGTACTACATTCAGGTGCAGGCCATGTCCATAAGCGGCTCAAGGCGTCTCAAATC
This sequence comes from Zaprionus inermis, assembly GCA_018151445.1. Taxonomy (NCBI): domain Eukaryota; kingdom Metazoa; phylum Arthropoda; class Insecta; order Diptera; family Drosophilidae; genus Zaprionus; species Zaprionus inermis. The sequence goes on along the minus strand of JAECXD010000673.1, from coordinate 613,167 downwards.
CGATAAGAAAGCCATGCTGTTCAATACAACGTTGGAGCCGCTGGACACGCATTCAACGCTGCTCGACTGCAGCAGCGCCCGTCATAGACACCATCACAATGCCATCGTCGAGATCGGCTCCACGCCGGCGATAAACATTAATGAAGTTCGCAACGTTGCCGCCGCCGAGCAGCTGAGTAGCGCCTCCTATGAGGCACGTTTCCGGTTGAACAGGAAATTCGGCATGATTGTGCAGATTTTAGGCTTACAGCCACACAAGGAGAAGTAAGTGGCCCGGCACAACCCCTCCTCCCCCAAACACATGTTTTACTCATGATATTTGACTGTTTGTAAACAAATTTCCAAATAATACTCCTACAACATGTACTACTTCCTACCCTCTCACCTCTCCTCTCTCTCGCCCGCAGAGTCTACGAACTGTGCCCCCAAGAAACGAATTGCGAGCAGCGTGAGTTCAGCGCAATCCGCGTCAAAGTAAGTACCGCATATATAGTGTGGATCCACAAAGTATAGGGGGAGGGGGAGGGGGCGCGACACGCCCATGCCACGAGCTGGCTTCGTGCCGGGCCGAATAGCTCATTTGGGTTTCGGTTTCTGCTCTTTTTGTTTTGCTGTTTTGTTGTTTTTGCAGTTGATTGACACGTGAAACACGTTTGTAGGCGGGCGCCACGTACCTCGGCCCGATAATTGCGCAAAATCCAATTACAATGGGCCCGCATCGCAAGCACGAATGCAAAATAGATCGCCCCCAATTCAAAGCTATATATGTTATTAGAATGAATACAGCGGATCGCCGCAGTTTTCTAATAAGTATTCCTTGGGCATGCGAATACCTCTCCGCAAATATCTGTCTCTAACTAGGAGTATACTAAAAGATCTCTACATTTTAGTTCCCATAGGGCACACACAATACAAATGATAAATAATATTTCCTGTCCACAAATTGGGGCAGGCTACGGAAAAGAATCTACTCGATACTGAATCTACAAAATTATATTCCCTCTTCTATTGCAGAAGGATTCGCTGGAATTTAGCAAATTGAAATATAACACAACGTATGTATTAAAGGCACTGCGGCCCAGTCCCAATTCTGTGCTGGACGACACCAGGAATGCCTTCACATTCACCACACCAAAGTGTGAGAGTTTTCGCAAGCGTTTTCCGAAAATGCAAATACGTTGCAACGATTAGCTGGAGCATCTGCGGAATTCACATTCATAAATGCAGCTCATGAGATTAAACTAGCTTGTAAATAACTGTATCTACTGACTTAACATTTACTTTACTTATTTGGGGGTAGTCCGCAATCGCCCGGTAACTCAATCCAATGAGTTCCACGCGAGCAGCATGAGTACTCTCATGGTTAATCTTAAGTGTGACGCAAAATAACAAGAGCAATAAAAAAGGTTTCACAGGGAAACTGTATTTATTTAAAAAGATCTTTAAACTCCTGCAAATCCTTCTGTAATTGTGTCATTTGTGGCGAATTATTTTCGGTAATCTGCAAGCTGCCCAGCAATTTGCATTCGTCCAGATCGACGCCCAACTCAATGAGCGCCGCAATAAGCCTTGTAGTATAGAGAACAGGTCCGCCGACCAGATGCAGGAAATCGTAATGCTTGTCGCGACGAGCGCTGAAGAGAATTCGCTTGGACACAAAGTCACCGTAGTTGCTGATGCGACCGACGCAGACGTAACGTTTCAATGACGGCGCATAGACCTCAATGCTGGCACGCAGGCTCTCCGCCGGCGTCAGACTGGCTGGAGGGGTGTACACTACGCGGAAGGGTACATCAAGCGTCTTATAGAAGTCTGTAGCCAGATGAAGCAGTTGCTCCATTTCGTTATCGGCCTCGTCGGCAGTTTGAGTCGCCACAAAACTTTGCACGGCATTCGATTGTGTGGCCGTGTACAGGCTGGGGGTCGGGCAGTCCGAGAGCTGTGCATCATTGCGATTATAGCTGCGACCACAGGCAATGTAGCGTAGTGGCAGCACAGAGGGATACACGCACAATTTGGTCATCGCACCGAGAAAACTCTCGAATGCTGCGCCGCCTGTGAGGTACGCCGTATTCAGCTTATTCTGCAGATGCTCCTCTCGCACTAGATGATAATGCGTCAGCGGTGTCGCGTTGGCTTCGAGAAGAACACAACGAACAAAGTCCGGATTGGATGTCTGCACATAATCTCCTTTTGAGACGAAATACCGTGCCAGCGCCTGCATGGCATTCACATCGAAATGAGCTGCCTCCTCCATGAGGTAGTAACGATTCTGATCGACATAATACACTAAATCCTTGCGTTCCAAATGCGAAGCACCTCTGTTTGACTCGGGCAATCCATGGCGATAAATCAGCTTCTCTTGATCGGCTGGCGGGCAATGAAAATGCAGACGATTGGGCAAATGCAGAAAATCGTGTATGAAGTCATCCTCGATTGGATAGAGTTTTTGCTTTAGAGTTTTTACTTCATTGCGTAACGATTTGCCACGCTCGCGCAATGTATCCAGCTCCGCTGCTGCAGCGCCAGATTTAGTAAGCGACTTCAATTGTTTGGTTACTTCATCGCGTTCCTCGTCCAATCGATGCAGTTGCTCATGGTGAGTTTGATACTTGTTGTATTTACTAAGCACCGCCTCTAAATTGATTTCCAAACCACGACTGGCTATGCTCTGCTCCAGCGCGGCTCTGTCATGGAATGTGCCAGTAAAGTCCAGAAAAGGCTGCAATGTCACATAATTCTCGTTGGCCTTATCGCCAGTTATGTAAAGTGCGGAGATATTTCGCCTTAGGTTAAGGCATTTCCTCGCCACACGTTGTATGTTTAACATTAGGAAATGTGTTTTGTTTTTTTCGCACGTTTAAAAAATAAACAAACGAAAAGAATAAGTTCCACTCATTGTTCACTCTCAGCTGTTATCCGTTCGCTCAGCTGATCAAGAAACAGCTGTTCTTGGTGTGCTCTGTAATATAATTTTAACAGCACTCTTTACAGTGGCAATAACATTTCCCATTTAACCGAGTTAACAAAATGTTTGAAAACTAATTAGAAAGAAAGGCGGAAAATACAACAAAAGCCAAAGATATTTGCAGTCATTTCTTGTAATTCCAAAGTGTGTATTGTCAACATCCTTTTATAATGTTATTAACAGGCTATTTTAATAAACACAAATTTAACAATAACAAATGTAATTTCAAAATACAACAAAGATATATGGTACATTAACATGAATACTAACTATAAAGTAATTTTTGAGTAAATTGGGTAAAATTTTAACAAATTCTTTGTGTGCTTAAAATCTTTCAATAATTTGTGACGCGATAGTGCTTACTTAATGCTCTGCAGGACCTCGGCAAAAGATGGTGGCGGCTGAAAGCTAATGAGTTCCTTATAGATAAGCTCCTTCCACTTTTCCACTGTCAAATTCATATCCTCGAAACTTTGATCGTAGAGGGGTGATATGCGTTCATCATTTGGTTCCGCGTATTTGGCCAAATATGGATGAGTAAGAGCCTGCTCCGCCGTTAGACGCTTGTCCGCATCCAGCTCAAGCATTTTCTCCAGCAGATCTACAGCTAGTGGATTCGCATTTGCGAAAATCTCATTGAAATTGGCGCGCTTCGTTGGCGGCAGTGATTGAATGTAATTACGCGCATTTTCCGAGGTAATCTTCTGCATGAAATCATCGGGCGGAGTGCCGAGCATCTCCATGATCAGATTCAATTGATGTATGTGATCTGTGCCGGGAAAGAGTGTGCGACGCGTGAGCAGCTCCGCCATAATGCAGCCCACAGACCAGATATCGACCGTCTGGCTGTAGTGCATCCAATTGAGCATTATTTCCGGAGCACGGTACCAGCGAGTGGCCACATAACCAGTCATCTCGTTCTCTGTGGGCCGTGCCAAACCAAAATCCAGAATCCGCAGTTCACAATTCTCGTTGACCGCAATGTTTGACGGCTTGAGATCGCGATGAATAATGCCAGCGCTGTGGATGTACTTCAATCCGCACAATATCTGATAGATAAGGAACTGAACATGATCGTCGGACAGCTCTTGCATCTTTATTATGTTGTTCAAGTCTGCGTCCATCAGATGAGTCACCAGATAGACATGCTGAAACTCGTCTAACGTCGATTCGGGCGGGTGTGGGTGAAATATATCGAGCAGACCTATAACATTCTCGTGATCCATGTGCTTGAGCAGCATTAACTCCCGATACGTACGTTTCGCGTGGACAGTTGACTGGAAGGGGCGCGATAGCTTCTTAATGGCCACGTTCAGGTTGGTGCCGCGCACCCTGGCCTTGCACACTTGTCCATAGGCTCCCGATCCCACGGACTGAAGTTGCTCATATAATTCTGGTACTTCCCATTCGGTGCGATTTATATTCAATTTGTAAAACTTCTGCGAATGTGTACCCGCAGCGGCCATTTCTTGACGTTGGACGTTGTAAAAAGCTATCGAATTTGTTCAGAGCGCAGGGCAAATACCAAAAATAGCTGATTACGTTTTATCTGATTGGGGTACGGTTCGTCGCCTGAGTAACCGCTGTTTGGCGCTTCTACCACTGTGGTTACTAACACCAACGGCGACTGTCAAGCACTGAATGTGGTTTTGATGGGCGTACTGTTTTTGCTCAATGGGTGGCATACAAAATGACGCTACATATTGTTTACATTATGAATTCTTGAATGTATGTGTGCAGAATATATCGCCGAAATGGCAACAAAGTTACAACTGATCGTCGCTCAATTTTATTATTTTCACAGCCAAACTATATAATTTTTTACTTTATTGGATGGCAATGCTATTCATGTTCTGTTTATATTTCCATTTACTACGTGATAAAAAACAACATAAAACGTAAACTTATAAATAGCAGCAACAGCAACAATAAATAAAAGTAAACAATATTTAACAGTTTCTTTGTTGTGCTGTTATTAACAGTAAACTAAAGAAATGCGCTAGTTTATATGTTTATATCCAAATCGCCACTTATAGTTTAGTTTATAACTTAACGAAACTGTTCGGTAAGAACTTGAATTTAAAAAATTTTTTACAATTAAATTGTCAGCTGTATATTTTACGTTTATTATTAGGAGCTAACATTTGAATCAAACAGTAAAGAACTAGTTCAAATTATTTCAGAGCACAAAGCTTTTTAATGGCTTTTGGCTTTGTGAGAATAACAGAATAATGTTATGTTTTTTAAAAGACCACGCAAAAAATAATGGTAAAATAGTTCAATATCGACGAAGGACTGCTTTATTGTGTATATTTATTTTTATTGCTGATATTTTATAGAAATAGAAAAAAGTCGACCTAATAAATAACATTTGAATGTCATGTCGAAAAAAAGTTTTACGTATCGATAATTAAGTTCGATACAATTTGCACATTAAGTTGGCATTGCCAAGACTATTGAAATTCAAACAGCTGATACCAATGTAAACAGTTAAATCATGTAAATGCCTCATGCCTCTCCGATTTAGTTCCACTCTCGCTCTCAGTTGAAATATTTGCAAAGTGGGTTGGTCCGTGGCACATATAAGCAAGAAAACTTTAACACTTAAATCAGACCAAAAGCGCCTGCGCGCTGTACGTCGAGCTTATCAGACTCGTTAATCTAATCGTTCATTGAGGCATACTCATTGGATCAGAAATTATTGTGAGAAAGAACAGTTCGTTGTCGAAGCCGCATACGGAACGAAGTGTGCTCTCCCAGTTGTAACCTATAAAATTTTGTTAAGTAAGTTGATAAAAAAATAAAAAACAAAACCAAAAGGCAATAACAGTAAACAAATCAAAAGTTTACCTTTGAAATGCAACATCAGATAAGCATGAGGGCAAAGTGATAGTGATTATGAGATGTCCTCAAATTTTCATAGGCGAAACGAACCGTGCTGACCTTTGGATCGACTCTCAATCTTAAATATGCATGTTTGTATGTGTAGTTGTATTCTTTAAACTTCCCGTAGATAGTAGGTTTCACTTCGATTACCTTAAGCTAACTTTAGCTGAGATATTCTTAGTTTTCGATAAGATTAGCCTATAGGTTTAAAGGGTATTCTAAATAGAACGATAAATGCGTTATATGTGTTGCGTTGATTTTCGGGGGTTGCTATCAGTATAAAAACTACCCTTGACAAAGTAACATATTTTACTTTTATATTTCACAGTTCACGATGACTACAACGTTATTGCCCGGCAACATTGTTTTTGGTGGTCCCATTCCCTCCCAGGTGGCGGTGCAATATAGCTCCCTGGGTCAATATGTCATCGACAAATACAAGAGCTTCGGAGACCAGACGGTTATGATTGATGCAGTTTCTAACACGGAATACTCTGCCAAGTTTATGCACGACTCGATTGTGAGACTGGCTCAAATCCTCCAGAAACTTGGAGTAAAGAAGAACGATGTCATTGGATTGTCCAGTGAGAATAGCGTGAACTTCGCCATTGCCATGTTCGCTGCTTTTGCTGTCGGAGCTACTGTGGCACCACTGAATGTTACCTACTCGGAACGCGAGGTGGATCATGCGATTAACTTATCGCATCCAAAGATAATATTCGCCTCGAAAATTACAATAGATCGCATCGCCAAGGTGGCCAAGAGCAATAAGTTTGTAAAAGGTATCATTGCTCTAAGCGGCACTTCCACAAACCATCCCAATGTGTATTCTTTCACGGAGCTTATGGAAAGTGACAGGTATACGACAAAACCCGATTTTACGTCGCCAGAGTCCAACAAAACCGAGGATGTGGCGCTTATAGTCTGCTCCTCTGGCACTACCGGTCTTCCCAAGGGAGTCCAATTGACACAGTATAATATACTGGCTACCCTCGACTCGCAAATGTAAGTTGCTTTTGACTCAGATATCACAACCTTGAATTTATGCTTACGCTTCTATTCAGGCAACCTACGATGATTCCATTCTCAGAGCTTACACTGCTGACAGTGATTCCCTGGTTCCATGCCTTCGGCTGCCTTTCTCTCATTACAACGGCAACCATGGGCACGCGCCTGGTTTACCTGCCCAAATTCGAGGAGCATCTCTTCCTTTCAGCCATCGAGGTAACTTTGCAACTAAAATATCCATAAGCAAGTTAAGTTAATCGCGATTCTTACAGAAATACCGCGTGATGTTGGCCTTTATGGTGCCGCCACTTATGGTGTTCCTGGCAAAGCATCCAATTGTCGAAAAATACGATCTATCCTCACTTATGGTTCTTATATGCGGCGCAGCACCGCTTAGCCGTGAGACCGAGGATCAAATTAAGCAGCGCATCGGCGTGCCCTTCATTCGTCAGGGCTATGGTCTGAGCGAGTCAACGCTCAGTGTGCTGGTGCAGAACGATGACTTCTGCAAACCTGGAAGCGTTGGTGTGCTTAAGGTTGGCATTTACGCCAAAGTCATTGACCCCGATACCGGAAAACATTTGGGTCCAAATGAGCGCGGTGAGCTTTGTTTCAAGGGCGATGGCATTATGAAAGGCTACATCGGCGATACCAAGTCTACACAGACTGCCATCCGGGATGGCTGGCTGCATACCGGAGACATTGGCTACTACGATGATGAATTTGAGTTCTTCATTGTGGATCGTATCAAGGAGCTGATTAAGTACAAGGGATTCCAGGTGCCGCCAGCCGAGATCGAAGCTTTACTATTAACTAACGATAAGATTAAGGATGCTGCCGTTATTGGTAAGCCCGACGAAGAGGCCGGCGAATTGCCAATGGCATTTGTGGTCCCGCAGGCGAATGTCCAGCTCACCACAGAGGATGTGATAAAATTTGTGAACGATCGTGCTTCGCCAGCGAAACGCCTTCGTGGCGGTGTTATCTTCTTGGACGAGATACCCAAAAATCCCAGTGGCAAAATTCTTCGACGTGTTTTGCGTGAAATGCTCAAGAAGCAAAAGTCCAAATTGTAAGTGCGCACTGGTGTCAGACCCGATTGAACAAGCAATTACCTATATAAGGTTATGCAAGCAAATTTGTACAAAGTATAATTTTCCATATACTATACGCTTTATTAATACTAAACTTTGTTCTTATGGTTGCGATTCGATTCGTTTTATAAACTACCAACTGGTTGGATTGTGTTTAATTATATTTGTCTGTATTTGTATTTGGCTTCTTCGAAAGTATTGTATGTATTTTAAAATCTAAATAAAAACTATTTCCATATATAAATATTGCGCAAAACCCCCATAATTAGTTGGTAATATGCGCACACACATTTGAATATGAAAATTTATGTTTTTTTTCTTTAATGACATCATGTATTTTTGCAGTGTTTAGTTACATTTGATGTCGGTCCGAACTATCAATAACAAGTTACTTAAGCGTATAAACAACTACATACACACTCGTATATCTGTAAGTACGATCAACTGTGTTATATAACAAACATTCGTATAATTTGTTTGGTTTCATATTGTTTCGGTTCCGGTTTCCATTTGTTGTTCCTATATAGTTATATGAGTTCTATTTGTAAATGTGTTATCCATTAAATAGTATGTATATATATTTTTTAAATATTTAACTACATGTTCTGGATTGTAAATAGTTGCTTAATTAACATTCTTTATGGAAAAAGTTTCACACTATTTTGGTTTTTCTTTCTTTATATCTCTCTCGTTTCTGGAGGCATAGAAATTGCATACATATTGTGTTTTAGTTTTGGATTTGGTAAATATATAGAGCTTTATATGCATGTACCGACTTCTCTAGCATTAGTTCACTAATTATTGTGTATGAAACCTTAAATGTAAGAGAAATGCCATGGTTTCTATAACGGAAATATCGTAAGTTTTATAATCTGTGCCACGTTCCTAACGTAGGTATTTTTGTTTCATTGTTCTTTGTTTGTTGCAATGCTAATCGACTTGGTGCTTGACTTACAATTAAACCTAGTTCAAGAAATTAGATAAATAAATTCAGTTGTTCATTTCGTTAGTTAGTTACTTAGATGCATTCGCATACATGAAAGAAATGGTGCATTTTAAAATTATTACTTCTTTTTCCTATTCACCTCGTTTTGGCACAATTTTGACAACGAATTGGTTAGACTGATTGTCAGTTGTGAGCAAAATTATAGTAAATTATGTTTTGTGTTATCGTATCTGCATCTGAGTATTGTTAAAATTGTATTTTGGTCCCCGGGACCAAGTTCTTCGTGAATACGGTGAAAAATAATATGGGTTTGTTATAGTTTTGATGGACCCTCATCAAACGGAATAATCACACAATGATTTCCATGCGATTTGCCTTGCGCGTGACCTTAACCGGACCTTGTGACATGTCTGCCACGCCGGCGTATTTAAAAGAGAAGATAACCGTTTGCTGGCCAAAATTCGCTTCAAATCTATTACAAAAATCAGAGATTAGACACAAATTAACCATTTGGGAATAGAGTTCATTCACTCACTCTGTGCTTATGTGTATCTCTGGCGGTTTACCCGTTGCATTTTGAATGACCAGAAACATTTTGGTAACAATTTCAATGACATGCGCCGTTTGAAATACAAAATCGCCCTTTTTGCGTCCTAATTCAGACTGCAATATAATAGAAAAGAGTAGAAGGCTTATGAATCGAAAATATCCGAAATAAATATATATATTAACTTATAGTTACCGCCTTCACATGAAACACAGCTATGTCATCTAGATAGGGGCTCAAAGACATGCGATATATCTCCGATGCAGGCACTCGATACTTGATTTGTAGGGTGCGTTGGTCCAACAAAAGCAACGACGATGTAGATAGCACCAGAAGAATGGGCACAAACTGAAAAATCAGAATGAAATTAATATGCATATGCATAAGATAAAGAAGAGTTGCCCCTAAGAACACACCTTTCCACTAGAACGTGCTATCTTGTTGATAATGTCGGCAAATACCACATACTGATCGTTGGTTTCGGCGCAAATCTTTTTCCATTGCTGATTATGACGCAAACGGACGTAGTCCCCTACGAAGGGATGGCCCACACTGTAAGGTAAGCAGGAAATGTTAATATTAAAAGCTTGAAGATAAGACTATCAGTTTTCCGATTTACCTTCGCGCATATGAAGCCTTCCGGTCTTTGAATATTATGCTGGCGGTAACCTTTTCACGCATTCGATTTCGTGCCGTTTGATCGAAGGAATTGCGATAGATATAGCACTTCCAGCGATGATAAATGGCACGTAGCAACCGTGATGCATCCACCAGAAAACCAGGCGCCGCCGGCCACTCCGACGAAAGCGGACTCAGCGTGTTGGGCGGCAAGCGCAAAGGAATAGTCAGCAAATACTGTCGTATCTTCCACTGATGATAGTTACGAGCAATAACATCGACCGCCCATTTCACTTGACGTTTGTACTTCAGTGAGCGATATTCCTCGCGAGCCTGCCAATAGAATCGAACGTCAAATAGGTATTTGTGTCTTCAGTTGGAAATTGGGTTGATAGGATAAGAGAAAAGAGAACATGCAATGCTTACAACACGATATATACTCCACAAATGCCTACGACCCGTGAAGGGAATGCCAAAACGGCACTCCTGAACATATTCCATAAAAAATAAATAATTAAATCATATAAATCATAGAGAATTGCAATTGAATGCATGCAAAAATGCTGCAATGCAGCAACAACTTACACGCCACGTGCGCCACGCACTGGAGATGACCATTTGGCTGTGACGCATACGTCGATAATGCTTTCGTGCATGATACATGCGAAACATCTTCTGAATGAGCACGGCCAGCTCGGAAATACGTAGCCGCCGAAACTGTTCCAATTCGTAAACGGTGCGTGGACTGCGCACGAACACATTTTTGGTCCCGAGCGTAAACTCGGCCGAAGGCAACGGCAAATTTCGTATTATCTGTGCTATTCCCTCAACTTGGCTGCCACCGTGAAAATGCGGCCAAGTGAGACTGTTGAGCAGCTTGTAGCGATGAAAGAACTTAACATGCGGCAAATGATAGCAGTGTCCGGTGCGGCACAGGTGCACCAGCGGCATTAGCGACATATATCGCACCTGATGCTGCACCAAAGCTAGATCGAACTGATGTGACTGCTTGCATTCGTTGGGCTTAATGCAGAACACGTAATGTGCTCGTCGATGCTTCACAATGGCCAGCAACGTTTGCAGCTGTGTGCGGATATTGGAGCTGAGCGTTGTGGGCTTTTTGCTCGCCTGTCGACGGGGATTACCCTCTGGGAAAAGGCTCTGCACCAGCGACAGTTTACTCTGATAAAACCCTGAGCTTATATACTTTGGCAGCATGTCCGAGTTCTTTTCAAGAAATCGATGTATGGAATAGTTAACAACGTTGGCAAAGTGACGGATCCTGCAATAAATAACAATTCATTTAGAAAGTTTCTTCCGTTGCACAGCAAGAGACTGACTCACTGAAAGCACATAGAATTGCTGCCGCTTGTCATGAAATTCGGATGACCAGCACAGCATTGCTGGATGCGCAGCAACAGTGCCTCATTGCTACTCAGATGCGGCTCGTTAATCAGACTCAGAATGCCATAGCTGGGCTTGTCGATAAGCTCACAGATAGACTCGTTATCAAAGTAATCGATGCGTGACCACTCTAAGCCCTCACGTAAATATAGCTCCTGTTCCGAGCGCAGGACGTTGAACACAAAATTCTAAAAAAAACAGCGTGATTTTATAGTTATATTTGAAAAGGATAATCACCTGCTTGCTTGGAACTTACCTGATGTATCTTTTCGGCACTATAATTAATCGCAAACTGCTCAAATGAATTATGATCTAGCACCTCGAAACCATAAAAGTCGAGTAGGGCGAGATTCTTCTCACGCTGCGTAGATTTTAATGTTTCGTTTATCTTGTTTACCAGCCAGGTGAAGAGTCTACTGTACAGGGTTCGACATAGAGTGTTGCGATTGCTGGCCGCCTGTCTGGCGTCCATTTCACAGCCCACATCCTCCAGCGTGCTGTTCGTACTATTCGCTCTGGTCAGGCAATTGATTAAAATTTGAGCTTCCAAATTGAGCAGCTGTGCTGTTTCTTGCACTTCTACAGATGGAAGAAGGCAGTTAATCATAAGCTGCATTAGCATTTCTTTCTCTATCTATTTACCGTATACATTGGATATCTGACAGCCTTCGGTTCCATCAATGTTTGTAACTGGCACAAAAATAAAGTTGCCCAGTTTAAGTACCACGGCTATAACTCGAAAAATTGAGTTAGTTTCGTCACAGCTCAGACCCAGTACATCCAGGGATCGCTGCAAATGAATCCGATTAAAAAATAGAAAATAACTAGTACGCAATCTATTTAAACATACCTTTGTGTAATGAAAATTGGCACGATCCTCTTCCATGGCAGTTGTGTTGCGCAGCAGTTCATATTTTTCCACATTGCGAAAAAGTTTGAGGGATTCTGGAATAAAGTTGTTTCCCTTTAGGTAATGTAATCTTTAGCAGAAATGTACATACTTAGCAGCTGGAGATCTGCACCCAAGAGTAGCTGATAAAATATGTGAAAATTGCGTTCTCCAATGATGGTATCTGTTATGCGAGTCTGTGAAGAGGGAATGAAATAAGTATCAAAATAAAAAACTACACAATATTATAAACTTTATGTTATGCCAAAAAATGCAAACCTTTTCCAGCATATCTTTTGATGGTTAAGCATAGAAGCAATTGTAAGATAAATAATGCTTATTAATGGAATTTGTTTACTACAGATTTCTGTACTAAATCTATTCGGTTACTTACAGTGTGTTATGTGCACGCCCATTGGATCTCCCTTAAAGTCGATTTCAATGTCGAATAGCTTCCCCTGAAGTCACAAAAGAGATAAGGATCAGCTTCCGTGAAATTATTATCTAAGCATTGACTTACATATCTACTGGAATTGTTATTCTTGAGTGTGCAGGCATTGCCCATGGCTTCCAGAAAAACATCGGCACAGGTGACACATTCTCGCAATCGTTGGTTGGGCGACTTATGGCGTCGATGAAGAGAGGAGCTTGCCGAAGGCGTTGGAGACACTGAAGTGCTGCCGCTACCGAGCACTTTGCTGAGCTTGTGTGCATCGTACAGAGATATACGTTGCGTAGAACCCATTGCCAATTGCCGGTCGGATTGACTCTCAGTTGAGTGCTGGCGTGCCAGATTGGAGCAACTGCCACGCTGCAATTGAGTTTGGTGTTGCTGGGCAGTAGAGGAGGTGAGGCGCATATTACTGCCTCGTAATAGTATCAAGGCGGCATCTCGTTCCTCCTTTTCCAGGCTCTGGGCTCGTGTGCATTTGCTGTGCCCACACTGGCGGCAGCCGCCGCTGTGCATGCCATACTTGGGAGATGTGCTGGCCATGGGGCCATAGCTGGCAGTGTGGCAGGTATTCGCTTGTGTCTGTTGATGTTTGAAGCATGATTTCGTTGGATGCGCATGACCGTGTGCGCCTGATGATTCCAATAGTGTGCTAATGTTTTCAGTGCTCTTGTGGTGCGAGAAGTCAAAGTCAACGATCTTCTCACGCATTTTCTCACGCCTGGCATGGCGTTCGATGCTCTCGGCACGTGCACGTGATCTCTGCGAAGGGCATGATCCCACTGCACCCGGACCGGGTCCGGGGCCCGGTGACGGTGATTGGCGACGTGAATTTGATGCGGCAGCTGCGCTGTTCTTCTGGCAGATAATAAAATTGGCAGTGCCACCAGAGCAGCTACTCGAAGCTCGACGGTGGGCATGAATCAAGATGCCACTAGCCGAGCTGCTGGAGGATTGTTTACGCAAGGTATTCGGAGTACCGCTGCAGGATGTACGATCCTGAATGTGTGTAAGGAAATTGACAATCATTTTGAAGGTTTCCGTTTTGCCAGCACCTCCTTCGCCAGTAAGCAGCACGCACTGGTCCTCGCTCTGGTCCTTGAGTGACTGATAAGCCAGATTTGTAAGCCCGTATCTATAACCACAAAAGGTATGTATAAAAAAAGGGATTCTATTCTGGGGAAAAACTTACATGTGTGGTGGCAGTTGAAAGATGCCTTTATTGCCATAGTTGCGTATATTTTCCAAAGAGTGCTCGGATATGTGATGATATGGATTCAATGCCACAACAGAAGTTCCAATATAGGTCTAAAGTCGTATATCATGTTTCTTAAGGATGCAGTCGTTATTTATTATTTCAGATAACTTACATATATATGATCGCGCTTATAACGCTGGTGTATGTTGTTTATGAAACTATCCTCGGAGAGGTTTTCCAGCAGCACCGAGTCCCAGGTGCCAATCTCCTGTTCCATTTTTCCAAGCGAAGACCGTAACAAGAACCACAACGAGAAAGACAACGACAGCAACAACGGCGACGACAACGACTAATGCAATTGTAGTGCATTTGAATTTATCAGCTGCAACTGCAACTGCAACAACAAGAGTGAGGCATAATTGCATAATTTATCATCAACGTCGAAATTCGTGTTTTGATTTTCTGATTGAATTATTGATTTTAATTTTCTCTGCGTCTGCGAAGGCTTCGGGCCAGCAACAGGCCTTTAGATATTTAATAACTACGGCCGTTTATAGTTGATTTTTTCGTTCAATTGCTTTTCCATCGTTTATCACATTTTTGTGTTTGTTTATTTTTATTTATTTTTGTTAAGAAACAGCTTTGTTTACCTTTTCAGACAATATTTGGGCATTTTGTAGAGAAATGCAAAGCACTACAGCTCTTACGTACCTACGTAATAGCAAAAACAACAACGTTAACGCAACAAAGCACGTAATGTGGCGGTAACATAATATGTTATGTTAAATTACGCATGAAACGCCAGCTGAGCCCACAATTAACAGAACAGATGTTTTGTAACCAGCGAAAACAACAAATCGTATTAGTTGAGATGACAGAAAAATATAAATTGTGGTCCGAGTTTAGTATAAAATAACGCCGAAGTAAAAAAGTTAAAATTAAGTCAAATAAAACTATCGATACTTTTTGGTGGTGGGGCTTCAATCAGCTGTTCACGATGACGAGAGAACTGTAATCATATAATTTTATTGTGACCTTATCCTAACATTTGTATCATACAAATTCAATACAAACTCCTTAGTAGCTAGCTTTGTTAAATAATCAACCCAGCTTAGCTACACCCCTTGAATTCATCTACTAAACAAGCAGAGATAAATCAAATAGATTTAAATTCTTAAGTCTACCCGCCATTTAAACGTTGGTTAAAACTGACACATAACATTGCAACGTCTTGTAACAGTTGTATTCTTCTGAACGCAATGTCAACATTGGCTTAACAGTTTATGTTAAGAGATCGATTCATTTTCATTTAGTTCCATCGAGTTCCACTTGTTAGTCTAGATACTTTGATTGGTGAGGTGGTTCCACTTTTATGCACAAAAGTATCATGTTTATCATTTAGACATTAATGAGAAGAGTCAATAATGGTTAGCAACCCCAGTGTGCTCAACGTTAAGCTATAAGCTATTGAATTTACCAAAAATTAGATTTAAATCTTATTCGGGTAAGTGAAGATATGTGCATATATCAATCAGAATGCTAAACTATTCTTGGTTGAGCCAATTGGGTGGCAATGCCGTGCGACGACCTTGGAAGAGTAGGCCCTAAAATCAACACGCTTATAAAAACAAACATTCCTACTGCATGTGTATGTGTATGTGTGTGTGCATACTGTTGGAATGTCTAAATAAAACGTATGTACGTGCATGCAAACGTTCAATTTGAACCGCTGTGTGCTTTTGGAGCAAGAACTGTTGTGGGAAACAGCTGATTGCCACCTGATGCGGACTCATACAATAAAAAGGGCGTGGGCGAAGCGGGTCGGGCTGTAGCGGCGGAGTATGATCTCATTCTTTTAAATTTTGAATTAAATATCTTAATTTTTTTAACAATAGATTTAAACATAATTTCAATGGGCAAGGATCAGCAATTACTCGAAGCGGCGCGTAATGGCGATATTAAGACAGTTGGTAAGCTTTTGGATCTTACTGCTAAGCGACACGGTCCGCTATCGAGGTAAGTTAAAATTGAATTCCTTAATCGCAGTTAGTAATTTCCGTTCTTACTTAGTTTCCGACGCAGTCCCAATATAAATTGCCAAGATGTTAATGGGTACACAGCATTACATCATGCCTGTCTCAACGGCCACAACACCATTGTGCGCCTACTATTGGCTCACTCTGCGCAGATCGATGTGCCCGACATACGTGGGTCCACGCCATTGTTTTTAGCCGCCTGGGCTGGCCACCAGGATATTGTGAAAATGCTACTATTTCATAGCCCGACTTCCGCAAATCCCAATGCTCAGACCATTGAAAACGAGACCCCATTGCATTCGGGCGCACAACATGGTCACAACTCTGTGGTTGCCATTCTTCTCTCATTTGGCGCAGATCCGAGCATACGGAACAACAGCTTTCAAACAGCACTCGACTTAGCTGCCCAATTTGGACGCCTACAAGTGGTGCAGACCCTTCTGCGCGTCGAACCGAATTTAATAGCACACTATCGTCGTTTTGAAGAGGATGATATCTGTGAACTCCTTGGCTATTCTACTCAGTACGCGTCAACGCCCACCAAACACATTTTCACACACACTTGCCTGCATTTAGCCAGTCGTAATGGACACAAAAAAGTAGTTGAAACACTCCTAGCGGCCGGCGTTGATGTCAACATACTCACCCACGCGGGCAGTGCACTGCACGAAGCTGCGTTGTGCGGTAAAAAATCGGTGGTGGTTGTACTACTAAAGGCTGGCATCGATGTGAATGCCACCGATGGCAATGGACGCACCGCACTGGAAATTCTCTCCGACTATCCGCCTCACGTCACGTATGAAATTGTGGCCGTCATCAACGGTTCGTATGGAAACGATTTATTTCATCTCTCTCTTTCAATTCTAACGCCCACACTTGATTCCAGAATTTAAAAATTCGGCGGAGGCGCAGCTGTTGCGCTCGAACCAGACTCATCTGGCCAATAACAATCGACGTGGTATGGAAGAGAATGGTGGTACGAATTCGCTGCCAAAACGACTGTTTGAAAAGAATTCTCAACGCCAGAAGCAATCCAAGCTGATCGATAATCAATCGAAGCTGAGGAAGTAAGCCAAGCACTAACAATGACAACTGATTGTATGACACGCCCACGCATGTGCGCAACTCATGAGCGCCCCATACCAACATGCTTGTTGTACTTAATTGTGACCTCAATTAACAAAAATCGAAAGAAACACTAATTTGTAATAAGTGTGCTCAGCTCAATCCAGTTCAACTCATGCCCATCGGAAAACATAGCACTCACCCCAACCATTGCACACACACATGCATTCAAACTCTCGCACTCATCAGAATTGGTTGGTACATCTTATTCTTAGCTCCTTGATATAACGGGTTTTGGTATTATTTTATCTTTCTTCCGCATAACTCTCCAAACAACTACTACCATTTAACAACTCCGCTCTAGAAAGCAAAACCAACCAATCGGACTTTCGCACTCTTTAAGCTCATTGGATAATTATACAAGGCCACCTGAGAATTACTTGGAAATGAAACCGATTAAGCAGCAAAAGTCTTTCAATGACGTGCACACCATTGATCCTGGGCACGAGGTTTGGATCACCTATAAACCAGTCTATAAGCAAGCTTACCAAAGCGCTCTCCTGCAGTCCACAAATGACTTCTCAAACGGTTCGATACCCTCCCGTTCATATGAGTACATTAATCTATTGAAAACGGGCTCCAGCAGCGAGGAGCACAGCGCGAGCAACAGCAGTTGTAAGCCATGCGTCATAATAAAGAGTGATTCAATTAGATTTTAATCGTTTGCTTTCTCAGCTGTTCCGTCCAGTCGCCCTGTCGCACAGTACGTGGAGATGTCGCTACAAGCACCAGTTCCAATGCCTCGCAAGTATGTGAACACAGACTACGCGAATCTGATATCTTTGGAGAGTGAGCGTCATACACCAGTCAATATGTCGTCGTGTATTGATAGTAACAACAATCACAACACATGTAGACGGCATTCACCCACACCGGACTATCCACCACCCACTGTAATCGAGGCGGAGGCAACAATATTAAACTACATGCAACCGGTATCGTCACGCCTTGAAAATTTGCCAGAAACCGAATCGACACGTACCACAAATTCGTATTGTTCCGATCAGGTGGAGGAATTTGTGGGAGACATACCTTTCGCGGGTCTCTTCAAAGGTTCAACTTTGAATTTATACAATGACGTGATGGATGGACGTGGATCGGTTACACGCGAGGGACTGCGTTCACCCAGCATGGTAAGATCTGTGAATGCGCTCAACAATCAACGACGCAGTCTCTCCAAGCAACGCTTTTCTGCAAGTGGAGAAGATTTCAGCGCCTCCCGTGTCTGGGCAGAAATCGATACGATATTTGAGCACATTGGCAATGAAGTTTTTACAGTGGAGCAAGAAGTCGATGCCAATGTAGAAGACCATCCGGAAAAGCAGGATCAATTAGAACACTGTAATACTAAAAATCACAGGCAATCTCTACACATACGTAATCCAGCTGAGCTGCTTCTGGGAAAATCTGAGAGTCCTGCATCTCATTGGTGCCATTCGCCGTACACGCTTGTCTACGGAGAGATACGTTATTCTGTCTTTGTGAGTGCAAAAAAATATAATCCTTAAATGTTCATTGTTCATTCATTAACCTCTCAATCTTTCAGTATCTTGGATCGACTGTCATCCGTCAACTGCAGGGTACGATTTCGGCTCGAAAGTCCATTCGAAAACTAAAAATAGAAGAAAACTTAAAGCCAACTTCAAGTGTCACCGACATAAGTCTGCTTGAGAACTGCACCACTTCCACAAAGTATCTTAAAGCAGCTAATCTACAAACTCGCCTAAGGGTGGATATTGCAGCATCCTGTGTAGGAGTCAAATTCATAGATCACGAGACAAAGGTGAGCAAAAATAATTATTTGTTCAATGACATATTAAAAAGTTATCTCCCAACAGACTGCCATCTGCTCGCATGATATTGAGAACATAAATTGTGTCTGTCAGGATGCGGAAGATTTGCGTTACTTTGCCTATATAACCAAAGAACAAGATCTCCATTATTGTCATGTATTTATGGTCGATAGTTTAGTAAGTGCATAAATTTCGTATATGATTGAATTGAATTCTAATATTTTATGATTTTCAGGAGCTGGCCAATGAAATTATTTTGACGCTTGGTCAAGCCTTTGAAGTTGCATATCAGTTAGCTCTTAGTGGTCAGAATACACCCCTGGTACAAAATGAAGAATAATACATTTTGCGTGCTTATCCGTGTGCCACAAAAATTGCCTTGCAATTATTAATTAAAACATCCATGCCATTTTTTTTTCATTTGCATTCATATTACGAATGACTGACTAGTCGACGATGCCATCATTAATTAGCTGTCATTTTACAAACTTAGTCCAAAACGTCGATAACAAATTTAAATTTTTCAATAAAAAGCAACGAACATGGTCTTTTTCAAAACCTATTAAATTGTTTACTTTTCAAAATCAACAGCTTTTTTCAGAATGGGAACAAATTGGAAATGAAACATGTACGGACAATTCCTCAAAATGAACCAAATGGCTCACTAAGAACTAAATGAACGATAGTAGCTCGCCGTGATGTTATCGACTCATTACAACCCTGTCTAGTCATCTGTTGTCTAAAGCATTTTTAAGTGAAAATTAATAATTTGTTTTGATTAGTAATTTAATTATTTCTGAGCCAAAGCCTGTGCATTTAGATGGGCACAAAACGTCGAAATATTGAGGATGAGCTCTCTCGCTTCGAAGCGGAGATTTCAAAACCACCTTCTCGGAATCTCTTCGTGCCCAATCAAGTGCGACCGATAATCGCAGCGAATACGTATACCAATGTGCAGCAGAAACTCCAGCAGCATCAGCCTCGCTTGACGGTGCCGCCACCGCCAATTCCACCACCACCAACATTTATGTCAACCTTTGTACCGACAGGCAGTAGCTCCTCATCTGCTCCAGCGAAAACCATTTCCGCCACGCCGGTTGTACTCAGCAGTGCACCAAAACTGTATCAGTGTCGTCAGTCGGTACATGTGCCGACAGTGGCCACAGCTCCGTCAATCGATCTGAATATAAATTCGATACAATTTGATGTAACGCAGAAATTAAAAAAACTCAAGGCGGAAAAATCTGGACCCAATCCCATAGCAGAGGAAGCCATTAAGGCGGCGCGAGCATCATCAGCATTGCAATCGTTTCAAACTACAGAACGGAAAAAGAAGGATCGCAAGACTGTACGCATTGCCGGGGGCACTGTTTGGGAGGATTCATCATTGGCCGACTGGCCGGACGATGATTTTCGTATATTTTGCGGCGATCTGGGCAACGATGTTAACGATGAGGTGCTCACCCGCACGTTCAACAAGTTCCCGTCGTTTCAGCGAGCACGCGTGGTTCGCGACAAACGTACGGGTAAAAGCAAAGGATTCGGCTTTGTTAGTTTTCGCGAACCGGCAGATTTCATACGTGCCATGAAGGAAATGGACGGACGGTACGTAGGTAGCCGTCCCATCAAGCTGCGTAAAAGTACCTGGCGGCAGCGCAGCTTAGATGTTGTTAAGAAAAAGGAGCGTGAAAAGCAGGTCTTGCTGCAGGCTTTCAACTCGATGAGTTAGAAACCTCGCTGAGCCAACGATCCAACATTAGGTCAGTTCCGGTAACATTTCGATATAGCAAATTGGTATTTACGAAGTTTAGATGTTGCTGCGGCAGAATAAGTACGAAAAATATACATAAAAATTTACTTTTTAGCATAATAACTCGGTTGTATTTATTGGAATCCTTTTTACAATATTGAACTAAGCGTGCTATAAATCTATAAACCTTTACACTTACTGGACAATCCTTACAATCTGTTCATTTATATACTTACATATATATTTATACGTTCGAACTCACAGTTTCGGTTCCTGTTTTTATCGTTTAATTAGCCTTTTTCGCGGTATTTTACAATAAATCGGTTCGACTGACCGACTTGCTTCATTTGATACATTTAATCTTCAATAAACACACATATTATTATCGGCCCAGCTACACTATAGCTAGCATACGACTATTACAAATGAGTACAAGCTAATCTGACCAGAAAGACGGCACAGCTGTGCATTAAAGCCCATATTGAGTGATAGGGGATTACCTTTAGGAGAACAGCTTTGAATTTCAGGTCAATAAGTTAGTAAAGTAACATGGGGATAACATGACGTCATCTTCATATAATATAACAACACTTATGTAAAGCTAACGTTTTCTGATCTATATGTTTAGTTAGTACCACTTGTTTGACTGCTTGCCAAGCAGTGGCCTCCTCACCAAATCACCGGCAACATCATCGTTAGTTTCGATGTTCTCGAAACGCTTGTGCCGGGGCCAGCGAATATATGGCCTACCCGCTTCTGCCGAAAATATAGATGGATAATATTGCCTGTAGCTATAATAACCGCTAATCAGACCTATGATCGAACCCACTGTAATATCCTGCCAATGATGATGGTAGTCGCAGGTGCGACTAACAGCCACCAAAGCGGCCAGGATCAGAGGAAGAACTGACACGGCTAGACGCCAAGTTTGTCCGCGTCCGCGCGCATCAAAGGCATGCAACTTGGCACCCACATAGAAGGCAACAAACCCAAAGCTGGCAAATGCAACTACAGAGAGAATTGTAAAAGAAAATTAGGCTTACAAATTTTTCTGTTGCGTCGTTTAGTTTACTCACACGACGAATGACCGCTGGGAAAGCTTTTGCGTCCTTCATTTATGTCACTTGGATTTCCGGTGCAATTAAAATCAAGAAGAGAACTGCCCATTGTGTTACTGGTTTCATTTAATACCATGACACCATCGGGAAAGCAACGATAAAAGAAGTCTGGACGTGGTCGTCCCACCGTAATCTTCAAGAGACTCGTCGGAATGCTGTTCATGCAAACCGCTAGTGTCCACGCCCAGCTAGCAGCTCGAAAATCCCTGCGATCTTTGGTGAACGCATAGAAAATCGCAGTTATGAATAACGGTACGGTAATAACCAGGAACAATAGGTCACTTCCGCGTACAATATCGGGTTTACGTGGATTCTTGTACAGCCAAAGCTCCTCGGCGTGTATTTCCCGCTTAAATGAAGTCATCGTTTCCAGTTTGCTGCACACAAAAAATAAATACATTAGTTGTCATGGATGATACACTTAATTGGTTATCCACTTACATAAACACCATCGCAATCGCAATACGTAAAGCAACGTCGACCAGATCGCTAAATCTCTTGAAATTACTTGCGACTGGTAGTTCCTTTTGCTGTTCTTGGTCGGATTCGGATGGAATATCTTTACCCAGCGATAGCTCGTTGCGCCACATTTCCTTGCTGTTGTCGCTACCGCAGTTCTGGGTCATATCCTCGGCAGTATTTTCGCAAAGGCTACTGTGATCCGACTTTGCCTTCTTCGGTGTTGACATTTCAGTCTCGAGGGTGTTGTCAATTGTTTCACTAAGTTCGGTACCTGATTTCCCAGATGTCTAAATAATTGATAAGATAATAATGGAAAAAGTCATAATGAGTCGAGGTTTGTGTGTGTTATCTTTATTACCGTTGAATATGTGTGTGATTGCTACGATAAGCCTCCACAACATATCTAAACGTAAAGGTATTTGTACAACATATACATATAGGTACGTCCATGCTTAATATTAACGTCGACGTTCATGGGTAGGTCAGATGTAAGTTCACATAACAATGCGAATTTTATTATTTTGAATGCAATTAAAATGTTTACAAACGTTGAGCTTATCTTACAAACATATAGAGAAACAAACAGAAACACACATTCACATAAGTATTTGAAATTTCTCTGGCTTGATTTCACTTTAACGAGCACACACTGTAATATAATTGTCTTTTATATTTAGACAAGCCGCAGCACTCTTTGGTATAAATATTGAATAAGATGAGTTGCAAGCACAAGCACACCTAATATCAAATATCAATAACTTTGCAGCACCTGCGCTTCGATCGACCAAGTTGGTTGAATGTCGTCACCGTTGTCGCCGGGTTTGTTGTTGTTGTCCGAGCTGCTTCCGCATTTTCGACTACGTAAATTCGATTCAGCACTATGACTTTTTTGCATTATCAAAAGCTCTGCAAATAGAGAACTTCAACTTTGGAACCGATTGCAGGGTTTGTAGATGTGTTTTAATTAGCAGCCGTAATACGTAATCTCGTTGGTATCTCGATTTTTACACAGTGAAACAGTGCTTAATAGTATAGTTTTTGAACTAACTACAACTTGCTAATTACTCCGGGTTTTTATAAACTTTCTCTAATCCGCGGCGGTAATGTATGAAAATTATCTTATAATCTGCAACGAAGTTTCTATACCCTTACCAAAATATTCTATATTAAATACACTCAAAAATAAATAGCTAATATTAAATAAAATATCCAATTATACCTATAAATTTTAAGTTATATTGAAAGGTATATAATTTTCTTGATTTAAATGTTACAAGTTCAAAACAAAACCGTAAACACCCTAAGGGCTTTCGAGGGCATAATAGCTCGCATCTGTTTACAAAAATACGTGTTAACAGTAGTGCTGGCGACTTAAGTTCACTGGATCTACTCGATGTTTGTTGAACTATTACCAAGTATGCTTGCAATTTTATAAAGCCAGTGCACATGATCGTTACGTTGACTTCCAGATGGCAATAAGTTCTTTATCCATTAAGACAAAAGAATAAATAAAGCGGTCAAGTCAGTCTTAAAATTTGGTAGTTCTTTCTGCCACGCAGCTTTAAAAAGTGGTTGAAAAAGCAACGCACTTGCGATTGTCGATAACGGTTCCAAAATGAACTACACACCCGCTTAACAGTTATATCGATTGATAACATATCAATGTAACTTAACATAAATTATGCAACGCGTTGCCAACTATTTTGTGGTAGTGAACAGGGCTGTATTTTAATCATATGATATGATAAGTAATGTTTTCAACATAAAATCGTAGAATTAATTGAGAGAAGCGGATAAATTACGGTAAAAATGACGGTGGCGGACACAAAACTTGATAAAAATGTTGCAGGACAATTGTTGGATTCCCTTTACTTGGATATGTTTCATCTAATCGAAGCCCACACCCAATCTCGGATCGATATCGAGCGTACAAGTTCAAGTGGGGCAATACTCCTGGCACGGACCAAGTTTCAGCAAGGTGGCCAATCCCTATCTACTGCTCAGATACCGACGGAAAATAGTGCAGAATTTAATGCGCTTTGTCGAGTTGTTTATGCTGATAACACAGAAAATAAGCAAATCGCGGATATTACGACTGAGCGACATGCTGTGGATAAGCAGAACGGGTATGTAGACCCACTGCATTGGTTTAGCGTACTACCCCCTATGAGTTTACGGAACGCTATGGATAAATTTAAGAAATCGATTGAATTAATTGTTGAGAGTACAAATTTGCAAAGGGAACTCAATAAAGTATTGAATAGCATCAACAGGCTACGGAAGTCAGATGTTTTGAATGGATAACTTGCGAATGTAGTAAATATTTAACAAATGTATAATTAAGAATAAAGTTGTCAATAAAGAAAACATGAAAAAAATGTATTATTTTTAAAACAGCTTCGCTTGCGTACCGATTTTTATTATCACTGTAAATCGATAACTTAATTGGTTAGAACATTGCAAACAGCAAGTGGACAGTCCTGTCAGATGTTTTAAGCTTATTTTCACTTAATCTTTTAGTAAGTGGACAGCACAGTTGCTCATCATATTCTATCTGGCAAAAGAATCGATATATATATATATTCATATATGCATATAAATAACCTTTAGAGTAAGTAATCAATAATTCCTACAAAGCAAATGCGCAGAATACGTAACAAAACAGCATAGAAATCAACCTGCAGATTAAATTATAGAACATGCAAATTATGAATAATAGAGGCGTACCGCC
Source organism: Zaprionus inermis (assembly GCA_018151445.1). Taxonomy (NCBI): domain Eukaryota; kingdom Metazoa; phylum Arthropoda; class Insecta; order Diptera; family Drosophilidae; genus Zaprionus; species Zaprionus inermis. The sequence continues at coordinate 588,143 of JAECXD010000673.1, read as the reverse complement.
CAATAGATAACAGTGTTCACGTTCGCTCAGAAAGTCGCAGACAGCTAGCAGCTAGCCCTACAACGACAACAACGCGCGCCTTTGTTGCTGTTGTGATTGCGAGCTTCGGGCGACATTCCCGTTTTAAGACTTGTCGCGCGAGGCTACCCCGCCCAAAAAATCACGCATCCATAGGAGTGACTCTAAAGTCCAGCCATGAACAACGCTCAGGCTAACGGGGGGACGTCACAGCTGGGTGACGCCCCCTTGTTACAACTAGAGGATGAGGTAGATCTCATTGGCGACTTTGTCAAACAGCAGTCAACTGCAACCGCAACGAACAACAATCAGCTGACTCCGCTTTTGAATGGCTTCGAAGTGAACGGCGTTAACCAGTTAACAACTCAGGTTGAGGTAAGTCTTGTATAAAAAAACAATATAATCAAACCATTAGTCTTAGGGTTGTTTCCTTTTTTAGATAAATACTATTGGCGTACATGGAAAACCTGGAAAACGCAAATCAAAACGAAAAGTAAAGCGAAATAGAGATCAAATCCTACTATCGGTGGACGATGATGATGATGATGATGCTGCAGATGGTGTCAATGATTCTATCCACGCAACTGATAGTGGTGCTCGTGGCGACGATAGAGAAACTGTTAACCTTATTGTGGCAACTAAGAAGCAACCGCAAGAGAGGCAATTGTTAATGCTGCACGACGCTGACGACGACAACGACGACGATGCGGATGGCGACGACGAAGAAGAAGTTTTGCTGCAGAAAAATCCGCATGTCATCCGCAATGGTAATACGAAATGTAAGCACTCTGAAGAGAGCAGCGAGAGCGTGAGCGACAGATCGAGCAGAACGTCATCGCAACCGCCGCTAGTGAATAGTCACATTGTACCAGCTACACCAACACGTCGCGCTGCGACGACAACATCGACGTCAACATCGCCTCTTAAATCGACAACGCGATTGCCACACGAAGAGGCCGACGATATTTGCCTGGTGCCAGAAATTGATTTCGAGGGCATGTCCACGGATGCCGGTAGCGATAATCGCGAGTCGCAGCCGCTTCTTGGTGGTGGCGGAGGCGGCGGAAGCCACAGTCGAATTAGTGATCTACTTGGTGCTCTAGGACGCGGACATGATCATGTTGACCTCGTCTCCAACACATTTGGCGGTAAGTTTCCGTATAGAGAATTTGCACATTCCACAACTTCAAAGTCGTGTAGCAGCTCATGTGGGGCTTCCCACGACAACGATGTATGTGTGAATGTATGTGTGAATGTATGTATGTATGTATGTGTGTATGTATGTGCAAGCTTAAGATGTAGCATACATATGTATGTACGTGTGTTGATAAGCTTCTCCATTCCTCATATTTGTAAAGACTTTCATTTCTACGTTTTATCATTTCTTCACATGGCTGTATCAACCTTATTATCATAATCCCTTGAAAAACTAGGATAAGGAAAATGATTTACACATGGTGATTTCACCAGATACCCTTTAGACCACACTCACTAAATATGTATGTATCTGTAGTACTTTGTTGGGTATGTCCCAGTCGATGCTAGCAGCAACGAAATTAGACCACATACATACAGTAAATTTTTAGATGTGAATAATGTAATTTTTTCAATACACTCAAACATACTATGTATATACTATACTAAATGCATATGCTGGTATTGGTGTAGTGGCGTTTTTGTTATTCTGGGAAAAAACTAAATTACTATAAGTAAAAATCTGCTCACAAAGCTGACTTAATTTCCGTTTGGGAATTGAAATATCTTAGAATTTGTAGGTACACGTCAGTCTAATTAAGAAAGTGCGTTTATAAACAAATACATATGCATTTACGTACGTATGAACAGTGTTATAAGAGCGGCAGCTCGCGACAACATTCCAAAGTTTTTGTTTATCGCACTTGAAATTCCCTTCAAATTATACAAATTTGTTTAGTTATTTTTATTTTGCATGTGATTGCACGATTCTCGCGAACCAAATTTCTAGCGTTTTAGAATAAATTGATGTAAACATGGACAATGTCCTTCAAATATTGGTAACCGAAAGGACATAAAAGCAATACAAAACCACATAAAATGCGCAACGCAGGGAATGACAAAATCAGCACAAAACGGAATTCCGATAATCTAGAACAGTCACTAGTTTCAGTCTTGGACAATAATGGTGTACAATCTCAAGAGACAAATGGACAGGACAGTAAGAGCTCAGACGAATCGGTATATGAGTCGTATACATGTCATTGCTGTGGCAATAAATGTCATGACGAAAAACGCGATTTCTTAATATCGGAAGATGAAGCGAATGATCCTCCTTTAATCTATCTACCTGTAATCACTTCGATTGAGTCTGCAGAATCAGAAGTTCAATTTGTTGCACCAAAATGCCATTGCGCCAATTGCGCTTTGAAGAATATGTGTAAGTTGTGTAGCGATCTAAACAATGTGGGTCGCGGCATATCAAAACACTTTAGATATGCAAATTTGTTATTTTAATTGTTGGTTTAATTGTGTCTCTCCATTATACTATACTTTAATGTATGGTACATAGTTGTCAGTCATATCACTTTTAATTGAAATGCCGCCCTCGTTGGGACACAATCGCGAGAACTATATACAGCACATTTTTACCATTTATCAGGACCAGTGCGACCTCAATGAGAACTTCGATTTTATAGGTACTCGAAAGTGAGCGGTGTCTTGTGTCTAGTCCTTAGTGCATCGTAGTTGAATCTGTATCGATATCTGAGTAATCAATACGTTGTACATTCACACAGCTGCCACGTTCAAGTTGCCATTCAAGCACATTTCGATTCATGTGTGGGCATGAGCGTATCTTTGTCAATTGCCAGCTATTTTTATCAACAGCTGTCACGCCAGGCATAAGACTTGGACAGCGTATTTTGTAGAGGCAGCTAGTTCTTCATTAATTATTCAAAGTTTTTCAATTGAATTTCCTTTGGAATTAAGGAACAATTTGCAGTTTGATTTTGGTTGCCCCAAAGAACATGCGTGTTATTCTATTACGCACCAATTTTATCAGTAAATTTCTGTAAACGAATAGTAACCAGTTTTTGTACAAACATACTTTTAATACTTTTACAGATGATCCGCTCTTCTCAGAGATTGTGGCACAAGCGGAGTATGCCATTGAGCAGGGTATGCTACCCGAGAGAATATACCAAGGTAGCAGTGGCTCATACTTTGTTAAAGATGCAACGAATGTAAGTACTACAATTCCAACACTTGCAATATTTTCATATTCATACTGTATAATTTATAAATATTATGAATTTGTTGCACTGCGCATAGTTCAGGTTATTAAATCTATACCTGAGATATCATAAACAGTGCCGAAAACAAAGATTGAAGTAAACGGGGAAGTTTTGTAATTAAGTTTATTTACAATACTTTTGGTTTAACTTAAAACAATCATCGATTTATTCTAACATAACTTTGAACCAAAACACAACATGACTTAAATTTTGTATTTCATACTAAATAGAAACGTTGCTTGGCGGTTTTTAAGCCCAAAGATGAGGAACCCTATGGCAGACTGAATCCCAAGTGGACCAAATGGATGCACAAACTATGCTGCCCATGCTGTTTCGGACGAGCATGTTTGATACCAAACCAAGGGTCCGTCAAGAAACCACAAACTATATTAATGTATGTTCTAATGTACAAATTATTATTATTTCTGTAGATATCTATCCGAGGCTGGTGCCAGCTTGGTTGATCGAAAATTGAATTTGAATGTGGTACCAAAGACTCGTGTAGTTCGACTAGTAGCTGAGAGTTTCAATTATGCGCGAATTGATCGCCAAAAGGCAAAGTTTAAGAAACGTATCAAGGAGCATATTCCATCGGCTCACTTCAATCGTATGAGCCTGCCGCTAAAGGTAATGGATGAGATTCCACAGTAAAAGCTTTGTTAATATTAACGCATATTGCTTTATGTTTTTTAGACCGGATCCTTTCAGCTTTTTGTTGAAGGCTACAAAGATGCCGACTACTGGTTGCGTCGCTTTGAAAATGAGCACTTGTCTCCAGCACTAGCCAAATCATTTCAGCTTCAGTTTGAAAGACTTGTCGTCCTAGATTACATCATTCGAAATACAGATCGGGGTAATGACAACTGGCTCATCAAATATATCGCACCAAAGCTAATTGGAGAAGTAGGCGGAACCGGTGGCAAAACCATGTCTCGAACTAATCATTTATCTAAATCGATTGCTGATTTAAATGATCCGACTGTATCGAATAATGCACGTATACAAGCCGGTGCTCAACCTTCACCAACATCAATGGGCATTATCGATCCTGCTAGAACATCTAGTAGCAGTCTCTGCAGCGATGAGGATGATGCACATAATTATTCTAAAAACAATGGTACGGGCCCCAATTGGAATCTGATCGAGCCGCCACAAATAAAAATTGCCGCCATTGATAACGGACTGGCGTTTCCCTTTAAACATCCGGACTCATGGCGAGCCTATCCCTATCACTGGGCTTGGCTACCTCAAGCCAAAGTACCATTCAGCGATGACATCAAGGATCAAGTTCTGCCACAGCTCTCGGACATGAATTTTGTTGAGGAAATATGCACAGACTTACTGTATTTATTCCAACAGGATCGTGGGTTTGATAAGCGACTTTTTGAAAGGCAGATGTCTGTTATGCGTGGCCAGATTTTAAATTTAACTCAAGCGCTGCGAGACGGCAAATCACCAGTACAGTTGGTTCAAATGCCCGCTGTTGTTGTTGAACGGTAAGCAAGAATCTTAGCAATAGAACATTTTGATTTAATGATATATTGATGTATGTCTGTTATATTATTGTTTTTTTTACAGCTCAAGCGGCAGTCGCTTTTTCTCTTTTACACAACGCTTCCAAAATAAGAGTCCATTCTTTTCATGGTGGTAAGTTGACACTTGGAAACATTAAAATGGCTTGTAATTAACATTATTATTTTTGCAGTTAATTGGATGTTGCATTCTGAGCTCTCACATTACCCACCAAATCTCGTGGTTCTGGTCCCAAGTCATTCGTCGGCTACATATTCACCTTCTTGTTATATACATACTACATAAATCTGCAAAAGCTTCTAGTGTAATCCACCAAAATGAAATGGATTTTTGTTAAATTTGTTATTTTTGGTAAACAAGTTGAAATCGCTTGCTCTTTATTCACATCATGTACGTGTTTATAGTCAACCAGGGTACATACATATACATGTATACACATTTTGTTTTGTCAATTGTTGAATATTCAATTGTTTAAATTCGGATATACGAGCGAAAATCGAAACATTCATTCCAAAATTCGTAGCTCATGCTATTTCACTTTTGTTCTCATTTATATTATTTATACCTAAACATATCAAAGAAATGTTTAAATCAAAGCTACATTCGTATTGCGGAAGGCTGGGGCTTGGCGATTATAGTTATCTTACCTCCCCGTATTCATTGTGAATATCATCAACAAATACTATTTATTAGTTTGCACTCCTATTAATGTTAAGCATATGCTAAAACGCGAGTGTAACTACGTCAACTAGTGGAAAAACAAATATATATATTTATGAATTTAGAAAGAATAAAAATTAAATATACCTTGTATTTGAAAGTCTGAGAGAAGATTTTATCAAAGAAGTAAGTACCTTCGTAAAGACAACCAAATCTGCCATTTACATTGGGAATGTTATAAATTTACACTTAGCCATAATAATTAACAATCAATACCAACTCGATCGAGGTTAAAGAAATAAAATCAGGGAATTGTTTTCTTATTCCTATATATTTTGATTTTGCCTCAGCTATCGTTTTCGGGGCAATAAGAAAACAAACCACTTGTTTTTATTTCGGTAATCACACTTTGACCTCCAGCCTTAAAGAGTGAATTCATTCAATAAAGGTCTCTAAAACAATAGTATCATAATAATCTAGTTTTACAAAAATTACACGTTGTAGTACTTGTACTATTTAAATGAAAGCAAATCGTCTAAAGCATCGGATCCAAGGCAAATTTGTGTAGTCTTTATCTCTGTATTTTTGATGAAGCTGGACTCTTCAGTTGGTGTCTCACAACAGTTTTCCGCATCAACAGGACTAATACTTACATCCTCTTGTAAGGGGCTTAATATCATATCGGCATTTGTGCTCCCAAGCGAGGGCAAAGTCCGTTGAGGTGTGGTTAAGAAAGTTGATATTGAAGGCGGATAGTTTTTGCTTAACATACCGAAGTCTCCCTTATAATGATACCACTTGACTGGTACTTTGGGCGTAACACAGAGGTCACGGCCAATTGGAACTGTGCTGATTACTTTCTTTGGCTTGAGAAACCGTACAAACCGTTCCAGCTCTTTATAGCTAGAATGTTCTGAGTATTCTACACCTATCACACTAATACGTTTCCCATACGAGGGCTTTGAGTTTTTCTCCCAGCCACTTGGACGTATCCCCACCAGCTTATCATACTGGTCCTCAAACGGTTTGAAGTACTGATCAAGTTGCTGTGGAAAATTTTTGATTATCATTTAAAGAGATATTATTTAAAATAGTTAACTTGCATACCGGATAACTGATCTTTCCCATGTTGATCAAATGAAGGTTCGCGTCCTGGGGATTGTCGCAAAGCCTGATTTGCACATCTGGCCAGTTAAGACAGTCAATAGCCTTTCGACGATGTGGCTCTGTCCATATGCGTAGATCAAATTTTTCGGCTACTGCTAACCACAACTTTTCCTTGCCAATCAAATATGTGCCGCATACATGCAAAATACGCTTACTTATATTCTTCTCGTGAAACTGCTGAAGTAGAAAGCAAATCCTATCAATGCTATCACTCTGATGACAAAAGTCGTAATTTTCCGAGAGATACGTTGTGTCCAGGTAAAGTATATCAATGTAGGGATGATTCCAGAAAACCGGTAGCGATTCCATTTCAAAGTTAGCACGAAAATCACCGGTGTGCAATATGCACTTTCCAGTATTAAACTTAAAGAGCAGCATAATTGCACCTGGACAGCTACAATTTGATTAAAAATGTTTACATCTTTTCTTATCAAATTATATATTTTAGTTATACTTACTGATTAGCATCTATCGCTGTAATTTCAATGTTATTCACTGTAATGGTTTGGTCAACATCTATTTCATGCAGATACTGATTATCAATAGGTATAAAAGTGCGTACCAGACTCGCTGTAACAGGGCTCATATACAGGGGGTGAGCGAACTTTCTGGTCAGACCGATATAGTGATCGGCATGATAGTGACTTAGAAAGTAATGTGTCGCATTTGGAATATCGCCGAACTGAAACCCATCTACAACGAATGTTGTACCCTCAACAACCTTGTAACTCGGACATATTTTTCGTTTTTGATGTTGTGGAACATTTTCCTTGGAATAAGTTTCTGTGAGGATTTCGCTTCGTAGATTATGGCGGGGTATTATAACCATACTCATCGGTTCCAGCTGGTTTGGTTTTAAAATTCCGGTTACTGCTGATTCGGACTCGAACAAGGTTCTTTCCCTTTTAATTTCCAGTTCCTCATCGGAGCACAGATCAATGACATCATCGACAGTTGGACTGCATTTTTCCTTGACATTGCGCCTAGGTTGTATTCGACGTCGAGTGGGCTTCGTAATCTTTTCATCAAAACACGAGGTTGTAGTGGTTGTGGTATCAGTGGATACTGATTTCTCTTCGAACAATCTCTTGCGACTTTTTTGAGGCGTCCTGCGCGGCTTCGACTTAGTGGGAGATTTATTGTCGCTTGACTCCACTTTATAACTTTTTGTGCCACTTTTGAAGAAAGAATCAATGCGCAGCTGGCCCGGCAGCGGAAATTTTTTCGATGTGCGCTTAAAAACAGTGCTAGTAACTATAATTTGTGCATCGGGCTGTGTTTTGATATTGTGCTTTTTTCTTGTTGTAGTTGCTGCGCGTGTTTGCGCCAATTTTGTTTTTTCAGGTGTCTCACTATGCGCTGTGCTTGTTTTTGAAATCGAACCTTTTTCAACAATGGTTTCACTTAATAAATCCGTCAAGCTTCTGAGATGAATCTTTCCAACATTTGACTCGGACATATCTGTTTGCGAATTATTCTATAACCTGTTGTTGCTTTACTACGATTTTAGGGAAAACCTTAAGAAATCGATAATTTCTTGGCGATATGTTTTACAAGTGTGGCGGTATGCCGATAGTAAAATCAAGAAATGCGATTTTTTTAAATTGCAATATACAATATATTTTAAATATATTTAACAATTCAAATTTGCAGAAGGTTTGAGAATCTAATTCATCGAAATCAACTCTTCAGAAAGTTTCTCTTCATCGATCTCTTGAACAACATTAGCCATAATGCGCTCTATAATAACAGCATCGCATAAGGACGGGCCTAGAAAACCATAGATTTTTGAATATTCCTCATGTTCATCCGGTGGTCGGTGAATGTTCCTTAGAATGGGAGCCATCATCTTCAGTAATCTATGTCGTATATATATAGAAGCTTGCTTGTTTAAGTTATGATCGGTGTCATTATTGATAAGAAAAGGCTCAATTCGCTTGGATATAGAACTTATGTGTGGCATGATGTAGTTACGAATTACAAATTTTCCCATTTTGGATAAGCCAATAAGACAGCCATAAATTGTTGTTAAATGTGGCGATAAGAGACCTTTCTTGTACACGCTGCAAATTAATAAATTAGATTAAATAAGGAACCACAGCGTTATGAATAAACACACCTTATAATTCTTGGAAAAATATTGCTATCGCTGAATTGGAAATTATTGACAAATTTCTTTATAATACTACTCGTGTATTCTCGCAAAGCCCAATGGTTCTGAGCTGCAGGAAAAGGGCATAACTGCCGAGAAACAGTACATGTCAGGACTGCTGGTATCAAAAGATGCATCTATAATTTGTGAATACACATGTAATTTATGTAAACATTGGATTAATATGGAGACGGGCAAGACTTACGAAATTTTCGAGTCTTAAATTTGGATTGCCCAGCAAACCTTCAACCATACGCATCAGATACAGCAGAATGGCAAAGTTATTCTGGGCTACATTTACTTTCACGGACTCGGCAATGAATAGAGTCAACTTGTGCAGCATCTGTTGTAACGATGAGTCTGTACCGATTCGGCGAAGTGCGTATCGTCGTACCGCCTCTGATGATCCCATGCAACTTTCTGTGATTAACAAGAAAAACTTTTGCTGCTCCTTCGACAGTGGATACTTCTTGTTTGCCATTAACAGCACCCGCTCGCGCTTTACCCAATTGCTTGTGGTAGCTGGTAAAACCAGTTTGTTTTTATCCGGTGATTCAGGACAGACGGACCTCTCAACCAATAGCTGTGGTAATTTCTGATTCGCGGGTTTGCAGCTAGATGTGTTTTCAGCATCTTCCTCAGTCTCCGGCCAGTCATAGTTAAGATAAAGAATATCCAAAGATTCACAGTTGTTGGCGATCAGTAGATGCTCAAGCTTAATCACTGAGCATCGGGTGCGTCGGGAATATTTTAAGGCGTCGCTGATTATTTTGCTAATGCTATCGCGTACATCTTGCGCCAAAGTCTGAAGTATGTTTTCATTTAATGTCTGAGATATGAACTCCTTGGAAATAGTCTGCAATGATGTTTTTGATAAGGTTGCTTCATATTTCCTATCGCATTCATAGTTAATTTTTTTCCCAATTTCATAACGAAATTTTTTGACATTAACTACTTTGTCAACCATTATGGAATGAAATGTAGATGTCTTTGGCAAATGTAGTGTTGTGTCGATGCAAAAAGATGTCTTGAACTTATTGTATTTTTAAACACTGTTCTTTCAAACACGATTTATAAATACTAATTAAATCATACATTATTTCATAAGTTCTGATTCCGAATATTATTACTTGTATAATTTAATAGAAACATGTGAATTTAAAGCATAGGGAAGAGATTATCATTAGCAGTTAGTACAGCTAAGTATAGTAAATCCATAATCGGTAGATAATAAAACCGAGAAGCAATGAAACGACTAGCGCCTTCCATAGGAAATGCAGTCAAGAACGCAAATCCGTTAGGGGCACATACATGACCCCCATTAGGCGGGTCATCTTTACTTTGCCGTTGGCATCCTTGTCGTACTGCAATAATTTCAAGATTAATATTAATATTAAATAAGTATTAATAATTCATTACCTGATGCATGTACTGTGAACCACCTTCTGGGCCAACGGGTACTATCAGGCGACCGCCCTTAGCAAGTTGGTTTATTAGTTCGACGGGCTCCGTGGGTGCGGCTGCTCCGACATGAATGGCGTCATAAGGAGCTTGATCTTTATACCCTTTGCGACCATCTCCTTGGATGATCTGCATAATTCCTGACTGGAGCATGCTGGGATCATCAGCATTAAGATTTGTCTTGCTCAAGTTCACAAGCGAAGCCTGGTGCTCAATTCCAACCACTCTAGTGTTGGGATGGTTGCCTTTGGCCTTAATGAACCGAAAAAAGCACGCAGTTAGGTAGCCAGATCCTGAACCTACATCGAGCACATGTGCGCCGGGCTTTAATTGATCCCGCAAGTATTCCAAAGCAAAGGCGTGCTAAGTATAGAAGGTAAATTCGTTTACAAAAAGGATTCTTTGTATCCGTCGCACAAAATGGTAATACCATATGAGGTGCACTGATAGTTACACCGCCGCCAATAGCCTGAGGTGCATCCATGTACGGGCTACGAGGACAGTAGTAATTACGATCTGTTGCTATCATTGCATTTGCCACAGAATCTGTGGTAATGACGCCGTAATCTATTCAAAACACATACAAATGCATATTTTCAGGTACTTCAAATAGGTGCATTTAATGGACCTCACCTCGTAGTTGGCGTATGAGATCTGCATTATTGGCACCCACCGATCGCCAGGCCATGCTGTATGCGCGTAGGAGCAGGCCCAGTGATATTACTTTCACAAAACTTATATTTTTCAGATTTTGTGTTTTTGTTTAGCTTTGATAATTTTTTTTGTTATTCCTTGTAGCAGCTGAACAACAGCTGCAAAACAGTGTAACCAGCTTTCACACTTTTAAAATTTTGTTTTGAATGTAAAAGCGATTTTTTTAAACAAACAAGTTTGATCTACAAACCATATGAGTTTATATTATAAGGTTAAATGTATATATTTTTTAGAATTTAAAAATGTGCATTAAATTACATTTATAACTTGATATTTTTGTTATCGAAATCGTACTATCGCAACCGCTGTTAAGGACAGTCGTGTTAATGTTAATGTTATTGCTGTGTTAAATAACATTCCACCTGGTTAGTTGGCCGAAATTTTTATAGTCCACAAGCGCGTCGTAGATGATTTTATTTCCATGAAAAACAAAAAAACTTTATTTTCCGTGTCCGTGCTTCAGCAAAAAATGTTCAATGATGTGTAGTAAAACGAATAATTTAACTATAACTAATTCAAGTGAATTAGCAATTGCAAGACTCCGCGCTATGTATTTGCAATTGAGGGCTATTGGGAGAGCGAATGCTGTGTAGACATGAAATAAAAGAAAAAATTACAACGTACTGCGAAAAGCATCAGTGGCAGCAGCAGAAAAGGCATCGCACCCAGAGCAACGTCACTTCGTTAATGTTTCGCTTTTGCTAATAATTTCTCCGGGGGCTCCTGGTGCTCCGCTGGACAAAGTGCGAAAAGAAAGTGTACACAAGTGTGTGTGCGTTCGTATTGTGTGTGCGTGTATGATGATTTATTTCTGTTGTTGTTTAGCAACAGAATCAAACGAATTAGAATTAGTTTAATAATGTTTGTGTGCAAATAATAAGCAAAAAGAGGAACGCAAGTGCAAAATGTTTACGAAGAAATCACATGCGGATGTTAAAAAATCGACGGCCAAGTTACAGGATTGCAAGAAGGATTCGGCCTCACGCCTGCGGCACCTGCGCACAATATTAGGTAATGAAACGCCTACATTAGTTATAAATTATTTAAAGCACACAATGAAGCTGGTTAATTTCATATTCATGCTGGACAGGTGGGCGTTTAGACCTGCACGTTGCCATATAAATAAACCGAATGTTTAATAAAGTTATGGCTCACGAAGGTTAATTCCATTTCCTGTTGAGAAACAATAGAAACAGAAAGCACCCACACATGCCAAAATCTATATGCATGGCCAATAAAACATTGCGCTGCATTCGCAAAGAATTCACTATTTGTATACTTGCCCCATTGTAAGTACCAAAATAGGGTATATTAGCTGTGTGCAAGTATATAAAGGTAATTTTTCTCTGTCTATTAGAACGTCCATTACGATTCGTATGCTATGCTCGCCTTGTTGCTTAAGATATTACCTTAATTGCCATTAAGGTAACAAGTCAGGTACTTTACAGTCGAAACCGCTCAACTATTGGTTTCTTTACTTGTTGCTACTAAACACTTGAAATATTTCCAAGGCGGATACACAAAAAATTTGATAAAATGTGATTATGCTTTTTATTCAAAGAGCAAATGGCATATGATTCAGAGGGTACAATGGGTCTATTCATTGAAAAAAAAATACGACTAAATAAGTCTTTCGGCTTAGTGCAATCTAAATAATAATGGGCATACGTGATTCTTATTTCTACACAATGAATACAAATTTGAATAAACAACTGTTACGTGCATACATACCGTGGGAACAATCGAACAAATTAGCAGTGGTTTTTTTATAGTATAAACATCGCACTTGATTTCGCATAGTTTGCATTGTTTGTATGGTCCCTAGTTTGTAGTTAATTTCGATTTGAGTCGACTATTTTTACCAGTGTATGTAGGTTCTATATTTGCGAATAGTAGTCACACTAGTTTATGTTAAAATTTTAAACACACTCAAAATCACATACATATAGTACATAAAATGTACATAGATACATTATACATTATAGTATAATGACACATACAACGCATAATTTGAAATGATAAACGAGGCAGAAAACAAAAGATATTACGGAGTAACTGAATGCGCAGCGACTATTGACTGAATGGCAACTTTGTATGTGTTTGTGTGTAGATTTGTACATACACATCCACGCGCTTGCTGTGTAACTTTCTTTTTGTGTCATTGAACGAAGCAATTTAAAAAAAAAAAAAAAACCATCCAACAGGTGCCTCACACCCGCTCAGCTTCCATTGTTGTTGCTGTTGCCTGGGGAATTACACGTTGTTTTTGCTACACAATCTCATACACACGCATACGCACACACTCATAGAGTGGCAGTGCTTGTCTCTTAAATTGTTTGTAACTTTATCAACATTCAGCGTTGCGCTGTTTCGGCCTTCTAACAAACCAGTTTTAAAGGTTTCTTGGCCTACTCTTTCGCTGTATGTTTAGCTTTCTTCTGTTTTGCAGTGTTTCGCTGATGACAGCTACAAAGTCGGCATCAGTCTAGTCACCTCCCTACCCTTCCACTCACCACTTTCTGCCCGCTTGGCACTGATTCATCAAATGTTGTTGTTTGTTTTCTTGTAACGCACTTTTTTTGATTTAAACCCACTGAATGTGGTTGCCGCCTGTGTGTGTGCTTTGTGGTATATAAATGTAGCTATTTTCCAACATGGTTGTAGAATAAATTTATGGAAGTCATCGAACTATGTATACGGATTTTCCGTTATCATATGCAAGCAATAACTCTCTGTTTATTCATCAATCGATTGCCGCGTTGCGTCACAGGAACCACCTGTTGATCTAACTAGAAGCGTTCTTGGCTTATCAATTTGCCACAGAAATCCGTTTACGAAAATAACTCAAGATAATAATTTAACCGTTTATTGACTAATACCGGAGTGGAGCGAATGCTTAATTCTATTCTATCTTTCTTTCTATTGCAGATAATGTCGACTATGAGGAGTCAAAATCGCTGTTCGAGACAAACTACAGCCATGTCTACTTCATACTCTATGACACCTTCATACAAGCCGAGGCGAATCTCAAGCAAAAGGGTAATTTTTATATGATTTGTTTTCTTTTAGTTATACTGTACCATTAGCAAGTTTTCAGATATTTTATCATGTTTTTTACTCTTGTCCTAATTTTGTTAATCTTTTTCTCTGCCAATTAAGATAGCAAATCGTATTAAAAACAATAGTTACTTCTCGTTTATATTCATTTATCTATGTTTATCACGTTTGGCCCCATTATTAAATGCAGAGATAAATAGAAAGCATATGATATTCTTTGGTTTTGCAAAATACGAAACTTAAGTACTCTAAATTCACATCCTTCTATTTTTTGCCCTCTCTTTTATATACCTTTTTCCGGCAGAACTTCCGTTTCACATTGGTAAGTTTATGTGTGGTTTCTTATTGACTTATCGAGTAATTCATTACATCACGAATTTGATTACCTAAACCCATTGTTTGCTACGCATTCATTTCATATTTATCTTTACATAGTCTTGATTTCTTCCTTCTCTCCCCTCCACGCTGTCTCTTTCTTTCTCTTTGCCTTGTCTTGCTTCATTTTCCCTTAGAGTATATTCCACATTTTCAGTTTAATAAATATCAAAGATGTAAATAGTGTAATGTGAATTATAGCTTAATTAAGATATTAAATTCCTAAACTAATTAAAAATATAGTACAGATATTATAAAACTACAATCCCATTTAATGCATTTTGCTCTGGAATCGCAATATCGAAATATCTTAAGATATCACTAGCCTGCGCCTTCTCTCTCACCATTTCACACATGTGTATGTACATTCATATGGGTCTGTGCTCGTCCCTGCCCCGTGGCACATGGCATGTGCTTGCGTAGGAATCCCTGAACTTCGCGAATCACAATGGTTAAGTCAAGCTTATTAATGTATTTATCTTTATATTTGATCAAACAGTGCACAAGGCGCACCGTGAGGAACTGGACGGGTCGCTATGGTTGTTGGAAAAGATACTGTGCCTGCTACCAGAGCTGCTGGCACGTCGATGGCAATGTCATTCACTCAGTCGCATCATGGCCAAGTTGCTGCACTTGGGCAACTCGCCTAAGCTGCGACGCGAAGGTGTCAAGTGAGTGAAATCAAATAAGTCCGCGTTGTTGTTTTAATTGCTAACTGATTCTAATTTGCTTTTAGATACTTCCTGCTGTGGTACCAAACGCTGGGCGAGAATGCGCCTAGCTATGTGCACGCCATGTATGCGGACTTGATACCCGGACTGATTGTGCCACAGAAGGGAGCTATGGGTCCCGATACAGAATTCAGTTCAACAGATTTTCTCTCACATCCCAATATGAAGGCTGATGGAGGCATGGCCTCGGTTTTCCATGACAACGCATTCTCACATCCGGTGCAAAGCTCCGAGGTGGTTGCCCTATTGCCACCGTCGTCAAGTGAAAAATCAGCGCCGCCTGATCCACGTGATGGGCTCGAGGTGTTATTGAATAGCATGGTACAAACGGCGGCCTGTTTACGTTGGCGAGATAATCGTGCTCAAAAGGATCATCGTGCGTTTGCCTTTCTGCTGCAGCGGTTCAAAGAGGTTTTCCTGCCCGTGTTCTCGCCTAGCTTTGATGCCAGCACCTCGATATACAATCCACGCTTGGATATGCCGGTTATGCGTTCAATACACAAAAAGGAGGAGGTAATGGCCTCCTGTGTGGTGGTTCTCATCAATTGGGTTTCACGCTTCACACACGAACGTTTGCTAAGCCATCGCTTGGACTGTGCCCTGCACATCGAGGGAGTAGATCATGTGCGTTTGCTGGGCTATCAGCAAGGTCTCATCGTGCGCGACGTATTCTACGTGAGCCGCGACAACATCAACTTTGTGCATGAAGTTTATCGACAGGCGTTCCTATTGAACTTCACATCGAAGGCACAAATTGATGCCATACGAACGGCAATTGCTGTCTATCGGGATTGGATGACGGGCACCACTCCACCACCATTCTTACTGGATCCGAACGATGATCAGAATACGATTCCACCACCATCAACACACTCAAATGCCGGCGGTACGCCACGTAGCCAACGATTGCGAACTCCTTCGTATGTAGGCGCCATTCAGGGTGGCAACAAGGAGAAGCAACAAGTTGTGCGGGCTGGTATGCAGAATGTGCTGCAGGTTTTTGTTACCAATGCGGCGAATGTTTTTCTTGTAAACACCGCCAATCTGAACATATGTTTTCCCACACGATCTCGGGATTATCGATCAACGCCGCTGCAGGAACAAACAGATATTTGCAAGAAGGTGTTAAATGTCTATCGCACCATGGTGATGAATACTCGTATGGAGTCACGAACATGGGAACAGTTACTGCTCGTGTTGCTGCAAGTAACTTCGGTTGTGCTGCATCAGAATCCGCCGCCCAATGGATCGAAGACCGGTAGTCTGGGTAGTATACTCGGTTCGGCGATATTTCAGACTCTGATTGTCACCTGGATTCGGGCGCATACCAATGTGCCGGTGAATGTTGTGCTGTGGGAGAAATTCCTCACCGTACTGCAATCGCTGACACATCGCGAGGAGCTCATCGTTGAGTGGAATAAAACAATCCAGACGCTGACACGTGTCTTCTCGCGCTATACCTATGGCATTAATCTTTTGGATTTGCCACTAGATCGTGTGGGAAAAAGACGTCGCATTGGCAGTGTCTGGCAGGGATCGGGCAGTGCAGCAAGTGCAAGTGCAAGCGTGGCCACCAATGCGCAGCGGGAGCGGGAAAGCATCACCGAGTCAAGCAGCAGTCGTTCGGATGAAAACTCTCAGACGGGCAGTAATAGTCAAGCACAGTTGCTGCAACCTGCAAATCGAACACATCATCAGCACACGCAATCACATGGCGGCGGAACCGGAGCTGGTTTGTCCCGGCCAGTGCCTTTGACGCCTATGCTGAGCCGCAGTTACAGCGAGGGCAGTCTGGTCTCGGCAGCACGTAGCTCACGAATCCGACGAAATCGACGAGCTGTGGTAGTGCCGGCATCACCTAAGAACGAAGTTCTGGATACACTTGAAGGCTTGAATGCACAGGACTTGCGGCGAGCCATGTCGTTGGATTCATTGGCGCCAGTGCGGAAAAGTCGACGACGTCGTAGTTCACAGCAGGCTATTAATGATGTGGACGGCTATCAGGATGGAGATGGAGATCAGGTTGAGGACAATGAGAGTGGTGCTGGTTCGCGCAGTCCGTCGCCGACGGCTAGCAGCGGCATTGAAGGTGGTTCCATCAAGGATGGTCAACTGCACATAGATGTACTGGCTGCGGACTCGGGCAGTCTGGAGGATGGCAATTCGGGTAGCTTTGGTGCTGGCGGCTTTGGTTCCGAGCGCCGTTCAATCATGCTTGGCGGCACGGCAACTGGTTGGTTGCCCGACTCCACATCAATTATGTGGAAACGTATGCTGGGCGCCCTGGGCGATGTGAATCGCATTCCTAAGTCCGAGCTACATGCTCAGGTGTTCAAACATTTGCTGGAGATGACGCAAAATCTTATAAAGATCAAGCTCAATCAAGGCATCTCGACAGATAACCAAAGCACTCCGCCACCGCCAGCTCTAGTGCCGCCCATTGCAATTGTGGCGCCATGGTGCTACGGCGCTCTGACTTTGGATCGCAGTTTCAAAAAGGGCAAACTGTTGGCGATGCAGTTGCTCTGCGCACTGGCACTTCAGGGATCTATTGGAATGCAGCAGTTGCCTTTGTTCTATCATGCACTACATCAACTGCTCACTGGCGAGGATCGTGACCTTACCTATGCCATTATGAAACATTTGGATGGACCACGTCTGCTGAGTCTGCTGCTGCCAGGGCATACGCTTTTGCTCTTGGATTTGGTGCATGCCAGCGCGATACTATTGACATCGCTGGAGGTAACACGTAGCACGCCACGCGCAGAAGTTGCTGCTCTCTTGGGTTCGCTACTCTCGTATCCACCAACGTTGCTGCCACGCCCAGTGCTGCAGCCAACGGCCCAGCAGTTTGAGCTAATGGAATGTCCTGATCTGCAAGATCATATACTGAACATAATGCTGCGCTGTGCTCGACGGGAGCCCTCGGCAAAGGCACGTTGTATTGCCCTCTGTCAGCTGGGGCAGTGGCTGCTGTTGCGTCTCTCGCAGCCGCAACGCAACAATGGAACGCAACGTAGCCAGTTTCAGCAGTCTGTACCGCATCCCAAGGACATTCTACTGCCTAAGGACACGCAAAGCAATCAATATCATCCACGCATACGCGAAGTACTCCAGGTGCTACTCCAGGCATTACAGTTCAAGCATCACACCATTGCTGTCATCGCCGTCGATGCGCTTAAGCTGTGCGCGGAGCGAGGGCGGCAATTGGCGGCCATTGAGCGTGTGCCCCAGCTGATTATAACGGCACTGTGCAAGGCCTTGGAAATACAGAATGTAACGAAACCCAAGGATGCAGACAAGGTTGTGCTTACCTCGTTGATGCTTTGCCTGGGTGAGTTCTGTATGGCAATTCCGGCTTCGCTGATGCTCAATCCGTATAACGAACAAGGTGATACGCTAATATTGCAAGTACTTCGTGTCCTCTTGCAAGTTAGCTCGGGTGCTCCACGTCATGAACGTGTCAAGCTAACGGCCGATGATGATTTTGATATGCATATTGCCGGCGATGATCTTCAGGGTGATGGACGATTGCCGGAGGCTAGCTATCAAACATCCGAGACCATTCAGGCCTGCATTTCGGCCATACGTCTGTGTGCACGAGCAGTCGCAATGCATTTGGTCACCCATTTGGGTCACTTCCCCATGGGAATTGGTGCATCACGTCTGAGTTCAATGGTCGAGGAGCAAGACGATATTTACAACAGCGCCCTCGGCGGCACTCAATTGGAACGTCGCGATTCAATTGAATTGCCGTCTGTGGTGAATGCTCAGAATCTGCAACTGTTTATGCTCAACACCGGTCTGGTGGCTAGTTTCATTGAGTTGCCCACTTTGAAGTTGCCTGGTGGCGGCATTACCGCTGGCCTGGTTACCGCTGAGAAGCAGGTTCGTGTACTTATGCGTGACCTCAACGGCAAGGCCTGCTGGGATGCTTCCATACTGTATTCGGAGCCGCGCTCAGGCGACTCGCTGGCAACACCAGCACAGGCACAATTCAGTTCGGAGCGCTACGATGGACCGTCGCGACAGACGAAACTGTGTCAGCCAATGGATTCAATATTGACGCAGGAGCAGCAGTTACCACGACACACGTTGCGGCATCGTCCGGCTGGAGTTTTGCCGCTCGCCAAGGATGTAGCGCCCGATTTGGATCAGCTTGACGATATGTTGGCTTACATTGGGCATACGAGTCCAGAGTGCGTGCCGCCCTATGTCTCCGAGTTGAATGCACCCAGCTGCAGTCCCCTGAGTAGTGCACAAGAGGCACAGGCCATATCCATTATACTCGATCAGCGTGTGCGGGAGCAGGAGTTTGTGTCGCAGCAACCTGCATTGGCCTCCACTTCTGCTTCAAGTTCCTCATTACTGCAGCCGGATCAACGCTCTCTGCAGAGCGGATTTGCATCGTTCGATTCGTTTACGGGTGGCGGCGGATTCTCGCCTGGACGTGTTGAAACACCATTTCAATACTGCCGTCTGCTTTTCGCACATCTTGGCCTGGCCGGTTGGGAACGTCGCTCGCGCACGCATCTTCTTCAGCGCAGTGAGAAACTTATGCGGGAATTGCGTAACGTGGATCTGCAGAAGTGCCGTGAGACACACAAAATGGCTGTCATCTATGTGGCCGCTGGGCAGGAGGATAAGACGAGCATATTGCGTAATACAACCGGCAGCAGCATGTACGAAATGTTTGTCTCGGCTCTTGGCTGGGAGATTGATCTGGAGACGCACAACGGTTTCCTAGGTGGTTTACCGCGTCAGGGTTGCGGTGCTACGGCACCATATTATGCCACTCCCTTCCTTGAGGTTGTCTACCATGTGGCAACGCGTATGCCATCAGACTCGTCGGAAGCAATGCTACTAAAGACGCGACATCTTGGCAACGATGAGGTACACATTGTCTGGAGCGAACATTATCGAGACTACAGACGCGACATACTCCCAACGGAATTTTGCGATGTGCTTATCGTTGTGTATCCGCTGCGAAATGGTCTGTTTCGTGTCACAGTGAATCGAAAGCCAGAGGTTCCGTGGTTTGGGCCCCTTGCCAACGAGAGTGTCGTCAGTGGCGCCTGCTTGGCTACGCTTATTCGTGCCACGGCCATCAATGCGAGTCGTACGAAGCGTGCCGCCCTACCGCTTTACCAGCAATTGTGAGTTCGGTTCTATTTATATAGCCTCATTTATCAATGCTTTTCATATCTTACAGCTATGAGGAGCGTAATCGCTCGCTTGACAGCGTCTCTTCGCGATATAAGGAAAGCACCACGTTCGAGGACTTCGCCAGCCGCATCTACAATCCCATTCAACCATTGTCACCGATGGGTACTTTGCGCGAATCCAATGCCAGTAGCGCTAGGGCACCTCTTGCATCCGCTTTGATAGATCACAATCGCGCCTCTGTCAAAGGTATGTTGAATATGGTATATGGATATCAAAGCACTGCGATTATCGAATCTGATTACTGTTTGTAGGCTGGGTACAGGCATCTATTGATGCAACACCAACGATTGGAATTGTGCCATCCGCGTCAGCCGGCTCAACGGCGGCTATGGAGGCCAATACGAATAGTGGCATAACATCGTCATCGCCACGCGGTTCACGTAAGCTCGGTGCACCCTTTAAGAGTGTGACCAAGAAACACTCGTTGCAGCAGATTGTTGTTGGTGGTAGCCAAGGGGGCGATACACCGCCAGAGAGTCCTACATTGCCGCAGAGACGCGCCAAGTAGACATCAATAACTACTAACTACAAATACTACTATCGAAATTCCTCCCCTCAACTGTACTCATTCCCCCCACAACGAACAACCCCAGAGCCAGGCTGTTTCTCGAAAATTTGAAGCAACAGCGGATTACGGAGTTCTATTGTACAAGTTTTATAGTATTGCAAAACAAAAAGTTTTCTGTTATGTTTATGATTATTAATTATTGTAATATAAATTTCAACATCGATGCTATTTTAGTCCAACTACTCACTGTATTTAACCAATTTATTTGCCGAGGTTCCAATTTGCAACTAAACGAATAACAAATGCATAATGCAATTTAGGTATTTATTATTGAATTGCGATTCCATGTTACGTCCACTAAAATCTAAATTTATCATTAATTAATTTCAAATTGATTTTTATTATTAATTACTATTATTATATTTATTTATTGAGTACATTATCCATATTTATGTATGTACATTAATCAGCTATATAATTTAATTATTTTTACTGAAGTATATTTCAACAAAGTCCATTTGCTTTGTTTTGTGGTATTGTAATTTTGTATAACATTCATAACGTACGTAAGAAGTCCGTAGGACTTGTCGAGAAACTATTCATCGAATGTTTTATTTGTATGTACATTTTTCAAGAATTTTACGCTTTGAGATACAAATTCATAAAAATCGTTAAATGCTAAGCACAAAGCAAGAAAATCAAAATTAAAGTTTATTTACATACTTTTGCAAATCAAATAATAATTATAATAAAATAATAACACAATAAGCAAGCTCTGCCCGTTAAGCATACATTTACAGTTAGTATTATGTAATCGAGCTCTACTATATAGGTATAGACAATCTAGTTTTAAGTCTGCGAAATAGGTTACTAATGCAGTCTATTGATCTATTTGCCAATATTGTTCAAACAATCGGGTTTTAATTATATGTATGTATAAACAAAAAAAGGAAAGATATTTGCAAATTGTTAAATGATTTGGATAAGAAAACGAGCACTTTTTATTAAGGTTCGATCAATGATTTCGGCAAATTAAATTAAAAATGTATATTTATATACGTTAATTTTGGTATTTATTTATATATGTAATTATAACAGAAATGTGAAAAGTAAATTGCAATACGTTTTTGTTGCAAAAATGTTTTACAAAAATTTTAGTCCTATTAAAACAATTAACATTTAGCAAGCGTAAGGATTTTTTTATGTAAAATAAAAACAAAAACAATAAGAATCCTAACATAAGCAAATAAAAAATGCAAACAACAAATTTTTGTAACTGACACCAAGTACACCCATTATTATAAATGAAACATTTACTTACTAATTCATATAAGATAACAATCGAGTATTTTTCATAAAATAAATGCAATTTAATTCAATGAGTTTTTGATTTGTATAAGCATGTGCTTTTCAGATTTGTCAGATATAAAGATAGACATTACCTCTTCTGTAAGTTTCCTACCAACGCCTTAAAGTGTGCATGTAGGAGTATATAATCGCCAGGTGTTGTCTATTGGGAACTGAACTTTTAGACTAATTAACAGTTAGTTTCGTCAGACACGTAAAATGCACTCTCTGCTAGAGATGGGCGCGTTCGAGGCACGAAGGTTTCAATCCCTGACTGTTTGTGGAAAAAGTTTTAAACGATATTTTATAAATGGTTGATAATTCTTGGAAATCATTACCATGAAACAGAGAGAAATAGCTCGTTACGAATCGTCATACTTATATTGATCAATGTCAACTAAATTAGTAGAACTGAATTTTAATTTCATCGTGTCGTGTCACGACAATATTCTAAGCAAGCCCTCACAGTTGTTGACGAGTCCTTAAATGCAGACTGGGTCGGTCATTGCCACCTGTGCGTGTAGGACTCTCAATTAGGGGTGACTTGTGGCTGACACAGACACACACACCCTAAAACAGCAGGAAACTAGACTCAGTTTTTGGCTATCTAGCTTGGATCTATGCTCAGTTTGTTACCACCGGCAAGGGACGCCCCCGAATTACAATTTTCCATACAGCACACACACCTACATATATGTATACATACATACGCACACCTACACACACACATGGCAAACATCAATACGCCAGACGGTTGACGGCATACCTCTTGGCCTGCACGCAGTTCTCGTCGAGCAGTCGCTTCGTTGAAACGTCAATTTGAACAGTCTCGCTAGCCTAGTAGAATATCTCGCCCGGTGCTCTAGAAAGTGAATTCCTAATTCAGAAAGCTTTTCAAAATGCGCACCCAAGTGCTAAGTTTTTGCCTTGCCATTTTGCTAATTGTTTGCCTCATCTAGAAGTGGCACTCGCTTAGCGGCCCGTTAGGTATGCCTGAGTTGGTGTTACACAAGCTGAAACTGCACCAAAATGACTGTGCATACGCTAAGGAGTACGCCGCAAAGAATACGCCAAATTGGCGAGAGTCTTACGATGCTCACCAAGGAGGCGCAGCGACAAGTACTACGATATGAATGTAAGTCTGAGATTTGCATTTAAGAGCGATTTTCCCCAAGCTATTAACAGAACTTAAGTCATCGTAATATCAAGAATTTATTATGTGCAAATAAACAAGGCTGGTTATCTACAAGTATATTAAATTTATTGCGAATGTTTTGAATATGATATAGGCATCCAATAATGGGTACATTGTTTTTATAAATTTCAGCAATATGTAGAAATTAATACTAATTTATGCAGCAATATTATAGTAATACCGTATGAGCTTATCTTCTACTCAGAACACTGACAGAAACGGAACACCTACAAACTGTATTCGTTTTGGCGAGTCCCTATCGACTGCGCTCGAATACATTATTTACTTATTGCACTGACTTTGTAATTGTTATTGCTGCACTCGAGTTTATTGCGTCAGAGCTGTTTGCGTCCTTCAAAAATTGAATCAGCAATTATGATTGATTAACAATCGTAATTTACTGTTTGATTTTGTATATTTATTTATCTAGCTTTATCTTCGCTATATCTGTATTTATTGCTCGTAAAAGTCTAATAAATCGTCTCTGTTATAAAACTGCTGTCGTAGCTGCTAATTTAAATAACGGGGCTACGTCATCGCTAAATGGAACATTAAGGTATGTTAAGTAAAACAAAAATAGTCGACCACAACCTTTAATATGTTTGATAGTTGAATTTTGTGGAAGTCGATTCTGAAGCTATTGGATATATCAAACAAACTCTGTGACCTGCAGTTTTCAATCTCAGATTATTAAACTCTATTAATTTGTACACTTAATATTACGTTTATGTTTTTAAGCAAAGATCAAACAAATAAGCTGCAATAAAAAATAAACTCATGTTTATCATGTGTAATTTCGATGTCGACATACAAGAAATATGTGTGTGGTCATACTTCCATGTAAAAGCATAAAAATAGCTTTGAAATAATCAGAATGAAGCCATATGACAATCGTGTACTGGGTATATCTTGCTTTGGTTTAGTGTTGTACTAAATAAAATACCTTTGATAAGATACATACATTTTTAAATCGTATGACTTATAGTTGAAGTTTAAAAGAGCTAAGCCCTGTGGCGAATCCTAAGAAAATATGGCGGATTGTAGATGAATTTAACGTTGAATAAACATGCATGCCAGGCACGCGATTTGAATATCCACATGCTTCTTTCAGTCACACCAACACACGCATAGCTTTGGGCATTCTGCCTTTAATTAAGCTCGCCTAACCTTGGGTTCTGCGTGCGGTTTCCATTTTCAAGGTCATCGGTGATAATTGGGCGCCCTAGAAAAAACAGAAGAATATCAGTTGAACGAAGTCGGCAAGCGCAAACATAGGCCTATTCAAAAAAAAAAAAAAAAAAAAAAAACAACGAGGCTCTAAACATGTAAAATTAGCTAAAGACTGCGATAAACTTATATTACGCATACGCCTAGTGAAAATGTTGCCGAAACTGTAAGCAGCATACAGCATAGGAAGCAGAAGTACAAGAAAAAGATGAAGAAGCTCCACACTTGCATGTGAAAAACAAAAACAAACAACAAACGAGAAAACAAAAGCAAAACAAATGCGAAAACAAATCAAATAACCAGTTGCCCGTGCTGAGCGACAATCAAAACAAACGCCAAATAAAACTCTCTCAGCGAGAGAGAGAGAGAGAGAAGTAAAGACGTAGAAAGCTGGAGAAATACATGCACGTATTGGGAAACCTGTGCGTGTGTATATATTTTTGCGTGTATGCATGTAGCATGCTCTGACACCCTAGCAGCAAATGTTGCTGCTACAAGCGATGCGGCCTTAGTGCCTGAACAACTGCCTCGAGTTGCGGTCGTGCGATTTACGCGAAGCGTTGATTTCATTTCAATCTTTCTTATGCTTTTCGAAATTTAACATACAATTCTACGACTTTTGGATATGAGTGCATAATGTAGATAACATTTAAAAATACTGATCTGCAAACTAAGAGCTGACAAGCGTGGAAGTCATGCTTACCAAAGTGTTTGTGCTGCAACAAAGTTCTATTAATAAAGCAAACATGCCAAGCACGACCTAAGGCAAAGTGTGAATTTCTACAAGAAAACAAAATCACTAATGTTATCAATTATTCAAGTTACAAAAAATGTCTATTTGTGTTGTTTATTGATACGTTCCATGGCAATTGCTGATTAATTTTATTGATTTATTGTTAATAAATGTACGTGCAATTATTAATCTAAGAATTCGGCAATTTCAATATCCATAAATGTGTAAAAAAAAGCTAATAATAATTTTAGGAATTGAAAATAAAATACACTTTACACAACTTGCCAAGCCGATTCCAAAGAAGAAATGCGCCAATGGAGCTGATAAAAAAATATAAACAGGGAGAGCTCGCAGTACGCGATATACGCAAATTAAATCGTAGGTTTATTTTAATTCTATGAATCCCTTCAAGTTACTTATAAGCAGTGTTGTAGGGGTACTTTATAAGTCAGGAAATGGAAATAGCCCCAAGCCCATATATTATATTCTGAATCCGAAGCTGGAGCTAGCTAACTTGGATAAAAGATTCTTTTCAACTTGCTCTTTATCTTTCAAGCTCTTTTTATTCGTACTAAACTTATATTTGGTATGTGGTATGATATATGTACATACAATAGCTTTACTAAATATATTTTTGCCCAGCCCCGTTCCGCCCTCATAAGCAGTCGACCTTAATCATGATGTCCCAAAATGGTATTGCAGTGCGGTCAACTATAGCCGATTCTCTTGTTTATATATATATCGTACGTTTTATTTATGTTGTCCGTTGAACTAGAAAAAGATTGTGCGTTTTATTTTCCAACACTCGAACACCTTCCGAAGACCTTCGACGCGGAACTGACCTTACAAAAACTTGAAGCCAAAAATAAACTGCGAAAATGTAAAGTTGACAGAGCTAATTGAATTCTATATTGTTGCTTCGTTTGGAAAACATCAAATTGACAGCAATTTTATGCTTACCCAATTGTAAGCCTGGCGGTGTGTCTGTCTGTTCGTCGATCAGTCTGTCAGCGTTTGCTGCGGAATTCGCCTTTCATCAATAATCTTTTAAAGCAACTTTGATGAATGACTCTGCTGACATCAGACACGACAATTGCTGCATATTCGAAAAACGATCAAGGAATTACTAATTGTTTCCACGTTGACTCTTTGTACCCATTCGATTGACATTATTCTAGTTAAAAGTGCTAAACAGAGCACTAGAAAGTTTTCAATAGGTGTTAATCGCATGAATTAAAGGTTTCTCTACGAAAATAAACAAGTCAGTTTTGGTTCGCTTTGGCGTATACACAACGCAAATAAGTATACGCCATGTGGTTCCTCTTAAATAGCAGCAACTCAACGGCTACGAATGTAAAGCAAAAACATCCGGGCTTGATTTTAAATTTACGATATATACAAAATTGAATGTGAATTTAGTTTAGCTCGACGTTTTTTAAAGTCGATCTACCCGGTTTTAGCAGAAGTTTCGAAACGTAATATTTATTTATAACTCTACTTACGCCATCGCCCCAAAGATGGCACTCTAAGCTATTGTTTTTATTCGGTTTGGGTTGAGAAGTTGAGCTGTTGTTGTTGTCATTCATTGTCTAATAACCGAGGTCTCTATACAGCTTGTAAGCGCGACCATGGTCCAGAGAACCTGCGCTGTGTGGCATGATGTCATGGCGCTTGTTGCCTCTCGAACATTTTTCGTGCAACACAACTCTACTCGTTTTCTATATATCGTATGTATACACCCATAAGAATTTCAAAATATATGTTTCCATTCGAAAAGCGCATTTTTTCGGTTCTCTAATTTATGCGTTCACTTATGCATGAAAACGTTCATTATTCACTCAGTATTTACTTGTACTGGCTGTCCGCCATTCGTGAATACATTGAGTGTCTGTCGGGTCGAGCGATACGGCGATTTTATGTAGGTTATTCGAAATATTCATTTTCCACACACACGCAAATACGCATTTTTTACTCAACGGGGAAAACATTTCGTGAACCCGTAAATTAGTTTATTGACTTTAGCCACAATGCATTTTAGCATATATTTTAGAAAAATTCGAAATCATCTTGGCCAATTTAATGTGTAGTACATCTGTCTATACATGGCATGCTGGAAATTTCACATTAAATGGAAATGGATTCTATTGAGCAGCTCTGTCGCGAATTTCGACGTCATCGGCTAACGGTTTGTTATTGTTTGTTGTTTTTTTTTGTTTTCTTTGTTGTTTTTGCTGTAGCTCGTTAACCAAGCCATAGCAGCACCCATCTGCTATGATATCATGCCTCCAATATAAACTCAGCCGCACACACAAACGCTAATTTATGGACTGTGTGTGTTTGGACAATGTCTTCGAGTAAATTTACGTATAATAAATATGTGGACCCCACCCTTCCCGAGTGGCTTAGTATCGAGGCAGATGGCTTTAACCCCCTCTGCGTCACCCTTCTCGTTCACCTTTGGCCATTGTAAATGAGGTTGTCTGCTGTTGCCAAGAAAATATTTAGAGAGAAATTATAATATTCTCGATATCAGTAGTTAAGCCTAATCAAAAGTAGTATTTCCCAAAATATAAACAAACTAAAAAAAAAGCTTTTCGAACAGTTCCCCCGCTGTGTAGAGCTTCTAGGTTGGAAGAAGGGGGGGCGGAGTCTTATTAGTTTCCCGACGATCTCAGTTTTGATAAAAAAAGCTTTATGGTTCCTTCACCTCCCTGCTGATTTTCTCAACGAGTATTTGAAGCAGTAAAATTGATATTATCACAAGTATGAATATATGCTCATTTTTATTGAATTAATTTTCTCCGTAGATTGCGTAATATTCCTCATGGTACTCGTTGCGATATTTTCCATTATTTGGAGCATTACGTTGCACATGTTATCGGGGGATTTCAACGATGGAATCATAAGTGCCAAAGTAGTATTTAAAGATCGCGACTTTACAAAAATGGACAATCGGAGTCAGGAGATCTTCCACCAAGACCTGGAGAAATTAGGCCAACTCAGCTACAAGCCCAGCAAGGAGACGTCACAGCCGCTACGCAGCGACAGTCGTGAGTTGAAAGAAATAACTCCATATATGGCATATATCCAGTTATAGCTCTGTGTTTCTTTACAGCGACCAAGAGGCCGGAACACAAGTTCGAACATATCTTTGAGCCGAAAGACAACGCGCTGCTTTTGGCACGCCTAATCGGCCAACAGGAGGAGGAGCAGGACTCGCTGCAGACTACCACAACAACCACTGAGTCGCCAGAGATTGTGCTGAATGCCGAGGCAGATCGCGCCTTTCTGGCTACCCGTAAGTGTAGAGAAAAATGCAGAGAGAGAGAGAGAGGAAAGTTGAATGATGCCATTTCTTGAATTCCAGAGTGCATCGATACGATGGCCACACGCTGGAGTAGCGGCATTGGAGCACGGTTTGTTTATGACTTTCCGCTTATATCGGAAATCGTGGCCATCGTCTGGACGTCCATGTGTCTTATCTTTCAAACGGGCAACAAGAAAACCTCGTAGGTTTTACATGGCACATTATTTTGCCAGTACACAAATCACTGCTATTCTTTATTCCACACTAGAATCTTGCCCAAGCCTTGGCGTATTGTAGTGCCTTCCATTGTGATATTCACGCTGATGAGCCTGGGCAGCGTGGCATACGCGATACTGACCAATGGTTACATCAAGCGTCTGTGCAGCAATCTGCGCCAAGGTCTGACCAATCCGCAGAGCGTCAGGTATGTAGGCCGAATAGTTCTATATGGACTTAGACTGATTCCGTATTCAATCTCTTCAGCTGCGGCAATGCCATGACTCTACTGCGCCCACAGATACACGAGCACAGAGTATCGCACGATGTCTACTTGGATGTCTTCCGCAGCAGCTACATCATCAGCACAGTACTCTGGATTCTGGCACTGTTGGTTGTCGTCTTGCGCTACAGCTTTGCCATTGACTTTCGACTGGTCGACATTGATGATTACTTCGATCATCGTAAGAGTTCGTTGCAGCCAGCATACACGGAGGTGCAGAGTAGTCCACGGCATCAGGCTGTAGAGACGGCAAGGCCCAGATCGGAGGATGACTATCAAAGTGCCAAGTCGCATTCAAGTGAACTGGCAGTGCCTTTGCTCGAGCTTAAGGCAGGAGATCCAGGTCAATCAATAGCCACGGTTAGCTAAGCCGCAGCCAATCTCGAGTCTCGCCCATCAGTAATCTCAGGTTTATTTTACTATGCAACGAACAAAGAAACAGGATCAACAAAGATGCTATCGAATGAATCAACGATATTTTCTAAGCGTAATCTAAGTAAGTTAACTCGTGCCTCGTCATTTTATGTGTACATTAAGTTTTAATATCTAACCATGAAATCAAAGCAACCGAAACGTGTTAATAAAGTAAAGATATTTCTTATAGAAGGCAGCGGATTAGGCTTACAAGAGCTTCATTGTAATGGTCTTGGTCTCCAGATAGTTGTCCAGACCATCCTTGCCGAGTTCGCGGCCAATGCCGGAGTGCTTGTAGCCGCCGAAGGGTGTCTGTGGCAAGACGGCATCGTAGCAGTTGATCCAGACGGAGCCGGCGTCGACGCTGTTGGCGTACTTCATGGCCTTGTTGATGTCGTTGGTAATGATGCCCGCAGCAAGACCATATTCGACATTATTGGCTCGTTCAATCATCTCATCGATGGAGCTGAATTTGAAAATCGACTGAACGGGACCGAAGATCTAAGTGGGGATTAGAGGAATTAGTTCCATTCGGTATACGTATTCGATTTGTCTTGTTTTTTTTTTTACCTCCTCCTGAGCAATGCGCATATCATCCTTGACATCGGCGAATACTGTCGGTTCAATGAAGTATCCCACATTGCCAATCCGCTTGCCACCTGCCAGCAGTTTGGCACCTTGCTGCTTGCCACTCTCGATGTAGCCCAGCACCTTGGTTAGCATATCCTCGTCGATTTGAGGTCCCTGAAGCACCTTCTCGTCGAACGGGTTGCCCACGGTGCGTGCCTTAGCCTTGGCAGCTGCCTTCTCCACAAACTTATCGTATATCTTCTCGTGCACATAGGTGCGACTGCCGGCGCAGCAGCTCTGGCCGTGATTGGAGAACAGCGCTTCGTGTGCGATGTCCACAGCGACGTCAACTGGCCAAATGGAAAACCAGTTAAAGAGTTTGCGATTTCAATGCTTGCGGATTCAAACTTACTGTCAGCATCATCGAAGACAACGACAGGACTCTTGCCGCCCAGTTCCAGCGAGACACGCTTCAGATTCGACTTGGCTGCCGCCTGCATAATAATGCGACCGATCTCTACGGAGCCGGTAAACGCAACCTTGGCAATATCGGGATGCTCCGAGATGGCCGCACCCGCTGTGGGCCCGAAACCATTGATCACATTAATCACGCCCGCCGGGAATCCCGCCTCCTTGGCCAACGCGGCCATGTGCAAGGCAGTCAGCGGTGTCTGTTCGGCAGGCTTCATCACAATGGTGCAGCCAACGGCCAGCGCAGGACCCCATTTCCAGGCCAACATCAACAACGGATAGTTCCAAGGTATGATCTGACCAACCACACCGATTGGCTCTTTGCGTGTCATCGAAATGAAGCCGCCAGCGGGAATGGTGTCGCCAAAGAACTTGTCCGTCCAGCCGGCATAGTACTGCAGCGTCATGATCGAGATGGTTACATCGAAGAGTGCCTCAGCGAACGGTTTGCCATTGTCCTGCGTCTCGATGCTGGCCAGCAGCTGCTTGTCGCGTTCCATCAGCTCGCAGAGTCTACGACAAACGAATCTTGAATAATGTGTCTTTAAACAGTTTAGTGATGTTTCCTACTTGTGCATCAGATTGGTGCGCTGCAGCGGACTCATTGTGCGCCACACGGAATCGCGATGGAAGGCCTTCTTGGCCGCAGCCACAGCAAGATCTACATCAGCCTGGAAATGAGAATGCAATTAGAGATATATATGTACACCTATGTATTAGAATTCAAGACTGCACTCACCTTACTGCCTTCCGAAACCTGAACGATCTCCTTTCCTGTCGCCGGGTTGTTGGTGGCAAAGGTTTTGCCCGACGCCGAGTCAACGAATTCATTGTTGATAAAAAGCTGCAGTGATAACAGAGCAAATACTACATATTAAATACATATATTAAGTTAGTAGGCACCTGCCTGCCCAGCTGGCGTGTCGGTAAGTTGTGCCACTGCATAATGTATCCTAACTTTGAAACACTCAACTTGAGCTAAACTATCAAATTGTCAGCTATCGCTAATTACCTGCCCCTTTGACAAGCACGCAACAGTTTTGTGTAAACAAATTGTTTAGATTCTCATTGCGAATTCGCAAAGTGTAAGTCTCGCTTTCAATGGCAACTGAACCTGGTTCAGTTCAAATGACAGTTTGTAGAATATAGTATATTCAATTCAAGTCAAATTTACACAATACTATTGGACTTTCGACTTAACGTTCGTTCTACATGAAATCTGAGCAGATAATTGACACATTTCATATCTTTTTAAAAGACAAATATGGTGTATAGTTACTTTATCTCTTATTTCTTGTGCAAACTTAAGCAAACTCCTTATCAAAGTTCACTCAACTGCACTTAGTTCCCCCTCGAACACGACTAGGGTAATATTGTGATAGTCTCTCAGCAATTGTTTGCCATCACTCAGTTTCGTAAAACGACTATATATAGCAGACTATATACTGTAATCAATCGCTGTTCAACTAAGTGAGAATGATAACGATATTTGAGTAGATTAGATGTCAGTCGTTTACAATTCGTTTTCGAACGGGCCCACTTGATTGTGATTTAAATAAACCTAATGAATTTTACTCCGTGTAAACAGTTTTCATTTGGATAATGCAAGTAATAAATTATACATTCCATATGTATACATTTATTTTAAAATTTCGAAAACGCAAACGTGACGAACATAAGGGAACAAGATAGGTGTGTTCTTTATATTGACCACAGTTTGCAAACATACGGCATTAAGTTTGTATGCACACGGATTTCTGATCTATGCAAGCAAATTTCGCAATTTGCTTTGAGAGCGAAAACAAGTTTTTAATTAAATCAAGTTGCAAAAAAATGGTATTAGGGGTTCTCCAGCCACTAAGCATATTGTACACATATACCCCAAATTATGAACGATAAAATCGAAATTCAACATTTCATTACATACCTTTGTATACAGAGGCTTGGCATTGGGGTTGGCCATGTTCTATAAAAGGATTTTTTATTATTTAATTGCGGAGAAACAACAACCGATTCAACTAGCGAGAGTTCGCACAAAACTGAGGCTGCAGTTGTTCACAGATTCTCTTTTATATTGTTTGCGCTCCGCTTGTCTGCTTCTAATTCGCCTTTATCGCTCGGTTGCTTTGGCACTCAACTTTGTTATGGCCGGCCGGCAACAGATAGAACTGATAGTATAAATACAAATTATACCTCTTAATTGAGTTCATTTTATTTTCTGTTGAGCTTTAAGAGAGTTGGCATTATTTTCAGTTCTGTGTATAAAGTATTTCCATTCTTATATATTTTGATTTTTGTGTTTTTATTGTGCTTAAATGTGTTTTCTGTTTTACTCTTTTGTTTCGCACGTTTTGTTGAAAGCTTTTCAGCTTGTGCTTTTATTATTGAGGGGTGCGTGTCTTCGCTTGTGCATCATATTGACAGATACCCTGTATAATTCCTGCAGTTGATAATGCGTGCGGTAAAGTTCTAGTCATTAACTATGCGTGCTAGTGACATCAAATGTGGAATGAGTTAATGGTTTTTTTGTAGTTTTGTATCAATTTGTGCAATTATTGTGTTTATTTCCTAAAGGAGTCGAAGCCAGAACCCAATGAATGAATGTTTTCAACTATAACCAACGAATAATTTGATGATAATGATAGCTTAAAGCTGAACTATTTTAAATAGTACAAAGCAGCTTTTTGTAGTCTTTTATGGATAAATTGAATTGCCGTTTCAGTCCCTGTTGCATTGCATTATAGCCCGCAGAGTTGCTGATACCATTTCTTGCTCTCACGGCAACGCGGGTTCGTGCACATGGGACAGCGCATCAAGAACTTGGGATTAACCGTTTGATTTGACTTTAGGTGATCGGCGACAATGCTGCTTAGCGCTTCAATGAACAGTGGATGATCGTTGGGTGCTGCTGCTCGACGGATCTCCTCCACACCCACTTCTTTGGCCAACTCATCGCAGTACTCGATGTCCAGTTCGTGCAGTGTTTCAATGTGTTCATTTACAAAGGCAATGGGAACGAGTATAAAGTTCTTTAAGCCCTGCTTAACATAGCCCTGAAAGAGAATGGATGATTAGAGTGGTTGATCTTTTGTGAAATAAGGTAATGCTCACTTTAATAGCATCATCGGTGGCTGGTGCCAACCAAGGCAGGGGTCCGACCTTCGACTGCCATGCTAAGCTGTAGGGATTGGTTTGACCAAGTTCTTGCATAACCATGTGCACACTGGCGCCAATTTCCGAGGGATACGCATCTCCCCTATTGACCGCCTTGAGGGGCAAGGAGTGCGCCGTAAAGAGAATGACTACATCATTTCTTTTTGTCGGAACAAACTTGGCCAGTTCCTCACGTATGCGCTGCGCGAAAGTCTTTACCAGCAGCGGATGCGTACCCCAGCGATCGATAATGCTCCACTTAATGTTTGAGGGAAGGGAACTGCAGATAGAAAGCTGATTTAATACTGCATTTTAGTTAGCCAATAGGCTGAACATACTTTGCTTTGTAGTGAGAGTAAATCGAGTTAAAGCTGGAACCGGAGGTGGCGCAACTATACTGTGGATATTGCGAGAAGATCACCACTCGCTCTGGCTTGTCGCTGTTAAAAAAATATTTAAAGACACGACAATATTATGATGTACTGTGGACTGACCTTTCGATCTGCGCCAGTGTGTCTTCCGTTAGTGGATTGACATAACGGAAGCCTACGTAGTGTTTGTGGGGCGCCGTTTCCGGCGACACCTTGTCCAGTTGCTCGCACATTAGCTGACCTTGCAGCTCCGTCCACTTGAGAATGGGAGAACCACCTCCAATCTCTTTGTACTTCTTTTGCACCTCCGGTGTACGTCGCTGCGCAATCCACGGACCAAGCCGGCTCTGCACCGGCAGCTGAATCATATCCCGATCAGTCATTATACGCAACAGATAGTCGTGCACCTGATCCGTGTGCTGAGGTCCACCCATGTTTAACATAAGTATCGCCGTCTTCGCCTTCTGCTGCTGGCTGGTATAGCGAACAGCGTTGGCAGCGAAATTGCCAACATTGTCTGCAAATAAGCTACTTGAATTTCTGTCACAATAAAGTGTAAATACTATTACTTGCAAGTAGTTTGCATAGATTTCTATTATGCAAAAACATTGTTGTCCTAGAAATACCGTTCTCTAAGCCAGTCAGTGGGGATGTTATATATGTCGATACTATCGCATTGCTAGACAATGGAACGTACTTTCGATTTATGGCTGGAGCGATACATCGTTACAAAGCAAAAGTTGCCGGCTATTGTTCATTTGGTGATTTACAGGTACATTGACATTGTTTAGAACGATAGTTCGATATTTTCTATGATGACACAACATAGTTCTGTGTGAATGGCATATTTGAAAATTGAATCTCGATTTAACAAATCGATAAGAAATCGATGATGTTTGACATTCCCGCCGGAATGCGATTACATCTTTTCCAGCACTGTAAGCGGCCGGCGTCAGTCGTCACTTGTGAAGAGTTCTGTGGTGCACGTTTTTCTTTTGATTTCGCTGTCAAATAAACTATAAAAAACTTCAAGATGTCTATGTTTTGGGGTAAGTTTTAATTAAACATTATTAACTTTATATGCAACTGCAAAATGCGACGCAACAATGTCAATCTCGGCATGGGGTGCGTGCGACGTCGATGGCTGTCACCACGTGCTCGGTAACAGCGTGCATAAATAATAAAATGTTAATTTTCCTTTTTTTTATTTAGGATTAAGTATGAAGCCTAACCGCAAGTACACACAAACAATTGTGAAGTCGTTCCACATTTCGGGTGTCGCTCTTGATGAAGGCAATTCGGCCAAGTTTTACATTACGGCCGACAAAAATAAGTTTATTGTGGCAACCCTGAACAAGAGTAATCCGCAAATGACGCTGGATTTGAACTTCTGCCGAGGCGATAAGATTATGTTCCAAACCACAGGTAGGACACAGCAATTACTGTTCCATTTGCATTATCTATAATACTTGTGGTTATTTGCAGGCGACGGCACTGTCTCATTGATTGGCTATCTGCATGATGCTGATGATTCTGACGACGAGGACTACGAGGACGAAGAATATGCAGCTCTTGCCAAGACATTGGGAGCAGAGGGCCAGGGTGAGGAAGGTAGCGACGATGAGGACGAAGACGACGAAGTTGCCGATGATAGCAAACTTGCCGCTGAATATTCATCGTTGCTTGAAGAGGAGGAATCTGGCGAGGAGGAAGAGGAGGAGGATGATGAAGACGGAGAATCAGATGATGAGGAAGAAGATGATGATGATGAGTCCGAGGACGAAGCTGAGATGCCTAAGGCCAAGAAGGCCAAGATTGCTGACCAGGGCAAGAAGCCAGCCAAGGAACAGAATGGTGTGGCCAAGAACGATCAGAAACAACAGCAGCAGCAGCAGAAATCAAAGAAAGATAAGAAGGCTGCACCAGAGCCCAAGAAAGAGCAGCCCAAGGCAAAAGAAGGCAAGCAGCAGCAACAGGCTGCTGGCGAACGCACCATAACTGGTGGTGTCAAAGTGCAGGATTTGAACGCCGGCAACGGACCCGAAGCCAAGCAGGGCAAGCGTGTCTCCGTTTATTACATTGGACGCTTGAAGTCAAACAACAAGACTTTCGACAGCATGCAGAAGGGCAACGGTTTCAAGTTTGCCCTGGGCGGCGGCGAGGTCATCAAGGGCTGGGATGTCGGTGTCGTTGGCATGAAGGTAGGCGGCAAACGTCGCATCACCTGTCCTGCCCACATGGCCTATGGCGCACGCGGACATCCGCCCACCATTCCGCCAAATTCTACACTTGTTTTCGATGTTGAATTGAAAGCTGTGCATTAAGATGGCTTTCCTTTTCGACATTAGGTGCATAATTTAGCATTAGAAATAAACAATTATCATCATCCACACAATAACAAGAAATTAAATTGGCGGACTAATCACAATTCCCGCATTTTTTTTTTTGATAAATCTATACATATGTGTAATGCACTCTTATCGTTGATTTAAAATAAAACAGATTTTTTGTAAGCTAGCAGGTTAAATTATTAGGCGCTCTTTTCCGTAATTGTCTCAGGTTGATTGGGCGATGGTTGGCCGAATAGCGGTTCCGCTGGCAGCTTCCAATGTTCTAGAACGTAGGGCAAACGATCGCTTGGATCGGTACTCCAGTGATGAATGCGGCATTTCAGTGTGGCCTTTTCCAGTTTGTTTATCGTAATGGTGCAGTAGAATTCCTTGTTTTCTTTGAGTAAATCGGGTCCTTCAATGCGCTCCTTTGGCAACGTTATGCAGTCCTCCTTGCAATGGAATCCTGCCTTGCGCAACGAGGCTTTGATGTGCCATGGCTCGAGCACCCATGGCTCATCCTTGTTCATTATCACCGCCAAGACGATGGATTGCAGCATATTAACGGTGCGTTGGGCATAGGCGGAACTGTGCTTTACTGCAGACTTTTCCTCTTCGGTTTTTGAGTACTTAGCTACGTTTTCCGGAGTTTTATATGCCGCCAATCCGGGCAGCAACAGTTTGTTGTACACAAAATGCGGCTTCATGGAGACCACATCTCCTTTGTCGCCGACGCCCTCAACAAATGTCTTCAGCACCACCTCCATGTTGGGGCGCTTCGTTACGAGCGTGTCCTCCACCAGCTCATAGATGAAGTTCTTGGCCCTCATATTCCGGGATTTCTCGTTCTTCTTGTGTAACAGTGGCTCATATTTGCGCCGCAAGATGAACGTGGTCTGGAGAGCAAGCGATCAAGTTAGTAAATGAATTTAACTGTCGCTATAATTTATAATACTCACCCGCACTTGTTGCTGCAGGCCTGTGACACTCTTCAGCAGATTTATCTGCGTGGTGCAGACAGTTTTCAGCATTTTCAGTGAAAATATCCCGGCAAAAAAAATGATTATTATTATAAAACGTGCACCAGTGTTGGAAAACAGGGAGCCAGCATTGCTTAACAGTCAGCTGAAAACACCAACAGAAATGTTATCCATAACAGAATATCAGCACTGTAAACGCAAAATTATGCTCCAATAGCTGGGGGAATCGATAATAAAGCTTTAGTGTCTGATATTTAATCGGCGCTTAAGTAAATAATTCAAATAATTTAAAAATTAAAGTTATATTTATTGTTATTATGATGTATATTTCAGTACATTTATGCTCTAATTGTGCTTTCAATCCAGTCAATATATGCAGAGACAAGTGTATAAACTCCTGGCCAGCCAGCGAGGCCACAAGGTGTGGGACCGTAGGACACAACGCCGGTAAGATAATAGTTGCCATAGCCCTCGCTGAATTCTTCCAAAACTGAAATGAAATTAAAAAATAGAATTGATATAAGTTCAATGAAAATTGCATATGTTATTTACCCAGCGGTCCACCGGAATCGCCGCGACACGAATCGATGCCTTCGACGCCGCCGGCACAGATTTGGCTGTTGGTCACAGTACGTCTCTGGGTCGTGTAACGACGATTGCAGTCGCTCAGGGTCACGGGATCAATCTCTGCCTTCAGCTTGATATTGGATGTGGAATTCGTTTCGGTCCGTCCCCAGCCGGCGACAACCATTTTGCGGCCAAGGAAGATGGTGTTCTGTTGCTCTGGCAGAGTGGGCAGGCAGACGGGCGAAATGAAGTCACTGAAGGTGACTGGAGTCCTCAGACGCAGCAGCGCAATATCGTTTAGTTGATCACGTGCGTTTCCCGGATACTGAGGATGCGGCGTTATCTCCGAGACCTCCACATCGATGAAGGGATCGTTGCAAACATTTCTGCCGTTACGCTCGACCTGGCAATCTGGATTGGTGGAGGTATCCCATTCACCCAGTCGCACAGCCGTCAATCGCCAATTGCTGGGAATGGAAGCCACGCAATGCGCCGCAGTCAGGACATAACGATTGTTGATCAGCGAACCACCGCAATGGTGTCCAATCTGATTGCCCGCTACGATGATGAAAGAAACAAAAAAGAAACCCAAATATATAAACCATCATACTGGACGCCGATCTCGGCTGGACTTACGCTTTGTGTAAGCGATCAGCGCCATCCAGGGAAACTCCTGCTTTCCCGTTACCACGCCGCCCACAATGCGATTGCCGAAGTTGTCGCCACAGTTGGGAACAGTTGGCAGCAGATTGGAGCGTTTCCTGGCGGGCGTCGGCGAGGGTTGCGGTTGCGGTTGCGTTTGTGGTGCGGGCTGACCCCAAACAGGCTGCTGTGTGATTTTACGGCTGTTGGCGCAGCAAATCTACAAGAAAATAAAAATCACTTGTTAATTGCACGAGATATCATCAACTAAATAATATTTTAATAGTGATCCAGCTAGCTGATAAACAAGAAAGTTTTATAGTACATTCTTGAATTTGCACAAAAATACTATGGGGAGCTGCAAACCGGTTCGGTTTCCGGTGAAACGAGTCATAAGCCGAGTGCATTAAACCTGTAAATTGGTTTTTACCGAATGAACTCCGACTCGTACCATTCCCTGGGTTCAAAGACTCCGAATACCGGTTCGGGGTTGGGCAGCTCCTGCGTAGTACTTACCAGCACTTGGCCATCGCGATATCCACACTGGCTATTCTGGAGCAAGGAACGCTCGTCCGCGCTGAGCTGCCGTCGTTGGACAATATCGTAGAGATAACCGCAGGCGCTCAACTGGATGCAGGTACCTCTCTGCTCGGTGGGCGTGGTGCAGTAGCCGTAGATCTCTGTAGAAAGTAGAGTGAGGCAACGTCATAGCGTGTAAATGACAAAGAAAAAATCCACGGTGGGAAAACAAAACAGCACACTGACAAAATCACACGTTATAAAGATTCCAGGGGGTCAGGTTCAGAGCTGATAACCAGTTGCGTTTTGTTTTTTTTGTCGGTTTTTGGTTTGTTTTTTTCCTCTGTTTTTTGTTTCTCTTCTGTTCTGACTCAGTTTCGAGTGTGATCGAGGCTCCTTACCCTGTGCATAGCATTGTAAAATACCCGAGAGCAATATTAAAGGCAGTAGGAGCTTCATGACGATTTATGAATTTGAGTATACACGAAAAGAAGCGCTTTTTGTTTGTGCTGCATGCAGACGCGCAGCTACGACGACTCTCGCTGCGAACTGTTGAAATCACACTGAGCGCGGTTTGAAGAACCGAACGAAGCGACACTTTGGCTTTGTCGCCGCCGCAAGATCGCCCGATCTCGTTCTCTTGCTCTCTCGTTTTCATTGTCGTGTGCTTGCCCGCTCTGCACTCACTCCAACGCACTCAGAACTTTGCCGAGAGAGTTCGGTGGGGATGAGAGCAGCAAAGCAGTGCGTTTGCCTTGCGCCTTTTCGGACTCGTCTTTGCTTTTTTCCTTTGCCTTTCGCTTCATCAATGCAATTTCTGCTTGAATGGAGCGATGATTTCTCTTCTACTTGAGTCTGACAGGTCTTGGGTCCGTTTTAATAGCCAGGCCACTCGAAAGTGCTTCTGCCGCAGCTGCAGCCGACAAGTCGATTGAGCGAAAACAGAACTTCACTTATTTATTTTTATTTTTTCTATCTCCTCACACACACACACACACAAACTGCGTGCAATGATTATTTATTTTCAATTGAAGTCTTTACATAAAATGTGTATATATGTATAAAATATGCGCTGTGCTGTTGCCTTAACATGAGCATGTTAATTAAATGCTCGATACGCGAATGTGTGTGTGTGTGTGTGTGCTTAATCAAAGTGGACATTTAGTTAGAGTGAAGCAGCACTTGTGTTGTTTGAGCCTGCCTGCGTCTGTGAGTGTGTGTGTGAGTGAGCTCAGTTTAATTGAAATAGCATAAATCACACACTCAAAATAAACATAATTATTGAAACACACACGCACACTGTCATATTGAATATAGTTCAGTGTGTATAATTATCAAGCTTTAAATCGCTGCAAGTGCTTTTATTATTCATGTACTGCGGCTTGCGCTCAAAGTAAATTAATCAATAAAATTGTCTTTATTTAAATGCATTTATTAATTTTAATATGAAATATGCCTTTTGATTAAGTGGTATTTTAAATATTTGCTGGGCTGGTGTTTGCATTAAAAATTTACATTTAAAATAAAATTAAATAGATATATATTTATTATGATTCTTATTTGTGGACTTTGGTTTCTGTTGCCGAAACTTTCGTATAGTACGTAGCTTATCAAATTTGAGAACACACAAACCACATCAAATTAAAGATGCTTATAATGATAATAATTAATGCTGTTGATTAGCTTTATTTGTTGCTTAGATTGGCTTGACAAAACTGTTGTTATTTGATCTGCTTGGGAAAAGCCAAGCGAGTTAGCCGTGTGGAAATGAGTCACTCATGCATTCCCACTCGCCTTGTCGATGCTTTGCTCGTCTAATCAATTGCTGCAGTTTAATGTTTCAGCTGCTTTTCGGGTGTTTCCCCCCATAGCTTGTTGAACGCAGTGCGGGAAGAGGGGCGCCCCATCCATCTGCGGGCATTACCTGTGCAAAGAGAGGCCCGAAAGCCGACAACTTGCCCGGACTACTTAGTGCTATTGGCCTCACTGACCAGGCGAATTAGAAATGCCCACATTAGTTTGCCTCGGGTGTGCTCAAGTGCGAGTGTGGGTGTGTGAGTGCCGGCATGTGAGTGCAAATGAATGCGAAAAGTAAGATGAATGATTTCAATTTGTTACAAGTGCTTTTAACTTTAGATCCCGCACAGGCAACATCCACATCGGCATCTTCTTGTGCGGCAGCAAGCCTTTGCCTCTCCCACTCCGCGTGTGTGCGAGTGTGTGTGTGTGCGTGTGTGTGCTGTTTATTTAGTGGCGGTTAGTTTGCTGATTTAATGCGGTTGGGCACTTCAGGAACGAGTGGACGTCGTCAATTTTACCATTTCATTTGACAATGCATTTCATTAGGGCTTCCCCAGTTTGCTTCTTGGGTAATTCCTATTACATTAAAGTGGAACCTTAGCCAGGCACACACTCGCACACAGACACACACGCACATGCACACACATCATTGAGTTTGTTTTTGGCTAATAAACACGACTCTTTACACTTGGCTGAAGACAAAGTGTTGCCCACTGTGCAGCATTTATGGCCGCCCCGTGGGCTGGCGTCTCTAGGGTTGAGGGCAGAGGGAATCGGATAAGCCAGTCAGATACGCAGTCAGCTTGTTGCAATCTTAAAGATAAAACAGAATATATGTTCAAAATAATTTCTTGCGTAAATGCTGACTTAAAAGTCCCCCCCCCTACCGCCTTCCTCTCTCTGAACAACCCTCTGACCACGTCCATGTGCGCTGCTTGTATAATTAAAATCCTTTGCTGCATTATTTATAAGGCACAACCCCGAGCAGATCTTCAGTTCGATTTGTGACAAATGCTTCGCTGCTAAGGTCAGGCTCGTGTCGGTGAGGGGTGGGGGAGGGTGGGGCGAGTTATCCTGGCCCCTGCACAATATGTATGTTAATGGAGGAGCAAATAAAACGCATGTTAAGTGACAAGCGGAAATAAACGCATTAAAATGTCAACGATGTCAATTTCGGAATCAATTGTTCAGAAAACGAAGCTAAACTTTTTTAATTAAACGAAATATGCCCCAGGAAGATGCGCACTTTTTCGTATTGATTTGCGCTACGTGTGCGTTCCTCACCCGCTCTCACCCTACCACACTCCCGCAGCTCTGCCCTTTTGCCGTGTGTGCAGCCTCCCCCTTTCGGGCAGGCAGGCAGGGAGGCAGGCAGGGAGGCAGGCAGGCCAAGCTTGTTCCACCATCAAATCGAATTCTTAACTAGGAACCAACTGAGCACATTGCGGGAAATGCAGCAGGCAACAGAGTGGAATGGAGTGGAAGGAGATATAACAACGATAGCAGCCCGCAAGTCCTCTCGAATTCCAAACACTTCGGAATGTGATCTCTAAACAATGCGGTCTCGCATAATGACAGCGGCAGCAGCACGGCACGGCACAGCCCAGCACACCGTAACACAGCCCATCGCAGCCCATCAAATGCCAGCGAAGAGTTTTACCGAATACCGAATGCCAAATACTAAATACTTTATAGAAAATCCCGAATATTTAGTATAGGCTGTAAAAACTTGCTGCGTGAAAAGAAAATTAATGAGTAGTTGTTCTTTTTCTATGTGAGTTTTCCTCTTTTGCTAATCGAACACTCATAGC
The DNA here is from genome assembly GCA_018151445.1 of Zaprionus inermis. Lineage (NCBI taxonomy): Eukaryota > Metazoa > Arthropoda > Insecta > Diptera > Drosophilidae > Zaprionus > Zaprionus inermis. Next base: position 545,336 of record JAECXD010000673.1, on the reverse strand, counting down.
CTGTCAAATTGTATATGATAGAACAACTTGCTTTCATATGGTTTAGAACCCGCTTCTAAAACAATTTCCAAGTGAACGAGCGAAAAATACCTTAAATTTGCTATATTCCCGTGCTCTTCCAACTTATCGGCTGTTCACATCTCTCATAAACTGCTCAGTATCCAGGCAAACTACAATTAGATTAGATTTGCTGGTTCTTCTGGATTTTCCAGCATCATTTTCGAATTCTAATATATTCAATTTACACTGCAACTTTTTATAAGTTTATAACATTTCTTTTAGTCCACGGAGTACGTCATACTTTGAATATAATTCTCTTTTCGAATGAAGAAATAACTCCATGTCATCTTGCCTTAAGATCAGCAAAGCTCAGCGCAGTCCAGCAAACATTACAAATTGTTTTCCTTTGCCCGTCGAAGTTTAACCCCAAAGAAAACTCAATGGAAATTGCATTTAAAAACTCTTTATTGGAAATTAACTCTTTCTATATATTAAAATACAATCCAACAGTAAATACAACATATTAAAATGCAATACAATACAATGCCATACAATATAATCCGACACAACGCAGCGCGCACACGCACACACATACAAACAGCAGTGTGCGTGTGCCTGAAGTATTTATCATTGCATAGAACGAGGGTCTTAGGGAAGCTAACCTTATCATCTTGGAAATGCCTGAATATAGTGTGTTTTTTTTTATTTATCTTTCATTTAAGTATAATAATCGCTAAGATAGTAATTATTATAACGTTTCCGTTTTTTTCTTGTTTTTTTTTTTTAATTTTTTGATTTTTTTTTCTTCATATTTAGATTTCCTTTAAATAACGCTGAATTTTCATATCGTTTTTCAATTATATTTTTTCTTTAGAATTTGTATTGTTTTCTTTTTTCTTTGATTTTTATTGGAACTAGTCTTGGGTTTGCGTCTCTGTCATACCGATAGATCTGCTGCGATCAGGATTAAACTGTCGTACACGAGCTTGCTATTTTTATAAAAGTAAATAACACTTTTTGTCAAAACTATTGTTCGATTTATTCATTTATTATTCGTTTCATTAATTGTATTGTAAATGGCCCTATATAACTACATCTTCATTTATTTTATTTTGCTTCTGACAGCGTCTCCGTCGTCCTTTGTCCGGGGGCTATGCGGTACGCCGCGGCGTTTAATATTAGTTTTGTTCTATCGTAACTATCGTAATATGTATATAGGTATGTATATTGTATGTATATATTGAATCGCAAATTTATGATTGATTAAGGTATAGAAACTTTAATATATTTCTTTAATCCATTATCGAGTTTTGTTGTATATATAGTATATATTTTCATTTGCTTTAATCGTTATTCATTATTCATTCGTTCATTTACTTGATCATATCAATATATATGTATATATATGCAAGTATAGTTCATAAAACTTTTAACAATAATTTCAGTCGGTCGTTTTGGTATGTAAATTATATATTACTTAGACTAAAATTATTTTGCTACGTTTGCATTTTCGAAACTTTTTGCTTTTTTTGTATGGGTTTATCTCGCTTTTTGCTTTAAGATTTTCGCGTTTTTTTTTTTTTTAAATTTTACTTGTAAAATTATTTAATATTTTTTAAATTAAGACACGAAATCGTTTAAGTTTAGATATGATTGTTGTTATTTGAATGATTGATGTAAAAATTCACTTTGCTATCCCCATCAAAAGCTTGGGCGTCAACCTGGAAATCCATAGAATGTATGTGTGTATATATATAGATATATTTATAGATATATGTATATATAGATCTTAAGCTCGACGCAATTTGTGAAATTAGCCATAGTTTCGGTAGACTTTGAGAAGGATGCCGAAGTCCTTCTTGACTCGTTCATCTTCGTACCGGCTGGCAATAACCCTTTATGGTAGGGAATTACAGTATAGTATGTGTATATGTATATATATATATAATTGAAACACATGGCTTGGAAAATACATTTAAATCGTCGAGACTAATAGGTTTAATTGCTAAAGTTATTAAAGATGATCAAAGTACATAGTTTTGGAATAATGTTGAGCAGTATATACTTTCTAAATTCTCGTAGATCGTAGAACTCTTGACTGATTAATATGTTTTGCAAACTCTCGAAGAAGCTTAACCTAATTGTTTTTACGACTTCCATTGGGGTTTCATTGGAATTTCAGGTACTTTGAAAATCTTATGAATTATGTTCTTTTGGCAAGTAACGAAAACACTTGAAATCGTCTACAATACAATATAAACATACATATATCTGCGAATATCGTGAGAAAGCCGCACTTGGCACATACGTGTATGAAAGACGTCATGGTATGCGGTGAGTTATCCTCTACACTCTAATTGCTTTACACTAAAATCTCGTTGTTTTTTTGTCTTTTTTGTTCATGTCTTTTCAACACGTTGGTTATTTCGTTTTCTAGGCGCTAGGCTAAAATCGATACTAACGTAGTACTTTGTCGTTGTCGTTGTACTTATTGAGTAAACCAAGTTCGGGCTACAAAAATTGCTATGGGTATATAGGTATAACAATATGGCGTTTCGTTCGATCGAATGGTACTCAAAGTGTGGACTCGTAACGCGATAACTTGATAACTCAGTAACCCGATAAATCGAACTCGAACTCGATAACGTGATAATTTTTTGATATCTTCACTTATTCCCATCTCAAGGAGTGGATCTAATAAAAATTTAGTGCAGCTGCTAATGCGTTCAAAGGGCACATCGTAGGGTTGTACTAATATTTGTTTTTCTTTTTTTTTCATATTCATATATGCGTGTATATAAACCTAGTTCAGACAAAAAGTTATAGTCATCATATACTATATAGAAAGTCTGCTAAACCAGAGCTGGGCAGATAATGCACGTTGAAGTTGTGAAAAGCGTGTGGGTGTTGTGTGTGTGTGTGCCTGTAAAAGGGTATATATGTATATGTGTATATACTATATTGAAACCGAAACTATCAATGTAGGATTTCCTCTCATTTCATTGCTGGATTTTTGATTTTGATTTGGATTTGGATTTGGATTCACATCGATGCGGATTGCGATCGATTTCGGAATGGTTCAAAACAAGTTTCTCAATGGGCAATTTTTAAAAGCATCACTGAGGCGTTTTTTCAATTTCGCTGAAAATATAAAACAAGAATTAATCAGTTTTACAACTTTGATAGAACGTGGCATTTATTTGCCTACTGGGGTAGAGGAAGGAGAACATAGAAAGAAAAATGAAAGAGTTAAATTTGTTTACGTGAGTTTCTTGATTGCTTTTGTTTTGCAGGACAAATTTTCCCTAAGGGTTTTCTTAGCGTTTACTTGTGGTTTTCTTTTTTTTAATTTTTTTCTTTACTTTTCATTTATTTTATTTTTTTTTTGATTTGCTGTGGTTGCAACTTTGTCGTCTGGCTGTGGTGGTGTTTTTCGTGGTATGGATGAGGTATGGACACGACACAGATTGGCAGTACGCGCTGCCATCACCTACCTTGGCCCGGAGCTTGAGGAACACACAACGTATAAATTGAAAAAGAAAAACCAGGTAGAAAATGAAAAAACCTGTATACTTACGACGAGAGATAGTATATATAGTGTATATAGTTGTTCTTCAACATCTTTTACTTTGAGGGCGGTGAAAGAGACTCCGATTAGCTACACACAACTCACCTTTAACCTTTTCGCGTGTTTTCAGATGCAGATGTGGATGCAGATACGTATACAGATACGAATACGGATGCGTTTTGTGCTTACTTAATACTTAGTAGTAGAAAACGCAGCACATTCCATTACACAATGTTTAAGAGTAGTAGATATAGTAGTAGATAGTAAGGATAGAGAGCAGCACCTGAGAAGAGTGGATAGACGGGAAGAGTAGGAAGAGTTTTGTAGGGGGAGAGAGAGAGAGAAAGAGAGGGAGACTGATAGACGGAGAGAGAGAGAGAGACAGCCACACAGTTGGAAATTGGGAAAAACATTTAGACTAACGGACATGCCAAATCAAGTTCACTAAACGTTGAGAAAGACAGAAAGAGAGAGAGAGAGAGAGAGAGAGAGAGTGTGGTAGAGAGAGAGCGAGCGAAAGATTCGCTGTGTGTTTGATGCCTGTGGTAGTATTGGCATCTGTGTTTTATGTGTATCTATATGCAGGATAGACAGGATAACCCAGAAGGTGACCCCGAAATTAAAAGAAACCCATTTGGTTGTATTTGTGTGTATATATTTATACATATATATCATGTTTTTATTATTCATTTTGGTTTTTCGATTTTTGTTTTTTCTCATTTAATTAAATGTTCAAAGTAACAATATAATTAATCAACTATTAACGGTTTTTCCACATCTTCATCTTCTCCTTACTTCTTCATCTTCTTCTTCTTCTTTATTTTCATTGTTTTTTGTTGTTGTGTATAGAACTGCTTTCACATCTAATAATGACTCGAATGGTATTCATTTCAACATTATTTGTTTGTTATTCATCTTGATGTTGGTAAATTCATTTCCCTATTTAGTTACACATATACATATATATTCAGTAATATGTATATATATATATATAGGTATATATGTATATATGTGTATATATGTATAGTTAATAATATTCAATAATATCTGTATCTGCTGCGATATACATATACATACATTGTCGTAACTATGATAAATATTAAACGTCGAAACAAAAATTCATCTGAACCATTTAACATTTTCAACATTTATGATTACGTTAAAATCTTGATTAAATAATATATATGCTTTCTTCTCAACTTCTTTACTTTTATTCTCTGTCCTTCCTTTCCATTTTTTTTTTGCTTTTGCTTTTTATTTATACTGTGTTCTTTTTTCTTTGGTATTTCGTAAACAATTCAAGTGAACTTCAATATATCATATATGTAGTTGAAAAACGCAATAGATATATTCGCTTTCGTTATAGAATCTAGTTAAACATTCGCTATAAGTAATTAAGTATGCATGTTGAAAGCGTTTCTTTATAAGATTTAAGATCTAAGAATTGGAAAGAGCATAAGACTTGGGTTCGGTAAAACTAGTAAAATCTGTTGACGGGGGAGAAATACAGTTGTTCTTGTAATAGTAGTAGAGTAATCGTAGTAGATTAGTTGTTGTTGTAGTAGTAGTAGTAGTAGTAGTAGTAGCATTAGTGGATAGGCAGCAAATATTAATAGATTGTAAGCATTCATCGGGTAGAATCTATACGCTTTTCACGTTCACATAAAAGCCACGTTAAGGCATTCAAATCGTTCCTAACTTTGTAGGGAGCGAGGAGGGGCACTAGTGGATTGCTTTAATACAGTTTGACAGAGATGAAGAGATAGAGTGCTGCTGTAGAGCTAGAGATATCTGTTCGAGCTGTTGAGGCGTGCCGATACGATAGTCAAACAATTAGTACGATACGATAGTACAAGAAACAGTTATACACAACAATGAAAATCTTAGCTGCTGTTCGTCGGGACATTTTCTCGATATTTTCTCGGTATTTCTACATCAATTACAAACATCATTATCACTATTATACAATTCATTTGGGTTTATTCGGTGTCTGTGATCTGTACATAACTTTTATAACATTTACAACACCATAGTTAGAGATGCAAGTGATGCTTTATGAGTTAATCTGTATCTGTATGTATCTATGTATGTTTTCGGCATGTTTGTGACTGTTTAAGGAAGAGTTCATCATTTACATAGAGAAAGGAAAACAAATTCTCACAACGTTTAGGAAAAATTTCGTGTATAATAAAATATGCTATAACGGTTATTTCAAGTGTTTTACTTTGGTTCTTTTGTTCTCGGTCTATCATATATAGTACATATAAGATTACGGCTGTAGTTGTTGTTGTTGTTGGATGTAGGTTCATGTTGATGTTGTTGTTGTTGTTCTTGTTTAGCTTGTACTTGTTCTGGTTGTTGTTGTTGTTGTTGTTGTTTTGCTTGTGCTGTTGTTGATGATGCGAGTATTATATCATATAAAACACCGAGAGAGATAGAGAGTACGTATGTCTGAGAGAGACCAGCGAGTCAGCGAGTTGTTGTTGTTGTTGTTGTTTCGTGTATAGTTGTAGTTGTGGCGCAGATTAAAGATTCAAAAAGAGTGTTATAGTTGTTGTTGTTGTTGTTATTTGTAAATCAAAAGAAGAGAGAGAGAGACACCAGAGAAAGAGAGAGATATAGAGAATGCAGTGTGATTAAAACATTGATTTTAAGTATATATATATAATTATGTATGTATATTTATATAGTATATATATAAAGTAGTATTTATATATCGACCGATAGCAGGATTAGTTATATAATATTCAAATTAAAAATGGTAACAAACGAAATCGAAAAAGAAATGCTTGTCACTTCGATCCAAAGCCGAAGCACGAAATGCCCTTTCCGAAATTTTCAATTATTTGTATTATTTTTGTACGATATTATCGGTTTATCTCTATAAGGCAAACTACAGGCTATAGATATATTTGTATGCAAAGGCGGCTGCGATTCGGGAAAGGGCATGCCACACGGTACAGAAAGAGAGTAGTATGAGAGAGAGAGAGAGAGAGAGAGTGATATTTATATATATATTATATATAGTTGGAATACTGACAACATACGCGTATATACGAGCCGGAACTGTATGTAAGATCGCGACAAACAAAACACGAATCACTAAGTAATTAATATGTATCTCGGATAAATCTACTATGAACGCAAAGTTATAGTTTCTTGTTCACTATTGAATTCGATTTGATTAACGCTTTCGATCTGGTTGAATGCGACTCTACCTATTCGCTCGGCATTCAAACAACGATTTACATAGAGATATCGGCTCATATATACACACATACCGTATGTACATAGAGTCATGCATACATTTGCGCACATTATATACAATTTGCGAGTAGTTGGCTGTATGCGTATGCGTATGCGTATCATGTGTGTGGAATGGTGTGTGCAGGCGAGTACCTACCCTGGGAGCAGACAACGGATAATATTGGGTGTATGTATGTATAATCGGTATATGCTTTTCCTTTGCTTGTCTTTATCATGATGTTGTTTGGAGTAGTTCTTTGAGAATTTTTGCATGCGACTCGTGGCAGGGCGTGGGGCAGAGTGTGGCAGAGAGATATAGAGATTTATATATATAGAGAGCGGGTGTGCATTTGTTCGTGTGGGAAAAAGACATGTATGCTAAATGTATCACAGCATTATGCTCTCGAACTGCCTGCGTCTTCCTCTGCTTACGAACTATTGTCCTTTTGGCTAAGTCTAATACAATATATTTTCTAGGGGCTTTTTTTTTGTCTTAGTTTTCGTTGGATCGCTATTAATAATCATATATATATAGTTAGTATATCTCTTGTATTTCTTCGATGTAAATGTAAATCAAGTTTCATAATGCGTGTTCTTTTTTTTTTGTTGGGCATATTAGCAGGTATATAAGTATATATATGGTATATAAGGTAGGTAACATAGTCTACTTACATTTCAGAAGCATCAGTAAGTATCTCAAATAGCTTAGAATGTCTCGATTGTTGTGTGTTGTTGTAGTATGTTGTTGTTGTTGTTTTTGTATAGGAAAGAAACAAAATGTTACAGCTGTTAGATAGAAGAGTTCAAGTTCGCTTGAGTTGAGGACAGAACTTTAATTAGGTTTCGAGTGCCCGCGTTGAGGAGTTTTCTGGGCTCGTCTGCGCTCAATTATTTGAAATTTATTTAAATTGAATCGGAAATATATATATATATATGATTTTGTATATATATTGTACCATAGATATACATGTAAATGTTATGCTATGCTATGTGTGAACAAAGGAATCGTTTAAATTATATATCGCATATCCATTCCTTGTAGCTCGTGTATATGTATGCGTGTGACATATGTCTTTAAAGTCCAAAAGATTTCAGCAACGTATTTTTTTCGACGGTTCGACATGGTTCAGCAACCTCCGGGCTTTTGTTTCTTTTCATTAATTTCATCTCATTTTTTCTCTGTCTCACGTGACTCACGACTCACACGAAGCGAGTCTGTCTCTGTCTCTGTCGCACCATTCGCATGTTTTTTTTTTGTTTTTTGTTCATGTTTAGTTTCGATTTCGAATTCGATCTCGTATAGCTACTCAAACTAAACAACGGTTACGGTTACGTTTGCGTTTGCGTTTGCGTGTACGTTTACCCATACGGTAATGCAATTGTAGTTGTATCTGAATTCGCATTGTATATATTTTTGGGGATTTGTTGAGTATATTACATTATCATCGAAGCAAAAGTGATTTGAATAGTATTATTATTATTATTTAAAGGCGTTTACTATAATTTCATTTCGTGTTATAGTACATAGATTTGTTGGGGGTTTTTTTGTTTGGGGTTTTGGGATTTTTAACTACTTTAAAATTCAATAGGATTTCACCGTCCTGTTTTTCCATATACATACATAAATATAGGCATATATATATATGTGTATGTATTATACTATTATTAGCGTTTTTATTATTATACTTTTCTGTTTATTAATTTGCATTATTACGGGGCATGTATATATATATATATATATATAATCCGTATCTCATTTTGCGGCGTTTTGTCTAAGTACTTGCTCGATTTATTACTGCCGAATGCCGTGTTTGAGAATTTCTCGAGTTTGGATTATTTAATTACTTTGACTTTATTTATGCTTGACGATCGAACATAGGTTTATAACATTATATATATCAACAAATTGAAGTTAAATGATTCAATTATAAATGTTTCGCTTCTGTTTCGCTTCGTTTCGCTTCGTTTATCGATTATTTCGGTTTATATATGTTTGCTTTATATAGAGCTTGTTTTATAGTTGTTTCGTATTATCGATTGAATGTATCATCTGTATTATCTCGGCTTAGACGCTTTTATTGATTTATCGTTTATCGTTTTATGATGACTGACATATCACTGCATGACACATTTTCCCTCTATCTGAGTTTTTAGCTCATTTACTTGCGTTTCTATTTGATTTTTCAGTTCTGTAAAAAGAAATTGAGTATGGAAACAGCAATAAATAAGCATATTTTGTAGAGTAGACTACAAATGTTATGTATGTCAACTGGTATGTATATGTATTTAATGGATGCTCAATGTAACTGTTCAATAACGCAAGATATATACGCATATCGGTGCAAGTTCAGGCAGTAGCCATACGGTACTTTTGGTATTTTGGTATTTATCTTTATTTTTGCTAAATGAAATTAGAGACATTACTCAAAATGCAATGCAGCAGGGTGAGGGAGCAGTTAGGGATGGGGTCTTTGGTGTAATGGATATATCGTAATTGTAATTTCAATCAAAAGAATTATAATCGTATAATCATAAATTAAAATGTCGTTTTAGTACTGTTTTTGTTTTTTTTTGTAGGGTATCTATTAGTAAGTATGTTTGTGTGCAACGGAAAGCAATAGGTCGGTAGAGAAACAAAGAGATAGATGTAGAGTGATAGACTGATAGAGTGAGAGAGCGAGAGAGCGAGAGAACGAGAGAGAGTGTGAGGAAATACACATACATAGACAGCGTGTGCACCATATATATTTTACACAGATGTCGCGCACCTTGTAAAATACATATACTACACACATAGATACTTATGATAGAGAGGAAAGAGAATAAACAATTTGCAAGAGGGAAAAAGTTTTCTATGTTTTTGTTTTTTTTTGTTCTGTTTTTTCTTTTTAGTTGTTTTGTTTTTCTTATGATTTGAGTTTAGTTTAGTTTAGGGAAAGTTGAGTTATTATTTATTATCGATTTTTGTTAGACATGTTCATAGATTTCTTATGTTTATACCCGCTACTCGAAGAGTATAAGGGTATTATAACTTTGTGCCAACCGAAAATGTTTGTAACAGGCAGAAGGAGACATCTCCGACCCCATAAAGTATATATATTCTGAATCAGCATGAACAGCCGAGTCGATATAGCCATGTCCGTCTGTCCGTCTGTCCGTCTGTCCGTCTGTCCGTCTGTCCGTCTGTCTGTCCGTATGAAAACCTAGATCTCAGCTATTATAAGAGCTAGAGCTACCAAATTTGGAGACAATATGTGTTAATTATGCCCGCAGATCAAGTTTATTTTGGATTTTTGCCACGCCTCCATCCGCCCCCAAAAATCGATAATAAATCGATAATAGCTGCAAATATAGCTCTACAGCATTCATTTTTTATCCATGTGATAAAAACCACCATCCGGGCGTGTTGCGAAAGTTTCAATAAGATCGGCCGATAAATAAGGAAGATATTCAAGAAATAGTATTGCCTTGTGGCCATGTGCCTGTGTCGGTTTTTCCTAATGTTAGTACCCGAGTTCAACACCAGCAGCAGACAACTTTTTTTTAATTATGTGGCAACTTTTTTTTAAATTATGTGGCAACTTTTTTTTTTAATGATGTGCACCGAAAATATTCATAGTGCAATTTTATTGGCCATTGCGTTAGAAATGCAGTGGTCGAGTGGTGATGGTAGTTGACTGTTAAGCGAGAGGTCCGGAGTTCAACTCCTGGGTGCCGCGGCGAATTATATTTATTTTTTTTGTATCTTATATTTTTTTTTATTTTATGGTGTGTTACAAAATTCAAAATACATTTTTAGTATATTTAAAGCCACTTAGAATCGAAAGAGACATTGAGCAGCAACATATATAATTTATAACTGCAAAGTAATAAAAGCAATGGGCAACATCCAATAAGAATCGAGTGGAACTTGCATAGGCAAAACAAATTAGAGACAGAAAGAAATAAAAAGCAAGAACGCATTGTTCACATTTGGCACGTGTTTTTCCGAAGAATTGTAGCGGGTATATCACAGTCGAGTCAGCTCGACTGTAGCCTTTCCGACTTGTTTTTTTTTATGTTTGCATTGCGAGCACTCAAGCCATTAAATTGTTGGAAATAAAGTTTATTTAATGCGAATTAGTTGGTGCAGTAGGTGAGTTTGGGATGTTTTCAAAATAAAATCAAATTTAAGTATAAAATTCAATCGAATAACTACTAACTACTACCCTAGCAAGACTAGCCTAGTTATATATAGAACCCCGTAGTGTGTGGAAATAGTATTTTCGAAAATGCCCCATATCATTTTCCTATGTAAATATCTTTTTTATGTTAGTGGTGAGAGAGTAGTTTGCATTGAATCTGAAAGATCCCATATATAGACAGTATGTGAGTAAGACAGAAGAGTAGGAAAGAGAGAGAGAGAGAGACAGAGAGAGAGAAGAGGCAGAGTTTGAAATCTGTTGTAGTTTTGTTTTGTGAAGCGAGAGAGAGTTAGACACAAAGATAGATTGAGAAAGAGAGACAGAGTCGATGAAGTTTGCGAGGTTGCGCTTAGTTTACCACACAGATGAGAGAGACAGAGCATAATATAGGAATTTCACACTTACCTTCGGCTAATTAATTGAATCTGATTTCGATTTTGGGGGCTGGGGTTGGGGGCAACAAACCTAGGTACAATGGACGACACTTGGATCGTCTACTAACATCAATCAATACCCATTTTCATTTTCGAATACAACACAAAAGATGAGAAAAACGAAAATCTGATAAATACAAAGAAAATAAAAGAAAGTATGGAGTGCACACTTTATATAGTATTTAATATACATATATATATAAACTTTTGAGGAGTTAGAGTTTTTAGTTCATTCGTTGCTTTAGAGTTCAGTTATATAGCTGCAGTTATAGACAGACAGTTAGTTCTTACACAGGAAGTATAGATATAGCAGTAGAGACAGATAGTTGGATAGATAGATATAGCTGTAGTTAGTAGTAGTAGACACACACACACATTTAGTAGATATATAGAGTAGATAGTAGAGCGAGAGAGATAGAGACATAGATAGATAGTAGTACGAATTCTAGAGAATCAAGCGTCGTAGCGTATTTATAGTTTCGTTTCTTTCTTGTTGTTATTTGTTGTTTCAGTCTTTTCTTGTTGGCCGCTTGAACTCAAGAGAAATCAGAAATATATATATGTTAAAACTAAACGACAGTTACAGTTACAGTTACAGTTACGTATACAGTTACAGTTACACATAGCACTAAATAGACATGTAGGCCGAGCCTAGGATGATTCAGATCAGTTCATTTAAGCAATAGAGACTTAGAGACATACGAGTACACATACACAGTAGTTGTAGAGGGGGGCGATGGGGCGCGGGATTGAACATCTTTGACTTACTTGTGAAATCGTCGAGCTCCTCCTGCTCAGCCTCGGCGGCCAGCTCCTCGGGCGTCTTCTTTTTCCGCATCAGCGGATTGGGCTCCTCCTGTGGCATTGCCTCGACAATCTCCTCCTTCTTCTTGATGTTGTACTGCAAGAGGGGGTGGGGGGAGTTCGGAACGAATACGATTAGATTATGCAGATGGATTATGCAGATCTTGTGCGTATATTAAACCGCAAAAAGCCGACTGAAACCGAACCGAACCGCATAAAACATATAATTTCTTGTGAACCGGAACCACTACTTGTGCCCTGGAACCAATATTAAAATTCGGAACCGCTTTTGAAAAGAAACTCTTAGTGCACCGCTCGTTAGATACTCATGCTTAAACCGATTTTGGCTTTAGTATTGCAATTCAAAACGAAATACTGAAAAATAAAAGCGAAAACTTTTAACCTTTCACTCGCTGTACCTGAACCGGAACCACACGCGTGATACATGATGATGGCACGTGAACCGGAACCGGAGGCTCAAATTGCCTGGTCGTCGTTTCGGCTTTTCACTCGATTATCGCCCGTGAAACACTTTGGTTAAATGTCGCGTCTTTGTTGTTCAGGTCCTTTGTAATTCAATCTGACTCCGTTAGGGAGTCGCTCGTAAAAAGGACTCCCTACTAGAGTCAATTTGAACTGCGCAAGGAAGTGTGGTGGGTGGGGCCCGTAACGCCATTATAGCTGAAAGAAGGGGAAGCTGCCTTGACGCCTGCAGCAGCAGCTTCGCTTACCTTATCGCGTATGTCCTGTCGCATTTTCTCGCGTTCCTCCTCCATTTTGCGATGCTTCTCTTTGCGTCGCTCTTCGGCCTCACGAATGGCCTCCTGACGCTCTCTCTCCTCCTCCTCTGCCTTTTCCTTATCGTCGCCATCATCGCCACCATCACCTCCTACAGCGCCTACAGCGTGAAAGAGAGAGAGCGAAGAGATTGAAAAGTGTGTTAGAGATTGTTTTACAATTTAAAGTCATACAGCTGGAGTGTTCACTGTACAGTGGGGCTGCGCTGCGTTGACCAGACTACGCCCGGCTGTACAGTAAAGACTCGTTAAGAAGTAAATGCTTTTTATATACATATATTATTGTAGGGCTTTACCTCGCTTAGGTCTAGGCTAAAGTGTGATGGATCAGCTATTACTTATGCTCTAACTTAGAGTATTAGCCTATATACAGTACAGCTTGCAGCGCGAATTGTTTGACCTGTACAGTATACACCAGATAAGCGCAACGCACGATTATCATTCGAATTCGTTCATGACCAATTTTAGCTTGACATTTTGACATAGATTTGATTAAGAGCGATGAAACACGACAACAACTAAGTCAATGGCATGGCAAGAGGGGGTTGCCGGGGTAGTGGGGTAGTGGGGGCAACGTCTCGACTGAGGCTTATCGCATTTGGGTTGGGGCACAGCATTGAAAGCAGCCGCAAAGCAGCTCAGTCTATTGGCACAAGCGAAACGTGCCACAGAAAATTCAAATAAAAATAAAAGCTAAGAACAAAAAAACGGAAAATCCATACGGAAGTCAAACAAATTGTGGCACAAACGTTGACCGGCGACCTCTAAACCACTTGAGTGACCTTTCTCTCTCGCCTTGCCCAGGGTGACCAGGGTGACCAGGCTGTGAAGGGCAAGCAGGGCGAGCAGAGTGACAGAGTGACAACTGTTAGCATCGCATTACGCGCTGAGCCCTCCAAGCGTCCGGAACGAAATGTATCTGCGAGTCGCATTGCTGCTGCTGCTGCTGGGGATCAACCTCTTCGCCTGCGGCTGGGACAACAATGTGCTGTGGTTCAACCAGGAGCTGCAGCAGCTGCTCGAGCCGTCAAACAAACCGTGCATGAACTTCTATCAATATGTCTGTGCGAATAATGTGAATTTCAATCAGACGCAACGGCGTCAGCAGGAACAGCAGCGCTTCCAGCAGCTGCTGAAGGCCAGTCGGGTCGCCGATCTGTTGCCGGCGGAGCAGCAGCTGCTCAATTTCTACAGATCGTGCGAGACGGGTCGCGATGTGCAGACGCTGCGCAGTTCGCAGCTGTACAGGAACAGCGGCGGTTGGCCGGCCCTACAGTCGACTGGCAATTACAGCCAGTCGTGGCTGCAGTTGCTCGCCCATTTCCATGAGATTGGCGCCAACTATTTCTTCGAGACACGCATCAGTATGCAGTCGAACAAGCGTGTGGTTACCGTGCAGCCGGACGCGACGCGACGGCAAACAATGAATCGGTTCGAGCAGCGTCTGGGCGAGTTACTGCACAGTTTCGGCGTGGAACAGAGTCGTGCGCATGTCATTGGACTGGAGGTGCTCAGCCTGGAGCGCAGTCGTCGCGAGATATTGCCCAGAGAGCGCAGCGACGATCAGACGCAGTTCAGCTATGCGCAGTTCAGGCGCAACTCGTTTGCCAATGCGACGCTGGCGCGACTCGACTGGGATGCCTATTTCAGGCAGCTGCTGGGCGGCAAGAGTTTACGTTCGACGGACACGATTGTGGTCAAGCAGCTGCCCAGACTGTTGGACTACATGCTGCTGCTGCAGAACACGAGCGTGCAGCGCTTGCTCAACTGGATGTGGATTGATTATCTCATGGGTACGTATACGTAACGAGGAGGGGGGAAGGTGAGCTGCCACAGCTATTTCCGGTACGATAGTTCAATTACTCAATCAATACGAATTTCCCTCACGTCTCGGCAAAGTTAATTTTCCGTTTCGTCGATTTCTCATGCATTTTTAATGCTCTCTAATGTGTTGGCAACCCTATAGATTGCTGCAAAATTCACTGGAAAATATTATGAAGCAATTTTTCTGAAACGTTTGCACTAGTTTTGTAGCTACACTGCAATTATTAAGGTCGATAGACGCGCTTTAGTTGCATACCCAGCTCGGCTGGGACTGCACTGTCGTCTGCTACAGTGCAGGCTGTAAAAGTGTGCATGGCTGCCGAGAGGGATAGATACAACACTTGATGGGTTTTACTCTTGATTGAGTGCAGTATGTGAATGTGTTTATCAAACCACATAACGTATACGCCTAATAAATCGTTTGAACGAGAATCAAATGATCTATATCACGCATACGCAACGTATGTAACGTATACGCCTAGTATATTTTTGGTATGTGAGAATCTTGGCTCTAATTTTCTTTTCACATGCAGACATAACGCATACGCACTGTTGGTAACTTTTATACTCATTTACAGACATTACACATACGCAATGTTGACCAATTTTTAATTTGCTTTGCAGACATTTCTGCTGCCGACTGCCAGCAGCTGGTGGAGACCTATGCGGGCGATCTGTACGTGCATCTACTGCTGCGCGTGAGTGGCGATCGCACCGCACTGACGCAACTGTACACGGCCATTGGCCAGCAGTACAAGACGCAGCTGAGCGGCAGTGTGTGGGTCGATGAGATTTCCGAGCAGGCATCGCATCAATTCCTGAGCCAGTTAATGCAACTGACACTGAACGGCGATGAGCGGCTGAATGCCACCTACAACGAGCTGCAGCTGAATCGTCGCTCGTTCTATGACAATCTGGAGCAGCTGCGAAGCTTTCAGCAGCGAAGACAGCCGAAAATTCCTGGCATGCAACATTTGCGGCAACTGGCTCAGGCATTCGATAACCTAAACGGTTTGCTGCCGCAGCTGAATCTCAGCAAGCCGCTGACGCATCTGCTGCTGGGCGAGCACTTTGCACGCACCCTGATCGCCGCGGGCAGCAGTAGCCAGATTTCGGGCGCCTGGCGTAGCGTGGACTCCGAGTCACAGTTTGCCGTGTTCGAGAATTGCAGCAACAGGTTGCAGCCTGCGCGCACCGTCAACAAGGAGGAGCTGCTGCTGGCCAAGCTGGCGCAGCGACTGGCCTGGAGCAGTTACAAGCAATGGCTGGCGGAGCAAAGCAGCGCCGACTCGCTGCGTCTGCCGCGCTCGCGGCACAACATGACGGCCGAAAAGCTGCACTTCGTGGGCAATATGCTGGGCGTATGCCGTGGCGTGCCGAATCTGCAGCAGCAGGAGACTGTGCGTTTTCTGCACAGAGCATTGCTGGGCGATACGCCCGAATTTAGTACCGCGTTTGGTTGCAAGCCACGCAGCGAGTTCTATGTCAGAAGGGAACGCTGCAAGCTGAAGACAAATGTGTGAGCAGCCTGTTCCCATAAAAAAAGGCGAATAGAAGCTACTCAACTTACGGCCGAAAGCAGAGAATAGAAGCTAAAACGAGGCGAACGACGTGGACGGGATCTTTTGATCTGAATTTCTTCAATTATTACTTTCTGAGAGCTGCAGCAGGCGCTGGGAAGTATGCTATGAATATTTTTAAGTGTTAAGCTATTAGCACGAATAAAGAAACGATAGTTATCGATTAAAATCGATTAAAATGCGTGCATGTGAATTAAACTGCTCTAAAAAGTATGCTATAACATTTTGTGCGAAATTTAAAATTACGCTCGCAAAAGTATGCTATGGAGTCTTGAAAGTGGTCTTTATCGCGCGTTTTACTGCCAAAATTAGCAAAATTTGACATTCTGAAGAGCAAGTTAAGTACATAATGCACGGTCGAAATTGGAGCAAATTGTATGAGAGATTTGAGAGCGGATTTTCGGCTGCAGACCTTGAACTTTTTACATTTCGCCTGTGTTGTTTTATGCTAGCGCCAAAAAAATCGATAAAACAGCGACACGTTCGCTGTGCAAGAGGCGTGCAAGTAGCGAAACGAAAGGGAACGACGATGAACGGTGGGAGCAGAGGAAACGGCAAGGAAAACGCTTGCAATCACATAATGATTGATTTTTCGCTCGATTCGCTCACGTCGCCGCGTGGCGCTTATGCAGCATATGTTTGGCTTATCTACGTATATGGTATATGGTATTTTCGGCAGTGTTTTGTTTTGTTTTGTTGTTGTTGTTTGGACTTACATTTACGGTAGAGTGTATCGTTTACAGTTACAGTTACAGCGACAGAGAGCGACAGAGCGACAGAGAGATAGAGAGAGATAGTGAGAGTCACAGTTAAGTAGAAAAAAAAGGAAATTAGAAAACGAAAATCAAACTAAATGCACACACAACACCGAATAACGTATAACGTAAAACGTGGCAAACGAGCAGCGCATATCGTAACTGGCATATCGTAAGTGACATGTGACGTGGCAGCGTGCAACGGCACTTACGTTACACTCTACGATATCCGCCGTTCGTTTGCAACATTGGTTTCTTTTTCTGTTTTTTTTTTTGCTTCTCATACCAATGAAATTCATAATTTCGGGGCGCTTTTAGGCCAACGCTATCTCTCCGTAGTTGCGCCTTGTGTTGGTTCACGCTGGGACGATGACAGCAATGGCAACGGCAACGGCAACGGCAACGGCAACGGCAACGGCAAATGCAGCCGACGAACGTTGTCTGCGAACTGTTTGACTCAAGCGACGCTGAGCACCGCACCGCACTGCTGACGCCTCACACACACACTGAGCGAAGCGAGGCGAGGATGAGTCCAAGCCGGGCGAATCCAAGCGAATTTCCAAGTTTGCTGCTGCTGCTGCTGCTACTGCGGCGAACTTCGTTTGCTGCGACTGCGGCCGCTGCATTTGTGACACAGTGAACGTTGCGGTTTCGCCTTCGTTTCCTTCGCCATCGTGTCGTTCGGCATCGTGTCGTGCGTCGTGTCGTTGTCGTATTTCGCTTCGGCTCTTCGCCAACGTCGTTGTGTGTGTGCGTCGCCATGGCGAACAATCGATTGTAGCGAACGCGGTCACGAGCGCACACGAACTGAATTGCAAAGAAACTGAACTTGATTGCGAACAGGATTCTGCCTGCGAGCAGCGACTTCCACTGCTGCTGCGTCTGGCGCGAGTTACGTCAGAGTGAGTGAACTTCAGTCGCTGGAGTGCAAAGCTGGAGTAGGAGTCTACTCAGCGATTGCCTGGCTTTTTATGCCAAAGCAGACGACGTTGCTGTCGCTGTCGCTGTCGCAGCCTCTGCCGCTGTCGCTGCCGCTGCCTGGACCAAGTTGTGTTTACGATGACCTAAGCGCAGGGGATGACTGCGTCGCGCCAGTCACGGCGCCTGCGCCTGCGCCTGGCGTGATAACAAAACGTTGCGCTGCGCTGCGTTGCGACTCGCTCTAATTACTTGTTGTCGCACTCGGCAACGTCAGCGTCGGCGCTGACGTCGACGTCGCAGCGTCGTAGCGTCGCAGCTTCCGTGCAGCGCGCAAACGCATAGCAAAATTCCCACGCACTGCTCTTGAGTGAAACAGAGCGAGAGATGGCGAGAGAGCGAGAGCGAGTGCGTGCGTAGAGTGACCACATTCTGCTGCTGCTGCTGCTGCTGCTGCCCAGCAATGGCGCTCTATGTGCTCGCTCTATGTGTGTGTGCGTGGTGTGTGTGTGTGTTAAAGGCAACGCACATTAAATTGAATTTATAGTCATCAATTTGCTTCATAGCTCTGTGAATTAACTTTTTAGGGTGCGCTTGATTTGTGCTGCACGCGCATTTATTGTTTTCTTAAATCACTCGAAAGTATTTTATAATAAAAATTGATTTGCCGCCCCCGCCTCCTAACAGCTCCCTCCTGTATTTGTTGCACTTTTATGCGACTCTTTTTTCTTTTTATTTTTTATTTTTTATTTTCGTTCTTTCTTCTCTTTATGCACTGCTGCCTAGCTTGCTTTATGCTCTCCTTGCGCTTCATTTGGCTTTCCGTTTTTGCGGAGTTTTCCAGCGCACAACTCAATTAAAAACTAATCAAGCCTATTGTAATATAATTATCGTGACAGCATAATTAACACCGCTTGTACTGGCTGCGCACCCGGTTTCCCTGCCCTTGCCTAGCTACACTTTTCAGCTCTTATTTACGCCATCTTCTTGGCCATTCTCTTTTCCTGCTTTGCATATTTCATTTATTTCCTAATGGACAACCCGTTGCCCATCGATGCTGCCCCCTTAAAGACGGTCGCACTGCGCTACAGGAAGCCTTTAAAAGGGAGAGAGAAGCAGAGAGAGAGAGAGGGGTCGAGGTAGAGATAGAGATAGAGTTGGTGCCCGGAAAATGGGCAAGAAAGCAGAAATCACTTTGAATCTGCGTCTACAAATTGCTTGTTCTAAGCACTGCCCTCCCCCTTCCCCCCTGCCGTACCGCATATATATTTAGTATATTTTTGCAGTATATTTTTTTTGTTGTTTTTTCTTTTCTTTTTTCTTGGTTTTTTTCTAGCTTGTTGTTGCCGTTAAAAGCTTTACTTTTCGCTGCGTGTCCCGGCCATAATGAGGGTACTTAATACCTCTAGCCGTGATGTATGTGTGTGTGTCCCGGAGTAAGGAGGGGGGGGGAGTGGGGAAGGGGCTGCTGAGTTGACTGGGGTCTTGAGCTCGTCATAAGTCTGATATAGTGATCTGGCGAGTGGGCTAAGCACAGCGCATGCTGCGTTTTATTGCTGCGCCCTGCGCTATTTTGAATAGCGACACGTCGAGCGGCAAATGGAGGCCGTAATTGTCTTAGCCCTTACTGGGGGAGGGGACAGAGGCAGGGGCAGCGGTTGAGAGAGGGCAAAAGGCGAACTGTGCGTATATGGTTGAAGCATTGGAATATGCGACTCCGTTTGACATTTATGCGACTTAATACGCGCACGCCAAGGGAATACAACATTAGAGTGCCATTTGCACACACACACACACACACACACACTGCGGAAGAATGAGAGACACACACACACGCATGTTCGCCACTTGCTTCCTCATTTCTCCATTTTTATTTCGTTCTTTTGCTGAAAAGGCACGAACGTCAAATTATTTTCTTGCTTAATCCGGTTCAAGACCGCCGAGCTTTGTTACGCCTCCGCCCCTGCCACTGTTCCGCCGGCCCTTCTGCCTCTCTCTCTCGCCTGGCAACTTCTCGCTCTCTCTCCTTTTCTCTCGCTCTCTCGCTTTCTGACTGTGCGTTAAGCACACGCATCCGCATCCGTCTCCAACTCATCCGCAACTGGGTCAGAGGAGTTGGAGACGTGCTACAAATGACAGGAAGCTACGGGTTGCTCCAGCAGCAGCAGCAGACCCGGCTTAAGGCCGCCCCAAGAGTTGCCAAGTGCTCAATCCCTCCTCCTCCCCCTCCGGGCAGAGTGGATGATTTCATTGTCATAGTCGCTAATAGCAACTAGCATATTCCCGCCGTAATTACATTTTAACAGCCTCAAAGAGGCGGCGTATTTACTTACGACACTTGTGTCTTCATGCCACATGTGGCACCGACTCTTTGTAGCTGTATCTGTAGCTGTAGCTGTATTTGTATCTGCCTCTGTGTCTGTATCTGTAGCTCGTTTGCGCTCTGTGCGTGCGTGTGCATAAGTAAGACGAGCCTTGTTCCAGCCTCTCTGCGTGTGTGTGGCATGGGGCAAGTGTTAAGATGTTCTGCTGTACGCGCACAGTCACGCCTTAGCACCATCCTGCACACTCCCACCCACTCCTTCAACACCCCACCCCACCCCCCCCTCTGCCACTACTTATGCCTCTTCATAATGACGCAAGTAAATCTCATTGCCATTTCGCTGGCTGCACTCAATTCTCTCGCTCGCTTTTTTCTTTGTACGCGCCGCAGCAATTAGTTGTAAGCCAAGAGCCACGCCCACACCCACTCCAGCACGCCTACAGGCCGCATGCCTCATGCGCCTCACGCCCCGGCCATGCCAGGCCAGCCATGGGCATGTCAATGTGAGGAATGCGCCTTCATGTCTCATGGCAAATGCTGCAAATTTGACAAAAATGCTGCAGATGCCTGACTGAGTGACTGCCTGCCTGCCTCACCCCCCTGCCTGCCCGCCTGTCTGCCTACCCCCCTCCCTTTGGCCTACCCACCCTTTCCACTCCACATCGTGATATTTACACTTCTGCTCTCCTCCCGCGCATAGCTGATAAACTGCATGCAAATATTTTGGTCGCTCGCAAATATTTAAAGAATTTTTAATATGCACCATTTATGTGGTAGGATCCACAGATCCCGCACACACATTCCCAGCGACTGTCCCTACCCAGCCCTGCATACATCCCCCACGCCCACCGACCCCCTGTTCTGCACGAAGTTAATGCGTCATTTTGCGTATAGTTTTGCGGGTCTTTTGTGGGCCCAGCCCGGATTAGTTATGCCACGCGTTCGATGCTACGTGCGAATCAACTGGGTGACACTGTGCATTCCGCACGACTCCGGCTGTGCCTTTTTGCCAATCAAAGCCTTTTGCGGTCACCCTTTTCCGTGGCGCATTTATAACCCCCGGCTATGTGTGTGTATATGTGCTATACAGCGAATGATTAATTATCATCACGTAGAGTGAAAATATTTGCGAAATGAAAGCTGTAAACGAACGTTTCAGGGCTGCTCTGGGCATCGCTTGACGACTTAGGATCATAATTAATGTTCAATTATGTGCTTTAAGCAAAGTTTGAAATATTTACGGCTTATGGTTCGTTTAATTAATCGAAAACAAAACGTGTTGCATACTTTTTGGCATGGTCAAGGAACTTTTTTGAAACAGCTGCGGGATGTGGCAAATGAACGAAATTCATGGAAAATGCAGTGGAAGCGTAATTCAAAGTTTATAAACTATATAAATAATGTAATGGTAACCCTATAATGTGTAATCGGGCTTAGTTATTAGTTGGCTTAAACGCACATTTTCCGATTTAGAAATTCAATGAAAAAACTTGTTAGTTTATTCCGAAATTCGTCTTTTTTTTCTTTTGTTTTTGAATATATATATGTAGGAAACTTATAATCGCTCTATTATGCCACAATTTTTACCATAAAAAAAGCTTTAAAAACTTTATAAAAAATCGAGCAATAACTTTATTTAGACTTGAAGTTAATAACTACTTAACTTCGGCCCTGACCACAATATTCCCAGTTAACCAGATTTTTGGAAAATCCGCTCATTGCTCTATTTTATTGAGCATAATTAAATTCAAATAAGGCAACCGCATAGTCTTATACCAAGGCTTGGTAAATACCACAATTTCTCTCACATTAATCGCACACTATCAAGTTAAATCTTATATTCCCCCTGTTTTTCCATAGTTGTTTTCTCTCAGTTGGCATTTTCCATTTTCCATTTTCTATTTGCACATGATGGACGCACATGTGTCAAACAATTGAAAATCTGCAGACCGAATGCGGGTAACGGAATCGACCCTCCCCGGCTACCCCCGCCTTCTTCTGTCCCATCTACCATTATCCCATCAGTTGCACATGCTGTGGACAGCTGTAAAAGTAGCTATAGCCATGGCTATAGCTCGGTCTCAAGCTCTATCTACAGCTGTATGGGTTGTAGCCGTATCTGCAGTTGTATCATCTGTAAATGTATCTGTAGCTTTGGCTGTGTATCTGTCATGTAGGTGCCGTTGCCGGTGTTGTCTCTGCCTCTGGCATGTGTCGCATGTGTCAAAATGTTTGCTCATCAAAATGCGAGCATCGAGAATAGTTCTCTTTCTCGTTCTCGCTCTCGCTCTCGCTGTTGATGTTGTTTTTGTTTCTATAGTTGTGGTTGTTGTTCTGGATGGGATTTGGCATGGTTCGGGGGCTGCGGCTGCTATTATAGAACGCGCACTTTTATCGAGAGCTCAGCATTTGTGTCATTGACAGGTTTAGCTAACCCGAGTAGGGGCCGAGGATTCAGCAGAGATATGCCATATAGGGCAGTAGTTGGCTCTCAAAATCTGAAGAGTTCTGATAGATATATAGGGTAGTGCCAGGGTTGAACAGGTTGGTCATGAGCTCATATAGGAAAATGCACTTAGAGAGATGGTATGTATAAGAAAAGTTTAAAGAGTAATTCGCAGTTCGCTAATATATGTATTTATAGCTATTATAATAAGGTATACTCGGAAATTTCTGTAGATTGTGGTATATAACATATGTAGTAGAATACGGGTATAGTTTAGTATGTACAGTTCTATCCAGGTTAAGGAACTGAGATAACCAAAAGAATATACTTCTACATTTATAAAGAATATTATGGTACACTTTGCTCTCGGGTAGACATAGCAGACATATGTATGTATGTAGTATAGATAGTAACATATATAGTAGAGAGTAAAAGATATAGACTTGAGAGTTATAGCATATGGTAGACATAGTGTTTTATAGTAGATAGTAGTAGTAGTAGTTTATAGTAGAGTTATGTACATAGCAATAATAGTTACTCATACTTTACCTCATTGTAAATACGTTGTATATTTGGTTGTAGAGTTGTAGTTGTTGTAGAGTTGTAGAGTTGTAGTTATAGAGTAGTTATAGTAGAATAGGTAGTAGAAGATGTAAGTTGTTTTGTAGTTAGTATGGTTCCATATTTGTTTAAGTAGTAGTACGATAGTTGTAGTTGTAGTAGTAGTATTAGTAGCAGTAGTAGAAGTAGTAGTAGTAGTAGTAGAAGTAGTTAGTAGTTGTAGTAGAAGAAGTAGAAGTTGAAGAAATTGAAAAAAGTTAAGTAAGATCAAGAAGCATTTTCAACGTAAGAACAGAAATCAAAGCAAGAGATAGAAAATAGTTAGCGGTAAATAGAATAGGTTTATAGGTTTTTCGAATGCAAAATCAATTCGGAATCATTTGATAACAGATTTATAGAGATTATATTTTTGATGTAATTAGTAGTTGGTTGTTGCTGGGTATTACAAGTGTTGGAAAACGAAAACAGAAACGGAAACAGAACTCGGTTAACTCATCACAATGCTAAATTTTGTTGGTATCGAACCGATTTCAATTAGGTTAAGGGTGAAGTTGTGTATACCTTGGGGAATTTAACAATACAAGTCTCGGGTGTAGCGATCCTGTGCTGCAGAACTACCGATAGTGCGGAATAAGTGAATGTAGGCTACTTCGATTAATTATGTGCTATAGAAACCGATAATTGAGCTCAGTTCTATTTAATCGGTAAACCTATTGTATCTTGTGATGCTACTTATCGTACTTTGTGCTGTAATAGGCACATTATTGCGAATCTATCGAAGTTAAACGAAATCCGAATGTTGAAATTCATCGTTTACTATCGATGGACATTCTCGACTATCGATAGCTTTGCAGCAGCAGTTTGGTATTCGATTTTCAGCCAATTTCGGGACACAAATCAAGGTAATCATTATTTTACGCATCGAATTTTGTTAATTAACTGAGAAATGCAATTGGAATTTCGTTGCAGACAAAAAAGAAGGAAAAACAAGTGGAAGAAGAACAAGAAAATGAAATAGTTCGTTCGCGCGCATCATCATCTTCATCATCAGTTTTATTGTGGGGGCAGATAACTTTATCGAATTCTCTTTTCTCCATCTCTTTGTAGGCATTATTCAAATGGAATTCGATGGCAGTAAAAGTTAGTTCGCCAAAGTTCGCGCTCGGTATGCATAATTAACGCTACTGAAAGCGCTCGGGTGCAACTAAGGCAGAGTCTTGTTTTTTCTTTCTTTTTTTTTTAGCTTTGCATTTCGGGGGGAAGGCTGGCTGGCGGACGAGCAGGGGGCGTGGCAGTGGTAGTGGTGCAGCAAGTAAAATGCATATGGAATAAATTTCGAGCTGAATTCGTAAAAGTAAAAGAAGGCAAGAAGGCCCAATCGGGTATATCATCTATATATATCATATAATATATTATATCGTAGTATATGCAGATCATGTGAGTTTTTTTTTTTTTAATATATTTGGAATTTCGCAGTATTCGAATCAAAATGGTGGCAATACAAAAGGAATTACGAATGCGAATAGAGGTTTACGAATACGAGTACGAATAGGAATGCGAATGCGAATGCAAGTAACGAATATTGAATAATATACGTAGTTTAAGGTTAGGTTGAAGAAATTACCGCCTGCAGCATCTGTTTAGCGTGTGTTTCGTTGTTGTTGTTGTAGTTGTTGGGAAAGTAAAGGGAAAGTTGTTCATTAATACTTGTTTACACTCAGAACTGGTATATTTGCATAGTATTTAAGTATTTTAGTATTTAAAGGTGAGCATAAGAGCGTAAATATAGTTTGATAGCTGATAACGATAGATAGTAAACGATATATATATATATCGGGAAAGAAATCGAATAAGTTGAAAATGTTGAGTTGAGAATTTATCGTGATGCGGGAGAAGAGTGTGGAGAGAGAGAGAGAGAGAGAGTGTGTACAGTATTATTTTCTTTTTCTTTTTGTGTTCTTGTTGTTGCTGTGGGGTGATTGAAAAATTGCAGAGAGAGGAGAGAGAGAGAGTGTGTAAGAGAGAGAGTTAGACAGAGACAGATTCGTGTTTGTGTGTTAGGCGTCTCAGCTGCCGCGCTCGAGTTTCCCGTTTCCCGTTCTGGGGCGTGGCAATCATGTTAAAATTGAACAAAAAAGCGAAAAGAATCAAATAACCTTAGCTCGAGGCCTCGAGTCGATTCGAGGGGGTAGTAGGGGGGAGGGGGATGGGCTAAAGGGATGGGGGAATTGTAATAGAAGAAATTGAATTGTGTTCATTTTTTTCTCTGCTTATTTTTCTTATACGACCAAAGGCAGCTGAGTTCCTCGAGTGGGCGTTGTGGGCAGTTGTTGGGTAAGGCGAGCGGGGGGGCGAGGCGCTTGTGTCGGAGTGTGTCGTGTGAAGTGCATGAAGATTTTAGGAATTGCTGTGCACTTGGGTGTCGTTTCAGGTGTTTCGCAGTGTCGCAGTGTGTGTGTGAGTGTGTCTTTGTGTGTGCCTGTGTGTGTGTGTGTGTGTGTGTTTGGAGTGTGTTTTACAATGAGGTAAAGTTCGGCTGTGAAGGTTGAGGAGGAGCGTACAATAGGTACATTATTTTGCAGTATGAAAACGGTATTTTTACCCCAGATAATTCCGGTATGATTTGTGTGTGTGTGTGTGTACTGGTGTGTGTGTGTGCGCTTAAGCTTAAGTAGAGTATACGATACGATTTAAGTTAAATTTAAAAATACGTAAAGTTCGTTGGGGAAACGGGATGGGGAACTAGCTAATGGGCGGGTCGCTCTTATGGATCATAACTAAACGATATTTGTGTGTGTACGTGTGTGTGTGTGTAGCATAGTGTGTGTGCAACGCTAGACTTATGTTTAATTTAAAATATGCACTTTTTTCTTAAGAATTTTCAATTTTGAACGAGTCTAGTAAAAATTTCTAAAGTTCTCAATTCTTTCAAATGATTTTTACATGCTTCTTGTATTTTTGTTTTTTTTTTATATATTTTTCTTGCGGCCAATTCTTCATTCAAAACTGAAAGACAAGCGCTAAAATTAAGTTGATTTGTTTATAACTAAACGCAACTGTGCCAGATAAATAATGCTCGATATATGTAGTATATAGAGTTATATATATAGATATATATATAGAGTAGTATGTTAGTTATGCAGTTCGATTGATAAACTTAGCTGCAGGTTACAAACTTACGAAACCGATGGAAAATACTGCAACTCTTTTATCGTACAATAATAGGGAGGGCTTACCTATAAGTAGAAGAGAGAAAGAATGAGAGAGGAAAATTAGTTTAGTTTGATTTTAGAGTTAGTTGCAGGGCGCGGGGGAACGCCATAAATTGCCAGGGCAATAAATGTGTCGACTCTGTGATAATATTGCGCACCGAAAATGATATTTTATTGCATTTGCTCCGCCTGCACGTTTGCAGCATTTATTACGAAACCCTTCTCGGTTAGCCAGCCCCCTCCCACCCCCCTAATCCATATAACTTATCCCGAGCATAAGACAGGCAATAGTAATAAAGGCTAACACGACAGAAGCTCAAATAAATTTCCCTTGTCTGCCCATCCCGTCCCTATCCCGTCTCCGACCCCTTCGATAGCCGACTTAGAGTTGACAATAGAAACGCATTAGCCACTGCCACATCCCAAGACACACAAACACACACGCGTACTTGGGCACACACAGCAAGTCGCAAAGTAGGGATTACTTCGCCTTATGCAAGTCCCTTTTTAACTGAGTGAAAACTGTTTTCCCCCGGAGCTGCACCAAATGAAAGTTTATCGAGGGCCAAGCAAATTAAGGAAATTATTACTGAAAAGCGACCAAAGTGAAAGTTATTGAAGCGTTTCATATGGCAAAATTGAAATACAGCTATATAGTATTTCTATACAAGATACAACTCTCTTTTCTTTTGGGTTAAACTTTTCTTTGCAACTCTTGACTTTAAATAAATATTTATTTATATAAATTTATAGAATTACTATATATACAGATTGAAATATGCGAATGGAATACGAAAATTGAAACAAATTTATTTCTGCACTTAAGTCACATATCTAATAGAAAGTGCAAAAGATAAATTCGTTTGAAAATTGATTTCCTATAGAAATTAAGCTACAAAGTTAGGATAAATTTCTTCATTCTAGATATAGTTTGCATGATATATTGTAAAACCAAATCTACTTAAAATAAACTTGCTGTTTTCCTAGTGAAACCCCAAAAAAGAACGACTGTTTTCCAGGCCTGCGATTAAATCAACAAAAATCATTTCAATTTAGAGCTCACTCGGGCGGGCAAGAACTTTTAGCCCGGTTTTTTGGGCTGCTGTTAGTAGACGAATTTCACACACTGTATGCTAGAGATTTAGCCCAACTGTGACTTAAATTTTCCACCATAACTTTCGACATAGTTTGCAGTTATTGCTCGTCGGCCTTGATATATTTTACGATCGGCTCTTTACTTTTATTCGTATTTTTATATTTATTTTGCGCATTTCTGTCGCATTTTTATGGCGCAGCGCAGAGGAGGTGTATCTGGAGTATGTCGTATCTTGGGTAATTGACACACTCAAACACACACACACACGCAGGGCGGAGAGAAAGAGCGATTCGTGTTTTATGTGTACGAGTATTATACAAGTACATATAGTATTTCGATTTGATTTCTCGATTTTTATGGCCATGCTAATAGCGTTTTCATGTTTCGGCTAGTCTATCAGTGTCATGCCTTCTCACGCCCTCACGTAACCGCAGTCGACAGCTTGACAAACCCTGCGGCAAGTGGCATGTGGCATGTGGCAGGTAGGGGGTGGGAGTGGGAGTGGGCGAGAGCGAGTGCTAAGCTCGACTGTGGCTAATGATTGAGTTGCCCGGTTGTCAGCGAGGCGAGTGTTCGCCTCGTAAATGTAAGTGGAATTGCGCCTGCTTTATAAGTCGACAGGCACAAGAAGAACAGGAGAAAGAGCAAGAAGAAGAAGAAGAAGAAGCTGAAACAGTAGCAAAGCAGCAGAGGAGCGGGTCGAGTGAAAGGCAGCCTGAGTCCTTGCGAATTTAGCATCAATCTACGCAATTAAGTGTATCAATTTGCTGGAACCACTTGCCGACGCATTCGTGCAGAATTTCTGCGCTTGATAAGAGACTCGACGACGTTGGCAGCGGCGCAAGCAGCGACGTTGAACATGGCCAAGGGCCGGAACGGGGCAAGTGCTGTGGGGGGAGGGGGAGGGGGAAGTGCTGCGACGCTGGCAGCCTTAACGCGACAGCTTCAATTTCAGTTTCAAGCCAAATGGCTGGCGTGGGGCACGCGTGCAGTGGCGTAGGCGAACGAAGGGGGTGCAGGCGGTTTGGGGCGTGGCAGACTTGAGGCGACCTTTCGACGGCAAATTTGCTTTCAATGCGCTGCCAACTCGCGCTGATTTCGCCAGCCAGAAAATTTCGCTTCAAGCGATGTGTGAACTCTGCACTCTGAACTATATACGATATTGGCAACTAAATCTTAGCATAACAAAGATTGCATATGCGACGTACATATATATAGTACACAGTACAGTATAGTATATTTTGCGATTTGCTTTTTATTTTTTGCTTTGTATATTTTGCGATTTGCTTTTTAAAAGCGAAAATAAAATGGCTGCTTGTGAGTTATTCAATTTAAAATTGTACAGAATACATACTGTTTTTTTTTAATTTATTTTAACTATAATTTAATCCATATATAAACAAAATCTAAAGAGTCAATGTTTAGTACAGTATTCAAAAAATATGCCTAACAATTTTGATGAAAGAAAAACCATACGTTTATGTTTATTCTTCCTAATGAAGAGTAGACAGTAAAAAATATAAATATCTATACAATATATATTCAATTGTATTTAAAGCCTTTCAACAATATTTCCATTATAAATTGCTCAAAATAATATTGCAGGAATCCATGAATTCAAGAGCATGCCAATGATGATCAAATATTTCGGTTTTCATTTGAAATTGTTGAAAGTATTTCAAATTTCGTAATTCAATAATATTTTACGTTTCGCTCCAAGCATGAAAAATATTTGTCTTTCAATGATTCGATGACAAAGTGTTAGAGACGAGGGAGGGGTGAGGGGGCGTGAAGGCATTACCGAAATTCAAAAGTTCTGCCATTCGGCCTGCCCCAGCCCCTGCCCCAGCCCCTGCCCCCTTTACCCGCTACCACTGGCCGAGCTGTTTACGATGCCTTGGGGCAGCATCAGTGCGCTTGCAAATTGATGAGAGCTGCCTGTGTCCCCCGCCTGCCCGCCTGTCCGCCTGTCCCTCTGCCTGCCTGATGCCTGTCACACTTTCAGATAGCAGGAACCTGCCCACATACCAGCTTGCTGCCAACAGTTCCCATCGTAGATAGCTTAGATACGCAGCAAAGTATGCTATGTAAATGCTTAGCGACTGCGGCGGCGGCGGCGTCGGCTGCTGTTGCTGGCTTGATAAGCGTTTTAAATAAAAATTTACCCCCTTCCTCTTTCCTACCCAACCCCCAACCCCAACCCGCTCTCGCCACGCGCAGCGCATTCGCTTTTTTTGAAAGCATTCAATGATTTTCCAAGCGATTGCACAATCATTAAACAATAACAACAACTACAACTAGACAGTGCGGGCTACAGGGGCGTGGCAGAGAGGCTGGGGGTGGGGCAGAGCGAGGGGTGTTAGCCACTTTCATGTGTGGCCGTGCAGCTGCTGTGCAGCGGCTCGAGAATGAATTATGTATGCTTGTATCGATCGTGTGCCAAAAATACATACATATGCGTGGCATAGGCAGGGACGGAGGGGGGTAGAGCTGAGCGCTGTGGCAGGGGGGGGGAGTTAATGTGGCTTTGACTTTGACTTACCTTTAACGGCACTTAATTGGTTGCCAACCATCTGTTTCGCAATGAACGCCGCCATTTTGTTTCGGCTTGGGCTTTGGCTCCTTTACGGCTGCTGTGGGCGCTGCTCTGCTCTGCTCTGCGTCTGTGGGCGTGGTCGTCTGACAAATGCACTTGCGGTTGACTTTGACGCCGAAACTGCAAGTAGAGAGAGAGAGATGGAGAGAGAGCGGGAGTGAGAGAGTGAAAAATAATAGCAAAGCAGACGAAGCACATAATGAAGAGAAGGCAGAAAATTAAATTGCGAGAGAGATGACAAAGCGACAGGCTCGCCAGGGGCGTAGCGCGTCTGTTTGTCCCGACTGTCCCGCCTCTCACACAGTCCCCTGCCTGTCCCGCTGTCTTGGCAATTCGCGTAGTGGACTCGCCCTGTCACCTGCTGCCTGCCTGATATTTTAAGCCGATTAGCTTAAATGCCGCCGCTTCGCTGCCTTCGTCGCCCACACGCATCGCTGCCACGCCCACGCAAAAATAGCCAGTTTAGCGCTGGCAGCGTAAGCTAAGAAAAATAGCTAAAAGCACAGCGGGAGACTCGTTTCCTCAGTTCCTTTTAATGAGAACAAAAACAAAATAAAAAACAAAACCAAAAATCTCTTTTTAATGAGAAAAACAAGTCAGAGCGAAACCCAAAAACCCTACAGCTTAGGACTGTCATTTCGCCATAAATCTGCTAACATTTATACCATATATCACTCAACAGATTTCACTCATTTTACAAATCGTTTATAGCCCCGAAATTCTTAAATTCTTCATTATTTTCGCCTTTTTTTATGTGCCTCCTCCGTTTTTCATGTCTTACATATGTTTTATGCATATGTACATTTTTATATTCCCAATTGTTATGGCAAGCCATTTTTATACAATTTTTATGGCGCTTTATTGCGCCCTTTACCTTTTCTCTTTCGCCCTCTTGCTGCCTCTTTCTCTCGCGTTTTTATAGTTTTTTATTAGTGAACAATCAAAATGCGGTTATGGCGTCAACTCAATTTCTTTTACAGTTACAAATGTGGAAAAATTGTTGCAATTTCTTTATTCCATGCCGTTGTGTTTATTTTAGAATATGGAAAATAATATGCAACTTTGTTAAAGCCCAAATTGTTAGCCAAGTGGGAGAAACAAGAGAATTTCGTGCGCTTCCTAGAAGTATGCTACGGTTTTATTCAATGCGCTTTCGTTGTATTAATATCGAATTGATTTTGAGTGTTTCTTGTGTTCCTCTCAAGCTAAGGCAACCAAACTTCAGCTAACTTAGCTCTATAGCCCACTCTATAATCAAGTTGAATTTCCTTAAAATCGTATTACTCTAAACCCTAGTTTTTTGAGCTTAAATTGCGCCAACATTTCGTATTTGGTTTTTAACTACTTTATTTTAATAATCTTTTAAAAAACAATGCATGGCATGTATTTAAATACTCTATAGTGTGAAATAGAGCAGAAAATATCTTAAGCAGCCTTATTTCTCGAATATTTTTCATGGCCACACTGAAGCACACATTGCGGTGGAAAAAAAGGCCAAAAAGCGTGAGCTGCCAACGCGCCGGGCAAAACTTCTTTGACGGTTCGCTTTCGTGCGTGTGTGTGTGTCTGTATGTGTGTGTGTAAGTAGAGGGGGGAGACATTTCGCTGGCATTGCCGCGCAGCTGTTTCCACAGTCTGTACTACATAATCTAATATTATCTGAGGCCCAGCACAATAATACTTAATGAATGTGGGCGCAGAAAAAAGAGAGGAAGAGACGCACAGAGAGATAGAGAGAGACAGAAAGAGGGAGAGAGAGGCAGCGCACTGGGTTGGCAGGAAAATTTTCAATTTGGTTGGGCAAGTCGAGGCGGCAGGAGGCGCCTTAAATTTCCATTTCCATTTGCAGCTTTATAACCATATATTAATATTTGCTCAAATTGGGCTAACGAACTTAGGCCGAGGGCGAGAGGCAGACAGGGGGCAGGCACAGGGGCAGAGTGACAGAGCGGGAACGCGGAGTTGCGAAGGGGGCAAACAGGGCAAAGCTGCAACAAATTAAAACAACACCAGCTAAACGAGCAACGAAATTAGTTTGACATGAAAAGCAGAGACGCCTGGCAGGCAGGAGGCAGGCAAGAGGCAGCCAGGAGATGGCCAGGAGACGGGCGGACAGGGACAAACACAGGGACAGCTGGCGGAACGGACGTACAGGGGAACTGGCGAAATGACAGACTGACAGATCAGCAGGATGTGCGGCACAGCCATCCTGTCCGAGGTGCCAGTGAGGCTAATGAATTAAGCTGGCGCTGAAAAGAATTTTCAGCTTTTCTAAGCGGCCCTGCGGCAGCGCGTCAGCAGAATTGTTTATTGGACTCGAGGCCCTGCTCCTTACACAACCACCCCATGCCCATTTTACCGCTGCGGGCTGACCCAAAAGAAAAACACATTTTCCGTTAACGAAATTCATGAAATTCTCTTTAATTTTGAAACGTAGGAGCAGCCCGCAGAAGGGTTTACGGCCCGCCCGACCCGCTCCACGTCCCCTAATATATGTAAATAAAAGCGCAAATTTATGGGGTTTCGTGTTTAGAATTTGATGTGCCAGCTGCTGCTGCTCCTACTGCCTCGAGGAGGAGGCGGCGGAGGAGCCTGCTCAAGGTGTGCCCCGAGCAAGAACAAACATGGAGGAGCTGGCTGAAGAGACTTGGCATTGCTGTGGCCAGCTACGTTCGCTATCCAATTACGTTTGAAGTTCTTTCGTTTCCATTTCCCACTCCCTGCTCTCGGTGTGTGTGTGTGTGTGTGTGTGTGATATGGAAAAAAGGCTAAAGGTAGCGGTAAAGCTAAAGCCAATAAACACGCAAATAAGCCGAGTCACGTTGAATCGAGTTTGAGTTGCCGTCGGTTTCTATGGCACCACGAAAGGGGTCAGTTCCATAAGGGAATACACACATTTTCGCCCATATCAAGTATACGCAGCGTAAGCCCTTCAATGCAAAGAAAGTCAAAGCGTTCTCCCAAGTTTTTGGATGGAGGTCGGGGCTACTTAGGCATTACTAACAAATCAATGCGAAACGCAAAGTCAAAGTCCCCAATCGGACTCTGTGGAGCAGCAAGGCTAAAGGTAGCACAAAGCGAGGCACTAGAGAAGCGCCAAAGGACTAGAGAGAAAGGCGAAAAAAAACAGAAAAGAAAAGGGTCACGAGCTATTTAAGTCCTCTATACTTTATGTACTTACGGAAGCGAAAACCTTTTTTTTTTTTTTTTTTTTTTTTTTTTTTTTTTTTTTTTTTTTTTTTTTTTTTTTTTTTTTTTTTTTTTTTTTTTTTTTTTTTTTTTTTTTTTTTTTTTTTTTTTTTTTTTTTTTTTTTTTTTTTTTTTTTTTTTTTTTTTTTTTTTTTTTTTTTTTTTTTTTTTTTTTTTTTTTTTTTTTTTTTTTTTTTTTTTTTTTTTTATTTTTTTTTTTTTTTCAATGCATTTTTTTTTTTTTTTTTTTTTTTTTTTTTTTTTTTTTTTTTTTTTTTTTTTTTAAAATAATTTTTATTTTTTTTTTTTTAAAAAATTTTTTTATTTTTTTAAAAAAAAAAAAAAAATTTTTTTTTTTTTTTTGGGGTTTTGGCTCACTGTAGCCTTTCTGCAATTTTTTAACCACTTTTTGATGATTTAACAGTTTGTTTTTTTTTTTTTTGCTTTTTTCGTGCAGGGAATGATTGGCAAAAGATTGGCAGAAAATTGAGGTGAGAAAATTGACATTTATACCTTTTTGGTCTTCGGGGTACTATAAGCTTATCATACCTCAATTTAACAGTTCAGTTTTGTATTGAAAGTTCTTTGGTTTTGATATTATTCGTGCATTGTGAGTGGACAATGTTGAAAATTATGTTGAAAAGCTTTGAAAGTTTCACGAAATATTGTGCACTCTTAAGTATTTCTACTTTTTTACACGATATAATACTTTTATAATAGTAAAACTGCCCTACAATCTTCTTTATTCAACTTCAAAAGATGACATATCGTTAATCACAAAGAAAACCACAGAAAATTAGTGTAATAATAAATTAAATACACTATATGGATACTCTTAAAGAAAATCATACTGAACTATTCTATTCTTCCACTTCAGCAAGTATTTCATGCAGTCATTTTCAGAGATCTTAAAAGATATTTAAAGATTAAAAAGTGCATTTTTTAGAGATATTCAAACAATTTATCTACATATTTATACAGCTTTATGGAGCCTACAGAAATGATAAAGAGTTATACCTAAAAAGAAAATCGTTGAAACTGAATTACATTCAATCTTTAACGAGAAGATTCATGTAGAAATTTACTCTTAACTCCCCAAGAAACTCTGTACTTTACAACACTCTACGAAAGATAAAACCCTTTCAGATCTAATAGATATTCTGCCAGTAGCTCTATTTGGGCTATATCGAATTGGTACGACAGTTTATAAAGGCTTAACAATTTTCTATGCAATTTTTCTTTTAATTTTTCTTTCCCCTTCACATTTGCAGCAGTTTTTGGTATTTTTCTTGGTTTTTTCTTGAATTTTTCTTGGATTTTCTTGATGTTTTAGTCGCACTCTCAGAACTTTTAAATCGAGTTCCAAAGATTTGTGCAAATTTCCGTGAGAATTCTTTTCGAATTTCGCCATCTGATGGTACTGCAACAATACGAGAGGCATCTCCCTCCCTCTCCCTGCTTTTCCTTGCCCCTCCTGTACGCTTGAGAAGCTGCCACATCACGCGTGAAAATGCGCAAACTTTATGCAAACATTTCAGACGTGAATTTGCCGAGTTTAGAGTTGGCTTTTTTCCGCTAACTTAGGAATGCCGCCAGCTACTTTCAGCGAGATACTTTTCTAGATGTTTTCGTAGATACTTTCGTAGATACTTTCGCAGATACTTGCTGCGATTGCACTTACCTGGACGCCTGGCTAAATATTCCGCTGAGATTTGCCGCCTGCCTGCTTGCCTATGTCCGTGTGTGCCCGAGAGAGATAGAGATAGATGCAGAGCTTGATAGATAGATAGAGAGAGACAGAGCGAGCGATGGAGCGAGTGGGGGGAAGAGTGTGTGCGGTAGAGTGTGTGAGTAAGTGACGCTGCTCTTGTTGTTGTTTTCGTTTCCGTTGAAATGATTTATGTTGTTGTTGTTGTTGTTGTTGCCGCTGCTGTTGTTGTTGTTGTTGATTAAAGAAATCCGTTAAGAAGAGCGAGCACCAGACACATAGACAGAGTTTCTGCAAAGTAAACGAAGCTTATGTAAGTAGAGTGCAAGAGAGACAGATAGATAAAGGGATAGAGAGAGAGAGAAAGAAAGAGAGAGAGATGGAGAGCGGAATAGTTGGGTTTTAATGAGTTTGCATGCTTGGAACCTTGCGATAACACGAGAACCTATTGACATTGCAACTAATTTCAGCACACACACACACACACACACACATGGGGAGACACACACATGCACATGCTTAAAAGCCTATTGTGTGCGCCTCTGTGTGCGTGTGTGTTTGCTTTTTATTTTATTTTTTTTCGTTTTTTCGTTGTTTTTATCGATATTTCTTTATTAGGGTTTCTTTTATGCGGGCGTGCACGTAAGTGCCCATTACCAGAAAAGGGAGGTAGGGCACACTCACACACACACACACATGCACAACACTCAAGCACACACACACACACACGCTCAGCATTTTACGTAACACGCGCTGCTAACTGATTTAATCAAATTTCTTTTCTTCTTTTTAAGAACTTTGACACATTTTGGCCGCATACAGCGCCACCCCCACCTCACCCCTCCCACCCCTGGCGCACGCGACACTCGTCTTGACTTGTCTCAACTTGTAATCAGAAACAGTTAAATTGTTTATAATTGAATTAGTTGTTGTTTTTGTTTGTTTCTGCCCTGCACTTTTGCACTGCGAGCTGAGTGAGTGTGTGTGTGTGTGTGTGTGTGTGTGTGTGTCAGCGTGTGTGTATGTGCGTGCGTGTGTGTGTCGCTGCGTGTGTTTCATTATGTGCCCTGTCTCTGCATATACATAATATACACCTGCACGCACACACACAGAGACACACACACATGCAGGCACGTCTATTGGTATTTTATTTAATACTTTTGCTTTGGCACTTTACTTCTTTTTTTCTTTATTTTTTTTTTTTGCTATGCTTTATACGGCGCCTCTTACTTCATGCTATGTTCGCACTCTTCTGTGTCGCACTGCCGAGTTCCCTACATGGAAAACTCGGCCCGATGAGCGACGCCGATGCCCCGACGCCGTTGCCGATGCTGCCGACGTTCACAGCTGGCGCTGGCGTCAGCATCGGCGTCGCAGCCAGCAAGGCGCCTAAATTACAGCCACAACAACAACAACAACAAGAGCAACGAAAGCAGCCTAGAAAACACTCAAGCGCGTCTCGCTCACGAAGCTTTTGCGCGCGCTCTCTCTCTCGCTCTCTCTCTCTCGCTCTCTCTGCCCGCACGCTATGCAAATGTAGCGCACTCAGCTTTTGAGTGGTAACGCCACGCGTGCCAGCTAGCTGTGCTGCTCTAACGCATGCAGGCCAGGACAGCGAAGTGCTCAAGGCGCTCAAAACAGTTGGCGCCGTTGGCAGCGAGCGCGGTTGTTGTTGTTTCCGCCAGGACATGTACATAGCACGCGGGTACGTGTACGTGCGTGTGTGTGTGTGTGTGTGTGTGTGTGAGTTGGTTTTGGCTTTTTAACTAATAATATATTTATCTGGCGTCGCCGTTTGCCGTCGTCTTCGTCTAAGTCTACGTCTATTACATAATTCGCGCTCGCGCTCAGCCTGCTCTCTCGCTCTGGCGCTCTCTCGCTTCAGCTTTGCTCCTGGCTTGACTTTTTGACTTTGAAATAAAAACGCTTCGCGCTGCCTACTTTGGCGCGCCTGCGCCGGCAGCGCAGTCGCCGCACACAACTACACGCACTCTACGTGCTATTGATTTGTTGTTGTCATTTTAGGCCGCTGTTGATAAGTTAAAACATATGGCAAAAGAGTTGTGCGTGTGTTCGTGTGTGTGTGTGTGCGGCCTAAGGCTTTGTTTGCCCTGTCACTTGCCATTAGCCAAGTTCACGCGTGCGTGTGTGTGCGTGTGTGTGCGTGTGTGTGTGTGTGGCGCACTCGTAGACAAAGCGGCAGCCACAACTTTTGCGGCGCATCGGAAGCGCACAGCTTGAACGAAGGAAATTGCAAAGTTCTCGCCACGTCCGTTCTCGTCCCGTCGTACCACCCCCCGCCCCTCCCCCTACCACGCACCACCTTCGCACGGAAAGACAAGTGCATCAATTTGCCGCAAGCAGGAGGCGTGGCGCAGCTGCTGGCCAAGCTGAATTCTAATTAGTATGATATAAATCCGAACAAATGCCGCACTTTATTGTTTTGCACTCCATCAATTACGTCTGCTTAAGAGAGCGAGCGCCCCCACTGCCGCACACGCTCTCTTGCGCTCGCCCTCGCTCTCGCTCTGTCGCTCTTATCGGCTGGCGCTGACGCTGGCGCTGGCGTTGCCAACTGCTTTATATACCAATCAATTATATTTGCTGCGCTGCTGCGAGTTTCAACTTATTTTTCGCCACAAATTGCTTATTACATTCCTTTACACTCGCGCACCGCCCGCCCCCCCCCTGCTGCCGAGCTACCTGCGCGCCAGTGCTGCTGCTTGAGATGAATGTCACGTAGTGGCCGCAAGTGAATTGCGTCCGTCGGATAATGCGAAGGCGACGCGACGTAGACGGCGACGGCGACTGCGACGGCGACGGCGACGTAGTACTTTGTTTTATTTTTTACATGCGTTGAAATTTTTCACTTGATTATTGATGGCACGCTACGGGACGCCGCTGCTGCTGCTACTGCTGCTACTGCTGCTTCGGGGCTTACCTACAGCCGTTGAGGGCATCGCAACACTACGAAACAGCGCGAATTTGTCTGCCGTGTTAAGCGGCAGCGCTGCCAGCAGCAGCAGCAGCAGCAAAAACAACAACAACAATGTGTATACATATAAAAAACCTTTGACTCACTGCAGAACTGAACGAAAAAAAGCAACATACGCACACACACACACACGCACACATCGAAAATGCCCAAAACTGTTATCTTTGTGTCTCCCAAAACATTGGCAAAAGCAAAGAGAACGTGCGAGCGCGCGTGCGAGCGAGAGCGCACATGCTGGCATGCAGGCCAGCACGGGACAGCAGCAGCAGCTGCTGAGAGCGGCGGCGGCAGCGAAGAGCGAGGCAGAGCGAGAGAGAGAGAGCGCGCCGCTCAATTCGCCGCCCACTGCTGTCACTTCTGACAGCTGACCCCATACGAAAGCGTTGCCAACTGACCAAAAAGTGAGAGAAGTGAAGAGCGCGCGATACAAATACAGCACACACACACGCACACGCACTCTCTCACACACACGCACACGCGTGCAACGTTATTAAAGCTCGCTAGACAAAAGCTGAGGCTGGAGGTTTAAACAAGGCTAGGAAAATAGATTAACAAATGCATTTTTACAGGATGCTGCTGTTGATTGATCAACAAATTTTGGCTTTCCGGCGGCTGTGTCTAATTTCCACTTCGCCGTGCTCCGTTGTTGTTGTTTTGATTTTATGGCAGTGTTCCGCTTGTAAACACACGTACACACAGACACACACTGACGCACGAACCGGAAGATGTGGAGCGTACGCAGAGCGCTGATAAAACAGACTAAGGCAAAGGCAAAAGGCCTCAGCTCCGAGACACTGTGTTTACCCAAAAAGCGTTTTCGCTCACCTGCCCACTTACCTGCCGCGCCAGTTGTACAGGTGTGCGCGCGCGCGTTCTCACACATGCATGTGTGTGTGTGCGTGTAAGAGGCGTATAGGTAATTTATATAAATTATTTAATTAAGCCATGTACGTCAGCACGCGGCGCAGAGCCCATTATTTAGATTAAAATCAAACCCATTACGTTTTATGCCACCTGTCTTCCTGCGGCTCCAGAGCTGCTTTTCGCATTCCTACACCATCGCCCCGCCCCCCCCAAGCGAACTCCTACGACATTTGCTTAGGCCCGTTTGGTGCGTCTATTGGTTTTGTTATGATTGTTTTCGGCATTGCCTTTTGCCGCCTCGTTCGGCGCTCGCAGCAAATTGGCCACATTTGGCGCGTGCCAGCACTTTCAGCTTAGCTGCTTGCTCTAATGACTGTGGGGAGTTCGAAGGCGGATGCTGATGCAGCAGCAGCCCTCGGGGCTTATCCCCAGCGGATGTTGGCCGGGCATAACAATTATTGTCCTGTCGAAATATTAATACACTCGCTGTCGCAATTGATTGTGCGTAGATTAGTACTCGGCGAAATGGAAAAATACCTAAACCGAAAAAGTGCTGAAAATAATAATCCGTTGGGCACGCCCTAGCTTGACTTTCAAAATATTTGATGGCATACTTTCGAGCGCGCGCCGAGCTTTGGCTTTGGCTTGCGCAGCGCGCGCAAAAGTATGCTACGCGTAACCGAGCAAATATTGCCCAAATAATACAGTAATTATAATACGAACTAAAAAAAATATAACTACACTGTGCGTACCAAGCGAAAATTAGCGAGTTTAATTCGCCGTAGCTTGGCGTTGGCAAATAAGTGTAGCATGCTTTCAAGCGCGCCATGTAAATGCGCGCTGGCTTTTTACATGCGCGCCCGCAAGTATGCTACACGCCGAGCAGACTGACTTAATTACACTTTACAGTTTACAGTTTAAATTACAGCACACGCTTGCTCGCCGAGTGCACTAATTAGTCGAGCTTAGTGACGACGAACAATGTAAATCTAGAGTGACCGTATTTGATAAGCAAACACAGCAAGACAGACAGAGATAGAGAGAGAGCGAGCTGTAAAAGTTTTGTGAACTTTTAAAGAGGCGCCGCCCGCGCAGCGCAGCGTTAACTTTATCTGCTAGCCGGCTCGCTATTGTTTGACTTTTGTTCCGCCTGCTTTGAAATTGAACGCGTCGCCTGGACGCGTAATGGAGCAATCGCACTTAGCGGAGAAATTGATTTCTTTTATTGCACGGCAAATGGCGCGCCGCAATGATAAAGAAGTCAATTTGCCCACGCTCTCGCTCGCTCTCTCTCTCTCTCTCTTTCTCAACGAAATAATAATAATAATGCTGCAAATAATAATAATAATGATGTGCTTGATAGTAATAATGCTGCAGATAATAATAATGATGTTCGGGATGCTGATATCCAGTGACAGCGCGAGGCCGCTGCTCGCTGCTCGCTGCTCGCTTCTCGCTGCTTCCCAGGGGAAGGCTCAAGCGAGGTATCCGGCTTTGGTATCCGCTGTCGTACGGCAGCTACTGCTTCCACTAACACCCACTCCCTCTCCCTGCTCGCGCTCGTCAATCAATGCGAACTCAAGAGCTGCCGCCTGCCCTCCCGCCGCCCCCTCTGCCAAAGATGACAACTAAACTTCACTTCACCCGCAGACAAAATGTCATTTTGCGGCAAAGTCCAACTTTGTGCGGTGTGCAAGGCAGCCAGGGGGGAGGGGGAAGTAGTAGTGGCAGGGGAGGTGGCAGGGGAAGGCGTGTGGGGGGAGGTGGCGTGGTCGCAGTGGCTTAATTTAAAACGGTTTCATGTTGTGATTTTGACAAATGATAATTTTTTTTGCATGCATGCGCCTCAATGCGTGTGTGTGTGTGAGTGAGCCTGCCTGCCGCTGTGTGTGTGTACATTTGTATATGTGTGTGTGTGTGTATGCGTTGCTTTGTATGTGTTTGTCAGGCAATGTGAGATAGCTTTTGTGTTTGGCATGTCATCCGAGCTACAAGTACGCTATCTCTTCCCCCTACCTCATCCCCTGCCCAGCCGCTCTACTCCCACCCACGCTTCCCCTACCACCTCGCACTGCTGCTACCCCGCACCCCCCTGCCTGCCACGCTTTCACGGTCGCTCACTGCGAGTCTGTAATTTTGTAGTGGCCGATGAGTTGGCACAATACGCGAGACAGATAAACGCCCACAGCCTCCCTCCTCTCCCCCTGCTCGACCCACCTCAACACAGAGTGCAGAGTGTGTCAAAGGGTCGCTAAGTAAGTAAGCTGCCACACACACACACACACACACACGCATACACACACACTCGCCTTTCGCCTTTCTATAGAGAAAAGTTTCAGTTTCAGTTTGAGTATATCAAAAAATACAAAAAAACAAGTTGGAAAGGCTACAGTCGAGCTGACTCGACTGTGATATACCCGCTACAATTCTTCGGAAAAACACGTGCCAAATGTGAACAATGCGTTCTTGCTTTTTATTTCTTTCCGTCTCTAATTTGTTTTGCCTATGCAAGTTCCACTCGATTCTTATTGGATGTTGCCCTTTGCTTTTATTACTCTGCAGTTATAAATTATGCATGTGTGATAGAGACGCCTATACATACATACATATATGCTGCCTCACAATACATCTCAACATATCTAATTAGATTTGTCGTTTGTATTTTGTGTTGCTGCTCAATGTCTCTTTCGATTCTAAGTGGCTTTAAATATACTAAAAATTTATTTTGAATTTTGCAACACACTATAAAATAAAAAAAAATATAAGATACAAAAAAAATAAATTTAAGTCGCCGCGGCACACCCAGGAGTTGAACTCCGGACCTCTCGCTTAACAGTCAACTACCATCACCACTCGACCACTGCACTTCTTTCGCAATAACCGATAAAATTGCACCATGAATATTTTCGGTGCACATAATTAAAAAAAAAAGTTGCCACATAATTTAAAAAAAAGTTGCCACATAATTAAAAAAAAGTTGTCTGCTGCTGGTGTTGAACTCGGGTACTAACATTAGGAAAAACCGACACAGGCACATGGCCACAAGGCAATACTATTTCTTGAATATCTTCCTTATTTATCGGCCGATCTTATTGAAACTTTCGCAACACGCCCGGATGGTGGTTTTTATCACATGGATAAAAAATGAATGCTGTAGAGCTATATTTGCAGCTATTATCGATTTATTATCGATTTTTGGGGGCGGATGGAGGCGTGGCAAAAATCCAAAATAAACTTGATCTGCGGGCATAATTAACACATATTGTCTCCAAATTTGGTAGCTCTAGCTCTTATAATAGCTGAGATCTAGGTTTTCATACGGACAGACAGACGGACAGACGGACAGACGGACAGACGGACAGACGGACAGACGGACAGACGGACATGGCTATATCGACTCGGCTGTTCATGCTGATTCAGAATATATATACTTTATGGGGTCTGAGATGTCTCCTTCTGCCTGTTACAAACATTTTCGGTTGGCACAAAGTTATAATACCCTTATACTCTTCGAGTAGCGGGTATAAACACTACGTACAGGCCTCGTTTCAGCAGCATGTACAATGGGAGGAAGAGCATCATTTATTATGTTTTTTTTTTATATGCTGCACTGCATTGAAAATGTATGAAAAGCGATTTATCTGATTTATGCAAATGCATTTGTTCACCTTCGGCTTTAATAGCCTGTTGTAGGTGGTTATTTCCGTATTGCGGCGTGTATAAACATGCGTGGGTCTCGGTTGTTATGCGTGTTTGAGTGCGCAAATTTGGTAGGTTTAATGGCGTATATAATCTAATAATTTTGGCATGTTGAAACCTTAAGCGGCCGCGTGCAGATCGACGAAAAAAAAGGAAAAAACAAAAGAAAATTTCAGTTAATAATGCAAAAAGCAGGTGGAATACTAAGTTCTTCCTCTATAATTATGTAAAATAAAATTAACTAAAGAAAATAATTAATGAAAATTATGAAAATAAATAAAGAAATAAAAAAAAAATGAATGAAACAATATATATAATCTTAAATCTAATAATAATAAAATATATGATCTTAAATCTATACTTATATAAAATGCACTCTAAACACTAAGATGCCTCTTCCTATTTGCAACTTGCAACTTTAATTTCTCAGCGCCAACATGCCAATCTGTTCCACAGTGCCCGGGCAAACAGAGAAACCTCCTGCATCGGACAGACAAGCGGGCTGTGCCAGGACAAGCAATCAACGGCCACCAGGCAAGGGCCAACAAGCAGGCAGCTGGAAAACGAGCGAGGAGCGAGAAGCGACAGCTAGCAAAATGTTGCAACAATTTATTGATTTAACAACAGCAGCAGCAACAACAACAGCAACAGGATAGAAAAGCAAATGGGGAGATAAAAATGGAATACGGAAAGGAGAATCGACAAAGCGCCATTGCCATGGTTGCGCTCGTCTGTTGACGTTGCCTAGAAATGGGATTGGTATTGGGATTTGGTTGGTATTGGGATTGGAATCAAAGCTCAACCGGCTCAGTCGGCATGTGGTCGAAACCAATAAAGCTGGCAAATTGACCAAATGTGTATAAACGGCCGGCAACATGTCCGAGAGTATAAACAACAATCGGCACGGCGATAAAATTGCACTCGAATTGGAAACTTACGATGCCTGCCCTGGCCCCGGCCCCGGTCGCAGTCCCAGCCCCAGCCCCAGCACCTGCCCCTGGCCCGGCTTCGCAGCGCAAATTCTGCAGGCGTCGACGCACAGCGTCAGCCTGGACTGGACACCCTTTGCCGGCGCTCAGGTCTACAGCATCGAGCGGTATCACAAGCGCAGGGGTTGGCAGCGCGCTGCCTGGAGTGTGGACTGCACCCAGTCCGTGGATCAGCTGGAGGAGAACTTTGGCTATCGCCTACGGGTCAAAGCGCTGCAACAGTCTGCCGATGGATCGCACTACGAGGCGCTTGCCATCTCGCCGGACATCGTGGTGAGCAGCAGCTGTGATTACTCTAATGCAGGCCGGGCACTTAGCCTGATGACATCGCCGATTGGCTGACGAGCTGCGAAATTGAACAATTTTATGGGAAGCAGTTGGATAATAGGACGATTGAGTGAGGAGGGTCGCAATTGAGGTAGCTTTTGCAGGCATTAAATTGAAAATGTATCTTA
The DNA here is from genome assembly GCA_018151445.1 of Zaprionus inermis. Classification (NCBI taxonomy): domain Eukaryota; kingdom Metazoa; phylum Arthropoda; class Insecta; order Diptera; family Drosophilidae; genus Zaprionus; species Zaprionus inermis. The sequence continues at coordinate 501,093 of JAECXD010000673.1, read as the reverse complement.
AAGCTATTTTACGTATTTACTAGATGTACAAGATACTTTTATATCCAATAGATACTTTTGTATCTATAAGATACTTCTTCATGCACAAGATACTTTTGCATCCACAAGATTATCTTTAATCCACAAGATACTTTTGTATCCATAAGATACTTTTGTACCTATAAGATACTTTGTCATTATAAGGTATTTCTGTATCTGCAAGATACTGTTCATGCTCAAGATACCTTTGTATCCACAAGATACATTTGTATCCACAAGATACTTTTGCATCCACAAAATAATCTTTAATCCACAAGATACTTTAGTATCTATAAGATACTTTTGTATCCTTAAGATACTTAAGTATCTACAAGATACTTTTATATTCATATATACTTTTGTATCTACAAGATTTTTTAACATTTATAAGATATTTCCGTATCTGCAAGATACTTTTTCATGCAGAAGATTCTTTTGTACTTACAAGATACTTTCTTATCTAAAATATATATACACAAGGTACATCTGCATCTATAAGATACTTTATCATGCAGAAGACAGTGTTGTACCTTTAAGATAGTGTTTCTCCAAAATATTCCTTTGTATCCACAAGATACTTCTGTATCTACAAGTTATATTTGTATTCAAAGTACTTCTTCTGTATCTTGAAGATACTCCTGAATATTGAAGATGGTTTTGTATCTCATAAGTTCTTCTTAAATTGTGCTGCCCTCCAGCAATCCCAACTTGCACTTTCGACTAAGCCTAAAAGCAGGCAACACAAATTCCGCTGAACTTATCAAACATTTTGGAGAGCGCAACTGCTGCGCAGACAGCGGAATCTTGGTTAATATTTAAACGCTCACCATGAATATTCATGCAACATCAGATTGCAGCAGTGCTGTAGGAGGGGTGTGGAGGGGGGGGTTAGGAGGCTGAGAGTAGGCTGGCTGCTGTTGCTTTACGACCTTAACTCAAACCGGCAAAACCTTGCTTAATCCTCGCCAGGCTTGCACTGAGGCCGCACTGCCGTCGACAAATTGTTTGCATCGCGCCATACGCAAATCGCAGCAGTTCCTGGTGAAGCGCATGCTACGTCGCCGTCCCAGCCTGCTCGACTATCCCGGGCCCAACGGTTACCTGCCGCTGGCCAATGCAATTATGCAGGGCGAGATGTGCGTCATCGATGTGCTGCTCTCCGCCGGAGGCAGCGTGCAGCTGGGCAATCCGCAAAACGGACGCACGCCGCTGCACGTAAGTGAATAAACTCAGTTGGCAACACAGTCTCCCCTCTCTCTATCTCTCTCTCTCTCTCTCCCACTCTCTCTGTCTGCCCTCAGCTGGCTTTCTACCATGGCCATCTGCCCTCGGCACGCATCCTGCTGAACAAGAAGGCGCAGCTGGAGGCGACCGACTGCAATGGCATGACGCCGGCCCATTTTGCAGTCGATGCCAACCGGCTGGAAATGGTCAAGTTTGCACTGGACTCGGGTGCCAATCTGGAGGCCAGAGATGCCGGCCACTGGACACTGTTAATGCGTGCAGGTGAGCTCCCCATACCCAGCCCTTCACTTGCCGCACTAACCACAAACTGCCGCAGTCATCATGGATGCCAGCCTGGAGCTTATCAAGCTGCTGGTCACACACGGCGCCGAGCTGGAGGCGCGGGATGCGCTGGGCAAAACATGCTACGATTTGGCGCGCCTCTACGGACGCAACGCGGTTGCGGATTACTTTGAGAAGGTGCGGCGATTTCGTCGGGCCAAGTTGCAACCGCATGCCGCGCAAGAGGATTAACTGCGCACACTCTCGTTCCTTGCTCGCTTTTATTCCACAACTTATTCAAATACAATTCAATGGATTCTCGGTCTGGTAGCCGCACGAGTAGATGTTGAAGAAGTCCACGTTCTGCTTGAGTCCCACGTAGAAGACATGCTCGGCCAGCTCCTTGCCGAACTCGCAGAAGTTCTGCGCGTAGAGCGTGAAGAAGAGACGCTTGTTGCTCAGCTTGCGTGCCCGCAGTATATCGTTCTCCTGGTCGAAGATCTCGCGATGCGTGGCGTTCGCTGAGATCCAGTTGCTGTAGTCCTGCCACGCGAAACGGAAACTCTTCAGATAGATTACGGCCAGCATGCGCGCCTCGTCCAGCACGTTCACGTACGGCGGCAGCTTGAGGCACTCGACCTGCTCGCGGAAATGCGTCCAGTCACGCTCACGCTCGGTCACGTTGAAGAGCATCATATAGAGATGCACACCGAATGTGGGATAGTAGTAGGACATGGGTTTGCTGCGACTCTGATAGAGATACAGACTCCAGTCGAGCATGGTACGATGCACGCCCAGCTCGTACGTTGAGTTCAACTTCCGATGCGCCTCCAGATTGCGTACATTATGCTCGTAGCTTTGCCGGTAGATCCGCAGCGGTTTGTACTCGCGATTCAGATCACCCGAGTGGAAGTAGAGACGCGGTGTACGGAACTTGGCGGCATAGTTGCTCAGCTTGTTGCGCAACGGCAACGCATTCGAACCGAACATGGTCTTGGTGTGCATCACAAACCGTTCGAGCAGTCCCAGAAAGTCTTGCAGCTCGTGCGAGCTGCTCTCGACGAGGTCCTTGGTAATGATGTAACCGAACACCGGCTTGAAGTACTCGAAGGTCTCGCGGTAGCAGTCCTGCAGCGATTTCAGCATGTTGCACGATATGAAGAAGTCGATCAGCTTCTGCTTTGCCTCGAAATTTTCGGTATCGTTTTCCAGCTGCGTCAGCAGTTCGATGAGGTCGCTCATCTGCGGCTGGTGGCCTGTGGAACGGAAGGGAGAGAGAGAGAGAGCGATAGAGTATGAAATATCAATAAATCTATCATATTGCAGGAAAAGGAGCGACGTTTGTGCTAGATTTGTTGACAGTTCATGAATATATATGCACAAATGTAGAAAATTATAAAGATATAGTATAGTTTGATATAAGTCTAACTCTGCGTAAACGCAGCGACAAAGCGCCAGAGACAATTTACAGACTGTTCAAGAATATATATGCATATAGAGCAAACATATGCTATAGTCACAAACCAGGACTAACAGCTTAAATATACTTAAATGGTAAAATAAAACGCACAACTGAAATAGTAAAAAGTAAATCACATCGCAGATATCTGCACTATATGAACATATATCCCATATACCCACCCATAATCGAGAAGAGCGGCCTGTTACGACTGCACACGTAGTCGAAGTAACTATCGCACGCGTATTTCTCCGAGTTGATGGACAACTCCAAGCGCGTGGCCAGCTGGTTCAGCTCCTGGATGCGCAGCTCGGACAGATGGCCATAATAGGGTATCTGCGTCTGCACCAATATCCAGCAGCTGCAGCACAGCAGCGCAGCAGCAGCAAGTTGCATGTTTCACTTCACTTTCTCCAACTATTCGGATCGGGCTTTAGCTTTGCGTCTCAAACGCGCAACGAAACGAACTGAAGAATGCGCCAAGCCAGCGCGAGTCTATCGCGTCGGGCATCCGCTTGTGGTTGCTTAAGCTTAGCGGGAGGTGGAGGAGGGGGGCACGATAAGAGCCCTCGCGAGCGTATCAGCAGCAGCAGCAGCAAATTGCGCTCCCGCTGTGCGCTTGACTTAATTATACCCTGTAAGCAGAACAAGGCGCAAGGTGTATTAGAATTTTTTGAAATTATTTTGCAAGCAATTATTTTTAGAGCTGCGAACTTTTTACTGCTTCTAGCTTTTGCAATACCCTGTAAATTGTTACAAAATAAAAATAAATTATATATTTAATATATTTTTAAATTTTGTTTATTTTTATTCCTCTTAATATTAAGCTAAAGGGTATCTGCCCGTCGAACAGGCAGTTCTGCACAACTCGAGCTTGTTTTGCTCAGTCTCAAGTGCTCGCTCCGGTCAGCTTGTAGACATCGGTGCGTCGCTGCTTGTGCAGCGGAATCTGGCGACGCACATCGTCAACCATGTCGAAATCTGGAGAAGATTAGGTTTTGGGCTTAGCGTAGCGCGGCTGCTTGAACCTCATTCGATTAACCTACCAATTTGCTCGACTATCAGCTCGCGCCCGATGCCCGCCTCGCGCTGCACACGCGCCCACGGATCGACTATCATGGAATGACCGTAGGCCACATAACCGGACATATTGTTGCGGGCGGGCGAGCAGGTGACCACGAACAGCTGATTATCTGTGGCACGCGCACGCTGCAGCAGCTCCCAGTGTAGCGGGCCCTGGCAGATGCAAAAGGCCGAGGGATACACTATCATCGAGCAGCCTGTCCGAGGCGGGGAGGTAGTTAGAGATTAAGTGAGCGAGCAGCTGCCTCCCGACTTACCCAGGTTGCGATAGAGACGCGCCAGCTCGTCGAAGCGCTTGTCGTGGCATATGCCCACGCCGACCTTATGGCATCCAATTTGCACCACGGTCGGCTCGCTGCCCGCTGTCAGTGCGAGCGACTCGTTGAACTGCACGCCACCCAGCTGCTCCGGCTCCATGTTGATGTCGAAGAGATGAATCTGCACGTTGCCAGGGCGAGAGAGAGAGAGAGCGTGTAAGCCGAGGTCAAGTCGCACTGCACTAATTAGCCCGCTCCCGCTCAGCCTCACTCACCTTGCGATGCCTGCCAATCAGCTTGCCACTGGGCGACCACACGGTGCATGTATTGAACAGCTTGCCGGCCGCATCGCGCTCTATAAGGCTGCCGGCTATTATGTAGATGCTCAGCTCTTGGGCCAATCGCGACAGTTGCTGACAGGTGGCTCCGTCCGGCACGCGTTCGGCGTACTTGGGAAAGTCCTCCACGCTGTACGGCGCATTGAAGCTCTCCGGCAGTATGGCCAGCTGCAGCTTGGGATTTGCCGTCTTCAGCTCCCTGATGCTGTGCAGTGCGTGGCGCACATTCTCCACCACGTTTCTGCCCACAGGCAGCTGCAGTATGCCCAGCGTAAGCTCTGCGAAGGAGAAGAAGAAGGAGAAGGTTGAGCAGCGTAGCGTAGTACGTCCATTGGGGCTTAATTAGCTATCCCTGGGATTAGGCCTCCAGCTACTGCTACTACTACATACTGTTGTCCATCTCCAGCTGCCTTGCTCGTTGCCAGTTGCCAAGTGATGTGCTCGCAGCGGAGGATTCCAGCATTTATAGCTCGACTTCTACTGCACCCAATCGGCTTATCAGGCACTCGGCCTTTCCATATATGTGCTATATATATTGTTTTCGACTTGAAATCGCTATATTGCCCGCTAGTAACTGTTAAATAGACTAAGCACCTTCGATGCACTCGAAGAAATAGACGTGTACTTAGGCTGTAACCCAAAGCAATTAAATTCGCTCAGATTAATACGCCTATCTACATTAAAGAGTCAATCTCGACTATTATAAGAGCAAAGTTTACCAAATTAGGGACTAAGGCTCTTAAATACTATACCTAAAATAATTTTATTTTAAATTTGCAGTGGCATGCCAGTTATTCAAGAAATTAAAAACAAAAGAACCCAACAAATTAGACCCAAAATAATATTCATAAATATAAAAGCAAAGAATTTACAGGTACAATGGGCTATTATTATTTCTATATAGTAAAACTTACTCAAACAATTTCGCAAATACAATATATACTTTTATTTAATAAGCATTTCTTAGTATTCTCAGTGTGTCTTTCTTCTAATCTCAGCCTTCCTATCCTCCCCACGTACAATTACAATATTATTAGCCTCTATAAGTTAGCAACAGGTAGGTAAACAAATCAAAAATATATGATATATTATGCTGTCTATAATATTTACTAATTTATATGCTAATTTCATTTGCTTTGATTTCACCCAGAACTCTTATCAGGGTACTGGGAGAATCTAGAAAAATTATTATTATTATTGACTTCGCATTGAGCGTTTGCTTTTGTTTTAATCTTTCCATCGCTAAATAAAACCCAATTATAAAACGCTTTAAATTAATTTCTCAGCAAATTATTAATAATTATTGCAATCAATTTAAAAGTTTTGTTTACCTTTTCAGTCAAACCGAAACTGGTAAAAGAAACTTTTTGCCGGCAAAATTTCGGCAAAGTTAACGCCTCGGACTTTGGCGCTTTGCGCTTTGCGAACGATTTCGTTTACATAATCCAAAAGTTTCGTGATGAACGAAAATTAACGTACACATTATTACCGAAAGTTTGTTGCACAGTGTGAAAATTGCTACGAAAATGGCGTGCCAAGCTTTGATGTGTATTATAAGGTATTTACTCATTATCAGACTGAGCTGAATTAGTTTAACTCAAAGCTTGCATTATTAAATAATGTGCATCTAGTCGATAGAGCTTCGTTATTTGCAGGGTATTCCTAAGCAGGGAATCATCAGTCTATTTTCAAGGCATTGATTGCAAACTAATTAAAGATTATATTTATGTCTTTGCTCCTGAACTAAAAACTATATACTATAGAAATCTCGCTTCGCTTCAGTTGTCTCGCACTTTACTCGACCGACTGAATAACCGCTATAAACGACATGGCAGCTCGCAAGATCTGCAATGAAATCCATTAATTATATGTATATTCGACCATCAATCGTTATTGATTACCGCCAGAAAGTTAGCCAGGGATGCCTCGTAGAAACCAGCCTTGATTAGCGTCAGTCGCTGTGCGCGATGCATGATGAAGGTCAAGGAACGACGCTGGCGCGGCGTGGCCTGATACCAATTGCAGGTTTGCACAGCCACGGCCACCTGCAGGCTCTACATATCGAAGAAATTATAATATTATATATATCCATGGCTCGAGTGGGTGCCCACTTACCTCCACCTTGATTATCTCGCCGCCGTAGCAATAAATGAAGAGTTGTATCATTATCGAACAGAAAAAGGAGAAGTACACGAGCAGCGCCATTATCTGACCCATGTGCTATAAAGATGCGAATATTATATACTATAAATAGGGACAAGAAAACTATAAAAATCTTAAAAAGAAATATCGATAGTTTTGTTGATAAAAACCGGGTTTTGTTAAAGATTGTTACACAATTTACAATTATACTATCTTTAGTAAAGCATAATTTCACAAAACTTTGCAAAACTATCGATAACAGTAGAAAAATAATCATAGAGAAGGCAGAAGCTACCAATACCAAATTACTATCGATAGTAACTCGCCACATATCGATATTTATACGCACCGTCATAATCTGATAGATAATAACGCCCACTTGAATGGACGTAATAAAGAACTGTCCGAAAACGATGGGCGTGTAGATCAGGCGCAGCTCCTTGGCCAGTCCCAGAAGCTGCACATGATACTCCACAACCTGGATGAGCTGGCGCTGCACATGCCGCTCCGTCCTATCGAATGCCAGCTGCTCGATCTGCATCTGCAGTTCCTGGAAATGGGCACGCAAATTGATTGCGAACGAGATAAAGAGTCCGTCCACGGCCGAAGCGTAGAGCACAACGCCAACGGTAGCAAAAAAGGTGTAGATGAAGCCCACCTCGTAGCCCGGACTGTCCACATCATTAAACGGGAATCTACACAGAGAATCGTTATGCAAAGTATCCTCAAAGTATTCAACTGACTCACTTCATGGGCATGGGCAACTCGCGAATATATGGCACACCGCGCCATTTGCTGGCCACAATCTTGATTATCGGATCCAGCATGAAATAGAGTCCTGTGCAGGCACATGAGTAGCAATAGGCACGGCCCAGCCTGGCAGCCAGCTGGTTGGCTTGTTTCACATAGCCGGAGCCATCGGCCACACTCGGATGAGCTGCGGGAAAGTTGCGTAACATTATTAAAAACAAATCAGTTAAGTTTATGCGTAAACTAGGCGGATTGAATATACCCTATGCAGGGTGGCAAGGCGACTGTGGCAGGCAATAGCTGAGACGAGTTGTTATTGGTAAATCTACATTAAAGCGTAGTTCTCAGCTATTATAAAAGCTAGGCCTACGAAACTGCAGATAATGCTTCTTGAATATCAGATGCAGCTTATGCGTATTTAAAACTTGAAGTATCATGCGTTATTTTTGAAAGAAATTAAGTTAAACTTTAAAGTAAAGAGTAAAAATAATAGATAGCGTAACTATTAGTACAGCATACTCCACCCAATACTCATTGCGTATTTACTTTTCCGATATAAACGTCGAAAACTGTGCACGAGCTGCCAGAAGTTGCGCTTGTAGATGAGAAACGTGGATATCTTGATGACAGTCAGCAGATTGGTGAAGGCAACGCTCAGGCTGGCCGTCATCATTTCCATGTCGTCGTTATGGTAGACAATGTATGCGAGTAGGGGATACTCGGCGGAGATGACCAGCAGCAGCGAGGCCACGTGCCGCAGGCTAAGTGTCAGGCGAGCGCCGGAGATCTCCGTGTTGGTCTCGTTGTGCCCCATCAGACGCAGACAGTTCTCTTGCAATTGGAATAGTCGACCCATGACCTGACCCGGTTCGGTTCGTATTCTGTAACTGACAGCGGATTTGTCAGCTCGACTGTGCCCCTATATATAGAGAGCGGCAAGCCAAGGGGGGGGTGGCAAGTGGCGAGTGACGCTTTAATTATCGAGTCTCATTTTAATTAATTGGAGGCTTCGCTTCTGATTTATTTACCATTAATGCAACTAATAAGGGTGATTGGCAGGACCTGCGTTGAAATGTTGACATCGGAAATTATCATTGCGACACTAATTGGTCGAGACCCCTCGCACTCCCCTCTCTCAAGCCACGTGTACTCTATGTTTGTTGAAAGACGCTCTCGTTACATCAGACCTCAGTGAGAGTCGGTCGAAAGGCGGCGCAGACCACAGACCTTTGCGTTGCCCAAGGCCATCAAAACCTAATCAATGGCCAAAAACTCACTTGCAATTACATTTTCTACAATTTCCAGGTATTTTTTTAAAAGTTATTATGAGTTTATTATAGTGTTTGCACACTATAGAAATGCCAAGTCTTTCATAAGCGTCTCCATATCTATGGTCTGACTTTCAGCTTTTCTTTCAGCTAAGTTTCGCTGTGTTTGGTTAATTTTTTTATTAATTTTTAATTTTTATTAATTTGTACCTTTGAATATGGTCAAAAGAGGGCATAACTTTGTTTTCTAATTAGATTTCATTTTTAAACGAATTTCAGTTGGGGGAAACTTGTTTTCTTCGCTTTTGTTCTACTTTATTTAATCCGTAGTGTCGCTTCTAAGAGTGCTTAAATTGTGCCTTAATTAGAGTATTGATTTCCCTATCATCATACTCTATTTTGTACCGAAGCCGTTGAAGCTGTGTCTATATCTTTAATATGCTTTTAACCGCAAGTATTGAAATCGATTTGCGGCTATTAATCATTGTTAACTGATCTGAAATTTGGCTGCCCAACACCATGTTCCATTAGGAAATAACACGGTTGGTTTCTTGGAAAATCATGTGATCTACAGTTAAAGATCTGTTTTAATACACCTTGTAGCCTCAACCTTTCAAATACCAAATCGAATACCTTGCTGGGTTGTTTCATTTCTCGAAAGGCTTAACATTATCTTTGGAACCGGGAAAGTTATGCTGCGGGCTGCGCATGTCTCGTTGTCTACATTCACCTTGCTGTGCGGTCTGTCTGCGGGATACGTGCTCGTGGCTTCAGCCTCGACCCCGTAGATAATGACGACTTAATTAATAGTGAAAGAGCGGGACGAAGAGTGGGAGAGATTCGGAGATGCGGTCGGCGCTAACATAATAAATAATTACGAATTAAAAAAATAATTAATATTACGACGAGCCGAGGCTTGATTTAACAACGAAACAAAAATTTATTAACAACAATTTTGCGATGAGTTTGTGTGGGATTTAGTTGGGTTCAGCTCAACCGATTTAGAAATTGGGTGGCAAGTAGGCATTGCTGGCGTGTCCGTGCGCGGCTCCGGACTGTGACTGTGCGTTGCCATGTCCGGCGGCGGCGGCGGCAGCGGCGGAGGCGGCGGCAGAGGAGGCACCAGCACCGGTGGCTGCCTCGGCGTTGCCCAGGGCACCGATCACGGAGGTGACGGGAGCAACACCCTCGTCGGTCAACTGGCTGCTGCCGCCGAGAGCATCGTATTGGGCCTGAATCTGCTGCTGGGCATGGGCGGCCTCCTCGTTCGTCTTGTACTTGATGAAGAAGACCTCGGGCTTGCTGGTGGACGAGGCCTGCTCGATCACCTCGGCCTGCACGTCAGATGCGTCGGTCTTCTTGCTCAGCACATAGATGACAGTCTTGTCCTCGTTGACCGCGGGGCTGATCTTGATGGAGGTCTTCTTGTTGCTGCGCTGCGGCGACTTGATGAAGACCACGTTGTAGTTGCGCTTGGGCACACCGACAGTGATGTGACGCTCCTTGTAATCCTCTTCCACATCCTCGGGCGCGGAGTGAATGAAGAAGCGCTTCGAGACAATGGGCTGCTGATGCTGCTGCTCCAGCTGATGTTGCTGTTGGTGCAACGCGGGCTGCTGCAGCTGCTGCTGCTGCTGGAAGAAGGTCTGCTGCTGCTGCGGTGCTGCCTGCTGGTAGTGCTGCTGCTGCTGCTGCTGCTGAGGCACCAACTGATTGCCGGCCTGGAAGAAGGTTGCGCCGCTGCCGCTGGCCGTGCTCAGGCCACCAAAGGCCGATGGACCGGGATTGTAGTTGTAGCCCTGAGGGGCGGCCAACGCGACGGCGGACAGACAGAGAAGCTGCAAGAGAAAGACAGCGCGTGTGTGTGTGAGAGAGAGAGAGAGAGATAGTCCTAGACGGATCCTGCTGCTTACAATGAATCCACGCATTTCTGAGCTTGGTTGAGCTGTTTTACTGGAGCTGGACGAAGAGTTGACTTTGGGACTTGCTCGTTCGCTGTGAACTGTTGACTTTGCTGATCTTCGGCCGTCTCTTATATACCATAGTCGTCTCCCCGAGCGCAGACAGCTCAATAATAAGTGAAGTTCCCGCACTGACGCGGTTTTTTTCTGCTTCTTCTCACTTATCTTTTTGGTATTTTGTTGCATGTTCATTGTTTTTGTTTCGCTTTGCTTTCGTCTCATCTTCGCCTTCGCCATCGCATCTTTCGAAAAGTCTCATTAAAAGCCGCGACTTGCTTGTAGTTGCCCGAAAATACACGGCCAATTAGCGTGAATCCCCTTGGCCACTTTGTTGAAGCTCGCCTCAGCCTCAGCTACGGCTCGGCCGGCGCAGAGGGAGCTTAATTGTCGGCAACAGCTGCCCAGGCCAGGTCAGGCCGGGCCCCGGCAACCCACAGCACCTGAGAGCTGCGACCCGGTGCACTGGAAGAAAGTGCGGCACAGTTGGAATTGGTAAAAGCAATACTAGACTAGAGGGAATCCAAATTACAAAGAAGTGGCTAATTAAAAACCAGAGAACCTTATACAATAGGGTAGCTCAAAGGGGTTTTAGGAGGGAGTTGTGCTCTTCAGCTAAAAAATATATTTCAGAGGTATTTTAGTTAAATCCGAGAGTGTGAATCTGTCAAATTCTTCAGCTCAATCAAGCGCATCTCCACATCTATCAGCTTATTTTTTTGCCAATTTGTCTATTTAGCTTTCTACTCATATATGTGTTAAGCCCACGAACTGTGATTATTATTTTTCTTTTCAACACATTAATCTTAAACCACGGACAAATTAAAAATACATTTTATAAAATACACAGGCAAAGAAGTGACCTCAAAAACATATATCTGTGGTTTGTGGTATTATAACATTTGTTATTTTAGGCCCTCGCCATGAATTGTACAAATCAATTGTGCGAATCGTATTTCCCTTTTTTCCAGTAAAATGTTGAACAATCTGCCAGACTTAACCTCGTTTCCATTAGCCATGGCTATTTCTCTCAGTGCAGGTTATGACGCAGAGCCCCGCTGGCAATGGATCGGAGCACGGTGTGCACGCATCGATTAAATGTTATTAAAACGCAAAATTGCATAAACACTTAATCAATTTTAGTACAAACTACTTAGGACCGACTTAGAAATTGCTGCAAATGCGTCTTCAAGTTCATCCTCATCATCAGCTTCGACTTCGACTTCAGCTCCATCTTTAGCTGCGTCTTCGTCTTCAACTTCTTCTGCAACGTCGAAATTCATTTTCCATTTCGAGCTCAGCTTCATCAATGGCTTTTTCTTGAAGTTCCCCCCCAACCACATTCACTCATAGACTGCTAAACGGTTAAGCCACTTTTCGCCCCTCACAAACTCCTGCTTCCCCTGCCCCTTGTCGGGCTTAATTAATGATCCGTCGGGGTTTGAGAAAATTTGCATGCGTGGTCTGCGCAGCGATCGCTTCTTGCAATGTTATCCCCATTTATCATACACATATATGGATGTGGTTAGGGAGCACGAGGGACAACGGGGCAGGCACCAGCTCGTCGAAGAGTAAAATACACTTTTGATTACCGTTACAAAGGGCCTTTGTCATACCCAAACCCGGGTCGAGACAGTCGCTCGTCGTCGCTCGATTGTTTGGCCCCAAAACGTGACGCCCATCCGACAATTTGCGGTGTGTGTAATGAGCCGTTTACTCGGCTCGGCTAATGAATACGCCGTATTGGGGACTACGTCGTGCTTGAGCTCCCTGCACCCTCCCCACGCTACGGGAACTGAGGACCACAAAATGTTGCACAACCCGTGCAAATTGTGCAAGTTGTGCCCGGGCATGTCACAAATTTGATGTGTTTCGCTTCGATTAAACCACCAGGCACGGGCTTGGGTACCCGACAATTATGTGGTGGCTGTTGGCAAGCTTACTCGGCCGGGCAAAAGCTCTGGCAAGCTGGCCCGGTTACTCGATACCGAAACCCAAAAGTTTCGGGCTCTGAAATGGTTTGCGCGCCGTGTCGAAGCTTTCGCATTTAATTAACATGATTTTAAACTCTGGCTACCGACTTGTGGGAATATTCAAAATTCAAATGTGCAAAATAAATGGAAAATCCATATGTAATATTTTTTATGCGTTTTCGCTACGTTTAAGACACATTCAACTTGTCAATTCGATGTGGATTTTCTTGGATTCTATTTCAAGCATTCTCGAACTAATTAGACTAACATTATTTTAAACCTTGACTTGGGGGAATATTCAATATTTAAACATGTAATATCAAAGGAAAATCCATATGTAATACTTTTTATGAGTTTCCGCAACTTGCAACTTGTCAATGCGATGTGGATTTTCTTGGATTCTATTTCAAGCATTCTCGAACTAATTTGAACAATTAAAAATTCAATTTTGTTATATATTATTAAATACAAAATATATTTCTTTAAATTTCTCATAATTTCAATAATCAAATTGCTCTTAAGTTGCTTTCAAATTAAATTAGTCAATAAACTAAAATAGTCATTAAATTTCGCATCATTTTCGCATTGGCAGATGCAATCTGTCATTTTGATTTTTGATTTATTTTTGTTTTTTAATATTTTACCCCTATTAATTTCTATCGATTTATTCATAATACATTAATGATATAATTTGCCCCTATACCATTTGCACATTTTCATGATGGTGTCGGCAATTGTCGAGCTTTTGGCGCCGCGCAAGCCTTGACCACGTTAATTCTCCGAACACGCCAACTTGGCTTGCGATGATGGCGCAGAGTGAAATTGATGGAGGTAGAAATAAATAAATATAATATAATAAAATCAACGCACTTGGCTGCGGTGTATTCAGATATTACGCAACAATAATTCGCTAATATTGCGTTAATAATGCATTGCGCAATAGCCCGAAAAGATAAAGATTATTGTTGTTGGCACAATAGAACGGGGCGTACGATATTGGGGACGCCCACAACTAACGGAACATTGCATAAGCATCCGCTGTGAACACGACTACGGAAGACGCACCGACGAATACCCTGTAAATGTGCAAAATAATTATATATTTTAGATTATATACCGCTATTGCACTTAAATCTTTTGACTTTACTATCTGATTCTTTAAAAACTTTTAGAAAAGATGATAAAATGTCAAAAAAGTATGTGAAAGTCAGGAAATGCTAAGCTCAGTAAAAGTAACTGCACTATGATTTTTATAGTTATTATTTGAATGATCTTTATATGTAAATGATTCAAAATCAATTTAAAATCAAAATTTAAAAACTACAGAAATTAAAGAACTCAAGAAGAACATAAAAAAAACACAAAATGTAAATAATTTCACAAATGCGTATATACATTTTAATATAATATAATAATAATAACGATTTTAAATATATTCCATTTGAAATGAAACAAAGCTACCCCGCTCAATCTGCTGCCCGAGCACAGGGTATGGGGAAAAGGTTTTACATACGATATGGCTAAACAAGAAAAAAGTCATACACGTCACGCGGTAATTTGAGAGCCACTTTGGAGGCAGAGCAACGGCAGCCGGGACTGGTTGATTAATCTGCACTCATACATCAAAATATCATCATCATCATCGCGAGCGATGAGCATCATCATCATTCATCTTGGCAACTTGAAATTGTGACCCAAATTTTCATAGTCATTGATGGACATTGATTAAGCTCTGTCTCTTCGATTTTTCTTGGCGAAGGATTAGCGAAATTTGCCTTAATTGTTTGACTAAAGTCGATGGGGCAGACAAACGATACCCATATCATAGTGTCGGCGTGAGGCAACCTTTCCTAGTCCAATTAAAATTGCAAGATCTGCAAATTAAAAAGAGTAAGAAAGGGGGGGTAGGGAGGAATTGAGCCAACGGCAAGTGGGTCAGGCTGCTGTTTTGGCCAAAAATGAAAACACTCTGCAATTTGGCCCGTAGCTAATGGCATTATCTCTCCAGCTCTGGCGATTTGTGCAAGTTGCGTTTAATTGTTATTGGGTAAAATGCTACGACGAATACCCAACATATTCACAATACAAATCCCCCGCCTTTTCGAATCTTCAAAAAACAGAAAAGCGCGCTCTGAGCGCGCCAGCGAAATTGTTGTCCCCAAACAATAGATATGTTAATTCATATATGACTTCCGGCGAGTTGGGGCTAAGCCCCGAACCTCTATCGATGACACAGTCATTTCTGCGTTCGTGAGTGTGCGTGTGAGAGAGAGAGTGCGTGTGTGTGGAGAGTGTGAGACGGCGACCACTAAAGACACCATCTCAAGGTTGTTTGATGGAAACGAAAAACCTACACTCAGAGAAACGTGTTAGAGAGCTTGCATGCAATTATGGGGAACACTTAATTGGAGAGAGTGTAAATTATTTAAAACATAATATTTAAATATCATTCCTAGTAGTTATAATACTAGCTCAATATCCTATTTATACTGCTAGTTATTAGTTTTTAGCTTTTCTCTTACATTTAATAAAAATAATAAAACAAACTGATGGCAAACTTTTCAAGCAAACAAAATGTGTCTAAAATTGAGCTTAAATTATAGTTTATAAGCTTAAAAATATTAAAAAAACTAGTGTAAATTATTAAAATAAAATAAACAACATTCTTAGTAGTTATAATACTAGCTTAACATCCTATTTATTTTTATTTTTCTATTTTATTCTTATGTTTAACAAATATAATAATAAAACTGATGACAAACTTCTAAAAAAAATTATAGTTTATAAACATAAAAATATTAAAATAACAAAAAACATAAATTTGTAGAGCAATTTTATTACTTTTTATCATATTTAACTTTGAAACTTTGCAATAAATTTAATAAATTAAACATAATGTTGAATACTCATAAGTTTTAGCTATTTTTCATTTTCTTTCAGAGAAATACCCATTAATTTCTCACAGTGTTCGGAAGCCCGCGCCGCACTATTAAGACGTGAGCTCGACCCTCGCTCTTCGTGCGGTTAGCGGACGCTCATCTTGCGGTTTCAGTTTCGGTTTCCAGTTGAATTTCAGTTTCATTTGAACTCTGCGCGCCTCATCATCAGCGTCATCTCTTCTTTTGCTACCATTCCGTGGACGACTTATAAGTCTGGGCCAGCGAGTGATTAGCATTTAGTTGTTTGCCGTTTGCCAAGCGCCCCGGAGTTGTCTCATTTCTACAGTTTCAGTCTACAGTTTGGTTTGAAGTTTTCACACAAAAATGCGCGCGTTTATTGTGAGTTTCGATCGGTGCAGAGGAACCACATTCGGTGTTGACTTAAGTCTCTTCTTTCCTGGCAGGTTACGTGCTTGCTCGGCTTGGCCACTGCGGCGCCACAAGGATACAACTATCAGTCTAATCAGCTGCAGCTGCCCGGCATCCCGGCCAGCTTGGACGAGCAGCGCATAGTGCAGCAGGCACTGCAGGCGCCCAAGTTGGAGCAAATTTTCGGACAGCCCACACAGACGCAAAGCATCTTCCAGCAGCAGCAACAGTTTGTGCCACAGCAGCAGCAGCAGCAACAGTTGCTGCCGCAGCAGAACTTCGCCTTCAATTCCCTTCCCCAGCAACAGTTTCAGACGCAGTCATACAATCCGGTTGCCCATCCCAGTGCCGGCGCCTCGCTCGTCTCCAAGGACATCTATGTGCATCTGCCGCCCGTAGATGATGCCGAGGAACGTTACCCACAGCCACAGCTGCCCGTGCCGCCGCCACGCAAGCACTATCGCATTGTGTTCATCAAGGCGCCCACGCCGGCCGTGAGCAAGGCAGCGCTGCGTGTCAAGCAGGCGCCGGTCGAGGAGAAGACCATCATCTACGTGCTGACCAAGAAACCCGATCCCATCGATCTGCAGACGGCCATCGAGGAGGCAGCACCCAAGCAGATCAGCAAGCCGGAGGTCTTCTTCATCAAGTACAAGACGCAGGAGGAAGCTGCGCATGCGCAGCGCACCATACAAGGTGAGTGCGAGACGCGAAGAGGCGAAGAGCGACAATAAGGCGGAACTGACAAGTGCTAAATCTGCGAGCAGATAACCCAACTTGGTCAAGACCTTGTTGAGGTATTTGTCAACGTGTTTAGTGCACTTTGGAGGTCAACCTGTACCGGTTTCACTTTGATCTTTCTATGATCAAATTAAATTAATATCTACTCTTCTCCTCTCTCTCTCTCTCTCTCTCTCTCTCTCTCTCTCTCTCTATCTCTCTCGCATTCTGCAGCCCAATACGATCAGCTGGGCGGCACTACGCAGATCTCCGATGAGGGTGTTGCGCCGGTTACCTCGGTAATTGGTTCGCTGGATGGTAAACACAGCAATGCCGCCTCGTCCACAGGACCCTCTAATGTTGGCCTAACTGGGGCTATACCCAATAAATATCTGCCCGCCCATCTGCGTGCGTGAAACTCGACTGAAACCTGCCAAGAATTGTTTTCTATGTATGTAGTACGTGCTGGAAACGTGAGACTATCGACTAAACTATCGCGTGGCTTGAGTTGATAACATGCTAACTGATAAGAGTTATACAACTGCCAACTTCCATAATGATACAAGTGATCTGCAACTCTTTCGCAACTCTTAATGATATCAATTAGGATTGTTACGATAGTAACATAGTTTCTCCGATAGTTTCTCCCGTCTGCCACTTAGACATAAGTAACTAAATTGTTTTTGTATATATCTCTAGCCAAATAAAATCTGTTGTGTTACCCGCACTATAAATTTGTTTCGCAACTTTTCCAATTAACACAACAATTTGACAAAGGCGATCAACGAAAATCGAGAAACAATACGAAAATATGTTTTTTTATGCCTGCGCCATTGCCTCATCGATTAGCCGGTGCCGGATCGGCACAAAGCCAAACAGGGGAGGTGGATGACGTGGGGGAGGGGGGACCGGTCAGATCGATTAGCATTCGATATTGATTGCATAATAACACCGAAATCTCTTCGACA
Source organism: Zaprionus inermis (assembly GCA_018151445.1). Taxonomy (NCBI): domain Eukaryota; kingdom Metazoa; phylum Arthropoda; class Insecta; order Diptera; family Drosophilidae; genus Zaprionus; species Zaprionus inermis. Next base: position 483,345 of record JAECXD010000673.1, on the reverse strand, counting down.
CTCTAATGAACGAAATGCACCTGCTGAGTGGTCGGTTGAGTTTAATAGGCCCTTTTTGTGGGTATCATAAAAAACACTCAGACGTAATCGAAAGTGTTTGTCCGGCTATTATGGCTTGCTAAGTAGCTTATGATACACAATGTGTGTAAAACCCATTTAAATTTTCCGCATAATTTGAAGATATAATAATAAATTTATAATAAAAAAATAAATAATGAAATATGTAATGAAAAAGAGAGTTCTCTGGAAGGCATTGACCTTTCTCTGCTTTTATGTGAAGGTACAGTACAAAGCGTACTCTATATTCGGTATAGAAGATGTAAAAAATATAACATACTCTATAATGACACAATCAATCAAGAAAGTAATTCAGCAAAAATCTTTGATGGGTTTTGTTTTGTTTAAGAAACACTTTATAAGTAATTGCATATTTTGTATAAGATTTATGGATAAGCGTAGGGCACCCATATATGCATAGGGAATTTACTATAAAAGTTAAATATTTGATTTGCTGAATAGTTTTATACATTACTTCGAAATAAAGAACATTTTTTTAATAATTATCATACAAAATATAAATGTCTTGTTGTTCAGATAATATTCAGCTTTTCTTTTTTTTATATTCTTTGATTGATTGTGGGAACAGAAAATTATCTGATCAGCAAATAATAATTTTACCCATTTTCTTTTTATATATGATGTTCTTTCAACCGTTTTATCTCACCTTTCCCAAGCGGAATCAAGTTCAATAAGTTAGAGATTTTGATTAAGATATCGATTTATTGCGACTGAATGCTTTGTTATAATAAATTAGAATAGACTACAATGAAGCACTATGGATGAATGGGCCATGGGCTCAATGACTGGAAATATTGGGGCAGGTCCCCAGCAAGATTGCGGTGCCTATTTGAATGTGGTTTTGGCGGGCACGTAGCGCTTGGCCGGCACTTGAATACCGAAGTTGGAGCCAGAGTTCAGAGTGGAGGTCTGGAGACCCGACTGCTGAACGTATGAGGTCTGCTGCTGCACACCCTGGTTCACAATGGGACCGCTCTGGCTGGTGACAATGGTCTGCGATTGGGGTACGGTCTGAACGGTCTGCAGCGTTTGAATGTTCTGGGGCACAATGTTGCCCAGGTTAAGGGAGCCGCCGGTGAAGCTGGTGATTGGTGCCACGCCCTCGTCGGAAATGTGAGTGGCGCCGCCCAGAGCATCGTACTGAGCCTGAATCTCCTGCTGGGCACGCTGAGCCTCCTCGCTGGTCTTGTACTTGATGAAGTAGACCTCGGGCTTGTGCACCTTCTGCTCGGTCTGGGTAACCTGCAATTGCTGCTGGATCTCCGTGATGTCGGGCTTCTTGGACAGCACATAGATGACGGTCTTCTCCTCGTTGCTGGCCTGGGCGCGCTTCAGGGCGGCGGCAGTGTACTTGAGGTTCTGTGTGGGCGCCTTGATGAACACAATGCGGTAGTTCTTGCGAATCGGCAGATTATCAACTTGTGGGCCAGCCTGTGCGATCTCCTCGGTATCATCGGGTGCGGAGTGAATGTAGATGTCCTTGGTCACGATAGCCGGACGCTGAACGTACTGCGTCTGCACGATCTGCTGGGGCTGCTGGGTCTGCTGAATGGTTTGGATGAACTGCTGAGGCTGGGTCTGCTGCAGAGAGGACACGAATTGCTGCTGCTGCTGCTGGGGCTGCTGGTAGACGATCTGCTGAGGTGCAGCGATGGGCTGGGCCAGAGGCAGAGGTGCAACCTGTTGCTGCACGTGCTGCTGCACCTGCTGTACCTGCTGCACCTGCTGCTGCTGCTGCTCGACGCTGTTCACCACAGTCTGCACGTTCTGCACAGGCTGCACGGTCTGCGTAACGGTCGAGACGATCGGCTGCTGGGGAGGCACACTATATATTCCACTGTTGGAGAGCGGGGTCTGCGGACGCAGATTGCCCTGCTGAATGATGGGTGTGTTTTGCTGGTACTTGTAGCCCTGCGGGGCGGCCGAGGCAAGCACGGCGCACGAGAGGCACTGTAGAGAGAGAGCAAGGGAGAGAGAAAGGGAGATTAGCTCGGGGTATCCTTGGCGTGGTGACCTCTTGTGGCACAGCTTACCAAAAGAACGGCAAACTGTTTCATCTTGACTATTGGACTAGGCACTTCTGCTGGGAGCAGCTTGAACTCAACTGATATCTGGAGATGGCGATATCAAAGTTTTTATAAGAGCGTCGCTCGCGGGAATCTCATTTCGTTTTCCCAACAAATTTCGGTATAAAATTATCGAATCTTTTGTCCGGCATTGGCAAATCACGGAACCATCTTCGGAAATATTCATGGATTGGAGATGCATCTGTAATCCGACGACCGTTATATAATAAGCTAGCTAGCCAGGCCCACACCTATCGAAATGGCCAAATATCGACTCCGAAAATTTAATATTCAAAATTTCCTATAGTTCCCTCCCCAGCATAATAGACTAATATTTTAACGACAACAGAGTGGGAATAAATGCAAAATTTTATTGGTAAATGTGGCAGCTCCGATCACGAATGTGTAAGAGATCGAGCCCAGTCTCGAAAGAAAGTCATTTCTTATGCAGTTCCATGGTGCGGCGATGAAATCGTACCGATCAGAGATCGCCAAATTAGTGGCTCGTTGAGATGTGAGGAGCAGCAGTCCCATGGTCCCACTGTCCCCAGGTGGCAACCGGTTACGCATGCGCATAAATTATTTATTTATTTACTATTTATTTACTGTAGCTAACGATGGCGACAAAGCGATATCAAGAGACAGTCCATGTAAACATTTGTTTGTTGCCAAAGAAAGCAGTTTATGGCTCCCAAATATATATATATATTTATCGGCATTGTCTGTCTGGCACTGCGGCACATATTTGTGCTTTGTTTTTGCTTCGTTTTTACGCAATTCTATTTTAAGTGTCTTTCGCTTTCGAAATACATAAAAAAAGGCGAGGGCTGCGCTCCATTATGCTAATTATTCTAGGGATTTGCGTGTAACAAGCTGGCGGAGAGCAATGCACGACAATTGCAGCCAATTGCGAGAAATGTACTCAAATTATTAAATTAAATTACTCATACGACAAGTTGTCAGCGGCTTGGGCAGGCAGCTTATGCAAAGACTAATGGATTATGGGGCTTAGAGGAGAGTTTGGGGAAGAGAACTTCAATATACGCAGTCAAAATATATTTAACTATTATTTGCAAAATTGTTAGAAGCAGAAAACAACCAATGCATACTCTACATTCAAATCAATGAAATCGAAATAAAAGCCAGCACACAAAGTATTAAAATTAACATTATATTTATTTTGTAAATTGTCACACCTTTAGCTACTGTTGTGTCAAATGAAAATATTTGAATATATCGTTTTGTTGCCATACATAAATAAAGCAAAAGCCAACCGGCAACATTTGCTACAGTTGCGGCCAAAACTGTTGGTCCACCTTAACAGCAACGCAAGCGCACAAGGCAAAAAGCATTGCATACTTTCGGGCCGCCCACTAAAACCCACAAGCAACCACGAGTCATCTCTTTTACAGTTTACATTTATTTTTTTAAGCATAATTACAACTAATTTGGATATTTCTCTTACACCTAAAACCTTCGGCTGGGTGGCAAGTACGCGCTAGTCGATGGTACCTGTGCCTCGCCTGCAGAGATGACGCCATTTCCAATCGGAGCAACACCCGCTCCTGCATCGTTCTTGGAAGCGAAATCCAGAACGCCAGCGGAGGTGCCGACATTGTGATTGCTCGAGTGACCGGGCAACGCATCGTACTGTGCCTGAATGACGCGCTGTGCATTCTCCGCATCGCTCTGCGTGCGATACTTGACGAAATGCACCTCGGGCTTGTGGCTCGTCTGCGACTTGATGTGGTTCAGCTTTTGGGTCAGCTCGGCCACATCGGCCTGCTTGTTGAGCACATAGATGGCCGTGCGATCGTCCGACGCAGTGGAGGCCAGCTGGAGGGCAGCCTGCTCCAAGCCCGTGTTCTCGGGTCCCTTGATGAAGAGCACACGCAGATTTTTGCGCAGTGTATTCAGGATCTGCTCGTTTGCTGGCCCATTGTCAAACTCCTGCTCCGGTGCGCTGTACGTGAAGAACTCCTTGTTGAACTCGTTGGCAGCGAGTATGGGCTCGGAGAGCTGAGCCGAACCACTCTGCACGACGCCACCATCGGCACCTGTGAGACCCGCATTGGAGACGCCAATCAACCCACCGCGTCCATCGCTGGCATGCGATGAGGGCGTATAGTCGTACTGGCCTCTGACCACGGCGATCAGGCAAATTATCTAAAGGAAGAAGCAGCAAGTGAAATGGATAATCAAGGAAAAACATTTCCCATCATTAACCTACCAGAAAAGCGCGCATTTTGTGCTTGGGTTTAAGTTTCCACACCGAAAGGCTAAGGGTTTTCTCTCTGCTCGTCTGTGCTGCGCAGCTGCTGAACTCTCAGTGTCTACCAATTGCAGTGCCAGCCAATCTTTATATACCTAAACGGACTGCAGTTGGCCAGATGCAGCAGCATGCAAATGCGTGCCTCCATTTCATTATCTCTCCGAGCGTTGGGCAACTCCAGGGCGACACGATGCTGTTCCAATAAAAAAGCCAATCGCCTTTTAATTGGATCAAATAGTTCGACACTTTCCTCACACACACACCGCGTCTTGGTAGGCCGGAAAATGTGTAAATATATTCAAATTATCCAACACATCTCCGCGTGGCGTTCGGTGTCCAATTTCGATCATTAGATTTGTGAGTTTGTCAACGCAAGCGCTCGCTTCTGGATTCATCTGCCGCCGACAACTGGCGACGTAAAGATTTCAGTGCATTTGCATTTCGGGGAATTTTATACGAATTTCTTCACTTGTATTTCGAAATATTATGCAGCATTTTTGAGTTATTTATTGATGCTAAAAATGCAAATTTCTTAATATATTTAATGTATAAAATATGAACGATTTTGGAATTTTTAGTTTGTTATATTAAAAACTATTTTTTTAGTAGCTTAGAGCTGTTTTCATACTGACAGAATTTCTTTCATTTTTAATTTCTTTGGCAGCCGCAAAGTATGCTACATGTTTTATTTATTTTGCGCAAACTGCAGCTTCTTCGAAATGAGGCCAAACTTGTTAATGGAATTTTATAAATGGTTAAAAATAATAGTAGTTTCCTATAAATATATACTGAGAGAAAACTTTGAACTAATAATAAAAGCAGCTTATATTAATTATACTTTACTATTATTTTTTCAACATTACGAATATGACACACAGCTGTATCTTAAACTAGTTTGCCCAAACTATTTACCACAGTGACTATCTAACGAAATCTTTAATCTTAAGACTAATGCTTCATTTAGTTCGCATTCTAATTAAATTACCATAGTAAAACCCGTTTATCACGCGTAGAACCAACATAAGCTGGGAATCCAGTTTAATAGAGGATTTACGCCAATTTGTAGTTTTAAGCACTTATTAATAAGCTAATTAAATGGAACAGATGTCGTCTGCTTTATAAGCAGTATGAATCAATTATTTAAAGAAAAAATATCAGAGATATCTGCAGATCAAAGATAAAGATAAAGCCGAACGCAAATGAATGCAGAAACCAGTTTCGAAACAAGTTGTTCAAGTTCAAATTGTGAATTAGATTTAGATTATTAGGATGATGATAAGTTTCAATCAACCGATTTTTTTTGGTAGGGGCTATAAAAGCGCCGGTGGCAACGTGCGCGCGATTTAGTTTCACCTGGAAATTACGGACAGAATGAAGACGATTTGCGTAAGTTGCGAAAAGTCTAAAATAAATCAACACACTTTTTGGATATACTTCAATAAATCCTTCTACGTTCAGTTGTTCCTGTTGTTCGCCCTGTTGGCCGCCATGGTCTATGCAGCACCCAAACCTGCCGGCAACGATCCCACAGTCTCCGTGTTGCGTTACAGAAACGATCAGGATGTGGAAGCTATTCAGCGCGCCATCATTGCTCAGTACGCGAAATTGGGCGGCACCACCCAAATTCATGCAGCACGACCCGCCAGTGTGATTAATCCATCTGCCATCGGCATCCACATTTGAATGACGTACAACATGAAAAAAAAAAAAAAAATTAAATAAAAACCTTAATTATTTTCGGTGAATTTTTCGAGCTGATAAGCCGGGGGTGCTTCACTTGAGCTCGTTTCGGACTCTAATCGCAAGCTTGTTTTAGTCTCGTTTCAACATTCGACGCGCACGCAGGGCACACAAAAGAAGTCAACTCTGAATACATAAAAATGTGCAACTCTTTGTCGCTATTATCGCTTGTCTTGTGCTCATTGACCCTAGCCCAAAAAAGACCCGATCCCAGCTCCATTACGATAACCTTTCCACGCGAATCGGATATTGTTTTTCCCGATGGAAGTGAATCAAGCGAATCGCGCAAAAACGAAAGAATATTCAAATTGGTCGAGTTTCAATTTAATAGTTCCGAAAATGTACCCAATCCGAAGCCACCGCCCAGGCATCGGTTGCCTCTGCACAAGCCGGGTCAACCATTCCCACCGCCTTCGAATGGGCGACGCCAAAAGAAGCGTAAACACCGCAGGCGACTCTGTGAACACAGTGAGTGAAACGAGACGAGGAGAGATGAGACCATGACCGCATATACTCACATTTGTAACCCCCCAAAGAATACTCGGAATATATTGAACGCATCTTTCCCAACGACACGGGCGTAGCGGAAGACGCCAACGATGATGAATTCGATGGACGAGTACTCGCCCGGCCGGGTCAATACCCACACATGGTACACGCCTTGTCCGCTGATAAGACATACATATTTTTTAATGTTTTCCGAAAACAAGAAGTTCGTGTGTTTGCAAGGCCGAAGCTTAGGTGCTCTATGAGTTCTTTCAAATATAGTACGATGATTCATTGATTGACATACATAGGTAAAAATACGTATATTAGGTAACTGGTTTTTAGAAAGGTTTCTTCGTTTCACTTTCGATATAGTATTGTTTTTTTTTCTTATAAACCATAGCAGAACTGAGGTATAATAGAACTAATTACTGAGGTTTAAAGAAGGAACAGAACATTTTTGAGTTTGATATATTAATGTAGATATATTGTAGATTCATTTCGTAGAAGACATTCAATTTAAAACCCCTTTTCCGAATTATTCAAATTAAAGTTGTAAAAGTATCAGTGCAGAAGTTTTCTAAAGATTTCCCTTCCAGAAAACCCAATCTAAAATTTTAGTTCCAAAATCAGCTATATTGTTTTTTAGAATATTATACTATATATTTAAAATCTTTAATATATTAACAAGTTTCTTGGTAGAATTAAACTACCCTATTCTCACCGAAGAGTACGCAGTTCGGCTCAAATTTTGGAAAACAAATTAAAGTTCAGTTCATTTGATTTCTTAGGCAGCGCTTGGCTTTGAGATAAATCCGGGTAAAATCGAGTACAAATGTGGCGGCAGCTTGATAAGTGAGAAATTCGTGTTAACCGCGGCCCATTGCACAGTGGACGAAGGGTGAGTTGGGTGGGTTGGGATGAGCGATAAATGGGATTTTAAATCACATTCTTCAAATTCTAGCGTGTCACCAAAATGGGTCCGAGTTGGTGGACTTAACCTGATGGCGCCAGTCGAGGCAAACGTTGAGTCACAGAACATTGGCATCCGCAGCATTTCCAGGTTCCCCGACTATATAGATGCATTGAATTATAATGATATAGCGCTGCTGCGACTCGAACGGCATGTCGTGTGAGTATGCTGTGACTGAGGTCAATGGGCTACGGTTACGGTTACGGCTGTCATGATAAAGTTACAAAAAAAAAGTATTTACTTTCCCGCACGATGCAAGCAATTATAAACAAAGATAAATGAATAACATATTTACAAAAAGCAAATAAAATAACTGCGCGAAAAGTAAGAGCGCCTTATATAGGTTTATAAGTTGTGTAGCATATGAATATAAATATTTAGTAAACTCTCTGTTGTGAATTTATCCGTTCTTTGTCCGGAAATAACCATGATTCGCATTCCCATCAAAAAGGAATCCCCTAACTTACATATTTTGCTTAAACATTTCAGAGAATCCAAAGTAAAAGTTAGATCATGTTTGAAGTTCTGACAAATAACAAATATTTTCAACATCAACAAACCATACCCAGTACTCATTGTAGCTCTGTTGGGTGTATTATTCTTGCACCCTAATATATAAATTTTAGATGGTATCTTACAGTCGATAAGCTGGGTTTACATTCAGAAATTACATAACATGCGTGTTTGCAAATTGTTTAACTCAAATCAAACCCAATCAAATGTTTCAGATTAACCGAGTTTGTACGGCCAATTCGCCTATGGGTCACCGAGGAGATACCCACATCGATTGCGTTTGCCATGGGCTACGGTTCGACCAGCTTCAGCAAGAGCATGACAAACCGGTTGACTCATCTGAATTTAACCATTGTGCCCAACGATGAATGCAATCGGGATTTGCCAGCATTTGCCGAAACCCCCAATGGCATATTAAGTAGTCAGATATGTGCTCAAGACTTCATACTAAATCGCGATACGTGTCAGGGCGATTCGGGCGGGCCACTTCAGTTGAATCTTCCCGGTCGTCGGCGGCGTCATATCCATTATCATCTGATTGGCATCACATCCTACGGCGTCTTTTGTCGCAGTAGTTTTCCGAGTGTTTACACGCGAGTCTTCAACTATCTCGACTGGATCGAACGCATTGCGTGGGGCGGGGGCGAAAAGTGAGTGCATTTAGATTATAGTACATGTACCTTTAGATATTTAAATAAAAATAAAATATTGTGGCTCCTAACTAAATTATACACACTCTTTTTGGTATATCAATAAAAAACATTTCCATTTAATATAAAATTACGAGAAAGATTATAAAATATTTTTGTTGTTTGTTTTTTTTTTGTGTGTGTTATCTGAGGCAAAAGCGAACACGGATTTTTGGTCAATTTTGCTGAGAATTCTAGGATGGATAAAAAGGTCCTCACACCTCGTTGTTGGCATCCAGCACTTGGCGCTTGATCTCCTCATACGAAGGCAGCGACTGTTATGAAAGAGAGAGAGAGAGAGAGATAATTGTATAAGTTTTTGTATAAGTATTTATAAGAATTAGGTACTATTTGTGAATATCAAACTTGTGAATATGTCGAATAGGTCGAATATACTCACGCGGAGTGTTCAGCTGAGTTTTAGTAGTAGTTTTCTAGTGAGGGTTAGACGATTATGAGAAGTAACGATAATATGACGACTGTACCGACTCAATTGGGCGTTTCAATGAAGCTTGAGTGATTAGTTTATTCATGAATAGTATTAGACAGCCGTCGATCTACTAACCTGCCAGTAGTCGTCGTCCCAGGCGCGGAACATGCGCTTGAACACACGAGGCTCCTGACCCTGCACGACGCGGATAACGCTCAAGGAGTCAATGCTGCGGGCGGTTGGTTCCGAGCGAATGTAGCGCTAAAGGGGAATGATGGAGAAAGAATAAATATATGTATATGGAATAATGATTCAATTCTAGCAATTTGCTGCAAATGGAACCGGAACTAGTGTCTGAACTGGAACCAATGCCGAAACCGTGGCTTGAACTTCAAGCGGAGCTTGAACCAGCACAATTCCGGAAGTAAACACATGAACCAGTATAGGAACTAGTATAGCCATATAGGAGCCAGTATAGAAACCAGTAGAGGAACCAGTAGAGGGACCAGTAGAGGAACCAGTATAGGAACCAGTATAGGAACCAGTATAGGAGCCAGTATAGGGACCAGTATAGGAACCAGTATAGGAACCAGTATGGGAACCAGTATAGGAACCAGTATAGGAACCAGTGTAGGAAACAGTATAGGAACCAGTATAGGAACCAGTATAGGAAGCAGTATAGGAACCAGTATAGGAACCAGTATAGGAACCAGTGTAGGAACCAGTATAGGAACCAGTATAGGAACCAGCATAGGAACCAGTGTAGGAACCAGTATAGGAACCAGTATAGGAACCAGCATAGGAACCAGTATAGGAAGCAGTATAGGAACCAGTATAGGAACCAGTATAGGAACCAGTATAGGAACCAGTATAGGAACCAGTATAGGAACCAGTGTAGGAACCAGTATAGGAACCAGTATAGGAACCAGTGTAGGAACCAGTATAGGAACCAGTATAGGAACCAGCATAGGAACCAGTATAGGAACCAGTATAGGAACCAGTATAGGAACCAGTATAGGAACCAGTATGGGAAACAGTTTATGAATCCGTTTAGGAACCAGTATAGGAACCAGTATAGGAACCAGTATAGGAACCAGTATTGGAACCAGCAAAGGAACCTGAACTGGAGCCTGTCTCCCGTTTAGCTGCTCTGACACTCACCTCGGCCATATCCAAAATCTTGCCATTCTCCTCGGCGGTGGCACCTGAGCCCACCCACATGTAGATCTCATCGCCGGCATCCAGCAACATGACGTCGTCCGTATCAAGATCCTCCTGCTCGTATTGAGCGACTTCTTCGACCTTGGCACGTCCGTTAAGTGTCAGGCGGCAGTGGAAGAGACGCGGCTCCAACAGCGGTGCCGTACGATCCTCCAGACTGCGATCGTACTGACCCTCGCCGCTCAGCTCATCCCAGAACTCCTCTGGCTCGGCGCCCTCCTCGATCTCTTCGAGCTCGGCATCTTTCCAGTACGAAGCGAAACGTTCCTTGGCCGCCTGCTTCTCGAAGCTGGAGGCGCCCAAACCGTGCCAGATGTACACCTTGTGTGTCTTAACACAGGCCAGGGCGAAGGCATCACCGGAGGCCAGCGAGGAGCTGTCGGCGGGCACTTCACCGGCATGGATGTCACTCTCGACAGTGCCGCGAATGCGGAAGAGTTGCGACGTGATGGGCAGAGCCGTGTACGAGGCGAGCAGTCTGCCCTTGAAGATTTTGTAGAAGTGACGTGGCTCGTGTCCCTGCGTGGTGCGCACCAGCAGCGCATTCAGCTCCACCGCCAGAGCCAGACCGTCCTCGAAGGCGCGCTCCTTGATGGCAGCGCTAGCCTTGGCGCCCTCCCACACGTAGACAATGGTGCCGGCATCGCCGTTATTCGCCTCGTAGTTGTAGGTCAGCACGTACGAGCCGAAGCCCAGCAGAGGCAGTTCCTCCTCGAAGGGAACCGTGTTGCGGAGCACCTCGTTGCTGCCGGGTTTGCTTACATATTGCGTGATCTCCTTGATGGAGTTCTGACCGTGATCGGGCATAAAGCCAATGGCGCGTCCTCCGCTCTTCTTCAGTTTCTCCACAACCGAATCGATCTCATCTTCATCTAGGGAATCGTCGGAGCCGATGTCCAGGGCCGAACGGATGAGGCGAGTGTGTGCCATGCCAGCATCGCGCCATGTGTCGAAATATTGCTTGAACGGAGCCGACTCTGCGCCCTCCACAATGCGATGAATTTGCGTCCAGGCCGGATACTTCTTGGTTCTCAGGAACTCCTGTGCCTTGGACATGGCATCAGTCTTCTCCTTGGGTGATGCGCCACGTCCGACCCACACAAAGATGCCAGAGCCGGTATCCAGAATGAAGCAATCGCGTGTATCGAGCATGGCCTGGCGCAGTGGCTTCTGGGCAATGGTGTCCACCTGCAGCTTGCCACTGGCATCGGAGACCTTGTAGAGTGTGACAGCCGCGGCATCGGTGCGCTCAAACGCGCTATCCTCGTCAGACGTCGATTCCTCTGGCACCTGATCGGCCGAGCCGGATCCAAGCACAGCGAAGAACTGTTGCTTATCCGAATCCGTGCTGAACTCATCCACAATCTGCACACGTGCACGTCCGTTGTGATCCTGATCCCTGATCTGGTTGGCTGCACTAATCGCCTTCAATTTCTCCACACGCTTGGCCTGAGCTCCCACATAGACATAGATATCGTTGCCGGCATCCAGAATGAAGCAGTCGCCCTTGTTCATTGACGAGACAGAGAGATTCACCTGGCGCACACGCACATTGCGCTTGCCCTTGACCTGGAACAGACGCTTCTCGCCCTGGGCGTTTGTCTCCACATGCTTGAAGCCGGTACCAACGCCGCCCTGCTCGTAGCGCACACCTGGAAGAGGGAAAATATATCATTGATTGATTGATACTCATGTATATAGCAGGATTTGGGATTCACCATTCTTGAAGTAGCCCAGAAACAGCTGCGACTCGTGATCCTGCACCTCGCGATGCTGCACGGGTCCTCCGTTCAGAATATCATCCAGTTGCACGGTCAGAATTGCCGCAGCTCCAGCCTCATCGGTGGAGGTTTCCGATCCCAGCCAGAAATGCACATCCCAGCTAAGTTTCTTGTCTTTCGGGTTCTCGATTGTCTGGTAAAAGAGAATTGAAAAATACGAGTTAGCTAAAGTTTTAATTTAAAATTCAAAAATACATTATTATAATATTCACATAAAGAACTACCTTAATTCCAAAAACTTTATAATGTTCTTAATTTTCAATTTTAAAATCCCCTACATAGGTTTTCCAATATCAGTTTTAATAAAACATACTCTTAATAGCTTATTTTCCTGAGTATATACACGATTTTTTAGCTACAAAGTTCTATAATTAGAATCGGAAAGTACATATAATTTCCCAATACACTTGGCACATATGTTGAATGTTTTAAAAGCTCATTAAACAAGATTGCTCTGACACTTAATTGGAATGAAAATATAAACGCAACTAATTACTTATTTATACGGAAAATCGTAGAAGATATTTGATTTTTCAAGGAAAAGGCATTTCATTGGGATCTTGAAATTCCAAACATATACGTAAGTCTCGCAAAGTTTTGAGTCACCCATAGAACTCAAGAAATCACAAAAAGTTAAGACTGCACATCTTATTTTTAAGTTTTACTTTAACCAAGGTGTATACATATACTCTAATTATGTATAATTGCAACATTAATAGTATAGAAAACCCGCTCCTGGTAGAGTTAATCAGACTTAGTACTACAAACTCGTTAGTCATTTCTAAAACAAAAAGATTCTGTTTGAAAGAGAACTATATATACATATATATATATGGAATTACAATAGGTCTTTATATGTGTGATTACCACATTCAACATCCTAATTGGGATTATAATAATATGTTTTATAAATATTGTTTTAGTCACATTTAAAAACATATATGCATTTTGTTATTATTTATACATATATATATATATATATATATATATACATATATTATATTATAATTATTAATCACTTTTTTTGACTTACATTCAGAATAATGAAAGAATCGCCAGTGAAGAATTTTCCATAGTTGTTCTTGGGATATGGCACGGGCTCGAAATTCTGTTGGTTATAGAGAAATTTGACATATGTAGATTGATTTATGGAACAGATATGTATAGGCTGAAACCTAGAGAAACGTTCTTTATTTCGATAGTTGCAGAGTCCAAATATTTAGACACCAGCCCGCAAGCGATCGCGGCGGGTTTCATAAACAAAAGCAGCTGCTGCCGGCACCTAATAAATTTCGCTAATGTTTCCCCAGTTAATTAACAAAAATGAAATTAAAAGGAAAGGAGAGGAAACAACAACAATAACAAAACATCTTGAACAACATGTGGCACTGTAGACAGTGAGCACTCGGCTGGCCAATCGATGCAAAGATAAAGACAAGCAGAAAACATCTGGTCGGCGTATTGCGTGAGCTCAGCGACTAGAAACAAATATCGCAAACAATTCAAATGCTGCTCCTGACAGACATAAACACAGCAGCATATGTGGCGCCGCACAGTGGGGCGAGCTGTGTGTGAAATTCTACAAAATGTTGTTTGCAGGCAATTGATAAACTTAACTTTTTTCTTGTTTCCTCTAGAAAGTTGTGAGTATTCGATGTGAAAAGTTTTTCTAAATTTATTTTAAAATTTGATTAATTTCTACTATTTCAGATTCATAATAAAAAAGCACGAATAAAGCCATCAAATCATGAACAAAATAGCTAAGCAAATTAAGATACTTTTAACAGAATTATGTACTTTAGAAGTCTATTATGTCGTAAGATTTAAAGTTTTGAAGTTTGACCATAGAATGAAAAATTTAAAATAAATTAAAATAATAGTCCATAAATTTGTAATTTAAAACAGAATGCAGAAAACTACTTTAAATATAAACAATATATGAGAAAAAGCAATCTGTGTTTTTAATTTTCACTGCTAACAACTCCATGTTGCCCCACTGTGGCGTGTGCGGGTGGCATGCATTTTGCATGCCGAATGGTCGCCCAGTAGGATTGGGGACAGGGGACAGGGGGCGCGGTACAGCGTGGATGAGCAAGTCATTCGTGCGTGGGCGACGAACTTTCCCCCAGATGCAAACATGCAGTAACTATTTATAAAGACATGCTCGTGAATCAGGGGCCAAATGGAAAGTGAAACTGGCCAAATAAGATCGAAAAAAAAACTCAATGACAAAACGATATGAACTCACCTCGATGCGCCAGATCTCGAGTCCGGGACTGCGACCGGCGGAGGCAAAAGCGGGATGCATTACGCGACGGCCGGGTTGCTTACTGTTTGGTTCGCTAGAAGGCTGGCCGGTTTGCACGGGAAAAGCGGGACGCGCGTTGAGGGTGCCGGCCGAACAGAAGCTCGATGAGATTGCGATGAGCACAAACAGGCTGCAAAGGTAAACCACAATGAAATTAATATAATACATACATATGAACTTAAATGCCTTATAAAGCCATTGTTTGTTCGAATTCAAGTGGAGCTGCCACTGAGTCGAGTCGACAATTCAACAACTATTCGTACGCCTTTTTGGCGTCGCAGCCTGCTCGACATGTGAGTCATGACCAAAAAAGGCAATAAAGAGCAACTGGAGAACAACTACAACAACAACGGGCGCAGAAAAGTGCGTAGAGCAAGCGAAATTGTTTCCGCCCTATGATTTGAACTTACAATTGCACGCGTAGACGCTGATTAATGTTTCTTATTAAAGACGACAACGCGGCGTATGATTAATTTGAATTACCCAGACTATTTCGCGAGTTCTTTTTCACACGCTCGATATATGTATAGTGTAATACTCTAGCCAGCTGCTGCTGCGGCTGAACTGTTCGCTAGCTTTACCTGCAGATGACTGCGAGCAGCCTGACGCCGCGCTGAGTTGCCATTTCGCTGCCTCTCTCTCTCTCTCTCTCTCTCTCTGGCTTGCTCTCCTACTCTTGCTCTTGTTTCGCTTTTGTTTATTGTTATGGAATATACTGTGTTAGATGTTTGTATGTAGCGTGCGCGTTGTTAATTGTTGCTTTTGTGTGCGGTTTTTGCCTTTGTTTTTATCGTCCGGTTTGCGAGCTGATGAACTGCCAAAGAGAAAGAGAATCAACAAGTTATTAGTGTAAATTATATCATCTGTAGATGTGTTTATTAAAGTATGCATAGCCACACAGTGTCGGCAAACAGTTGGCGCACTCATAATCAAACAAACTGTGATGAATTGTTTATCTTACACACGAGAAAAAGATGGGAAATGGATGAGATATGAATCACATCGAATCACATCGAGTAGATAGTATAATGGCCTAAAAAGTGTATTTACTAGTTATGATTGTATCTAACTAAACTTTACACGCAGCATCAATTGATTAGCTTATGCAGTTATTAAATTTATATTTTTTGTTTTAGTTAAGAGTTTGCAATTGATTTACCAAGTTTTCCAATAAACTTTCGAGCTAGATACGATTAAATAGAAACCCGCATTACATTTGTGCTTTTACCTTATCTAGTTAACTCGACAACCCTGTAAACATGCATAAGTGAATCTACTATATTTCATATTTTGTACACAAGGACAGATCTTTGATTGCCATCGACTTATCAAGCTATCAAGTCACCTGGCTATCTTGCTATCGTGATGACCCCCGTTCGTGGCAAGCCAAACACATGTTAATCCCGCCACACTCCCCTACAAGGTTTGGTTTTATGAAGCAATTGAAGCTGTAAATGAATAAGAGTCACGCACATTTTCGCAAATAATTTTGGTTTTTTGGTAATTAGTTTTGGCGCATGACGACATGGCGCGAATGATATCACGAATGAAGAGAGAGATATGTATGCACAGATAGCTTCGACGGCGGCAAGCCCTTTCCTCCTTTTCATAACTGGGTCATATAAGTGGCAAAAGAGAAAAATACCAAAAACAAAAAAAAAACTATATTTATGTTTATAAACTTGAGCTCGGCGTATCGTGCACTTTCTGTGCCATTTTCAAGTTCGACTTGTTTCGCACGAAGCCCACTCGATATACACGATGTGTTTGGAATACGAATGTGAATGTGAATACGAGCACAACTTCGAATATTAATAATGATCTAGTACACAGCACACATGAGTGTACGCATGGCGGCCCGTCGTTCATCATTCATCATGATTCTTAGCTGACTCTAGAACAAAGCAAACAACAAGAGAACTAAAGTTTTCCAAAACACGTTGATAATTGTTTTTTAGGTGTCGCTAATACATAAATAAATATTTACCACATAGAGACCCGAAAGTCAACTCAGTAATTAGTTATGTATTCAGTAGTAATTGAAAAATAACCTGAAAATGTCCAAAAAAGGTATAAATAATTTCGAAACCTAAATGAGGTAATTTGCGTAGAAATCACTAAAAGATTGTTCTTAAACCGAAAATCCATATAAAACAAGTTTTGTACTATGATCTTTAATGATTAACTCACTATAAAGCACACACCGTTTTTATTATTTATGCATTTCGCAATTCAAATCTGATTGTTTATTTTCCTATTGCTTAGTTGAGCATAAATGGTGTTATCAGTAACAAATTTCGACCGAAATGTGAAATTAAATGAATGAATGTATTCCTAAGCAACTTAATTGGTAAACAAATTAAATGTTATTGCTTTCAAGGAAATCTAAAAACGATTAGAAGGAACTACGCAAATTCAAATAAGTTCATATGTATAACTTTTTATCTTATAAAACAGGAATAAACCACAGATTGTGCTAAGATGCCAAGTATTAGTGAATGATGCGGAAGTAGCATAGAGTTAAGTTTAGAAATCTTGCAAAGAGAATAGAGCATATAAATAAAGAGACTAAATATCACGATTGTGTTTGAAGATTATCAAAACTTTCGAAAGTTGTTGGACCCTTCACTTTTTATAAGCAAATTAAAAACAAAAACTCTCTAAAATAAATATATATACCTATATGAACTACGTATATTTAATAGCACGAGTGTATATTCGAAATACTTTACAAAGTATATAGCACAGCTCAATCAAGAATCGCCTTTAATATATACTCCAGCCTAAAGGTTCTAACCCAAGATAGACTAAGCTCAAAACAATTGATAAGCTTAATCAGTGACGGATTCAATTAAACAGACTTGATGCCGTATCAATTATAGCACATTATAGCAAGTGCACTTGTGTGCCTAACTCAATTTATAGTCGGCAATTGAGTTGTCTTACGTAAGTTGTCAGACCGTTTATGGAGGTGCAATTTAATTGCCGCAAAGCGAATTTCTTTCAATTGTAAACAGAGAATACACTTGCACAGTGGCTCTTTAAAGTAAACGAACACACGCAAACAAACAACTACAACAACAACACAAGGTATGCAAATAGGGCAGACTTACGCTTGGGTCAATAGATTGATCTATGCACCTCCGAAAACTTGAACGATCTGAAGACGAAACTCGACTGGGCGATTGTCGTGTGTGAGTTGCGATCGAGACGACGCAGCTTGAGACACTGAACGAGTCGAAACGATCGCCGACAGCTTTATAAAAGGCCGCTCCAAGCCGACCCGAACTTACTCAAGCCGCGCTCTCTGCAAGCATCGCTCTCCCAACACGCAGGCACACACATATGCAAATGCCTGATAAGACAATGACAGCCGCTGAGCGCGAGCGATAAGCCTTGTCGAGAGTGTGTACAAAAAGTACCTTGGCAAACACAAAACGGTAAACAGAACGAAAACAACTTTGTGTCTTCTCAGAAACGAGGTTAAATGTCTCGAATTTACAATTGAAATCCCTATGGCTTATTTTCTCCGGAACTGTCGGGCTGCCTAAATCTTCTAGTTATCGGTCAATACATTTCCTTTCGTGAAAATCAGAGTTCAGTTCAATCTGTTGTACTTTGGATTATTCCTAGTTTATTTTTAAAAACTATATCGTATCGTAATTTTAATAATCTGCCGCTGTATTGGAGAGGTAATCCCGTCGTCCGATATTCGAGGCCTGCTTGCTTTGTACTGCCTCCAGCTTGGGACACTCGGTGATACGATGACCCAAGCCACCACAATAGCTGCAACCATGCGAATCGCCCAGATCGAGATGCTGGTGTTCCGCCTCGGGAGCCAGTTCGTCGAGAAAATCAGGCACTTCCTGCTTGGCCTCGAGCAGCAGATGCTTAAGATCAAGCAGAACCGATTGCTCCGTTATCTTGTTGATTAGTGTCGTGGCCAATCCCTTGGTGTTCGATCGACCCGTACGACCAATGCGATGCACATAGTTCTCAATATCATCGGGCATGTCGTAGTTGATCACATGCTGCACGTTGGGGAAATCGAGACCTTTCGAAGCCACGTCTGTTGCAACGAGCACATCCTTTTTGCCAATACGATATGCGTCGACGGCACGCGAACGCTCCTCCTGATCCTTGCCACCATGTATGGCCACTGCCTCAACGCCCTTGAGCAGCAGATACTCGTGTATGCAGTCCACGTCCTGTTTCTTTTCGGCAAAGATAAGCACCGGCGGCGCTGTCTTCTGCAAACAGTCCAGCAGGTAGACGACCTTAGCCTCCTGCTTCACGTATTCCACTTGCTGCGTGACATTCATGGAGGCGGCACCAGCACGTCCCACATTAATGGTCACCGGCTTGACGAGCGCCGAACGGGCAAAGTTCTGAATCTTCTTGGGCATCGTAGCGGAGAAGAGCAGTGTCTGTCGCTGTCCTTTGAAGAATGAGAATATGGTGCGCACATCCTCCTCGAAGCCCATGTCAATCATGCGATCTGCCTCATCCATGCACAGATACCGACATATATCCAGCGTAAGGATCTTTTTGTCTAGCATATCCATGAGTCGTCCCGGCGTGGCCACAACAATGTGCACGCCTCGCGAAATGACATCAAGTGCCTCGCTGATGGGCAGGCCACCCATTGCCAGGCAGGAGCGTATTTCTGGCATGCCGCACATCTGCAGATGCTTGCTGTAGTGCTGGATAATTTCGTGCGTTTGCTTTGCCAACTCACGGGAGGGGCAAATGATCAGGCCATATGGTCCCTCGTTGCGCTCGAATGGCAATCGGTATTCCTGCTCTAGAGCAAACATTATAATAGGCAACACGAAGACCAACGTTTTACCGGACCCGGTGAAGGCAATGCCAATGAGATCCCGTCCAGCAAGCACTGTGGGTAGACCCTGCACTTGGATGGGAGTCGGCTTTTTGATACCCTTGGCGGCCAGACCGTTGAGTATGGCTTTGTGGAACTTCATTTCTCGAAAACTGCATATGGGCGGACTGGGATTTTCACCTTCTACAAGAATTCTCAGCTGATCTCGTATAGCCTGGCGTTCGTTCTCCGACATGGCTTCTATATAGCGCGGAGGTCGCCACGAAGTTTTTATGGGGTCCTCGTACTGTATACCTTTGGCCAACTCAGCAACACCCATCAAGGCCTTCTGTTGAGCTATGCTCTCCATGATTTTCTCTTCCTCGCGGAGCTGCTTTTCGACAGCACTTAGTTTTTTTGCTTCGGCTATTTTCTTAAGCTCTGTATGTTGATCCAATAAACTAATGTTATATTTGCGTCCCCAGGTCTCTGCATCTTGTGCTCCTGATGCATCGTCATCATTTTCGTTTTCACTCGAGGATTTCGGTTGTGTTGTCTCCGTTGCCAACTGCACGATGCGTCCCAACTTCATCATGTGCTGCTTCTTGCGTTCTTTAACCGGCACATAAGGCACATAATTGTCGTCTTGGTCCTCCTCATCGGACGATTTCGATTTTCGCCTATATCTTTTAATAGGTGGCGTCATTTTGATTTCAATTTAATATTATTTGGAATATTTATCCTTTTGTTTACATCCAAACGTTTTCGCTAGACTAGAGATGCCACCTGCAAGTGGTAAGCAGTCGATAGGCATAAAGCGTTGCCACTTAAGCGATGTATTTGTCAATATCGATATTTTAGTGCAACTCACTTTACGAGCTCGCGAGTTCGATTGGCTCGTCTTTGGAGTCAGTCGTTCAATTGGACTAGTTCCGTGCGCTACGACTCAGTTTTCGTTTACATTTTTATAAAATTGTAAAATAAAGCCAATATAATATTTAAGACGTCGACATGTCTATGTCAAAGACGACAAACACGTACAATAGGCAGAATTGGGAGGACGCCGAGTTTCCCATACTCTGCCAGACCTGCCTGGGTGACAATCCGTACGTGCGCATGATAAAAGAAAGATTCGGCAAGGAGTGCAAAATCTGCACGCGACCGTTCACCATATTCCGCTGGTGTCCAGGTGCACGAATGCGCTTCAAGAAGACTGAGGTCTGTCAAACATGTGCGCGTCTGAAAAACGTGTGCCAAACATGTCTCCTTGATCTCGAGTATGGCCTGCCCATTCAGGTGCGCGATGCGGCGCTAAAGGTGGCCGATAACATGCCACAAAGTGATGTCAACAAGGAATACTACATACAGAACATCGATGCGCAGCTTCAAGACGGCGACGGCACTGAAGCAGCAGGAGCTGTAGGTCGATCCTTGGCAGCCAACGAGATGCTGTCCAAATTGGCGCGAACAGCTCCCTATTACAAGCGAAACAGACCGCACATCTGTTCGTTCTGGGTAAAAGGCGAATGCAAGCGTGGCGAGGAGTGTCCCTATCGACACGACAAGCCCAACGAACCGGACGATCCGCTGTGCGAGCAAAATATCAAGGATCGTTACTATGGACGCAACGATCCGGTGGCTGAAAAGATTATGAAGCGTGCTGCATCGTTGCCTACGCTAGATCCACCAGAGGATCGTAATATCACAACATTGTATGTGGGCAATCTACCGGAAGAGATCACTGAACCCGAAATTCGCGACCAATTCTATCAATACGGCGAGATTCGCTCCATTGCGCTTGTGCCGCGCCAGCAATGCTCGTTCGTGCAGTACACTAAGCGCAGCGCTGCGGAACTCGCTGCCGAGCGCACTTTTAACAAGCTGGTGATACAGGGGCGTAAGGTCAGTATCAAGTGGGCCCACTCGCAGGCCAAGCAGACTGCAGCCAAGACAGATCGGCGCTTTGATGTTGCTGGCATCCCACCGCCGAGTGCCAAGCCAAACGACTACTTTAATCTACGTCAGGAGCAGATCAATGTTATGCCAGCGGGAATGAAACTGCATCAACTGCCATCCAATCTGGTGCCCGCCTCCGCATATCAGATGTACGCGCAGCCCACATACGCGGCGCCTTATAGCGGTATCGGCGTAGCCAGCACCAGTTCTGCGGCTGCCTCCTCCGCTTCAACAAGTACCTCCGGTGTGAATCTCGACTCCATTCCACCGCCACCTGGCCAGATGCCCTATCCCAGCCAGGATGCTAGTCGCATGGGCGCCATCAAAAAATGATAAAATATTCCGATTGTTAGGATGCTGCTTCCTCGCAATCAATAAACAATTGGTAAATAATATTTTTATAAGCGGGAAACAACTTTAACAAAAAATCTAATAAAAACCAAACATGCCAATTCGGTGTGATCCACAACGGAAATCTTTGTAACTTATTCTCCAATAATTTAACCAACATGCTAAACTAATTGCTCTTTAATTTGGACTATAAACTTTTGAAAATCTTTTAAATGTGTATAAAGAAAAGTAAATAATATAAAAACAACCGATTATGAATGTACACATGGTTTCATTAAAATCAAATAGAACTTTAGAAAACACACATAAATAGGTATATTACGAGTTACACTTTAGGTCTAAAAAGCTTAATCACAGATATAAAAACAAAATTCATGCCTAAATACAATGCGATTCATATAATATTAATTACTGTCCGGCATAATAACGCTACGTTTGCGCTGCAAGATTTTTTGTTTGCGATGGGCCTTCTGTCGTTCGATGAAATGCGCTCGCAGCGCAGCAAAGTCAATCCCACTCTTGTACTCCAGTGAATTGCGCTCATCTCTGGGGAAAGGCGAATAACTGATTTATTCTCAACAAATTGGAATTGTATATCTTACATGGGTTCCTGGCCCCAGTAATTGGGTACACATTGCAAGCGCTTACGCAGCGTGTCGAATGCTTCCGTCTGGGGCAGCAGCATGAGGATTCCGAAAAGCGCATGGGCCAAATATTGGGCATCTGCGCAATTGTTTGCTTTGGACACCAGAGTCAGTCGAAGTGCAGCAAATATGGGCGACTCAATGAGCTGCACCAGCTTATCCAACTCTCCAAGGAGTTCCAATGTTATTTCCACATCAGCGCTAGAAAGGAATAAGCTGTTAGAACTGGAATAACTTTGGTAAAAAAGTTCAACTCACAATAGTACAACCAGCTCGGATACATGTTGATAGCTCTGTGCCAGCAGACATAGGGACACCGTAGAAACGGGACAATGTACCCAACTTTTGTAGAGACATTGAAACAAATCCGCAGATTTCTCATTGGAAATGTCACGCAAGCTTGTACGTAGTTC
This sequence comes from Zaprionus inermis, assembly GCA_018151445.1. NCBI lineage: Eukaryota > Metazoa > Arthropoda > Insecta > Diptera > Drosophilidae > Zaprionus > Zaprionus inermis. The sequence goes on along the minus strand of JAECXD010000673.1, from coordinate 460,605 downwards.
AAAGAGTTCCGTTGAGGTGAGCAAAATGATGTTCAGCAAACGAACAACTGTTGAGGCGAACTTTAAATTGAGCGAATCTTCTGCGATGATCTCAGCGAATGTTCGATAGATGTACTCAGCATTAAGTAGCACACATAGTTGTCTGGAAATTGAATAACAATTAGCATCGGTAAATAATATGAGAGTACACACTACTTCACCTTATAATGAGACTAGCTCTATTCTCCAATCTCAGTTTCTCTTCGCTAAAGAGTTGCAGCAAACTCAGTAGAAACTTGCGATAATGCGTCTTGTTAAAGTCATCGAGATCTGTAAGACAGGATAAATTGTTATACTAAATACAAGATATATTCTATTTGAGGACTTGCCCTTAGTATCCTGGGAGTTTATTATTTCCGCAAGGACGCATAAGCTTTGCAGAACAACCTCATCGGAATTATCGGCGAGCGTTGACAGTAGATTACTGTTGAGGTTCATGGAATGTGCGGCCATTTCATCGGGAAAGTTCGTGAAAAGATGATGGATCCACTTCAGCACGGCGATCTTGGTGTGCATGAAGTTGTGCGTCAGATACCGCGAAAGAACTTCCATAATAGAACGCAAATCAATTTTAGCCACATTCTGCGTCTTAAGTTCCTTCGATGAGACCAGCTGCATCATGGAGTTGTTTACGGCAACCGCGCACTCCTTGATGCCTAATGGGAAAAGGAGGATTGTTAATTGCTGCATGTTACTTAAAATACCCTTTAGCTTACTGGAGTCACCGTTGTACTCCAGGCAAGGCAGAATAGCTGTAAAAATTCCGCTGGCGTAGGGCAATACATTCGGACCGAAGATCTGTACGAATTCTCGTATCCAGGTAATTGCAATCGACTTAATAAGCTCGTTTGGGGATTGCGCGTGAGTAATAAGCGTGTTGATAGTGTTCGCCATTTGCACGGACGATGAATCGTTGCGTATGGACTTCAGAAATTGACTGATTGTATTCTCGCACATGCGTTGTATCTCCGGCGTTTTGTCTTCTAGCATGACAAAAAGTCCGTCGAGGATTTCCGTTAAATGGCTAACCATGTTAATGTCGGGCACAGCATTCAGTATGGATATCCAGGAGATAACATACTGACGCGCGAACACGTTCCTCACATACATGCGCTCTCTAAGCAATGGCATAAAAGCCTCCAGGTTGAAAGTTTCGTAGGATTCAGTAACAATGTCCTATAAATCAAAAGATTATAGCTTGATATTTCTTTAACTAAGATATCTTACTTTAAGCAGCCGATCCAGCAGCTCGCTACCATCCTTCACCATTTGATCAGAGTCGGTGACCAAACGCGAGAGTGCTGCAAACATCTCCGGAAAGAACGGTATGATGGCGGAGCGTGCCACCTTCACCACGTTGTACAAGGACTCGCAGGCAAAGTAACGCACGCGCAGGTCCGGATCGGACAAGCAATTCATTATGGGGGTCACCAACTCACTAACATATTTATCCGAGTCCTGTGACAGAATTGTTTTTGAGTATAATGTATATAGTAACGGATTTCGTTCATTATAAAGACGCGCGATTGTACCGAATGAGGTCATGGGAAACGCCTCCCCTAATGCAAGATAAGTCTAATTCAATTATGACTAATGCCCGCTTCTAACTCACCTTGCCCAGCCCTAAGCCTGTTGCCGCCAACCCGATGAGGGCTCCCTTACGACGATTGGCATCGCGTGATGTGGCATAATCGTTGGAAAGCACCTCGATCAGTTTTCGTATCTGGACTGAATTATTTTTGTTGTTGAACTCAATGACCATTCTACGCGAGAAGAGAGTGAAACAAAATACAATCGAATATTATTGTATTTCAAGAAGCCTCAGGTGGGCGTTCTACAGTCGAGCTGCTCTTCGTCCTGCTTACTTCTCAATCTCCTGCGATGCAACCTTTCGTTTGTCGTAGACTTTGTCACCTAGCGCCTTGGCACAGGATTCACTCAAAGGCGCGTACGGTGGCTCCATTGTAATGTTTTAAATGACAGACTTATATTTAAAGATTTTTGCTTGCACAGCGATGATGCCACTCTCTATTGGCGCAGCTGATTGGCCAGCGTTGCCACCAGGAGCAAATAAAAATGAAAATATTGAACGGCGACTAACTGGTACCCTACGTGAAATATTGAATGCAGTTTTCATATATATATAATTTAATTTGTCAAATAAAAGACATTCATTTGATTTTGCAATAAAAATGTCTTCATTTCATTAATAAGAAAATATACGTAGGTATGAATCTTAAATAAATTGCATAAAAGTCATACATTGAAGATAATTGATCTTTTGCTAAAAAAAAAAAATTAAATGTTAAAGTTTAATATATTAAAATAGATTTTAAACAAAAGGTGGTACAAATTTATTCCATTATAGGAAAGAATACTAAAATATATAAAGATAGATTTGAACTTAACTCTAAAAAAACCTTTGTCTCTCATAAGCCTGGTTTAAATATAACCTTAAAGAACGTTTGAAATGGAAATTAAATTTCAACATTATCTTTACACCATAATATCTTTTATAAAAAATGAACAAAGTTACTCAATGATCAGAGGAAACTTTTCCACCTCTTCGCATTCGTGATTGAAGCTCGTTACAAACTGTTGTAGTTTAGCCTCATGCTCAACATCTCGACGAGTGCGCTTCACTTTCCTGGGCAATTCGTTGCTCTTGTCATGGGAGTCCTGCTCGCTATCTTCGCTGCCCGACGAGTCCGTCTCGACAAACAGCACGTGCACACGTTGTTTGCGCTTTCTCTTGGGTCGTTCGCGAACGTAAGTGCGTCTGGGTTTCTGAAGTACATAAAATAATGAATGATAATTGTTGTGAGCAATAGATAAACAAATATTATATTTTAGATTTGTGCGAGCTGCTTACTACCGTACAAGGATGAACTAGAATCCTTGCGGCCCTGTTGGCTCAATCGAAATAAATAACTTTTCGATTTTAAGTTAATCTAGCGCTGTACGAAGTGGAAAAAGTTTTATGTTCTACAACTTAACCCATTTCCTGAGCGCAAATATTATATTAAGAAAGATCGGTATATTCTTACCTTTTCGTCGAACGTAGCTTCTGGATCTTGGTCTTTAAATAAACTTAAAGACTCTTCATTAGGCGTAGCTCGAACTGCGACTGGCGTGCCAATCATAGTAGAACAGAGCATTTCCTTGATGCTGCGCTGTCTTGGCTCATTCGCTTGCAGATCGTCATAGTCATGGCGAATAGATACCATAGAAACTTGGGGCAATTCGCTCTCCCTGGGACGCAGTTCCTTTAGCCGATGTAGCCTCTCGTTTAATGTGACATTCTGTTGTATGTTGTCACTCACATTAGTCGCGTTCTCTTCATCCTCGCTAAGAAAGTCTTCAAAACCGAAAAGATTGCATGTCGATTTTTGGGAAGACGGTTCATGCTGCATCGAATCCTGAAACCTTAAATGGCTTCTGGCCTGTACAATTTTGTCATTATTGGGGTTTCTTTTACTGTGATGAATTGAATCCTTTTCGGATACTTTATTGTTATCAGGTGTTTTGTTAGCGTCCCCTATAGTATTCTCAAAACATTTGTCCTTAGTGAGTGTCCTGTTGAGGTGATTATCGGAATCGTCGAATCGTACATGATTTTTGGAAATACTTTTATCTTTATTGAGCGGTTTTTGGACTTTAACGACGGACTCTTCTAATGGAATATGCTCTTTGAATGTATTTTTCTCCTTAGTGGGCGTCGTGATAGCGTTAACAATAGATTCCCCAAAATTAACATGATCTCTGACTGTACTTCTCTCTTTAGTTGGCGTCGTGTTGGTGGCACCAACGGAGTCCTCGAATCGAACATTTTCTCTGTCTATTCTTTTATTCTTAGTGGGCGTTTGGGGAAGTTGATTTTTCTTCCACGAAGGTAGCACAACCACATCCAATACATTAATATCTTTGAACGGAGTCCGATGATGCAATGTTAGTCGTGGATTTGGTAACTGTACAACGTTTTCATCATTTTCGTTTTCCTGATTTTTATCACTAACTGAAACAGCAGATACTGCAGGTGGAACATTTTCTCCATTAGAATCATTGAAAGATGATTCGACAGTGGGTGAATTTAATGGTTGACAAGTGGCATCGGCAACGGGCAAGGGTTCATCAGGCACATAGACATGGGATCGGTGCGGAAAGTCACTGGAGTATGATGGCAATTGTGATGTGTTCAGTCCAAATACAAAAGTATTGGGCAACGGAGCCTCTTCGGGCACACGCCATGGCGATGCGGCACCTTTAGTTGCAGTTCCTGGAGCTATTTTCGGGGTAAAAGCCAGAGCATTTGGAGGTTTTTTATTTATGGGGGTACTAATGAATTTCTTTGCAAGATCTAAGAGTTCCCTTCTTCTTTCCACAGATTCTTGTGGATGGTTGGTCTTAGTTTGATTTAACAGCAACGAGCGTGCTAACGGACTATATGCGCCTTCAGGGAGAGTTCGGGGCGGCTGCCGATGTATCTGAGTGGGTACTTCGGGCTGCACTGTTTGATTCTCGGATTCACTCTCTTTATTGTAGTCTTCGGGTTCGTAGATTGGCGAGAGTGCCCGCTGCTCGGTAGGTGGCGGCAACTCAACTGGAATGTTACTCACATTTTCTAGGGAACATTGCTTTCGCTTGCCCACAGGACGCAGTCTTTTTTTCTTCGCCTTAACTCTCACTCGCTGTTTGCCTGTCTTTAAGCGAATCATTGCACAGGCTCGACCTTCCTCCAACATTTGTTTAATTATATCGGCAGCTGGATCCTGGCGATCAGCTGCAGCCTCATCATCAATTTGTGATTCAGACAGAAATTCATAGACGTTGCGTGTGATAGATGTTGGTCTTCTCAAAGGCTGGTTTCGATGAAAGAAACGTTTTTGGTTTGACGCCACGATAGAAGACGGATGTGCATCGTTTCCTCTGAACGTGACATGTGAGGCAGCTAAAAGAGAAGTTTATTTAAAACATGCTTATGGAATTGGGTGCATATTATCATACCTGCCGGTGCGTCTTTCACTGTAGGCAGTATTTTACGTTCTTGCATCGGTTTTGCATCGATACGGTTGAGACTATCCGGATTGGGCGTTGAGCTCACTTTAGATGACGACGTTTGTTTGACCGGAGAGCGTCTTTGATCGATACGTTTTAGACGAACACGAACTGGTGTTATTGCACCTGCCTGTGCGCCTTTTACTGCAGGCTGTATTTTATGATTACGCTTGATCAGCACTTTACAGGGGGTTGTGAATATTTTGTGTGGCGATGTCTCTTTCACTGTTGACGGTCTTGTATCAACACGTTTATTGCTATGCGAATAGGGTGTTGAGCTAACTCTAGGTGCCGAACTTAGTTGACTGGGAGATCGCCTTGGATCGACACGCTTTAAATGAACTTGAAGCGGAGTCATGGGGGCGACTACCAGAAAATAGTAATGTGTAAATGTATTTATTAAAAACGATTCCTATAAATCTATAATAATATCTCACCTGAATTATGACACATGGTCGAATTGCGAGTTGGCTCAAAAACGCTAATATCGCATTTATCCTTTGTGGGTGCAGCAGCTCCCAGCGCTTGCGCACGATATGGTACTTTAAACACATTACAATCGTCAGGCAAAGGACGTGGATTGGAAGATATATTCGCAATTTTTGAGCCATTTGGGTTTGATTGAAATTTACAACGCTTAATTCTTACAACGCACTTTCTGATGCACAATTTTTTTGGCTCGTTTGTTTTGTTAGTGTCGCGGTACGCAGCAGAACTGATCATACTGCGTTTCGGTATTCGTCGCAATATACTTAACGAGGAATCTGAAATTTTAGTTTTATTAACTTTTGGCGTTTTGCCATTGATTGTTTTTATCGTTTTGACCATTTTGCATTTATGGTGGTTATGATTTAAGCGCGCATTCTGGTAGAAAAATACAAGCACCCTAGATTCACAAGAATATTAAATCCCGCCATTTTGTTAGATTTGTAGACAGTGTTGTGTAGCGACAATATTAGTTATTACCGATCGGTTATTGGTGATCGCATTGCTATCGATATTATTATGAATATCTATTAGCGTTATTAAGAGCTGACTATACTGCAAATTACGTAGCAAGTCATTTCAAGGACACTAGTTAAAATAAAATGCCTTATTTAGTGTGCATTTAGACATGGAATCAAAAAAGATTTGCCCTGACCAGTGTGACCAGGCTTAGAAAGTTGTATTTTTCATAATGTGGCCTAGCAAAGATGCTTGACTACCGCTTCGTTGTCAATCAGCTGTGCGTGTTTACAATGTTATAATTTAAATACTATCTAAATAGTTTCTTAAACTTTATTTGCGATCTAATAATAAAAAATACATTTTTTAGAAGTAAACATAGACTAGCAAACAAATATACTTTGTGGGGCTTTAACTTTTATGATAAATATCTTAAATTATGACTAAAACAAAAGTATTTGTTTACATATACATTTTTTAATTAAACAGTTGCATTAAACCTCGGCGTTAGCAACATGGCCAAGACGTAAAATAAATACGGCCACAGAGAGTTTGTACGTATTGCGAAATATGCTGATTGTCATGATTCTGCATTTGTAATTACTTAATATTCCCCGGCGTTAAAATCATTAAGATTCTGATGTTTACATTTTAACAGTGCTGCCAACTTAACATTCAACGAAATGTTATCTTTCCAAATGCAGTGAACGTTCGTTCAATAAAGTTCGCAGAATATCCATTTGAAAAAAAAAAAAGTTTAACTAACACATAAAACAATAAATTACTTAAGAATATTTTTATAATTTTTTTAAATTAATTTATATTTTCGTTCAAATGCAAATTATGCACTTGCAGTAAATTATGAAAACAATGATAACGACTCATAGAGATTTGGTATTTTTTTATCGAATTTTGGTGTTTCTGCATTTTTCGAATGCAGTCACATTCCATATTTTGTTGCATTGCTGCCTTTTTAATGTTTTAGTCTATTTTTATGTAAATCGAAAGTGTAAAAATGAAAAAAGAATAAATGAGCAGCACATGGAAGTAAAATAATTAATTGAGCTGTTAACTCAAGAAGCCAACCAAACTACCCACTTGGCGTGCAGTAATGGTTTGATATTCTCAAGAAGAGTTTTCGCTGCGAAAATAATTTCGGCGCCCCGTTAAAAAGAGACGTGTATCGGGGCGCGGCGCCCACAGGAAAAGACCACTGCAAACCGACGAGCAATATAAGCTATATCAATAATAATTTTCGTCAACTAGAAACGGTCAGGGACTTAGAATGGCTGAAAGACCTAAAAATTTGTTTGCAAGTGAGTAATTTTGCTTAAAACTGCCTACGCACTCACACATACTTAGACCCACACTAAAACATGCAGATAGGAATTCACACATGCATGTTCTCACACACGCATACACGCACGCTAAAACCATCATACATTCAAAAGTAGATAGTCGTAGGGATTGACGCATTTCTTTTGGTACAATGCAATTATGATAAGCTAGCCTTACGGTTTGTAAATAACAGTTTCAATCTAATCTAAAACTCTATCCCCAGCTGGACCGAGCCGCTCGCGAAATCCCCCAGATCAGCTGAATCTAAACAACTTAAGTATACGACATCCGCCATCGTCGACATCATCAACATCATCGGGCTCCACATCTTCAGGCTCAAGTTCCTCATCGCAACAGAATAATGTGGCGTTACGTTTCGGTGCCCAGCCAAGCTTTGTACCCGCCGTTCCGACCGTTCCCAGCAGCAGCGGCAGTAGCCTTAACGTTGGTGCTAGTACTAGCAATCAACAGGCCAGCGGCAGCGCCACAGATCGTCATAGGGAGCGTATAAGGCAACAGGCATGCGGTAAACTGCAATTTGGCGATGGTGCTGCCAATACACATCATTTCACCTCAGATGATCTTGAGGATTTGGGAGAGATTGGACGCGGTGCTTTCGGTGCTGTGAATAAGATGATATTCAAGAAATTGGATAAAGTGATGGCAGTTAAACGCATTCGTTCAACGGTTGATGAGAAGGAACAGAAACAGTTGCTTATGGATCTCGAGGTGGTTATGAAATCCAATGATTGCATCTACATTGTGCAGTTTTATGGGGCACTCTTCAAGGAGGGCGACTGCTGGATATGCATGGAACTAATGGACACCTCACTGGATAAGTTCTATAAGTATATATTCGAAAGAAAGCAGCGCTGTATACCCGAATCCATACTGGCGAAGATTACGGTTGCTACAGTCAATGCCCTTAATTATCTGAAGGAGGAGCTCAAGATTATCCATCGCGATGTGAAGCCAAGCAATATTCTGTTGCATAGACGCGGTGACATAAAGCTATGTGATTTCGGTATCTCTGGCCAGTTAGTTGATTCCATAGCTAAGACCAAGGATGCGGGCTGCAGACCCTATATGGCGGTAAATAATCAACGATTATATTGTCATTCATATAGAGCAAAATATAAGAAACATCTTCATCCTTATAGCCGGAACGTATCGATCCGGAACGTGCTAAGGGCTACGATGTGCGCAGCGATGTTTGGTCATTGGGCATAACATTGATGGAGGTGGCCACAGGAAACTTTCCTTATCGCAAATGGGGTTCGGTCTTCGAACAGTTGTGTCAGGTACAAACAAATGCCGCGTTAACCAATTATGAATTCTCTGTAAAATTATTTCTTTTGTTCCCTTCTGGTAGGTTGTACAGGGCGATCCTCCTCGTTTAGATACCTCCTACAATGGCATGGAGTTTTCTAAGGAGTTTGTTGAGTTTGTCAACACTTGGTAAGCCCAGAGCAAGTGCATGTTTAATTCTCTACTAATTATTTTCTTGCCGTTTGCAGCCTTATTAAGAAGGAAAGTGACAGACCAAAATATAGTCGACTGCTGCAGATGCCTTTCATAAGGAGGGGCGAGAATAGCCACACGGATGTGGCCGCCTATGTCGCAGATGTGCTAGAGTCTATGGAGATCGATGGCATCACACAGTTCACAGCCAATCAGCCTGCGGAAAGTTAATCTGCTAAGCAAGTCATAATTATCTAAAAGCAAGCGTAATAACAAGAACAACAGTAAAAGCAGTAAACTTAAAGCAAAAAAAAAGTAAATAAGAAATAATAACAAATTGTTGTCTACTTTGTAGCATTCGCGTAGTAAACTTATCGCGTATTTTGTTAGAGCAAAATGAAAAAAAAATGAAATAATGGAAATATTTGTAAAGAGCGTATATAATTTTTGTATTATGTGAAAACTGTAAGTTTAAAGTGTGTAAGGAACAAACAACAAAACAAAAAATGTAAAAGGAAAGCTGCATAAGCAGAGTAAACAAGAAAACATTTACATGTAATGTCCCGAAATAATCTATAAAAGAACATAAATGAATTCTTTTGCTTCTAAGTTAAATTCAGTTAGCGTTTTAAATTAAAGTCGATGTTTTTTCTTGTTTTTAATGTATGTGAATTGTAAACAACAACAACAATAACTACAATATTGAAAATTAAAAGCAATATTTTACACACACACTCCTACACAAGCAGGTGATGTGTGAATATGTTAACTACTAGCACGAGAAAAACAAGAGAAACACCAATTTATATAGCCATCAAAACGTAATAAGAAAAAAGTAATCGCGTAACAGGTACATTATTATAGGTTTTGTATTGTCTTTGGTTTCGACAAGGTTTGAAAAGTTATTTTGCATATTGAAAGTTAAGTCAAAAAGCTTTAAATAATTGCCAATTTGGCTGCATTTTTTGAAATTGTAGGAGAAATTAATGCAAATTAATACATAATTAATCAAATAATAATAAAAACAACAACAACAATTAAAATCAACACATCAACGTACACAGGCGAAAGCAGAACACACACACACACCGCTACTCACGTTTTTATGCGTAGTTTTTTAGCTTGTAAGACTTAAAATATTTAGCGAAAACTAAAAAGGATGCAGCAGAAAGTGAAGAAAATAAACAATATAAAAAACAAATAAATGTATTGTGCCTAAGTATAAAAATGTTTATATCAACTGCTAAATAAGCTAATAAACAATATATAATAATAAATATTATGAAACCTCAAGTCACGTTAAAAGTGTAAAGTAAATGAAACGAAATGAAAAAAAGAAAATGACAGTTAGCTTATGTAGAATCCTTTAGCCAAGCTTACACACACTTAAGCCACGCCCCCTTTCCCCAGAGATACAAGCAATCGCACCGTCTAAGCGCCCGTCTTAAGCTTAAAGAAAAAGTAATATATATGTAATTAAATAAAATCCATGCCAATGTCTTTTCGATTAATATTTATGCAAGCGCCAATGTGAAAAGCAAGATGTTTATTTTGTATACGATATACATTATATATTTATATATACAGTGAGAAGGAACAATTACAATACACAGGCCCCACTGCGTCCATGATACGCAATTCTAGCACGCGTGAAATTTTTGTTTTCTTTGTGTATTATTATTATAATTTCATTTGATTCCATTGCGTTTTCAAAGTATGGTATATTGAGTATTACTTATTTAAGAGGTAGTTTACATTTACAAATTAGAGACTAGAAATTATCTCTGGCTAGTTAATGCTGCAATGTTTTTGAAATTCAAGCTTAATCTATATTTTTCAGTTGTTTTAATTTTCCCGAATTTAAAGTAACCTTTTTCAACCCATTCAAGTCAAATTTCTTTACTCTTTCTGCTAGTTCCTAGATTCTAGTTAGAGAATGCAGCAAGGGTATTTAGCTTAACCCTAACAGAATAAAGTTACTAAAATTAATTTAAAGAAAATAGAATAACAAGAGATAAAAAATTGTAGTTTTGGAAGAAATGTCCCGAAATATTCTTAATCAGAAGTTGTATAACTTCTCTCTGTTTCAAAACCCATTTCAAAGGACATACTAGTATACAATTATTATACATATATATCAGATAACTAAAGATCTACTCAAAAACAAATGCAATTTTAAAGAAAGTTGTTGAACTTAAAAAGGAATGAAGTAATTAAAAAGAAAATGCTAAATGCAAAATGCAATCGTTGAGTCGCGCGAGTCGTCATATTTTTCGACAATAACAGGTATATAATTTTTTAAAGAGAACAAAAAGTAGTGCTGGTTAGGCGCATGTAATGTGTATATGGTACATACTTCAGATACGATATACATATATACATAGAAACATATGCTATTAATTTTAATATACACATGTATATTAATATGATTAATTTCTAACTGCAAGCCAGTTCAAGTAGTCAAAGTCAAAAGAACTAACGTATATCTGCATATATATGAGTAGTTAAAACTCTACATGTATGTACAAAATTTTATGCAAGGCAGTCCCCAGTCTAAAACTAAAATTTCTCCCCGCACATTGGCTTAACCTAATCCTCTAAGTCCAATCAACAAAAATAAGAACTTAAAGTGAAAACGCAACGTCCATAACAAAAGAGAAATAAAAGAACACTCAAACTTTTTACTCAGCTGATCCTTACAGCCAGCTCATACAGTAAGGCGACGCTCGATCTGAGCAAATTTATAGTACTACAAATATGTGTACTCGATCCTAATCCAAATGCAGAGAACCCGATCGTAATTCTGGCATAATGCGAGCTACATATATATTGCGCACTATCCTAGGTAGAGCTGCAGAACAATCGTATTATCGCAAGTTAAGTGAAGTAAGTGAAATTATTAAAACTATTCAGTTTAGGCATAAATCTGACGGTTTCTCAAACAACAAACAGATAACTATTGTTGCACTTTGCCGATGGTACCAACGATAGTTCTGCAGCCCCATAGCCCTAAGTTTAAACAAAGCAACTAAGTAAAACTATTCAAAATACACCCGGCTTGCCAATTCTAACTCTATCTCAACTCTTCAAATAATGTGAAAAGAAAACACCATAAAGAAATTAATAATAATCAATTAAAGTAAATATAAACTGATAAAGAAACCAATAAGGTCGAATGCTTAAACCGATAAGGACAATTGTATGGAATGAAAAACTTAAACGTAAACGTAAACAAATGTTGTTAAACTCGATTTGAAAAGAGGATTTGTAAAAAGACAGCAAATGAATAGTGAATAAATAATATATTTGACAACTCTACACGGCAAATTTCAGTCTATTTATTTTTAGACCCTCAGAAGTACAGGATGACGAGTAGTATCAATCCCCTGTATGATTTTCCACTTGCTTTCCGCTGTATAGTCGCAAAGTACTTGACACCCATTCAGAATCGCAATCGCATTCAGTATTCTACGAACTTACTCATACAACATACTGATGTGCTTATTGACCCAATAATTAACCAATTACTAAATCAAAATCAGCTCATAATACACGCACACTCGCACACATCTTCCCAGCCATTGAGATCCCCTACAAAAGTGCGTATTCGAATGGGGTAGGTTATATTGGTTATGCCAGTGCCAGATATAATATAGTTGGATAACCGATCTGGATATTCCACAGCTAAGATTATTAAATCGGCATGCTTTATAAGTTCTTCCAGTTTTTTGTTTTAGCAAATTTAAATCTGGTCACTTATCAGAAATTTATATAACATATGAATCTATAATGTTTTATTTTCTAGAAGCGTATTGTCACAGTCCGTAAATCCAACATTTCCAATCTTACCAGAGTCTAATACGCCTATGGCAAATTGTTGAAGCACGCGACTTGCATGGAAATCCATGCATTAACATCGCAGCGAGGCACGTGGCGCGCATGGAGAGTGCCGCATTAGGGTACCGCACAAATGCGTAATCTCAACTACATATACAATACTCAATGGATTGGCGTAAGAGGCGAGTCGGCGCTCAGTATTACTTCGACCGTCGGGCAAAAAACTTACGATATTTTCGATTTCGACGAGCTCTTTGCGGTTCAACGACATGCTGACATGCATCATACTGGTCAGCTGGTTGCTGATCTTATGGATATACTTTCTGTGGAGTCGCCGACGATTTTACGCGGCTGCCTGGAAGCTACGGGGTCCAGTGGGTTGGCCATTCATCGGCATGGGCCTGCAAATGATGAATCCACAAAGTAAGCTGATCCACTTGAGAAAATCTTGTTACCTCTATTGTATACTCTATGTCATGTTTCGATTCAGCCTTTCTACAGTATATGGACAATCTGTCGCATCAGTATAAGGCACCCTTCATCTCCTGGATGGGAACCAATTGCTTTCTCTATGTCAACGATCCACAGAGCGTGGAGCAAATCTTCAATTCGACTCACTGCACCAACAAGGGCGATTTCTATCGCTTTATGAGCTCCGCTATTGGTGACGGACTCTTTACCTCCAGTTGTAAGCTCTGTAGCTCCTCAAATAGTGTGCATAGATCTATAAATTCCATACACACACACAGCGCCACGTTGGCAGAAGCATCGTCGTCTTATCAATCCCGCATTTGGACGACAAATTCTGTGCAATTTTTTGCCTATTTTCAATGCCGAGGCGGATGTGCTGTTGGAGAAACTGGAATCGGAGGGTATACGGCAGGGCAGAAGCTTGGAGATCTATCAAATCTTGAAGAAAATTGTACTAGAGGCGGCATGTCGTAAGTAACTTGTTATATTATAATCTCTAACCCATTCGATGTATGAGATAAATGATCTTAGAGACAACTATGGGCAAGAAGATGCATTTTCAACACGACGGATCCATGGCCATCTTTGAGGCCTATAACGGGTGAGTTCAGTCGGGAGATAAGAGGAAATAGTAGTGCAGGTATTTCATCTTAAACAAACATAGTTGATGCAGCAATTTCAATTTGCTGTGTGACACTGAGAGTGCACAGCATAAAAGACTACTTCATTTTCATTCTAGCTAGATTTTCTCTTAGCAATACCCTTGGGCTCTTTCCTGCCAGCTCTCGCTCTCTCTCTCTCTCTCTCTCTCTCTCTATTTGTCTCTCTTTGCCCAGAGCCAGCCCACACTTTGTCTTACCTATTAGCTAATTACAATCTTGCAGTTTCTCTAGGTATTCAGCCATGGCTAATACATTGCGACACGAGTTGCCAACTCGTAGCACTCTGCCTGTCTACACTGAGAGAAATAATTATTCAGTTTTTGTCGAAATTGAGAGTTTAAAGAAATTAGCAGTATAAAGTCGAGATATGTTTCACTTTCAGTAAAAGTTTTGCTCTGTTATTTTGAATTGTTTCTCTTTGTGCACACATGGATATGCAAATCCCTCTGGTGTTACTCTAACCACAATGTTACCTGAATATTTTTGCTTTTGTTTGGCTTAAATTTTGCTTACGTTCTTCGGCTCGTTCGTTCGCAGCGTAACGGAAGTGTGTGTGAAACGAATGCTATCACCTTGGCTCTACCCGGAGCTCATCTATCGCTGGTCGCGTCTCTTTGACCGCCAGCAAAAGGTTGTCGGCGTGCTCTTTGGGTTCGTGGAGCAGGTAAGTGGGCGTGTGCCCTCTCTCCCCCCTTTTACTCCCACTCGGACTGTTACCTCGTTCGTGACTGGCAACGTTTCGCATCAATTGGCAGCTGTTACAGCCCGCTGTGTCTGTGGTGGGCGTGGAGGATTGTGATGCCAACAAGCTGCTGGAGCAGCAGCAACAGCAACAACAACAGCAACAACACCAGCAGCGCATCAAGTCAAAGTCAATATTCATCGAACAGGTGCGGGAGCATGTGGAACGTGGGCAGCAAATGAGCTGGCAGGATGTGCGAGATGAGGCGAACGTAATTATTGCGGCGGTGAGTAGAGAAATCATGGGATGAATGTGTGGAAATAGAAGTAGAAAACAGAGGATGAAGATATGCATCCGGCAATGTAGAAATTATAATTACATGATTTGTATAAATAATATCTTGAAGACATTGCAAGGCAGGCACAGGCTTGCGGCGAATTTCTGCCCAGGTGAAATCGTTGGCAATTGCACTTAGGCAGAAATATGTTCAGCAGTAAATCAAACATAATACAATTGAAAATAACTTTCCATGCTCCACAGACCTTCGAGACTACCTCCACTGCTCTGTACTTTACCATACTGTGCCTGGCAATGCATCCCGAGTATCAGGATAAACTGTACGAGGAGCTGTGTGCGGAACTGGATGAAGATCACGGCGACATAAGCATGGAGCAGCTCGAGCGTCTCACCTACACAGAGATGGTTATCAACGAATCAATGCGTCTCTTTGCACCCGTGCCAATGGTGCTGCGTCGTGCTGGACAGGATTTGCAGCTGCGACGGGAAGATGGCGAATTCCTGATACCCGAGGGCACGCAAATTGGCATCGATATCTACAACATGCAGCGCGATGTTCGCGTTTGGGGCCCTTTGGCTAGAACCTACAATCCGGAGGCACATTTCGGCATTGCGGCGCCTCCACATCATCCCTTTGCCTTTGTGCCATTCACCAAGGGATTGCGCATGTGCATCGGTTATCGTTATGCACTGCTGCTGATGAAATTGCTGCTGGCCAAGATCTTTCGCAGTTATCGCATTCGCACTGACGCACGTCTCGAGCAGCTGCAGGTGAAGGTCAACATCTCGTTGAAGCTTAGGGAATATCCGTTGTGCCGTGTCCAGCGCAGGTAATCAGAGACAACAAGCAACAACAACAATGGCTGCACTGCGTGACCTTTTGTCCGGCAGCGAAGTTTCTTCATTTTGCTTTTGCCGCTGTCGCATCCGCTTCCGCTGCACACCTGCACCTGGACACGTGGTACTTCATCAAGCTGCGTAGTTTGTTGCAATTTTCCAATTAAAAATGTAATTTTTGTTGCATTTTCTACGTCGTTAATTGAATTTGTTCAAACTTGTGCACAATAATTCACTTTTGTCGCCGACGATATCGTTAGCCAGCTTCTGCCACCCTTCCCGCTCCTCCTGCCCCGGATGCCACTGACGCAAATTGGCGGCCCATCCTCTGGTTATGATACGCTAACGTTGCCCACGTTGCGTATACGTAACGCCAGTTAATTGATTAAATTGCACTGGAAGCGGCTAAGTGGTCAGAACTTTGTTTTGCACATTGAAAGTAATCGAAAAATTGCGAAAAATATTCAAAACTTTGTTTGCCAGGCAAACCCGCTCTCCCATGAACGTTGCCTGAACGTGTGCAACGAGTACTCGAACAACTTCCATTAAGCGGACCCATTCACAAACACCCCACCTTGTCGATGTTGCTTCCTTGTTCATTTCATTTACAAGTCTTTGAAGGTGTATAACTTTTCCCTCAATTCGATTTAGCAGCTCGTAAAATGATTTTCAGATATTGATCGATATTCGTTTTCCTGCTGCGAGAGTTTAATCTAATTACTAGAAGATGTAACAGACAAATTTGTTTATATTTTATGTCTAAACATTATTGCTAATATTAATACTTTATATAGCATATTTGCATTTTTAAATAGTGTATATAAAATGCTTTTTTTACGACGAGAAACTCTTAAGTTTTTTCCATCTTTAGTCAATAACTTGTATAGAGTGCTTTATGCACTCTGCGTTGCATCATTGACTCTCCAGCTTATCCCATTCATCATCCGCAGTCGATTCTCTGTCCCTATTGCGTGGATGCGCCACTTTGGCTTCGACTTCGACTTGAGTTGTAATGAATAAATTGCCACTGTTGCCGCTGGCCTCCTTTTGAGCTGGTGTGCTCTTCTCCTGCTCTTCACCTTCTCCTCCTCTTCTCTCTCCTCCTCCTCTGCTCGACTATGCAATGAAATATGCATAATTCAATGCTGGCCTGTCCACGTGCACGTTCAGCCTCCGCCACGGCAGAATGCATTCGATGCGGAACCGGAAGCCCTGCGAGAAAATTACGCAAAAAGCGAAGGAGACTCGTTAACGCTTCAGGACACAGTTAGCGGTAGGTTAAGAGCGGGAGAGAGAGAGAGAGAGAGAGAGGCTAAAAGAGTGAGAGGCGCTTCTCCTTTTAAAGCGCTGCAGTAAATCGGCGGGCGCACTGTAATCACAGCATTAATCTAATACTGTGTTTACTGCTAGAGATTCAACTTAATAATAGCACTCAAACCCGCTCGGCAATGTGTAATTAAATCATTTGCAACAAATCGAAAAGCAACTCAATTCAAAAGTGTTAGGTCTGTTAGTTAACCCTGCTAAAAAGGGCGAGTAATTTTACGTAGTCATATTTCCTGGCAGAAACGCGAAGCGAGCCTAAAGGTTTGACTTGTTCATAAACAGGATATCTAATATATTTTATTTCCGTTCTGCACTGACTTATAATTAATGAGCCAAAGTTGAGCAAGTTTTCAATTAGTTATGCTCCCCATAATCAAGAGCAACGTAAGAATTATAATGAATTATTCAGGTACATGTTTGAGGGGTTGTATGATGGTAGTTTATGGCCTAATTGACTGCAATGGTTGCCCCCAAAATCAGTTTCGATTAAGCTCGCTGCCAATTCTGGCATGATGTGATTAACCAACAATGCCAGTTATTAGCCCTCTTCCTCCTGTTCTGCCCTCTGCAGCAGCATGTAGAGCAATCGATTGCCAACTCGTGGAGTAAGGGAAAGGCGAAGCGGAATTTGTGAGCACCTGCTGCTAGCCGGGGCCACTCGTTGCGATTTCCATGCAATGAGAGCAAGCGTATTTGTCCACTCGAATTTGCCGCTAATTGACTGCCCAATTAGCGATAGTAAAGGCTTATAAAGAAAACCGTTTTGAAAACCATTAGATTATATATTTAAGTTAGGAGTGCATTGATTTTGCTGTCGATAACTGCGGTTAGGCTACGAGGTAACGAGCTTGATTCCAGATTAAGTTAAATTAATAAGTTACAATATTTACCAACTCTTTTTTTTAACGATGCACAGAAATAATCCAACCTGCAGTTCATATAATTATTTTTCATATACTTGTCTGTATTTATATTAATAGAATATATAATTAGCTTAGGCAATTATAGCGCCTTTTTCTCCGGACACTCAGTAATAAGATTTGGTCAACATAGCTCAACTAATTCGAGTTAGCCACAAAGTTAGCAGCACTCGGTTGGCTTAGTAAAGGTAAGACCAACTCACGCACACAGAAAGACCCAACTATAATTTTTCGTGTATGTGTTAATTGCAATTAAACATTTAGCAAGACGACCTGCCAAGGTTCTGAGTTTGAATCAGGGTAGTACGTAAAAAATATTAACTAATCTAAAGTCTATTTTGCACTAGAGCAGTAGCAGCTATTTCAAGCGATTAAACAAATCAATATCGACATCTGGAAAGGCACAGTAAAATTATAGGTGTGAGTTCATGCTTTGCACTTCTCCAACTGGAGTAACTCTTTAAGCCAACCAGCTCGAACGCAGCAGCAACAGCAGCAACAATTGCTGTTGCGGAGTTGCTGCTCTCGCCTAATTAGGTTCACTTGCGTTTTACGACCTGCACCAAGCCTCCGCTCCCCTGGGCCAAATCTTTGCACAATTTGGTAGTAAACAAAACGCAAATGGGTAAATTAGCTGGCAGCCCTCGCAATGGCAACGGGAATGGGAATGGGAACGGGAACGAGCGTGTGTGTTAATGATAATTTGTATTGTAGTTTAATGTGCATGTGCAAGTGCGGAGCGTGTGTGTAGGTGAGATGGCGTGCGATAAAGCATAAAGGAAGCGGGGCACATAACGAGAGTCGATAGAGAAACTTAAAGTGCCTAACGCTTTACCGCAAATCGAATTAGGCCATATGTGAGCGTATGACCGAGTTGCAGACACTTGCAAACACTTAACTCAATTTGAAAGCCACCAAAAGTTTTCCCCCCAACAACAACAAAAAGCAAAGAAAAGTGAGCGCGAGTGAGAAAGCGAGAGGGCAGAAAACTTAAGCATTGATTCAACTATTTTTTCTGCATAGGCGTCAACCGAAATCAGAGCGAAAATATTTAACGAAATTGCATTAAAAAGTTAGCGGGAAAAGGCTGACAAACTGTGAGCACATTTGTCTGCAACTTTGCGCTTCGGTTAGTTGGGGGCGGGGCAGGGAGCCAGGGTGGCCGACTCTCTCTCTCCCGAAATTTCTTTGTTGGATTCTGTAAAACTTTGTAACGAGTGTTTTTTTTGGCTGGGGAGAATAAATATATTTCGTGATCTTAAGTCGTTTCTTGGTTGCATTTTTTGATACTTTAAAAGTTCTTTGAGAGCTTATGATGCCAATTAAATTATATATTTCGGATCAGTCGATCTGTACACCCAAAACTTCCTCTACAAGCAACAGATACAGCTTCTATATGGGTTTGTGTCCAAGACTTTCTTCAAGCTCTTCTGCAGCGTTTCAGACTAGACTAATTACGATATCGAGATCTTCTCGATTGCCCTTTAATCTCTCTCACATTGATCTGCTATGGAAATCGATAATTTCAACATAAACTCAAGCGAGCTCGGGGTACAAATTGATGACTCAAGTGAATTTATATCGAAGCAGAAGGCGCATAATATACAATTTTTAAAGAGGTGTCTTTGGTTTTTTTTCCTGGTTATTGAGAGTGCCAACTCTTGTTGTTTGTCCAGTGCTAGTTCGCACGTTGTTGTTGTTGCTGTTGTTCATGTTGTTCTTGTTGTTTGACAAATTGTTTTTCTGCAGCAACTGAAGCCGAACGAAACAGAAGGCAAAACTTTTGCGTGCAAGGGAGGTGAAAAATCGAAACGAGGCAAAGTTTAAATGGCAACAGCAACTACAATGCGGAGATGGTTGGGAAGGGGGGAGAGGAGGGTTAGAGCACTCCGACAACGGGTTCCATCTCTTTTGCCATGTCAGTTTGGCGAACTTTTGCGTTGCTTTGGCCTGTGTCGCCAGCGGCCGCAGTGTCGCATAAATTAGCAAACATGAAGTGAGCGAAGCGCGTGACGCTCGCCTGTTGAACTACCCCTTGACCAGGCAGATAGTGCAACAGAGAACGGGCAGCGGACAGTGGGCAGCGGGCAGGAGTTAAGGGCACGGCTACGCTGTACGCTTACGCATACATAAATGGCTTTCTGATTGAGTCGCTGCGCTGTCGGTCGCGCAAATTAGCCGTGTTCGTGTTCGGTTCAACAAGCCAATGCAAATCCCGCTAAAACTGCAAGCCAACCGAACGTCCCGTGACCCACTAGCCCCCTCTTACCCATCCGAACTGCAGCGAACTACTTCACTTGCAATTAAAGATCGGCCAACGTTTGCCCGAAAATGGTCAGCGCAGTTAATTAAAAACTTTGTTGCGGCGAAAAAAACAGGGGGCAGGCTGGGTACAGTTGCCTGGGTAGAAGCATGGAGTGCTGCATGGTGCGCTGTGCAGCTTGATTGTTGAATTCGCTACTTTCTCAACAAACTGCGAACATGCTAATTGAAATCGCGTATACGACACGTGACCAAGTTGAGCGTGAGCGAGATAATCAGCGCGAGCGATAACGCTTAAAAAGTTCTGACAATTTTCGAATGGAAATGTAGACATAAAGTTGCATATTTATGAATTTATACTTGAAAATAATATAAACTCGCAACTGCTTATCTCGTCTGTGCCTTGCCAACGCTGCCACAACGCGTTTATGCTCGTAATTAATCCACATTCGCTTAATCATTTTCATGCATTTAGCTCAAGCGCTTGCAGGTACCGTTGTGCTAGACGGGACCGCAGAGCGGCAATAAAGCCAACAAAACGACAACTGGCAACGCAACAGCTCGACTTGTGCTCATTGAAAGCGACTACAATGTGATTCAAGTGATTTCTCTTTTCATTACGCATACGCAGCGTGTACGTGCGCGGGTGTGTGCGTGCGAGTATGTGTGTAACCACGTTGGTGTGTGTGTGTGTGCGTTGAGGCAATTAAACTCAACAGCCCGCACCTCCACAAAGTATGCAACAGCATAGATGAACGTTGCGCATGTTGCGCATACGCCGTGTGTGACGCGTGTGCCGCAACCAACTGAGATATTGACAACTTGTTGTTGCTTTTGTTGATGGAATTTTCATAAGAATTATGCAGATTAAGTGCGGCAACCAGGCTCGCCTAGCTTGCCTAGCCAGCACAACAAAGTGACATTAAATTCGCATAAGGCGAACAAGGCGACAGAGGACAGACAGCAATCCGAGAGAGGCGGCAGCAACAAAAGATGTCTAAATAATAAAAGCAACTTGACGCACAAGTTGATTGAATAAATCACAGCAGCAACAGCAGCAGCAGCAGGTAGACTTGAGATTCCTTCTACGACAAAAGGAAAAAAAGGAACGCGTGAGGACCCGACTTCACATGTAGCCATGAGTGGCATGCAAAATTGATGCCTAACTTTACCAAGCGCGTGCTACACACACACACAGACCTGCCCAAGTTGGCTAAGGCGTGGGCATAAACTTTTTACAGCCACAGCAACAATTCGGCCGACATGACTCAGACATAAACGCAGCGAGGGCGCCCCGAGAGAGTCTGGTCTTCCCCGTTGCCGTCACTTTTGGCTGCTCGGGGTCGCTTTTCTTTTGGTCTGCGGACCCGCTGCTGTTGCTTTTCATGCCTCATTATCCCAAAACAGTGTGTAACAATTTCCACTGGTTGCTAAATAAAATTCAATCTCAATGCCAGATTCAAAAAATCCCAGCAGGCAAAAATAAAACGGGGCATGGAATTAGTTTGCATTTACAGCTGCAACCGGACAACGCGTCGTATGCGCAATCAATTCCTCAATGTCAAGGATTTGCGTCAGAGCTGACCTTCACGCAGCTAGCTGCGGTTAACCACTTAAGCTCTCCCGTCCGCCCACCACTCCTGCGCTCCTGCCGGCGCTATTTAAAACCCAGAAATGATACGTCCATACCGAGGCCCCAGTTACAACACCTGAACATCGACTGCGACTGCGACTGCGGCCAGTTGCATACGTTGGACATTTATTCTTAATTGTCCATTGCTTGGGTGGCAACAACTGTGGTTTTCTCAGCAGAGGTAAATAAAAAAATAAACGATTATTGATTTCAAATTTCGCTTGTTTGCCAGAGGGAGTAGCCCCGGGTTATCTCTTAGGATTAACTGAATATACAGCCAGCGCATATGCTCTCAATTTATCAATTTGCCGACGAAAACAAATATTTACGTTTGATGAGCTCTGCCCACGAAAAGTTGCACTGCGCCTAGACAAATCCTTTGCAAAATGTCAATGCCAAAGAGCAGAATTGTATATTTACATATTAAGCCACAGCACACTCGAGACACACTTGAAATTACTTCGAAATTTCACTTAGCTCCTTGGGCCTTGCACACCTGGCCCAACTAAACCCGACTAGGACAATCATGAGAACGCATTTGCTTGCTACTTGAAATGGCAATTAAACAATTTGGAGGCAAAATGTGAATGTCAACGCCCACGCAGCCGACACGCCCCCCAATAACAATTAAGACGAGCGCAGCGAACAAACACTTAGCTGAAAACTTTTAAAAGCTCATTAATGCATAAATTGGGCTGTCGCGTCCTCGGGAGCAGATAGAGCGCCAGCAAGGCAATGAACGAAGGTGAGAGAGAGCAAGAAGATGGAGTCACTATAGACCCGGCCAAAGGTTTTTTACTTAAATAGACCCGCCCGAAGCCGGCGGCTGAACAGTCAAAACGGAAATCGCAGAGGCAGCCAGAGGTAACGCGCAGCATGGCCAGTCTACAGTTCCATGGCGGCATCGATGCAAATGTTGGCTACGCCAGTCGGGATAAGGATGTGCCTCGTGTGCCCCAGCTATTTGGGCTTCATCTGAAGCTGCAGCTGCTAACGGGCCTGATGCCTCGACCAAGTATATCGCAATCGCATCCGGCATGGC
This sequence comes from Zaprionus inermis, assembly GCA_018151445.1. NCBI lineage: Eukaryota > Metazoa > Arthropoda > Insecta > Diptera > Drosophilidae > Zaprionus > Zaprionus inermis. The sequence goes on along the minus strand of JAECXD010000673.1, from coordinate 437,798 downwards.
TGAAACTGCTGTTGCGTTGCACAGCACGTTTCCACTGTTTCCTCGTCATATTTTGTGCCCTGCATTTGGGTGTGCTCTTCACCAAGACCACGCTGGACGCATTGCCTTCGGGCGATCTAGAGGATATTACGGATGCGCTCACCATGACCGTTATCTACTTCTTTACGGGATACGCCAGCATCTATTGGTGTGTGCGCTCCGAGCGTCTGTTGCGCCACTTGTCGCGCATCAATCGAGACTATCGTCATCATTCCCTAGCCGGCGTCAGCTTCGTCAATGTCTACGCAACGTACAGGTGGACCAAGAAATTTACGACTATTTGGATGGCAGCCTGCCTGTTGGGTGTGATATTTTGGGGAATTACGCCGCTCGTATTGGGCAAACGTGCTTTGCCATTGCACTGCTGGTATCCCTTCGATGCCATGTCGAATCGTGTGTATCCCTGGGTGTACGCCACGCAGCTCTACGGCCAAATCATTGTAGGCACCACTTTCGGCTACGGCGGCTTCATGTTTGTCACGCTATCACTGCAGCTGCTGGCCCAGTTCGATGTGCTCTATTGCAGCCTCAAGAACTTGGATGCACATGCCAGGCTGCTGTCCGGCGAATCGTTGCAGGCCTTGACGTAAGTACGAGCAATAATTGCAACTTTTGGCTAAGAGTTAACTCTGGCAGCTCTAGCTAACAGTGTCGCCGCCTAGCGGTTACTTGGCGTTCTGCTGTTTACATATTATGGTTCTGTAATATTTAGCTTTTGCCCACGATCATTTAGCTCAGCAACGTTGCCACCTAGTATATGGTTGCCACCTCGCCAGCTTATCGTTTATCTTTGTTTAGGGAACTTCAGCATCATCTACTACTAGATGATTCCACCTGTGAGCTGGGCCAATACGCATTGCTCAAGGAGCATTCGTCGGATTTGCAACGGATCATCGGGCAACGCAGGCAGCCACTCGTCTGCCTGACAAAAGCTGCTCACTCTGGACTTGTGGAATGCGTGCGCCTGCATCGTTTCGTACTCGAATGTGCTGCCGAGCTGGAGCAGCTCTTCAGTCCATATTGCCTGATCAAGTCGCTGCAGATCACCATACAGCTGTGTCTGCTGGTCTTTGTGGGCGTCTCGGGCACACGCGAGGTGGTGCGTGTCATCAATCAGCTGCAGTACTTGGCTCTCACGCTCTTCGAGCTGCTCATGTTCACGTACTGCGGCGAGATGCTGCATCGTCACAGCGTACGCGTTGGAGATGCCTTCTGGCGTGGTGCCTGGTGGCAGCATGCACCCCAGATGCGCATGGACATGCTCATCTTTCTGACAAACAGTCAACGCGCCGTGCAAGTGACTGCCGGCAAGTTCTATGTCATGGACGTGAATCGCCTGAGATCGGCAAGTGTTTTGCATGCATTCCTCACGACAAATGCCTGATGACTTCTTCTTCTCGTTTCCCTCGAGCAGGTCATAACGCAGGCCTTCAGCTTTCTGACATTGCTGCAAAAGTTGGCCGCCAAGAAGACAGCTATCGAGCCGTAGGAATCCTGGCTTCCTGCTTCCGCGCTCGTTGTTTGCTTGTATTAATATTTATTTTGCTCATTAAAAACATGTCGAGTGAAATTCAAAAAAATATTTACATACATTTCCGCGCCGTGTTCCTTTATTTGCGTAACATTTTGCGCCGCCAGCGACTACAAGTGTGTGGGCGTGACACTGCGAGATGGTGTGCAAACTGTTCGCGTTCTGTGTGTCTATTTAAATGTATGTATATGTGTGCATGTGTGTTTATGTTAAAAGCAGCATTCGCCTTTGGCCTATCTTCGATAAGAATCCCATGCCTAAGCAAAGCTAAAGAAACCCAACTCAAAATTCGCAGAAGCATCAAGCCGAGATTGTGATGCTCTCCACTTGGTAAAGAGTAATCCTATAATTTATAGTCCTTGTGCATAGGCCAAAGCAAACAATAAAAAGCAGGAAATTGAAATAATTGAGCCCTGTTTGCAGAAAGCAGCTGGCGTTAAGTGGAATGTATAAATGTACCAGTGGCATACTAAAATGTACCAAACATAATAAAAAGGACTAAGCTTTTACAGCAGTGCATGTTAAGTCAGGCGTCTGTTAAGTTGCACTTCTGTTAAGGTAAGCTTATGTTAAGTGCAAATGCCACGTTACCCAGCACTAATTCCATTCGTAAATAATTGCGTATTGTTCTCTCTTCTTGCTGAGTGTATTCGAAGTGCGTTGCTCAGGCAAATGTCTGGGAAGCAATTTTATCTTTGTTATTTTTTGTTTCTTCAAGTGCCATAACATATAATGTGTTGCTATAAGCAAAAAAAAATATCAGCCTGCAAAGTTCTGAGATTTTGCCGAGTTGCCTTTAATTTTGGTCGTTCGTTGAGCGCACGTAGAAGAACTTATGGAAAAGTTTTCAACTCATTTGCGCTTTGCATTTTTCATTGTGTCAAAGATACACACACACATGCACACGCATGTGAGCTCGCTTGTGTTTAAGCCTGTCTACTCATGCGTGTTTGTGTCTGTGTGCCCCTGGTATATGTGTGTATGTATATTTATAGTGAGCCATTTGTTTCATTTTTTGCTGCCTGCTTTGAGTCGAGTTTTTCTTGTCGTGTGCTCGTTAGATTATTACAGGGTTTTTTTCTCACTCTGCCACGCGGTGCCTCTGCTGCTGCGGCTCATTGTTCCTTGGCATTTCGTGTCGTCGTTGCGGAAATACCTTTCACATTGTCGATTCGTTCTTCGGGCGGCTGGCTAACTACCTTTATGCGTGTCTACTGGGAGCCGGGAATGACATTTATTGTATTACATGATATCTGATAAGCGCAGCACAGCACAGCAACAACAGCGAGATGGAGTCTGGCAGCAGCTGCAGATAAATGTGATTGCCATAATTCGCTGTCATCCCTCCCCACCCAGTGCTGGAAACCGGCGGAATCTGAGCCGTACTTATGGCCCTAATGAGACGACACACAGCTTTAATAACCAAAGGAAACTCTCGGCCAAGCAGTGCACTTAGAGACAACTGCAGTTGTTTCGAATTTCGATTAATTTTTCATAGTTTCTCAACTGTCATAACAAAATTTATCAGTCATTTTCAAGTTTATTGCTATCGATAAATTGTGAAGCACGACCATCGATAGAAGCACGATGGATAACTCTTCAAATATATCTTTTCATGTTGGAGAGCAGTTCTAATAACAAAAAATAAAACTTTTAAAGATTCATAGTTATAGTACATTTTTTACGCTTATAAAAAATCGCGTTTTCCATTCAAAAAGGCTGAGAGGAAAAGATTGAGGTCGAAACACATTTGGTTCAATTCTGCGGCCCGTGTTATATGAGTTGATTCGTGAGCAAGACAGCTTTTCCTGCTGCCGAAACTGGCCACAAAGCCGCAGGAAAATCCATCACTCCGGTTTGCTCATGCGAACCTCCCGCTGCGCCTTCCCTGACCTTTCCCCCCACACTACTTGCCAGTGCTTGTGGCTTGGCGTAGCAATGCGCGAAAATATGTTTATAAACAAATTTATTTTCATTCCATCTGAAGTTGGGCAAATGAATAACACTCGCTTGGCGGTTGGCCGGGTGCCTCGCCCTGATACGCCCACATTTGTGATGTCAGCCGCCTGTCACTGGCCTCGCCGGAGACAGACAGAGAGCCGGGGGCATGGAGTATCTAAGCCCGCATTGGACCTGTCGACAACTTTGAAGTAGTCTCGCGAAATTAAATTAACACAAAGGCATTTCGTGTCCACATTTTTGGCTGCCAGTTGGCGGCGTTTTAATTGAAAGCAATCAATAAAAAGTGTCTACCCTTCCTCCCCCCCCCCCCTCTTGGCGATGCAGAGCGAAGAGCAGGCGGAAGGTCGTAAAGATTCGTGCCGCCTGAGATTTGTATTGAACGCGCCATTACACTGGGCTCAGTCGTATCTTTCGGTGGTTGGCTCCAAGTTTTTACGAGTTTTCTGAATTGATTTGATAAAGTCTTTCGATTTGGCTTGGCTTAGAGTTTATTAAAACGATGAAAATATAGAAGGAATGAAATTAAATCGAATTGGTGGGCAATATTAATTAACTTATGTCTGGGTCCTGGTTTCAGACTGTAAATAATGAAGTTTTTACGAGTTTTCTGAATTGATTTGATAAAGTCTTTCGATTTGGCTTGGCTTAGAGTTTATTAAAACGATGAAAATATAGAAGGAATGAAATTAAATCGAATTGGTGGGCAATATTAATTAACTTATGTCTGGGTCCTGGTTTCAGACTGTAAATAATAATATTATAATACATATAGGATTAGGCAAATACATATAAGTAAAATGTATTTAAAAATTGATAGACTCTTCATACTGCATGCTTTATTAAATTGTTTTCTAAAGTAATTTGCTTTAAAATTTACATAAATTCTGCCGTAACTTTAACTGTTTCGGCCCGAACCCAGCACCATGTCGCAAAATCAAATCAATCAACTGCAGAATTTTTTAATCAGGTTAAGGGTCGCTCGAGGACTACCTTGGGCTAATTTCATTTGACTCCTAATATGCTGAGTCTCCTGACGGAATTTAAAATTTAATTAAGTCGTACAACATGTCGTATGCGTGTCGTGTCAGGCGTGTCGACCGGTGTGTTATTGTCCGTTTGACGCTGCTGTCAGTAAATGGCAAATAACTAGCAGAGTTGCCACCTGCGGTCGGTGCCCAAGCACACACACCCGCACACTCACATGTGTAAAGCGACCCCGGGCAACACGCACACACACACCTCGCCTGAGGCCAATCAAAGTGACAAAACAAAAGCCATGTATAATTCCAATGCGAGTCGACTTTTGTGCGCAGGTATGTGTGTGCTATTGACTGACTGTAGGTGTGTGTGTGGGTGTGTTAGTGTGTGTGTGTCAAAGGTCCTGCTGCAATCCGTATGGTAAATTTCACGACAAATGTGCACAATAATCCTGTCAGTGCGTCGAAATGCAGCTTTCAATTAAATGTTGCCAATAGCGCGCTACCTGTCCTTTCCTCTCTCTCCTTCTTTCCCTCTTGTTCGCACACACAACCGACCTCAATTTACACTGGCTCACAGACAAGGTGAACAATTGGCTTTTGATTTTGATTGCCATAATGCTATTACAAGTGGGCGACGCCTTGGCCATTGCTTTTGTTCACTAAAGGCAGCTCGGCATGGCGCAGAATTGTGAATTGCAAATGCCAAATTGCATGTGATAGTTGAAGAGAGAGACATAAATAGAGAGAGAGAGAGGGAGAGAGAGAGGTTGTTGCGAGACAGGCTATTGTGGTTGCCATACCGTCGAAAAGGGCAGTTAATGCGCAACAAGCTGCCTGTGCCATAAATCAATGCAACCGTATGCAGATTCCTCGAGCCGAGGCACTTGATAAAGACATTCTCAACGTACCCTATCGCATATAAGCTCAAATATTTGTTGAACACAAGATACCATTGAGTATTCATTGTATATATGTTTAAATCATGCTATATATGAATTGCTTATGTGTGATTGTTAAATAAACAAAAGTTCTACACTCTTTCGACTCTTTTCGCAGCCAACAACCGCGCAATCGTTTTGGCCGCTTTACAGCTTTTGTTCGCTCTGCTTTGTATGTAGTTTAAGCGAAAATATTTTACTAACCGCGCCATTTGCGTACTTTGCTGTGTCATTGAATTGTTCGCGTGAAAAGCAAACAAACCGAGGTGTAAAGTATGAGTATGAGCACACATTCATGCTCAACACTTGTGCATTTTCACGCGGAAATTTTCAACGCAAATGTGAAAAGCGTTTCGGGGTAGAAAGAAAAAGAACGAGTGGCGTGCTCAAGAGCGCAGCCATAAAAGACAACTAGCAGTAAATCTATAGTTGATACAATATTAGAAGTACGTGTGCTACGTGTTTTCACGTTTATGTTCTAAAAGCTCCGGCAACTACTTTAATTGAATTTAGCGGATTTATTAAGCTTGGATAATCCATTTTTGCTTTGCTTTTACAACTTTTTATTTTAAGCAGATTAATTCTGATTGTGCAGCTTGCTTTGATTGGCCGTGTTAACCAGTATCGATCAACATAAAAAGTAGATGAAAAAATGCAGTGCAAAAGGGGGAGAGAGAAGAAAAAACAGAACAAAGGCAGCGATAAAACAATTACGCTGAAAGGTAACCCATAAAACGGCTTGCAGCATGCTGGAAATACAAGATGAATTTTGGCAGGACTGTCATAACGTTGAAATAAAATGCTAATGCACTCTCTTAGCCATTTTATAATGCAATTGCATTAGCATTACATAATGTGGTGGTTCTAAATAATCATGCTAATCGTCTTTCTAAGTATACATTTATTTAGTATATATAAGAATCTTTGAAAAATCATAATGGTAATGATAAGCAAACAAATCTGCGAGTATTAATGCAAGCATTTAACGCAATTAATACAATGGTTTTTGAGTTTGGTTGGCATGTCGTCGGCGGTGCGTACCCTGGGGCTGGCAAATATGATTCTATTTCGAGCGTGGCGGGCCGCACTTGCCGTGCCATTCCGCATTTCCGTCAGGCCGGAGCCTAAAAGTGCACTACACTTTTTATATATTTTCGCCGCCTGCCCCCGGGGCGCACTTCTGCGCAAATTTTTAAGTTGCCGTCGCTTCGTCCGCCCGCAAACAGCAGCAGCAACAACAATAAGCAAAGCCATAGCGGCATCATGGGAAAACCGTTTATAACCGTATTTTTGTTCTGTTGCTGTTGCTGTTGCTGCGGCTGTGTCCCAGCTGCCACGCCCCAAGGCCCGTGGCGGACTTTACGAGAGACCCTTAAAGCTGAAATAAAATTAAGAGACGCTGAGTAGTCGCAATTTCGGACGTTTGCTCATTTTTTATGGCTTTGGTCCGCCACTTTGTTGGGATTTACTTTACGCTTTTTTGGTGGCCTCGCTACTTGCTCGCAAATTTGCGGGCCATAAGCGTGCTTTAATTTTTCAAGTGCCTGCAAATAATTATCGTAATAATCGTTCAACTAATTATGATATATGTATGGCAGCAGCAGCAGCTGACAGCGCAACGAGCCGAGTCAGTTAACGAGTTTTACACCTGCATTTCGACGGCATGCAGCACATGCTGCGTATACGTAATATGTAGGAAGAAGTACAGACTAAATGCGATAGCTTTTAGCTTGCGTTTTCTATGAAAAACTTGGCTATTTTAAGCTAACTGAAAATGTTTACCCTTAATCAGAACTAAGCATTAAGTGAAGACACTTTTCAATCCAGTAGATAAAAGAATAAAAAAATGATAAAAGAGTATGTTGAGCTCAATTTGTTCCCGCAGAAAAATAAGTGTGTAAATAATCGAATGCACATTTAATATAAATCAGAAAAAGTTCTTCAAATAGATTATACATTAAATAAACAGTTACATTAAGCATAAAACATTAACACTAATATGTCATACATATATCATTTAATCAATAGATTTCAGTGTCTTTGACTTGCCTGAATTATATATACATTCATAACATAACTAATACACATACACACACACAGAAGTATATAATAATACAGCGCGACTATCGACAATCGATTGTCGATACTGTAAACAACATCAACGCACAAGGAGATATGTCGATTCTTAGCTTAGGTTGGATTCTAATACATCTTCTTTGTGTGAGCTTTACTGGATTATCGATTCTAGTGTTTTTTTTCTATTCAATATGTACTTGTATTCTCTGTGACGTTTACGTTACTTTAATTATTTTTCTTATTTAAATTCGAGAATTCACATCAAAATATTTGTTGTTTTTTACGGGAGGGGAAACCTGCAGTTTGTTCCACAGAAAATGCGCTGTTACGATTTTTACTCGTAATACTTCGGTTTTTATGTATATTATCGATCTGATCTCTAGTTGCGTTCCATATGCGTACTGTGTTATCCGTTATCTGATCACATGCGTCACCCATCCGTGGGTAACTCTAGTTAAACAACGTTCATCTTAGGTCTAGTCAGAGCATAGCTTGTTAGTTTATCATTTCAGTTAAGTAGTTAGTTAGTTAGTATATTCGCCCTAGGGGTTTTATTGTGTTTTTCTCTATAATATTTACAACATTTTTTGACTGTATATATATATGGTATCTATACGTATTTACAAATATCTCTATTATATGATTATAATACAATTGTCGACAGATGATTAGGTCTCCGCGACTTGTATTTCGACTACTGGTAAAAGCGTTTTTTGACATTGCTTCCCCTTTTGTGTTAGTTCTTATTCGGTAGATTATCCGTAGACTAGAGAGATCTACACCTACGATTATACATACGGCGCACCATTAAAAGCACAGCAAACACTCAAGTTTCGCCATATCAAATTATCCGTTGATTGCTGTAAACATTTATCAAGTTTAAATTCGTATTTGCTTAACTAATTTCAATTAGATATTTCATTTAGTTTCTTGCGCTTTAATTTATGCCCAAGTTTCCCAACAACAGCAACAACTGCAGCAAACGAAAGGGGGAAAGCCGTAAAACTTGTTCAACTTTGTTAATATGACAATATGATGACAGGCAACTTCTGTGCAACTGTCCAAGTGGCAAAGAGCTGAGATACTTATGTGCTTTCCGCCTCCACTCGCCAAAAATGCCCTGGCAACAAGCTTAGGTTAGCTTGGAGAAGAGCACAGACACAGACTTTCATGCGTAGTTCCAGTGTCTTTATATATATATAATAAAGTAAGCAACACTAGACTGAGCAACTATTCTTATTATTTCCGATTAATAATTATGTAAGCCTATTTTTATATATTTGTTTTTAGCCTTTTTCGCATTTGCGCCATATGCTCAGTGTCTAGTGTGCCGCGTGAGGTGGGTTAGAAGCAGAACGGGTGCTGGCTACGCGGAAACGGAAGCAGAAGTTGCTGCCAGTTGACTGCCGCCGGCTGACGTAAGACAGAAGACAGACGACTAAAGACTGAAGATGTTTTTGTTGTTCGCCCAGCGGCAATGCCTATTAAGGTTCAATGAAGTTTTCACTTCAGTGTGACATTTAACACCACTCCGGCCCGCTCCCAACTTGACCCCTGCCTGCTTGGCGAGGCAGACTATCCCAAAATGCCTGCAATGAAGTGGAAAATATATTTCCTCTTGCCGTAAAATAGCTATAAATTTTGCCAATGCCGCGAGCCCAGTTTTCTTGTCTGTGCAGCGAAATTTGTCACCCACAGCTGGGAAAAATACTATGAAGTAGGGGAAGTAGGTGGGTGTGAAGCGAGGGGCGTGGAGAAGGCGGAAAGTTGGATTGTTTGAGGCGCGGCAAATTGTTGCTTTGCGTTGTGTCTCTCGCTGCTGCTGCTGCGTGTGATGAGTGCGTGTAGAGCAGCTCTTTGAGTAGGTGCTACTAATGGCACCATTACCTGGTCCGGACCCTCTGCCTGCTGCTGCCCTGGCTCAAATTGTCGCTTACTTTGTAGCCACATCACAAAATTGCGCTTTAAACTTGGCCGGCCGGGAGAAACTTTCAAGCCAAATGGCTTTTATTATGGCTTCACTTATTTTTGATGCTGCTCTCTCTCCCTCTCTCTGTCTCTCTCTCTCTCTCTCTCTCTCTGTAGTTGATACTGTTGTTTTTGTTGCTGCTGCTGCTGTTTGATGTGTTTCGAACAGCTGTTTGGCCTTTTGAGGGACATTCGCCGTGGGGAGCGTTTCTTGTGCTGGTTACGTGACCGGCTGCAAATTTTTCATTTCGCCACGGAAATAAAAGCAAATGAATCAACTTTTCAAATAAAAAATACCAATCTTTTTTCAGCGGCCAGCAGCAACAACAGCAACATCAGCAACAACATCATTGCCAACAATTTGTATGGCCTTAACGCACGTGACGTGGATCGCATCCATGAATTGTGCATGATTCAAACATTTGCGGCTAGAAAATTAGCCATAAATTATACGCAAAACAATTGCGCAAATGGCCAGAGAATAAACCAAATTTGACTTATTGATTGCCTTTGGCTTAACCAAATCTATATCGATTTAAAACAACAATTATAATGATTTGCGACTATTAATTTCGAAACGCAATAATTTGGGAAAATACAATGCGATGGCATTTAGAGATAAAGAGAACGAATTCCTAGTCGAACAAACTAAATAAGGCAAATATGCGCATATCAAATAAATTCCTTGCAATTGGTTGATATTAATATGTAAGTACGACAATTTAAGTGCATAAGTTCAAGTTGGGGCAGAGCTTAAGCTTTAAATACTTGAATAAGTTCTGCTAAGACTTGCCTGGTACATTATTATTAAGTTAAACAAACGAATTGTATTTCAACTACAGAGAAAACATTAAGCCTGAAGCTGTTTTTAGCTGTAGCAGGAAATTATACTCGCACTTCCGTTTGATTACATGAAACTGTTAAGCTGCTGTTAAATTAAATTACGGCACGGAAATCTAACAGCGCCATGTTAGCTCTGCTATCGATAACAGCGATGCTTGCGCGCAGCGAGGGAGTGCAAGAAAGACTGAAAATATATCTAAATTTAACCCTCCAAACTTGTAAAGGTTAAACAAAATATTTGTAAACTTCAGACTTTAAGAAAATATGAAAACAGTCGCCTCTCTTAACCCATTTGACCTTCAATCGGTCGGGCTGCATTCGCAGACACAGTCGAAAATCTGTTTGCTGAACGCAATAATCCCAAATGGAGCAAGGCGGGCACTCGGATGTAAATGTGGATGTGGTAGACAAACTTAATACACCTTGAGAGCCACAATTAGAGAACGATATGTTGTTGGTTGACCCGGGCAGGGGAGAGTGGGCGGGCTTAGGGGACCGTAGGGAGCAGACTTTGCTTGGGGCTGCAGCTGAAGTCGGTGTTGGCTCTACAGGCGTCTCAATGGGATGCAAATTGAATTTGAAATTAATTAGAGACCTAAGACCACAAGCACACACAGACACACACGCACACACACGCACACGAGCTGCTTATAAAGGGACACGTCGTGCGGTCTACCACAGCACTTGGACTGATACGATTAGAGATTGGCTGTTGATCCACTGTCCCTGGTTACCTCGCCGGCTCGCTTCAGCAGTCCACACGCGCTACGCTGCTGCTGGTGCTGCTGCTGCTGGTGTCCCCGTCCGATATCAAAGTCCACGCCGGACTTAAGCTTGCCCGGCTTGACTGGCGTCTGCTATCTGCTCGGACGCCAGGCGCTGGTGCTGGAGTAGCGGCAGAGCAGCACCTTCTTGAAGGCCTGCCGGAACACCTTGTTGAATATGGTATAGAATATGGGATTCACCATGGAACTGGCATAGCCCAGCCAGGTAACCACATCGAAGACCCAATGGCTGATGCGCTCCTCGCACTCCGCACACACCGTGGGCAGCAGATTGAGCACGAAGAACGGCGACCAGAGTATCACGAACGTAAAGAACACCACGCCCAGCACCTTGGTCGCCTTCTGCTCCAGCCGTATGATGCGTCCGTGTCGCGATGAGTTGCGCGAGATGACGCTCGAGTTGCGCGAATGATGCGACCGCACGGTCTGCTGGCGCTGCAGCAGACACGGCGACGACTGCGGTGTTCTCGACGAACGGGACTCACTGCCTCCGCTGGCCTGGTAGTTCATGTTCTGATGGCTGCGCAACGTGGCCGAGCGGCGCAGCGGCGTCGAGCTGGAACCCGCTGAGCCCGCACCCGATGCAGTCTTGGTCGGCGTCAGGAGCAGCGAGGTGCGTGCATTGCCGAAGCTGCTGCCACGGCGCCGATGTCGACTCGCATCCCACGTGACCACCGAGGCGGTCTTCGAGATGCTCAGCTTACGCCGCGCGGGACAGGGTGTGCCGGGTGCGGCCAGGTAGCTGCCGGAGCCGGAGTCGCTCTGCACGGTCAGTGAGCTGCCCTGATGATGATGCGCCGAGTGCGGCGACAGCGTGTTGCCGGCTGCAGCTGTTGCTGCAGCTGTTGTTGCTGTCGTGCCGGCTCCAATGCCCACGCTGACGCTGCTGGTCAGACCCGCCTTCTGATTGGGATTGCCCGTGCAGAGCAGCAGTTCCATTTCGCTGGGCGAACTGCTCACCGCGCTGCCTGCCGTTGTGGCTGTTGTTGTGGTCACCTTGAAGGCCGACGATATGATCTTGACCTCGGCGGTCTTCACACAGCTCTGCAAGGGTCGATCCCCGAAATAGGGACACGTGCAGACCGCGGGCAACTGCAGATAGTCGGCCTGATGGTTGTCAGCATCGCCTACGACGCGACACAGCTTGGCCGGCTCCAGTTCCGTGTCCGAGTGGCAACCCTTGCTGGTTGACGACGACTTCGAGGGCTTCTCCTCGTCCTCCTCGTCGTCATCGTCGCCAATGTCATGACTGCGTCCGTTGCCCGGGTGCTGTTGCTCCTCGGCATCGTCGGCGTCGTCGAGGCTCTCGTGCAGCGTCTTGTGGTGTGTGAAGAGCGCATTTTTCGGCAAACTGTTGTGCCGCTTGCGTCCACGTCGCAGCGTGTCCTGCTCCTCGTCCTCGTCCTGCTCCTCGCTGCCGGCACGTCGCTCGCGTCCGGCCACGGCCAGCGAGGCGCGTCGTCGCTTCTTATAGGCGCGTAGTCTCTGCGACAGCTGGGAGAGCGTTCTGCAAGAGAGGGGGAGAGAGATGAGAAGGGAAAGAGAGAGACAGAGTGAGAGTGAGAACTAGAGATATATAGAGTGTATGTAGGATAAATTTAGTGCAAAGTTCTACACACAAACATTTTATTTTCCCTATCATTTACAGTTCTTGTCAGCTTCTACGTAAGCTCCAAGTTATAGTATTAATTTATATAGTAGAGATGCTGCTATTATATATATATGCCACAAGCGGCAAGGGTATAAAACCATCAGCAATCCGCAGGCAACTGTTTCCCGCTTGTTATTATAATGTTATTATGGTTTTCCTACAAACACATTAATATTGCAATTTCTGGCAACTTTACTGCACTATGCATATATATTTACAATCTCTATTTATATTGCATATATATCTACCTTGATTTCATTGGAAAACCTGCGCCATTTTCCGTTGTTTTCCCAGTTCTTCGTTTTTCGCTTACTTTGCGTGCATTTTTTAATTAAAATTGTTCAGCCAATTGGTAAACAGAGAGAGCCTGAACTTATTCAGCCCCTGGCCGAGACTGCACGCCCACACTGACAGAGATGTAGCCAACACACACTCACACACACACACACACACACATACAAGCGCGCGCTCGCGGGCAGGAAGAACCACACGCTTTGTGGTCACCTGGTTTGTGTATGCAGAAAAGTAGGCAATGCTTTTTGCAACGCGTTGCCTGCGCTTCCCTCCCTCTCTCTCTCTATCTCCCTCTCTGTGTGTGAGTGTGTGTGAAAGAGAGTTGTTTATCTGCGCTGGTGTGTTGTTTGTCTGTGTTTGTGTTTGCTTTTGCCACTCGCCCAAAATCCACAAAATGCGCTTTGTGGTTGCCCCTGCCTGTTGCTGTTGCTGTTGTTGTTCGTGTTGCTGTAGTTGTTGTGCCACTTATTGTTGTTTCTGTTTCAATATTGCCTCTTTTTTTATTTTCTCTGTGTCTCTGTGTGTGTGTGTTTCGCTTCGTTCTTAAGGCTTTCCGGGTCTTTCGCAGTTGGTTTCGCAGTTTTCTCATTTCGAATTCATTTTAATAAAGCACATGAATTTCAGCAGCGTTGGCTTTTGCGGCCTGCTACCCCCCCCACCCCATCCGACACAACCGACCACCCGCACGCTGTGCCTGTCCGCCACGCCCCCGCCACACGCCCTACGCTCGACGGCACACGATATTTTTGTTTTGCATGCAAATGTTGAAGGAGCCGCAACTTCATTTGCTGCGGCAAAGATTAGCAGCTAATGAAGGCGTCGGCTGCGTGGAGGCAGGTGCGGGGACACCGACTGCGCCACGGCAGGAAGGGCAAATAAAGAGTGGCAGTGGGTACGGGGTGGGGCGGTGCGGCGAGGTGGAGAACTGCGTCTGTCAGTGCCAGCTCATTATGCATCCTTGACGCTTCAGATTTTGTGTTTGCTCGAGACGTGCGCATAAATTGAGATGTGCTGTTGCAACAGCTGGCGGGGCAGTCGGCAGACGGCAGGGAGTGGCCAGGGTGCTGGCAGGTGGCCCATCTCATTATGCACAAGTTAAACAAAGCCAAGCAGCTGGCTTGGTTTGGCTTGGCATGGCTTTATTATTGTTTCAGCCACAAAGGAATTAAACCGCTGCCGAGCTCATCATCAGGCGCGCTAAGAAATTGTTGCCAACTCGCTTGCACGCTGTGCCTGCCAAGCTCTCTCGCTTCTTCTCGCCCCCTCTCTCTCTCTCTCTCTCTCTCTCTCTCTCTCTCTCTCTCTCTCCTCACTTCCTGCATTGCGCGGCACAAGTCCTGAAATTAGAATATGCCCGCCAGCAGAAGGCCGAAGCAAAGAAGAACCGAAAGAAAGCTGCGAAAAAAAGAAAGAAATCCCGGCAACAAGGGGGCAACGAGAGGGAACGAGCCGAAACGAATCCAACATGATGATTCTTGGGTTCCCTCGTCGCATGAGACGACAAAATAGTCAAACAATTAAAAGCCGATCCGTTGACTCGTTCTCGTTCCCCATCTCGGTTCGAATATTCAAGCGAATCGAATGCCCACAATGACGGGCTTAAATTGAGCGCCACTTTCAGTTCCGGCTGTGAAAAGGCCGCAACTCGACTGAAAGCCACAATAGAGCAAGAGAAATAGAGAGGGAGACAGAGAGAGAGAGTGGGGGATACAAAGAAAGCCAGACAAAAAACCGAAATCCATTTTATTGATTGCGCAAATTCGTTCAACTGTCAAACAAACAGGCAAATATGAAGGCACAAAAGCCATAGCCAAGGCCAGCAGAGTGAGAGAGAGGGAGAGAGAAAGTGTGTGAGAGAGAGGAGGAGAGGGCAGCTGCAGGCGAAAGCGAGAGCAGATGACCTCGTTTTGGAGAATTTCGGCGCGCTGCGCTTTAATTTATTGCGGCTTATAACTATTAATGAATAGTTCAATTTAATTCATGTCAAAGGCGTAACGAACAGGCTATGCACTGGGGTGTAGCCAGCTCATGGATACCCTGTAAGTCAAGCACTAGATAAAATGCAATCGAATCAAGAATTTATTTGAAAAAAATACAGATATTATGTAAATTTTTTAAACGTTTCATCGATTTAATATGTAAACGAATATTTTAATTGTTATGAGCTTCCTCCTCAGGGATCACAGAATTTGTTTTGAACGGTTTTCACTACCCAAGAACTTCCCCGTTGCCCCCCCGCACTTATTGCAACCATGTTCACTCAATCACATTAAACATCTTCGTTAAGTACTGTCAGCTTTTTGATCTCACTTGTGCACGAGGCGAAATCATAAAATTATCATGAACTTCAAATCGCCTAACTGAAAAAATTTAATTTCGTTCGTTTTAAATTAACATTTTTAATTGAATTTTTTCTTATTCACTACCGTGCATCTCCGTTGGCAACAACTTAGGTATACGCAGGCCAGTCAACTAAAATGTGAATTTTAATAAGAAGAAGGAGCGACAAATGATGCTGATGTCGAAATCACTTTGCCAAATTTGCCTCGGCCCGAAACCAGACCCAGACAGCCTTCAAAAAAAAAAACCCGACAAACGCGTTAAACGAAAAAAAAAATTAATTATTACAAAAAATTTCACAATTCAAAGGCGGAAGGACAATAAAAGGCAAAACGCTAAAACGAGCATGAAGTAAGGCGTAATAAACGAGGCGAGCACTACGATGACGGAGAAACAAAAACAGGAAAAGCATAAAAAACGCAGGCAGGCGGCAGGCACGAGGTGAGCATTTGGCTTGGCTTTTGATGCGGTCAAGCGCAAAGAAGGAGGCTCCCAAAAGGAGGCGGGCAGGGCGGAACCGACGGGCGGGTACGGCGGGCTGCCCGACAAAAATGCTGGAGGGTGACGCATTCGGTTTGCTGGTCGTGGTCGTAGCTGTTTGGCCTTTTGTCAGGTGAAGAAATATAAAACCTTCCAGAATTTCAAAAGACATGTCATTCTGAGGGTTCGCCCGAGTGTACTGAAGTACATTTATGTTATATGTATAAGTGTGAGTGTGTGTGCGTGTGTGTAATATTATATATATATTTGGCAATCGAGTGTGCAATTGCGCGCAAACCAATTGCAGAGGCCGCACAACAAGTTAGCTGCTTTATTAACTTGTTTAACACTTGTTAACGGTCCTTTTATGGCTGGCCCGGTTACTTTTCAGTTAAGTACTTCCAGTGTTGCACAATGAATTCATTAAGTAAGCGTTGCCAGCCTGTTGGAAGCGCAAGATCGCTTGATTGAAAACTGTTGACTTGTATAACATTCTCGTCGATTGTGCGATCATATTGAAAGTTGGCAGATTGGTTCCTATTGTATATACTTATATGTATGTGAAAACAGATAGCTTAGACTTGAAAACTTTGCTTGCTACTATAAATATAAATATAAATTACTGATTTTTATCAACTATTGGTTTGAAACCCTACATTTAAAACAAACTCTGTCTGCCCTACGATATACCAAAACAGCATACTAAATTTGGCTTATATAGCCACTATAATGGCTGACATCTGCGTGTTCAAACAGACGTACAGAGTCACATAGCCGCTTAGTTTTGCCACGTCTCTTCCGGCAGTTCACCCATAGTTAGTATATCCATTTCAAATGTATTTAAAGCTATTTCCTGCCAGCGCAAACTATTTAATCTATAAATTAACATCATGTGCAAATCGTATTGCCATTTTGCCTTAATTCACATGGGGGAGGGGTCGATTCCTGCCCTGCACTTACCCATCGCTTTGCTCGCCGATTCGACTGCTGGCCAGAGAATTTCGTGTGCTTTCGCGTTCCAGGCCCAACGTTGTGCTGGATAGGCCTAGATTTGCGGTTCCCTGTCTGCCCTTGGGCGATGTCTGCTGCAGGTAGTTGGCTCCGACATGCGAATGCAGCAGATACAATTGTTGCTGTTGTTGTTGTTGTTGCTGATGATGATGCTGCTGGTGCTGCTGATTTGTCGCATAGCGTTGCGGGCTGCTCGGAAATGGCAAATGATTCGATATGGAAAATTCGGATTTGGTGGGCGAGCCGGTTGTCGATGAGGAGGCAACTGATTCGAGGCCACGCGATAATTTCAGCATTTCCGCACCGAACTGATGCAGGGCTGTCATTGTTGTTGGGGTTGGATCGGGTATGCTGTGTGGATTAGATGTGCGCGCGGCATTACAAACAGATTGAGTTGAAAATTGGCAGCTGTTGGCGGCTGAAAGCGGATTAGAGCTCACCTGGTGTCGGGCAGCCAAAGTTCATGATTATCCAGTGTGCTCAGGTCCGTGTCTGTCGAGTTGGCGGAGTGTGCGTGCAGCACGGAGGAGGCGTGATTTTGGCCAGGCTTCAACAGGCGGCGCCAAGTGCAGCGACGCTCTGAAAATAATGAAACGAAAATCCAATCATATGCTGGCGAAAAAAATACAGTTCAACTGCGAGACTATAAGACAAATAAAGCGGCTTAAAAATCCATCACGAACCAACACGCAGAATGTCGGCGATTCGGAGTGATAGGAAGAGAGCGGAGTGTGCTACGTGCCTGCGCCATTTTTAGCTGCCTTACAGCAGCTTTAGCTTTAAATTACTGCGCTAACACACACGGGCAACCAGGCACACATGCACGAGTGCGCGCACACACACTGAGACACAGTCTCATGCCTGCTGCACTAGGCGGCCATTGCAATGTGCAGCTCGTTATTAGAGTGTGTGTGTGTGTCGGTTCCATCGCCGATTAGCTTGCGTTTCTCCCGCTCTGGCGCCCACTCTGACAATGCTGCCAGTGTGGCCAACTTTTAATAGCTAAAAAAAAAGCTATTTTGCAGGGTAAACTAGAAAGCAGCTAGCTCTAAAACTGAGTGAAAGGCGACTACTCTGTTAATGCTGCTGCAAAATAAATGTATATACTTTAAATATTATATATACGAGTTGGCGAGAAAAAGGCCAAATTGACAGCACTGCTCGCCATGCTACTGGGAGCACTGCAATGCAGTCGCCTGCAGTAGCAGCAGCAGCAGCTGAAAGTCCATTAAATATGCTTAGCTTTCATTTCCTTTTTTCATTTCTTTTCCATTTTATTGATTATTGTTATTGGCGCACGAAATGTCTGCAAAATGTCGACACAGAAGAGTTCTGAATATAGTTTTCATTGAGGCATTTAAAAAGAATGCCAAAAAGTGGCGCCAGCTCGAAAAGTTGCGGACAAGCAAGTGAAACTAAATGGAAAACGGGGCTAAATGCCTTTCTATGAATAGTTAAGCGGAAACTCGGCAAAATTCGCGTTACAGTTGAGCGATTTGCATGAACGGACGATCGTACATTTTTACTAAATTAAAATTAGTTTTCTGCTCTTTCATTCTGCCACATGGTGTGCTATTTAATCCTGCACAAGCTAAAGTCGAGACCCCAAAGAAATTACCGAACTCAATATGGGGCAGGCATGCAGGCCCATTGACATTGAGTTTAACTGCAACTTGCGTCGGGAAACTTTTTCAGTTTGTATTGCGAAAAGTTTCGTTTAAAGCTGGAAAATTGTTTGGCACTTGGACAAGAGCTTTTGCTGATCCCTATCAGCATGGTAGGGCATTTATGTGTCCGTGTCCGTGTGAGCGACAACATGGAAATTAGCTATTGACACACACACACGCACACGCACAGCTGCAATTGCCTTCGATTGCAGTTCTGCTGCGGCTTTGGCGTCTCGCCTGCAGGCAGCGCAGCTGTCAGCAAATATGCCTCTGCCTCTGGCTACACTTTCACTCCTGTCTTCGCCAATCCCCTCTGCCCAACTACGGCTAGTTGGCTCTCTTTGGTGACATGAAAACATTCAAACATAATCAGTGACAACAACATGTAGGGAAATCTACTGTTATATGCCTCAATCAGACAAGAGTTAGTTGAATGTTCCATCTGCCTATTTCAATCATTTTTTCAAACTTAATTTAGCTATTTTACTCATTTACACGCGTTTCCAGCTACTTTTATAGCTAGCTGCTATGTGTGCCAACTTACAGTTAGTTGGCAACGCTGCTTACTGCTGTTAGACTCGCGTTCAAGCTTAACAGCTGCTAACAACAGCAGCGCAAGTACAGACAGCTGTTAAATTAACAGTCTTAAAGCTTGACATGGGGCTTGCGTTTCATTTAAACAAAACAGTTAAAAATAAACAATTAAAATAAATAAAAAAAATGGAATCGTTTCGCTGCTTTATCTTGGCTTTTCTGCAACTTACCCAACGCGGGAGCCTGTCCCAGCCAACCGCTTGCCCAGCCAGGCGTGGCTGCCGAAGTGGGCTGTCCGCCGCCGAGATTCTGTCGTTGCCGGGCCAGCAGGCGCACGGTCAGGCAGTAGGTGAGCAGCATCACGCCCAGCGGTATGTAGAAGCAGACAATGGAGCCGACGAGCTTGTACACCGGATCCGGAATCTGGCACGTGCCGTTAACCAGCACCGAGGCGTGATCCTTGAAAGCAAACCGGAAGCAGAAAAGAGTTTATCGACTGTCCGAAATAAAAAATATACTCTTTGTATATATTCGGCTCACCTTCGAGTACATGAGACTAAGCGGCAGGCTCATCGCAATGCTTAGCAGCCAGACAAAGACAATTTTGAGCGTGACGCGACGTCGCGTCTTGTTGCGACCGAATCGCATGGGATAGCGCAGCGAGAGATAACGATCCACCGATATGGTGCACAGATGCATTATGCTTGCTGTGCAGAACAGCACGTCCAGGCAGATCCAGGTCAGGCAGTGTTCCGAGCTCAGCGGGAAGTGGCCTGCAGCAAAATCGGAAGAGAAAAAAAATAATCGAAATCGGTTTGACTTTTATTGCATGCACTTTATAAATAACAATTTCGAAGAGAGGGAGAGCGGGAGTGTGGTAAGCGGGTGCGGAATTATCACAGCAAGTGGCTGCAATATTTTGCACCTAGCATAAAATGCCCAGGGGTCAGTTGATGTGCCTTTTATACCCTGTAGAAGAGGCATACTAAAAATGCGGAATTTAAAACAAATTTTACTTCTACAGGGTATTGCTACAACGTGCCAACCCATTCGAAAAGATACCTATATGGATTTTTATTTGCTGGTGTCTTTGTCCTGCTGTTGCAGAAATAACAAACTCATATTTTGTCCAGCGCCGACCTTATGGCTGCTGCTTCTGCTGCTTGTGCCCCACATGATATTGGTCTTTAGTAGGGACAGCTCCTACCCAGTTCCGCCCTACCCCATGGGGCTGTTGCGGCTTATGCAACACATTTGCCGCAGCCCCATCATACGAGAGGCTCGTCTGTCGTTTGGCGCAGCTGTCGGACGTCATAACTCAGCGAGCTGCTCCCTACATACATATATATATGTATACTCTATATGGAGGCACTCAGCCAGGGGCCAGCGGGGGCATCCTATGTGTGTGTGCTTTCATTTGTAACGGTGAGATTTGTGTGCGGGATTTGTGGCTGGAACTTGGGCTGAATATCGTGTTTCGGCTGATATAGGATTTCTCCACAGATGATTCGAAATATATGACTTGATATGAGTTGTAGCTACATGTACAGCCGCACAGGCAGACAGGCGACCAGGTTGAGTAGTGTAATTGATATTCACAGGTAGACAGAATTAGGCAGGGAAGTGGGCAGTGAAGTGGGTTGGACAAGCAGGCAAAGCTCTGCGAGTTTCGGGAAGAGCGCTAAATAAGACTACGAAATATGGAAAATTAAAGATATATGAATAAGAATAATAAAATATACAACCAAATGGAATTCGACCGAAAGAACATAACCTCAAAAACTTTAGCTTTAATTCATTTATTTTTTCTACCTAAATATTATGTATGTGTTTTGTTATTTCCCTCGATACACTCGATATGTGTTGCGTATTGAGATTCAATTGAATGAAATACGATTATAGCTGAGGTTAAAGCACGTTGCCACGCCCATAGGCTAAGCATCTTCAAGGACGTCGCTTTGCAAGCGAAGTTCAGTTCGAATTGTTTCATTTGGACTCCCATGGGGTCTCAACTGTTGCGTGCCACGTCCAGGAGGTTTTTCATGCACGTCCTTCTGAATTTGTCAAACTTGTACCTCCCTGCCTGTCTGCCTTCCCTCCCTTCCCTCCCTTTCTGCCCTGCTGCTCTCGCATTGCAATTGTTGTGAACTCGGATCCATTTCGAGTCCAGGAATTGCCCCAACAAAGTGTTACAAATACAAATGATACGGTTATTGCGCCTGCCTCTACTTTTGGCCACTCCTCCCTCCCGCCTCGACGCCCGCTCCGCGCGCTCTCCCAAGCGATTTATGCTGTGTTCAGGGCCTTAAATGTCAATTAAATCGATTTGGGGCTCTGCCTTTAAACCGGAAAAGCGAGCGACAGCCGCGGGGCGAACGCATTGAAATAAATTTGTTTAAGAAAAGTGGAGAAAAAAGGTTAAATTAAATTTGATATGGTGCGAGGTAAGGTAGGGAGTAGGGGGCGGGGCAGAGAAGGTACTGACAGAGGCAGAAGCAGAGTCGACTTCAAGCGGATGCGCCTGCTACCGAAGTTTCGTTTCCTCCGGTTTCAGTCTCGGTGTCTTTGTTGTGTCGAGTCAGGAAGGGCGAACGAGAGGGAGAAAGGGAGAGTGAGTGAGGCAGGTAGGGGGAGAACAGGGGCAGCCAGTCAGCGGCGAACTCCTACGAGTTGGGCCAAATACAAAAAGCCCGGCCAAGCTGCATGCCTGAGGTCGGAGTCTGAGTCTGAGTCTGAGGTCTGCCAGAGCCCTTTGGGGGCTACGCTACGCTTTTATTTGTGTTTCGATTTCTTTTCTTCTCCGCATTTCTTTCGTGTTGTTTTTTTTTTTTTTTTGCTTTTTCTCGTTTCGTCTCGTTTCGGCTTTTGTTTTGTTTTGTGCGCTGGCAAAAAAACATTTCAACTTACAAATGCGAAACAAATTTCAAACAAAAGCGCAAAGTTTCCCCTTACAAATAAATTTTTAGCTGATTTCCCTCTTTTGTTCCTCTTGGGGTGGGGGGGGAGGTGTGTGTGTGTGTTTTTTGCATGCATTGGGGGTCGCAGGGGCAGGTCAGTCATAAAAACTAAACTAAAACACAAATAGCCGAGCCGAGCTCGAATGAAACTTGGCACCCGAAATGACTTTTGTAAATGCGTTGAAACTTATTTAATTTGCTTTTTAGTTCTCGCAAGGCTCAGGGGAGAGTGTAGTCGTTAAGGAGGAGGGATAGAGGAGCAGGCCTAATAATGACTTTGTTATTTGTCAAATCGACTCATAGTTGGGCGTCGCACAAGGCAAAAGTTCAAGTCATGCCGGAAATATGAGGAAAATCGGTATTTTCTAAGCTTCTGCTTACTCAATACCCTGCAAAAGTATGCAAGGGGTACACAATGTGTCAAGTAAGATTTATTTCTCTTTGCTCTTCTTTTCCAGGCAAATAAATAGTTTATAACGAAACCTAGCTAACCCTTTCGCGCTGTTTACAGGATATGAGGCAGACAAGCAAGCGTCTTTTCGTAGCTTTCGCTACAGATTTTCTCTGCTTTTCTGCTTCATGACAACATAAGCTTTTGTACGACAAACCAAGCGTGGCACAACAACAACAACAACAAGGCCAAAACAACAAATATTTGAACAGTTTTCTGCGTTGGCAAACAACGCGCGTGGAGCGCTTCAAGCGGTCAGAACGCGCAACAAACGAACCTGGAACGAGCGAGCGAGTCGGAAATATGCCAAAAATGATTTATGAATGGCTCGCAGTGTGTAGGAGTGTGCGAGTCAGTATATGTTTGTGTGTGTGTGTTTCGAAGCATCGATTCCAATTTGGCAGACATTTTTGTTTGTTTTTATCTCTTTGAACAACAATTAGATACATTTTTTGGCAAAAACTGTTTGACTTTGGCTAAAAGGGTTGCCTCCGTTTCCCACTGTCTTCTTCGCAAATTGGCTCAAGTGCATTTACCCAAGTTTATTTTCAAACAATCAAATTTCAGCGGGATTGCTTATCAAAGTATATATCGCATGAAAACTTTCTCCATTTGCCGTGACAATAAATAATTTCATAAATTCGTTGCATTTTTCGACATTTCTCGATTCGAATTCAATTGAAATTTGCCCTGTGCCGTGCGGCTCAATGGGCATAAAATTATTCAAACAAACCGTGAATCGTCAGTCGTCAATTTTGGATCGTAAATCGTAAAGCAAATCACAAGTAAAATATCAAATAACTGACAGGCAAGCAGATGTATACATGCACGCATGTATGTGCGAATCTCCGACTCGAACTCAACTCGACAACAATAACAATTCGCAGAAGGTATCTCAATGATTTGTGTCAATAAGAAATAAATTTCACAATCAAAATTCAGTTGTGAAAAATCTAGAGAGAATTCTTTGTGTTACTAAAGCCGACTAACTGAATACACTTGCAAAGGAAGTGAAATCTGAAGGTAAACTAAATTGCAAACGAAGTGATATGAGTTTCTCTTTAAGTAGAGTGTGCAGTTTTGAGAAATGCCAGAAACTGTGCTCGTGTTGGGCTTGTTAACATTTCACATCTGCTCCACTAAGCTGATTTTAATAATAAGGTGCAATTATGCACAATACCCAGCCAATTCACTCTTTTCTATTTGGTTAGGGTATCTGCCTCTGTAAGTCGCTCGCAAATAAAACCTTTGTGCGACAATTCAAAATTTGTAGCGATTATAAAATAAGCCGAATAAGTTGAATTTTCAGTTTTCATTGTTGTTGTTGTTGCCGTGTCACGCACACTCGCCCGAGCAGCTGACAACAATAACAATTTCAATAACAAATCACAAAGCAAAATACATTTCTTTGGCATATGACAGCTACTAAGCAGGAGGCAGGGACAGCTCCAAGGCTGATTCTGTGATTCTGTGTGTGTGTGTGTGAGGGCAAAGGTCGAGTTGGATGTGGTGGGGTGGGTAGGTAGGTCTGCCTGATGCGCGTTGCGGCTAAACAGACAGCGTGTAGACAAAACGTTGTCAGGGAAAAAATGATAGCCTAGCGAGCGTTGGTATGGAGGCGCCGGAGGAGAGAGATGGGACGATGCGAGGTGTTCAACTGCACACACACAAGCAGGGAATCAGTCTCTGTCTCTCACACACATACCTACAGACGTATACACCGTCGACTTGGGCACGATTTGTCGCTCATGCCTAATAATCAATCATTTAAAGTGTTGCCTGCTTTTGAGCGCGCGCTTTAAATTCCCCACGTAATTGGCCTGCCTGCTGTTTATACTGCTCTGTCCCCCTCTCCCCACTCCCTTCCTCTGCGTCGCCTGTGTGTATGTGTTTGCTGGGAACCTGCGGCGCTTGTTGACATGTTGTCACCTCCGCTGTCAGCAAATTTATGAGTTGCCAACGCCTGCCACCCGTCCCGCTCGCACACCTCGCCGGAAAAATTCGCTGTGTTTATATATGTGTATATGTATTTTGTATATATAAAGTTGGTTTTTTCTTTCACTTTTCACGCATCTGCATGAAAATATCATTTTCATTTTCATTGCACGTGCCCCATTGACATATTTGCAAGCATAGGCATACATGCCATATAGCTTGGTATACCCTAGAAGCAACCTACGTGCCGAGGGTATGCTGCCAGTGCATGTTTGTTTCGTTTATGCTTGTTTATGCGCTTGAATCTCTGACCCCCACGAGAGTTGTGCTCGCTTTCCGGTTTCATTTGGTTTCCCTTTTTTGAATCTGCCTCCAAGCCGGAGAGGACGTCGGATACCCTCGCCGACGGTCGACATAATGTTGTCACAGAATTTGTTACGCTTTGGTGAATTGGCCCTTAGGACACCCCATACCGCTTATCTGTTCGGATTGCGTGTTTCTATGCAAACTAAAATATTTATTTTAAAGCCGCTGGAACAGGCAGCAGATGTTAAATTTCATTGATGTAGTTTTGTGTATACATAACTATGGAATATTTAAAGTCTCTCTGCTCTAACTTTGACATCAACATAGCCGTAGTGCTCTTAAATCCTCAATAATCTGTTTTTTGATGCTGCTAACTTCAGTTGCGTTGAATTCGCTATGCATTTATTTTATTTGCAGCTTTACATCTTTATTTTTTATGCACAGTCGGGCCAGAGTATTATTTTATCGGCGCCCAGGTCGCTCATGTGTGTGTATGCGGGTGTGTGTGTGTGTTTGTTTATAATGTCGAATGCTGTGCGAAAATTGCTGTCGGTACAGAATCTGAATCCGAATGTTGTCGCAGCTGTTGTTACCGGTCTCATTCCTCTCCGCAGTTTTCTGTTGTAGTTATCATTTTTTTCTGGCACTGCTGTTGCCATGCTTGTGTTTTTCTGTGGTCGAATATTTGCGTTGACAACGACAGAGGATGGCGGGTGCCACCATGCAACAAATCCCCAAAGGTTACCCCCCTCCGCATATGGCTGGGGCGACGGCATAATGAATATGTTCTGCGGTCAGTTTGTGGCAATGCCGATCAGGCAATCGCATGTATACACACAAATTTATGCGTGTACATAGCACAGACATGTACTTACGTGGCCTGTCGTACTTCAATTATGAGCAATTACTGCGGATTATTGCTAATTTAATAAATATGGATAGATAATTAAATTAATGCAAAATCAATGCGGATTATGCGTACGGCAGAATTTGAATGTGTGCATCAGAGCATAAAGTAATTTTGGCTGGTTGGCAACGCTGAGCCGAGCTCATAAGCTGCTGTTAAGCTCACGGTGTTAATGTTAATAAAATGTTAACTGCTCAACTGAGCTGTTCGATCAGCTCACTCACTCTGTTCTCTCAGTGCGTAATAGCGGGTATGAATTGGGCATGGTTGGCAACGCTGTGCGAATTACACGAGTAAGCTGCTCTTAACAAACTGTTAACCATTTTAACGCCGTTTAACTCAAAGACAATTAAAGCAGTTCAAGACATTGCAATGTAAAGTATCAATGTTAACCCAATTTAAAAACGTGGATAGGTTTTAATCGTCGATCTGCTGAATTTGATAAAAATTTGAATTTGAAAAAGATCACTTTGAATTAGATATGTGGAAACAGTTAAATTCTACCTGCAGTCAGCCTAAATGTGCTCCCATTAATATGATGGCATCAATGAAATTCCACAAGAGAAAAGTCAAAGTAATCTCGTTTGCATTTGCATAGGTAAATCCGATATAAACACGCAATTCAAATGCGCAGCGTAATTCGAATATCGCAAAAAAAATCCTATGCCAACTATGCGACTGTGTGTAGGTGCTTAGAACTGCTACTTTCCTATTTGCAAGTCATCGCCGTAAGTGGATCGGATGTCATGCAGCGACATCAAACGACGTATCGAGCAAACTGACAATGTATTTGTGAATATGTATCTGTCTGGCATTGTTCGCGCAGGTGAAAGTGAAAGCCAAAGTGAAAGCGAAAAGGCGAAGGTGTCAGTGACACAACGACACAACGAGCACAATGCAAAAGGCCGCATCTTGGCGGGTGAACCCGTGCGGGCCCATGCGGAAGCCAAAGTCATTTGCATCATTTACCTGCTCAGCGCCCCGCAGGGCATACATTTCGACGAGTGTGTGTGTGTGTGTGCACACCTGAGCCAGCTCAGCGTATTTCGAGAGCTCGGCAAGACATTGAAAGTCAAATGGCGAATAGAAACGGACGACAGGCCAGGACATGTACGTGCATGTCGTCCCTACCAACTTCTCAACTCAAATTGCGTACAATTTTGCATGAAAATGGAAAATACAAAATACAAAATGAAATCAGAAATAGAAACAGAAATTGGAAAGAAAAGCAAATGAGTTGAAAGTCAAGGGGAACGTGCTGGCTCGACGCGACGTCTATCACACAGACCAATCGCCTACGCTTCCCTGCAGGCAGCCTCGTTTCTAATAGCTTTCGATTTCCGCTCCACTGTGGGCAGCCTTCGCAGCTGTTCTCCCCCTGCTCGCCCTCTGATCTGCCTTCTGCCATTCCCCGTGTCCCGTGCCGTTCCCCGGTGACGGCAAC
This sequence comes from Zaprionus inermis, assembly GCA_018151445.1. NCBI lineage: Eukaryota > Metazoa > Arthropoda > Insecta > Diptera > Drosophilidae > Zaprionus > Zaprionus inermis. The sequence continues at coordinate 410,699 of JAECXD010000673.1, read as the reverse complement.
TCAACTGATGGCAGCCATCGCCGGCAAAAGTCCATTAAATAGTTTACTTTATGCATGGCAGGCACATTTCGCCCTACAGTTATTTATTTGATTTGCCGTCCATTTGCTGCGGATGATGATGATGATGATTGCTCCAGCGACGGGGACGGCGACGGCGATGACGATGATGAACCCGTCAAAAGGATAAAGCAAGTTAAAGGCCAACAGAGCTACAACAATGGTCGATAAGCAGGCTGCGGGTGAAGCAAAAACTAAGAACAGTTCGGCCAAATTTGTATGCTCAGCAATATGGAGTGGCAGCGGCTATATCGAGTGGGGGGAGATGCAATTAAAGATAAAAGAGGACTCTTTATTTTTAAAATCAAATCAGAATCAGAATTTGCTTAGCTTGCTGAGTTTCCAGTAAGTATAAATATATGCTAGTTATAGAATGCGTGCAGGCAACACTTTTCTACAAAATTACAGGGTATTCACGCACTCCACTTGTCTCGATTGCTGCCATCTTCCCTGTTTGTCTAAGCAACACGAAAGAATAACCAACACGTGTTCCCCGGTGTATACACACATGCATGTAAGAGTGTGCGTGCGTGAGTGTGTGTGTGTGTGTGGGAATTGTTCATGTTGTGTCCTAGTTGATGCACGTAGCCACCGCATGTTCCGCTTGGGCATTGAGTTCATGTCCTCGTGCGCGTCCTGCCAGTTGTGCGGAAGTGTCTATCATATGCATGTTAATAGCTTCCCCAATGCCTGAGTGTGTGTGTGTGTGTGGATATGTGCTGGAGTTTATAGTAGAGCTTAGGTTTTTCCAGGAACTTGACAAGAAGTCTGTCATAGAAAGCGGATCATGATTACGAATAAGACTGAAAGTGCTAAGCTCACAAACTCGTCACTTTCGGTAAATAGATTTTCATATGCAAGAAGTGAGTACGTGTTTGCGTGTCTGCGTGTGTATGTGTGTGTGTGTGTGTACGTGTGCGTGACTATAAAGTCGTCTGGTCTGCCATCATGCAAATCGCGAACTTGATTTCGTTTGGCATCTGCGAAATCGCTGAGCGAAAAAAACAAATCAATTAATCTGCCAACAAGTTATCCATGAATTCATTAATATTTTAATGGATTTTCCTATTGAATATTTAATATGGATTTCACTTTGCCGAGCTGCAAAAAACCGAGTGAAAGGACCGAGTCGAGTTCGCTTTTTTCTTGCTTTATTTTACACTTCGGCGAACTTAAGCGGCCCACACGGATACACAGACTACAATATTACAATGCGTTATAGAAACAATAAAAACAAAACGATAATTCGCTTTTCTATGCAGCAAAATGAGTCAAAGAGAATATGACAGCACTTAAATGCAATCGATAAACAAAAGAAGTTCAGTAAAACAAGAGTTAACAGTGGCTTAACAGCTTGAATTGCTCTACAAACCCTCTTCGATAACTTTCAACAATTACAGGGTTTATTAGTATTTATGAATTTCATGAATTTGCAAAACTAGCATGTAGCATATTTAATGAACCTTGCGCTAGGGTATCTCGCAATAGAACATCCACATTGTTGAAAATGTTGTGATGTTGCTGCCACAACTCCAGCAACACAACTGTCCATTTCTCCTCCACACACATTTCCTTGCCATTCTCTTGCCATTTTGTGGCTGCCTGCATTTTATTTCAATGTGGCTTTTAATATTTACACAACGTTTTTTATTGCTTTATTTAGCATTGTTAACGCTTCGCTTAATTCGAACACCTAGCACCGTCACTTGCCGCTGTCTGTGTGTGTGTGTGTTGCCTCCACTCACACTGCTTCACCGCACTTTTTCTTCCTTCTTTCTCCTCCAAATGCCTGCTTAATGCTCGCTCAGCTTCTGATCCCCGACATCAGTCGAGAATCCTCTTATATGTGGCGCACTTAATGGCGACTCTTTCGATTTGATTGACCCACACCGCGCCCCCTTCCGCCATTTACTGCCATTAGCTAAACCACTCGACTACATTCCCCAACCAGTGTGGGGAGCTTAGGCAAAGTGCTCATGCTTCTGTTGCCTCATTACGCGTTGCTTTAATGTTGCCTCTTCGCTCCTTGTTTGTCTATTGCAAAGAAAAGAGAGAGAGGGAGAGAATGAGTTGGAAAGAGAGGTGCAGGGGGAGACCCTCTCTTACTGTTCGCCAAAGTTTTCAAATGGATTACAAAGCTCTTGTTCCACCTTTTCCGTTCAGTTTCCTCCTCCATTGCCCTCGACTGCATTGCAAAGTTATTGCAAGTTTGTTTAAATAGCCTGGTGAAACGGCAATAGCTACCCGATTCGCTTTCCTTCTCTCACAACTTATTGATGAACGTTTAGCATTTCATTTAGCATTGCTGTTGTTGCATTTCTTCGACAAACTTTGTCGAAAAGTTTTGCGTGGCAAATTAAACAGTTTTCGTTGCATCTTTTAGGCGCATGTTTTTTAATTCGCGTTGCCAACCAACTATGGTAAATTTGAATGCCAATAGACATGAGATTCTTTATTCGGGATTTTCAGGTAGATGCTCATAAATGGGGAAACATTTAAGTTTTAAGCTGGTTTCTGTATCGAGAGTTATCGATTTCGTTTTCGATAACATTTGCTTTACGCTTAATGGGCAGCCCAATCAAGGGAGCAGCAACCGAGCGCCGGGTCTGCGGGCAGTTTATTTTGCATATTTCCTTATAACAATTTACAAAGACAACAACAAGAAAAACAGCTATAACAACGACAAAGTCTAGCCTAGTAATAAGAACACATGCAAAGATATAAGAAACCTTTCTTTATGAACGTAAAAGGTCTAGCTCGTTTGTCCCAAACAGGAAACTGCGAGGCGAGACGACTTTCCCTTTTGTGTATGTGTGTGTGAGTGTCTGTGTGCGTAATAAAATAAAATTACCAGCGCATTGACGTCGATATATGTGACAAAAGCATATCCTGTGCGTTATGCTCGACTTTCATAATTTATCTTTATGACTCTGGCCCTCAGACAAGGAGAAGGCATACGGAGAGAGAGTTCTGTTTAGCTGACAATATGTCTATATTATCGCAATTATGGCACGGCATTTGCAATATCTGCGAAAGTTGAAGCCACTCTTGGCGCTTTTTCGCGGCCTGTTTCTCTCTTTTTCCGCTTAATTTAAGTTTGTGCAAACTTTCAACTGTCTTGTGCATTTTTTGCGCATCATGTACATGCACTTCTTTTCCGGCGTCTCAACGTGTGCGTATGTGCATCATCATCATGTGCCCGATGAAACCCTGCAACTGTGCAACTCATCTGACATTCCGACTGACTGGGCAACCGCAGCGCAACACACAAATTCAATGTTGTGCCATAAACAGTCTTGCAACAAGCCAGTTGCAGGCAGACAGGCGCACAGGCTTTTAAATACTTTTGGTTCCCAAAAACTTGCTGCATAATTCACAAGAAAATACTCAAAAACAACACGGTAAGCTGCCGAGCGGAGGGAGAGATCGGCAGGTAGAGAGTTGGCTTTCGAGCTCTTTGTTGCTTTAGATATAATATTATTAAAATTTTATGCAAGTGGCAAAAAAGGCTGAAAGTATACAGACAGACTGCAAATATTGCACTCAACACGGCGAGAAATTCTCCGTAAACTCAGTTGCAACTTGCTGCAACGAAACTGATAGCTTGGGCTACTAGTATACTGTATTTTATAAAAAGTGTTTAGCGATGAATGAGTTGAAGTATGGAGTGTACTTATGTCTATAAGATATACAAAGCATCCCAAATCGATTTCCCTTCAATTTGATGTCAGCTTCATTATCATATTTCCCCGCAAACATACTTCATTTCAATCAATCTACAGCTAAATATTTTATGCAGGTTGAGGCAAATAGGTCTAAGTCAGCCCGGATATTTGGTTGCCTCGGCGACATTTAAAAATAGACGGTTTAAATTTGTCGGCAGCAACTTTCCTTGTCTGCGGGTAATTACAGTTACGCACACACGCACACGCGCGCAGAGAGGCGGTACACTGAGATTTATGCATAATTCAAGTGATTTGTTAGCAAGAGACAAGCCAGACGACGTAGTTGTTGTGCGCTCGCAACTCACTTCACGCAATTCGCCGCATTCGAAATTCAAAGCCAAAGGCTAAATGAGCTAAAAATACCGATTGGCCAATTTGTCTGCAGAAAGACAAACGTTGCCGGTGGGAGTCGGAACATATGGCCTAGCATGATATCTAATTTTATACAAATGGCAGCACTTTGCACAAGTCAAACAAGTTTCGATTGAACTTGCAGTTGCGGCCAAGTTTAGTCTGAATGAAAGGTCGAGGTGAATGCGAATTATGTAATTTGTGCGAATTGTGTCTCTCTCTCTCTTTCTCTCTTTTAAGCTTTCTTTCTTGCTCTCTGCAGAATTTTGAGCAGGCGAAACTAAGTTGCAATTACAATCGATACGCACAGAAAGTTCAGTTATCGATATCGGCAGAGACTAACAGCAGCTTGACAGTTCGTTCAGTTATCGATAGCATAACATTGCCTTTAATTTAACAGCAGCTTAACAGTTTGTTTGGCGTTGCAAATTTAAATTGATTTAATTAAAATCGATTGCTTCTGATTACCTTCTTAAAAAGTATTGAAGCTGTAAAAACAAATCAAACTCCTAACTGTAGGCATACATAGATGTTTATTTTGATTTCGTTGTTCTCATTAACAGGGTATCTTCCTTCGGAATTGCTTGTTGACTCGGCGCCTTCACACGTGTCGACTGTGCAGGCATTGTTGCTGTTTACCTGTACGAAAAGGTGTTTGCACAGCATTTTTGGCAGAATGTTGCGAGCTCCGAAGCACACAAAATGCCCCCGACATGCTCGGTTAAACAAGCAAATCAAAACGAACTTGAAATTATGTGCAGACAGTGGGAGGCAAGCGAAATTATAAGCTATTGCTACGTGTATAACTGTGTGTGTACACACTGGCGCACATAACCTCACACACACAGCTCGAGCGTGTGCAAATTTCGTTGCGTGTGCTTTGCCAATGTTGTTGTTGCTGTTTGCTTAGCTGGTTGTGTTACAATTTTAATGAAAGTCCAAAAATTGTGCAAAACAAACAACATGAACATATGTACAAGATTGTTGGGGGAGGGGGAAAGAGACCTGCCAGTGTGTCCCCATTCAATTAAATGAAAATTGCACTTGTTCATGCACGAATCGCACGAAGCGCACAATTCTTGTTGGGCAAATGGAAATCGGGAAACGGAACGGCATGCAAAAACATGTATTTATAATTGTACACACAAATGAACATACATATATTTATGCAGGGTATATGTGTAGTGTAGACGATGTTGACATATCATGTTAAGCACTTAAATTGCATCTGGCTTTGATTGGCAACTAAGAACATGGCAAATTGCAGCTGCAAATAGAATTACGAAACGAAGATGGAAGAAAGAAGAACAGCGATCTGCTCTAACGTTTTCAGAATCAACTCGAAGCAGATGGAATCGATTTTATCAAGTTTTATGCCATGCTGGCCATACCTGCTTGCACTAGCTTATATACCCGCCCGAGAATACCCTGCAAAGCATGCCCCGATTTGATTGATTACGCCGGCTTCAGCTTGGTCGCCTTAAGCTCGGCACGACTCGCAATGAACTTGAAAGCCAAAACTTTACGACGCTCGCAAAGATTTATCAAAGTAAGCCGAGCCGAGCAGCGCCGTGATAATCATTTAAATTATTTACCGGTCAGTCGGACCCCCCCTAACCACACCCTTCTCGTGTCTCAATTCCAGGCCAACATTCGTCATAATCAAGGCTCAGTTTAGCTTAAGCGGCGCTGGCGTCGACAAAATACCGGAATACCACTACTACTATACTCGATCTGGAAGCGGGCTTAACGTAATGCCGCCGCAGTGCGCACTTCATTTATCAGACTTTGACGCACGCCAGGACAAAGGAAAGCAACGCGCTCGCTCGTCCAGTTTCACTGAGTTTCGCTGAGTTGATTAACGACACGGGGCCAAAAAAGGAAGTGACACATGAAACGAAAAAAATAAAAAGACAGCGCGGCGCAGCGACTAGTTAGGCATAGTGGTAGCACTAGCAGCGTAGCAACAACAACAGCAGCAGCAGCAACAACAGCAGCAGCAACAACAGCAGCAACAGCAGCAACTACTACTAGTCCAGGCAACAACAAGTTGATGTTGTTGCGGGACTGTCAAGTCGTATATCACTTTCAGAGACGCCCAAATTCAAATGAAATGTCATATTGTATTTGCAGCCGCTTCTTGGCCAGCAACAAGCCGATTAAACTGACTGATCGACTGGCAGATGCTCTGTAGTGGAAGTTATTGAAAAATAAGGCAGGTTGAAAGCATTAGGCGAGACAAGAGATAGGCATAAAGACATTTATTTCGAGACAATTCAAAGTTCACTTAGGCAGCGCTACCTTCTCTTTCACTGCTACAGGGTATCGGCATGAGCAACATATTCGCGTGACAAGCTCGACAACTGTCAACAAGCAACGCGCACGCAACAACACGACACACACGCACAGCTTGACTCACACGCGGCCACACAGCGGCACGTGCTTGTGGCTGCGTGCGGCGGACACGGCGTATGCGTAATATCGAAGAGCGCTTAGGCCCAGCTGCTGTTCGAATGCGTCACGTGAATCGCAACTTCGCGTTCTGCCATAAATAATTATGGAGTGGCAAACGCGACGACAATAATCGCATGCAGCTTGTCGCTGCCGCTGCTGCTGCTGCTGCCAAAACATGCCGGTCACGTAGCCCGAGCTGTTTCATCTGCTCGCGAAAGAATTTTAGAGAATGCTTATAAATATTTAGCAGACGCTTTGCGGATTGCCCGCAGCAGCAGCCCAACCAGGCCAGGGCAGGACGTGCACAAATTGGAATTATCGCCGTCATGACTCTCAATTAGTAGCGTTAAATTGTCAAAGCAGACAGGCTCGACAGGCGAACAAGCAGACAGCAGGCGGGCGGAAGCGGGCTGGGTAACGCCCGCTTGGTTCGGCCTTAAACTCAGCCTGCGCCTCAGCCAGGTAAGCTGGATGTGTGTGCTGCGCTGTGCTTCTAATCTTGTTTGCTGCTGCTGATGGAATCGAGTTTTTCTATGCGCCATTGGTGCTGTTGTTGTCATGGCTGCTGGTGTTTTTGTTTTGCCTGCTACCTTCATTACTGCGCCGTGTCCTGTTATCAGTTAATATCCTGTCACTTAAGTGCTGCTGCCGAGCAAAGGCCACAGGCGAAGGCAGCAAACGGGCGTGTAAACCCATTGTGAGCCTGGCCCGCATGACGTATACGCAACGCGTGGCTTCCAATTGTCGATGGATTCAGTGGCGGTAATGGGTGAGTAATTTGCCGGATTCAAAGCGGGCTGATTAATCAGGAGAATATACAGTATATGAATTAAACTCATTTTACAATCAAGAATCGCTTGTATTTTGTAATATGCTTTTGTATTGAGCGTGCTGCAAATACTGCAATTACAACCTTGCAATTATCTCTAATTATATGACTACAATGTTTGCGCTTCATTTCACTTTGGCTAATTGCCTTAGCTTTCGCTCTGGCTTTGTTCGCTTTTTGCAAATAAATAAACCAGGCTTGATAATTCAATAAGCCGCGTGAACAAAGCAAACTTGTCACCTGCAGTGCATTATCACAGCCTTCTTCTCCTTCTTCTTGGACCATGCTCTGTTTATTTGTCTTGCATTTGCTGCCATGACAAATGCAACTGGGAAACGGAAGCAAGAAAAAGTGTTGCTTGCAAGGAAAAAAACGTAGCATACTTTTCAGCTGCAGACAAAAGCATTGGGAGTTCGCCCAGCAGTTTCTCTCTGTCGCGCCATCTTAGCGACATTGTCGTCTTACTGCACCGGCTCGGGGCAATCCTTCGCACTCTATGCATTGTCAGCGCGGCGCAAGCCACATAAATTACACGCCACTTACTTAGCGCATGAACTTGCGGCCATTCTTCGTGGCATGTCCGCCAAGTCGCCCGCAGGCAGGCAGGCAGCCAGTTAATGTTGAAACAGTGGCCGAATTAAATATTTAACTGACAAACGCAAATGCGGACGCTGCTATTAAAAATGCAGCGTGTAATCCATTAGTGGCAAGTCTTGGCGCGGGGCGAAACACTGGGAAAACACTACTCGCACTCGCATAACGTGCGCAATAATATGAAAATCAACATAAAACAACTTGGCGCGCTCGGTTCGCTCGAGTTCAGCGTTTTAAGGACTCTTGCAAACGCCCACAAGCCGCATGCAAAACAATCGATATTTAAATAATTAGAGGGGACCTTGAGTGCGGGTAACAGGGCGTCACACACACACACCCTCGCACACACACACCCTCGCACACACAATTGTTACAGACACAATCCATGAGAGTGCATTCGTATCTGCCGCCTTGGTCGTAAGCGCATTATGGCGCCACAATCGTGCATGCACTTTGTCTTAAGGATGATTTTGTAGGGTATGCGAGGAGTGTATTATGCAAGCAGGAATTCAGTTTGCTAGACATGATTTTCAAGCTTGTTGTCTGCCGGTGTGGGCCACGCTACTTTAAGTTATGCCAGCATATTGCACAGCTTTATTGGAGCTGCCAATCTCAAAGCGAGCAAGCATACATTTATAACATATTCAGTCTCTTTAAACGCCCACATTATTCCAGTTAATATATATAGCTTTATGAACATGAGCCTGTTCAAAAAACGATTCCCTTCGTACTGTTTTAGGACACGTTTCTGCGAAACTGCGACGACAATGGAATGCTTAACAAGTTTGTCCTTTAGGCGAGCAGACGAGATGTGTATGTGCAGGTAAGGGCATACGAGGGCCGGCTCTGCCCTGACCCGGTTGACCTGGCTCTGGCGCTGGCTCTGGCCCAGGTTGAGGCAAGTCAGTCAGGCGAGTCAGTCAAACTCAGTCGTTTGCCTTGTCGGTGCTGCCACAAAGGCAGGACGACTGTCTTGCCTGTGCCTCTGTCTCCCTCTCGCAGTGTGTGTCTAACTGTATCTTTAACTGTGTGTGCCATAGCGTATGCCAGCGCTGGCTCGGCTCAATTGCTCTGACATTGACTGTCAAGGTAGGCGAAACAGTGTGGCGGGCCTTGGTCTTGGTCTTGGGTCTTGGGTCTTGGGTCTTCGGTCTTGGGTGCGCTCTTGGCTTGTGGGTCTTGGTCTTGCTGTCTCGGGTCTGGGGGGTCTCGTGCTTGAGCTTGAGTTGCTTCCAGTTGCATTGCCGTCCTGCCCGCCTGCCGCTCAGCTCAACTGTCTTGACTTGTCTCGTTTTGCTGTGTTTATTTTACGCTCTGCAATGACTGCCGGCTGTTTGTCAGTTTACCTGTCGGTTTACCCCACCCTGAACCTGCTCCGTTTTCTCACTTTCATTTCACTGTGCTGTGCTCAGGCTATCCGTGTCTGCCTGCCGTGTCTGTCTGTCTGTCTGCCTCTTTGTCGTTTCGTCTGTCGTTCTTCTGTTTACATCGCTCGCCCCCAAAGCTATTTCCAATTTAGCCAAGTTATCGAATCAACTCAAATATTATTAGTCTAATGGTTTTCACAACGTTGCCTTGCCATTTGCCACCTCCCACTCGGCTCGTTTGTAAATTGTAAACAGAAACATTACAAGGAAATTGCAATTAAATTTTTTAAGGATGTGCAATCCGAGCAAAGCTGCCTGTTGCCCGTGGCGTATACGCTACACTCGTTGTATGATATTAAGTATACGTATAAATGCCAAATGGTTGGCAATTAAAATTTCAGTTTAAATTTGTCCTTGTTGTGCGAGAGAAAATTCGCCGCGGGAAATCTGAGTGCAGTCGCCAGTCGGCCTGCAATCTTCCACACGCTTTTCTTAATCGCAATGAAAATCTGATATGCTTTTCATTGCAACCCCTTGCGAAAGTAGTTTTTCCGCGCGCACACACAGCCCGCGTGCGAGCAGCGAGTCGAAGGGGCCAGAGATTTAAAATTTAATGCCTGCACGCGCCTCACAATCGGCTCCCCAACTCTGCCCCTCCCCTGCCACGCCTACTCGTTGCCCCGAGGGGCTGCCGCGGCTGATTTACAGCTACATTCGTAAGTCGACACAAAACACTTAACTGCTAAAGAGGACTTTGCATTGGCAATGAGGGAAACGGCAGCAAAAGCGGCGCCTGTAACGGTAACAGCATATGCAAAATGGCGTCGCCTTTAAGACAGAAACTAAAGCGGAAACGGAAGCGACAGCATTGGAAACTACGAAGCAGGCGAGTTGAATAAGGGCGCAGCGAAGCGACCGTTTTCTCTCACTTTTCACACATAGCTGCACGCGTCATGACACTAGGCAGGGGGAGAGCTAGGGGGGAAGGGAATGTGAGAGGGGTTAAATGGCAAACAGAAGTGAGAAACGATGTTCGCAGGCAGCTTGATTGATGAGCGGGAGCTGCAGAACAGCGGGCGCAGCGTGCCGAGCATTGCCTGACCACAAGCTTGGGAAAAAAAATTGCCACAGCGATTGTCAAAAAGGGTTCAAGCTGACCACGCCCACACTTTATGCCTATCAAACAAAATGATTGTGCTTTAAAATAGACAGAAGAAGCAGCAGCACACATTGGGCCAACTTCATTACGTGCGGCTTGCTGTGTGTGTGTGTTTATATGTGGCCCATGCGTGTATGTATGTGTGTGCCACTGTTTTTTGGGACTGGCCAAAAATTAATTGGCTGCTCGGCAGCAGCCGACAGCTGCCATTTAGCTGGCCTCCTCCATGCGCCGCCTGCCACAGCGACATGTCAATTTCCCTTTCCCAGCTCCAGCTGTTTCCCGACCAGGTGTAGGCTTAAAGATTTATGATAAAGTCAGCCCGAAATGCCGAAAAGCAACGAGGGCTGCGCGTTGCGGGGAACTTTATCAAACTTTGGCATTAGATTTCGCTTTGGAGGCTCGGCTCGGCTTATCTATGCGAGAGGACTAACTGCGCAGCTGAGTGCGAAGCCAAAGAGTCGAAAATCTGCTCGAATTCAATTGCCACCCGTCTCAGTCTCTCTCTCTCCCTCTCTCAGACATTTAAATTTAGACGTTCTACCAGCGAAAGTGCTTGCTGCCTACGCTTTGCTTGCCTTGTTTAAAGTTTAAGTTGCGCTCCCCAGTGAGTGGGCCATGCCACGCCCCGACGCCCCCACACTCGGCCTGGTGTGCGTGTCGCAGCTTAAGCGCTTAAAATGCTTTTCGACAACGAAAACAAGAACACACGCAATCACAAATTTGCTTTATCCCATTTGCTATTGCTGTCTGCCTACGCTTTTTACACCTCTGCCTCGTTTTGTCTAATTTGCATTGCCTACATTTGTGCGCGGCGCAACGCTGAAGCACTTTCATTGCCTACTTTTCAGTGCGCGTGCTCTCTCTCTCTCTCTCTCTCTCAGTCTGCAATCTAATAATTTACGTTGCCTACTTTACAGCGCAAGCGGCAAAAATCGCTGCGTCGCCAATTTGCGCTCAATTAATTATGCTGTTTATTTTTCTGTACTTTGTCTCTGCCTGCCCCGCTCTGCACTCCGCACTCCTAGTCTGCCCGTTTATTGCGCTGCTTTTATTATTATTATTTATGATTTGTGGCAGCTCTTTGCATTCTCATCCGTCGCGTTGTCGCTTAATTTATTAAGCGGCCTCGCACTCTGCACACACACACACACTTTACAGCTTTCGCTCTCTCACATTTTCCACTTTGCCACTCGCCGCTTTTCACATTTTCGCTCGTCGCGCCGCTGACAAGCAAATTATTATTTGCCTGTAATTCAATTGGCAGCTGGTGGGCGTGGCCATGGCCATTTCCATAGGCGTGTGCGCCTTAATTGCATTAACAGTTATTAATTGACTGGCGCTTTATGCGCACTTTTAAATCAAATTAATTATGCATTAATTATGTAATCATAATTTACGTATTTGCAGCTCCGTCTGCAGTCTGCAGGTGTGCGTGTGCCACTGCAAATATAGTATGAAATGCATTTTGTGTAACTCGTGATTTCGCCTCTTGAAACTAAAGAAATTGCAACCTTTTTTTCACAAACAATTTATGCATTATTCAATTTGCAGCAACAGCTGCAGCTGCAGCACCTTTTCGTTAGCTCCACCTCGCTCTGCAAACAGATCTGCTGCAATATCTTATCGTTAGTCCCCAAAAAAAAGCAGAGCCAGCAGCAGCTGCACTCTGGCCCCGACTAAAAGCCGTAGCTGTCCGTAGTCAAATTTTACCTACGCTTTCTTTTTTTTTGCTCAGCTTTTTGACAACGCCAAAACGTCGCGCGTTTCTTATATGCTATGATATACCCTGTAGGCAGCATGGCTAGGGTATGCACATATACTCAAATATATATAAATAAATAAATATAAATATAGGCTCTCTTTGCTAGTCACATATTATATCAATTTGCTGTGTTATTTATATATTTAGTTATGGAGTTCCCTCCCGATTTTATGCCGCTTTCTTGTAAGGGGCATCTGCTAGTCGTGCCTTGCTGCGCGCTTTTGCTATTGTTTTTCTTTGTGGCAGCTGCATGCTGCATGTTTTTCACACTTGATGTAACAGTCAACCATTTGTTTGCACAAAAGCCACGCCCACAGCAGGCTGTGCCACTGCAGTGCACACTTCGCTGCCACTGCAGGTGCCTGTTTGTGTCTCTCTCTCTCTCTCTCCCTCTATCTCTCTTTCTATCTCTCTCTGTTTTATTTATTTGCTTCTGTGTGTCTGCTGTAATGGCTCCCAAGCGCACAAGCAAAGCTGTCAACATCCGGCAGCAGGCGTCCTCTCTGACCTACCTCTTGGCCCTCTTCCGGCGCACCTACTCTCTCTCTCTCTCTCTCTGCTTTGCCCATACTTGAACCCACTACTCAAGACCCTTCCCCTCCCCTTGGCCCGACCGTGCTTTGAAGTGCTAGGTTCGCTCTGCCCGTCACCTAATGCAATTTTTATGCTGCACTGCAGCCAAAAACGCTTCCGTTTCTTCCCTTTGCCACGGCGCATTTCCATTGTCTCTGCGAGTGGAGTCGCGGATGAGCTGGCGCTGGCGCTGACTGCATCTGCAAGCGAGGCGACGCGTTTTATTTAATTGTTTGTGTCTCTGTCAGCTCCACGCTCAGTCCCTCTTCACTAGCACTCTTCTCTCTCTCTCCCTCTCTCTACCTTTCTCTATTGCTTTTATTCACTTTCATTCTTGTCTGCTGCTGTTTGTTTAGTTTGCTTTGAACCAAATATCTGGCTGAAGAGGCAGTCGTGCGAGTTCCATTGATGAGCAGCTTTAAAGCCTGCCAGGAACAGTATTATGCTCCATTTTGTGCCACGGCCAACGCTAATGATGTGCCGATAAATGTTATCGAACTATACGAGCTAATGCCCCCCGACTATCGATAGATATAACAAGCTTGCTTGCTCATAACTTCGTTAAATCGCGAGCTCTAGATTGAAACTGCATGAGATTATCACAAATCTAAAGACTTTAAAATCCCTTTAACATGGACTAAGGTAATACGATATTTCAACTGCAATATCGATAAGCAAGGGTATATAGACTGGCTACTCACCTTTGACCAGCGTCAGTATGCCCAGCGGCATGACCAGCACGGCGACCATGAGATCCGTTATTGCCAGCGACATGAGAAAATAGTTGGTTACATTCTGCAGTCGACGTTCCCAGGCAATGGCCAGGCAGACCAGAATGTTGCCCGCCGCAGTGCCAAAGACCAGCACGAGGGCGAGCAGGGCCCAATAGTTGTTGGCATCGAAGCTGGCCGGCGGCGTCGTTGGCAATTCGCTTGCCGGCCACGATGTTGCCGCTGTGCCGGACACGTTGACGCGGAGCGAATCGTTTACCAACTGCTCCAACTGTTGCTGTTGCTCCTGGCTGTAGTTGGGCTGATTGGGATTGGGCAGCTGCCACAGCAGCACATTTTGCAGCTGTTCCACGCTCAGCACCAGGCTGCGCCAGTCGCTGTCCGCATCGGCGTCTCCCTCCTCGACAGCGTCGCCATAGTCGACTGTTGCATAAACATCCTCTTCCATAATTCAGTTTGCTTCGGCTCTTATGCTACTTTCGCTAGTTGTTGCTGTTGTTGTGGTTGTTGTTGTTGTGGTTGTTGTGGTTGTTGTTGCTGCTGTCGCATAGTAATTAGCTCGCGCATATGATTTGCATTTGCTTTTGTTGCCGCACGCCAAATTCAAATGTCAAAGCGGAAATGCCGCAAGCGGAAATGGAGGCCAAGCCAAGGTAACGGTAAGCGGTCTCTACGTGCTTGCACTGCACGTCAGTCCGACTCGAGCCCGGCGGAAATTGATGGCAAACATTTTACGGCGGCCCAAAATTACCGGAAGTCTGTGAAGAGATGAAGAGAAAGAGAGCAGAAGAGACGAGCGTGAACGTGGAGAATGCGAAAGAATGCCAAGTCAAATGACAAATTGAACGATTTTCTTTTTTTCTGGTAAATCAGCGCGGCAAATTGCTCGCCCATTTATATGACATGCAACACGACACGAACCCAACCCAACCAAAACAAACATTTAATGCGCGCTGTCAATTGCCAATTGATTTGCCGCTGCATTATATATGGCGATTTTCAATCGACATTTAATCACATTACCTGTGCGGGATTAGTCTTGCTTGCGAATTGCAAATCATAATTGATGTGGAAGGGGGGGAGTCCGTGCATAATTTATAGATCAATTACAGTGACGTCGGCGTAAAAAGGGCAAATCAACAAATCGAAACGAAGCAAAGCGAGTGTGGATAATTAATCGAGACATGTTTAGCGATAAGTCGCAAAAGCCAAAACACAAAAGGCAGCTAGGAAAAAGGTTAAGGGAAAAGCTCGAATGAAAGCAGCGGGAATATTATGAAGCCAAAAGCAGGTAAACAAGCAAAACAACAAGCAAAATAAAATGAAATTTATTCGCACACACGAGCAAGACCGCAAGTATTAGACGAGAGCGAGAGAGAGAAAGAGGGGTATATATTTGCTGTTTCCTATTTTGGCAGTTGCCTATTTTTGAACCAGATTGCATTACATATGTGTGTGTGTATGTGTGTGTGTGTGTGTGTGTGTTGGCGAGGTACTTTATAAAGAAAAGCCAGAGCAACAATGACAGAACAATTCATACGGACATTGAGCACGACGAGCGAATGGAGCAGCGCAAGCGAAAGGACTCGCCTCGACTCGACAGCAGCTTGTTGACTTTACGAGTGGCCCCTCGATTTTCCCCTCTCTCTCTCTCCCAACGTTCTAGCCAAGTACGTTCGACGGCGAACCCTTCGGCGGGGGGCCAGCTCTCTGCATGTTCTGTCAAATGTTCAAGTGTCAATGTTGTTGTTAATTAATTTTCCTGACTGACTGATGCATGCCATAGATAAGCGACCGCTCCGCCGCACTCCCACTGCCACTGCTGCTCCTGCTGCTGCCGCCCCAGCTGTGCTGCTGTTGACCCGGTCCCTTGTCCGAGTGGCTTGATAAACGGTTCAAACGGTTCTGTGCTGTTGCCGCTGTCGTTGTTTACCTTCCTGTTGCTGTTAATGTTGTTGCTCGTGCTGCTGCTGCTGCTGCAGCCGCAGCCGCCTAATGACAGAAGGCTCTCCAGCATCCCAGTCGAGTGTTTAAATTTCAAGCTAGTCAACTTTTAGCCACACTGCGGAGTGGGCTAAGCCGCAAGGGGTGTGCACACCACTTGGCTTAGTTTGTCAAGTGCCGAGTAAACTCATCGATGGCTTGTGTAAATTGGCCAGCTGAGTATGGCTAATAAATTGCGATAAACATGTGTGGCAGCACTGGCAGTTCAAATAAACGTAACTGTTAGGCAGTTGGCAACGCCGGAAATGTTAGCTGGCTGTTAAGTAGAATGTTGGGCATTACATTGATCGGTCCGCTTCGATTGCAGCATATCTAGTAGTCGCGTATTCTCGCCTAGCCTGGCCAAGACATATGGCCATAACTGTATGTGCGCGTACATCTTGTATTTCACCTGTGTATAAATGCCCTGTCAGCTCGCAAAACGAAGTCAAAGTCGACCTGGAGCCATAATTATGCGAGAGTGTCTGTGTGCCTGCGTACGTGCCTTGGTGTATTTGTTTGTTTGTGCCACGTCAATGACGGCCATTTGGACATGAATTGCACAAAGCCAATACACACACTCACTCTCGTAATGCCTCTTCTTCTTTCTCCAACTTTATCTCTCTGTCTCTCTCGTTCTGGCTGTCGCTTTGTACAGCTCGAGTCGCACGAGTGGCAAAGACTCGAGCTCGGACAGGCTGGATCGAATAAAAAAGCAGCGCACCATTAGTCATATTAATCCCAGCAGAGTCATTAAGTCGTAAAATTGCGAAAGGCAGCCAGCTGGGCAGGTGTACCTGCCGCACAGTCGAGCAGCTCAGGCTGCGTCCGCTTCAGCCACTAGGCTGTAGGCTTATAGTTACTACGCCTGCTGCTCCTCTGACTGATATATCCTTAAAGCATGTACAATTCCCGAACAAACAGACAATACATACATACGCGTACACTTTCAGATATACTCGCTTGATAGAACCGATATTTAGGTCAATTTTGGGTGTTGTTTGCACACAGTCAATATGGCAGTTGAACAACTTTAAGGCGCGCGCACACACGTCGTATACGTAATTTCGAAAATGCGTTAAACACGCACATTATGAGCGGGAAGCATAAAGCGTAAGTATCGATTTTATCGATATGAATATTACTCGATATTTTATAAATGGGTAGAGTATGCTTTCATTTAATTGTTGTCTTTAGTACAAACCTAAGATCCTTATCTTTCTACACCGAGTCGAGTGGCAAAACCCAGATGGAACAATCGTATAAGTGCAAATAAACGATTTAATGGAGACAAGGCGCCTTCAATAAATAAGTGTCGTGTTTATATGCCTACTTGGTTACTTTGCTGCCTGCTGTAATCTGTCAGTCAGCACACACACACACACACAAACAGATATCACGCATACGCCAGGTCTGCCTGGCGACAATGCGACTCTGAGAAATATTTGCGTACAAGTATTTTGTATGTGTCAACGACAACAAAGGAATCAACTTGTCAATGCTGCTTCCTTTCCCCTCCTGCTCAGCCCCGCCCACCGCCGGCCCTCTCCATCTTTGGGGCGCACAACGCATATTTCAGGTTTCAACGGGTGTCACTTGGCATATTTATTTGCATCTTGAGCTTAAGCAGCCTGTTTGATTTAATTTCATGAAATATTTATTTATCTTTCCGCTTTAAAAATTCACCGCACTGCGTGGGCGAAGGTTGGAAATTTGAATTCGCCGCCAGCTTTTGGCTTTGCCCTGCATTTGCTTCTAATTCAAATTAATTTAATTTATTTCGCCCTCTCTCTGTGTGTGTGTAATTGAATTTCGAAATTGATTGCTTTGTGGTTCGCGCACATTTCGTTCATAATTGATTTAGATATTTGCATGTAATTTGGATTCTTCTTCGATCGGACGTCGGCCTGCGGTGTGCACATACAATTGGAGGCAACTGTATTTCGCCCCGCTCCCCCTCACTACGCCTCATACGTTCCGTGCGCTGATGTAATAGGTATTACACGACACTAGACATTTCCGGTTTCGCCGAAAAAAATATGATTATTACTTTGTGCGCATTCTTTGTTCTCAAGCAGCCGCACCCATCGCACTAAAGGGGTGGAGGGACAGCGGGACTGACAGGGCAGCACGGCAGCCAACTCGGCCAACTCCCCTCCCCCCTTCGCACTGCAACGTTGTGCGACAATTAATCACAGTTGCTTTTGCTTTTTTGCGCAGTTCTCGACGCACAGGTGAGGCAACATGCGGTTTCCCTTTGACGATTTACCATTTATTTTTAGGCACAATGACGAAAACATTTACCGCCAGGCGGAAGAGGAGTAGGAAGGCCGTGGAAACCATCGAGTATAAGTTACGAGCGACAACGCACCAGGAAGTCGCATAACATCAGTAACAGGAGCGCACTTGACAAATACTATTTGCATGTCCCTTGTCGAGCCACAGTATTTGCTAAGTAATTGAAAAAATAACAAATACACAAGCCCGTCGTGATTTATTTACCCACGTATGTAAACATATTTAATAATTAACATATATACATGTGTGTAAATAATTTATAGCAAATTAATTATTAAATAAATAATATTAATACAATTAACAAACGAAAATGAAGCATGAAAAATGCAGAGAAAATCATTTGAATCACTTCATGTGCTTAAGTCACAGTTCAACTAGGTGGCAACTCTCGCAGGGCTGGAAAATGGCATAGTGGAAGGCAATAAAGTGAACTGCGCATAAAAGCGGCAAGAGTATGCCAAGTGCGATACATTTCAGAACTTGCTGACGTTCACTATACCCTTCATGTGGGTTGTACTTTGCCTAGCACCATTAATCACACATGGCGGCAGCAGGGGCTAGATCCCAACTCCGGCGACGCAGTAAAACTATTTAGTTGTCACAGCGAGCGAGTTGGCACTTAAAACATTAGCTAAATTTACACATGCACTCAGGATGGGAGCAGCAGCAGCAGGAGGAACAGAAGCAGGAGCGGGCACAGGCATCAGACAACAAGATCTTTCCAAGCACTGCAGGAACAGCGACGTGACGCTGATGTGGGCGGCAACTCTAACACTTATCGTTCATTATTATCCATCTACACACACACACACACACCCATAATTGATTTCCTTCCTCGCCTGCTGCTGTCCTTGCGCACCGAAAACGCAGCTCTGCCGGTCACAGCACACATTGTTGCCAATGCCGCGGAGCAAATCGTCGTGCTTGCTACAGTGCTTGTTAAATGTATACATATATATGTATATATATTTTACAGCCTCAGCCCGCAGTGCCCACAAGCTGGCAGTGTGGGCGTGGCATGCTTAACTTGGCTTACTACGAGTCGAGCGTGTGCTATAAATTAGATTCGTTTTACTACGGCGCTCGGGCGGATCAATTAGGACGCGCTGCGCAGAGAGAAAGAGAGCGAGCGAGCGAAAAACTTAGGGTGTGTGTGTGCGTGTGCATGTGCCTGGCTTGGTCCTTGTGCGCTTGCGGTTTTATTAGCAATTTCATTAGCTTGTCGCTGCCGCTGGAGATGAGCTAAAACCTAAGCGAGGACCAATATATATGTGCATGCATGGCATATCCTTCGATGTAGCAATTAAAAGCCAGCTAAGCCAATTATCCTCTCGCCCAGCCAAGCACACAAAGCAAGCAGCTGAGGTCAAAGTCTATGTCAATAGTTGAGCGCGTTTAAATTCGTTAACAAAACGCGCCGTGTCACCTAAACGCGTTACATTGTTTTGTGACAGCTCATTTATTTATTTAGCCACTTGCCACGCCCAGTGCCCTCGAATTGCTCTAATTGCCCGGCAATTAAAGGCAAATTGACAATGGCGAAATGATTAGGCATTGGTAATGACGGCGACAGCAGCAGCAAGTGGACGGGGGAACAGGAGCAGACACAGCAGGAGGAGCTGTGGGAGGAATAGGAAATGGCAGACGGGGCTAATGGGCAGGCGGACGCAATGAGGCGTGACACACGCACATGCACGCACACACACACGCGCACACACAGGCAGACAGACAGCGTCATTGACACCGACACAGTGATTTGGGTTGCTGCCAGGACAAAAGTCAAAGCCAAAGATCCAAAAAGAAAGCGAGAAAGAAAGAAGAAATCAAATAAATATCCAGCTGGCAGAAATCACTGGGCGCTCTCGGTGTCTCTCCTATCTGGCAGGACATTGGAGGAACCCAAATCAAATTGAGATTTATGAGCGCAGCGATGTGTGTCAGGTCATGTGAGGTCAGCGCGCCGTGCGCTCCTCTTGTTATTGTTGTTGTTGTTGCAGTTGTTTGCTTCTATTTTTCATGTTGTTTTCCATGATTATAGTAGCATGCGCGTCCCGACTGTCTGTTTCGCACCTGCGCTGCACAGTGTGACGCGAAAATGTGAAAAATAAAGCGATTTGCGCTGCGTTTCAATATGGTAAACAACTGTTTGGTATTTTGTCCAGATGGCAACGCTGTGGCACGATAAAAGCAAAACAATCAAAACAGGGCTGCCAACCTATTCAGATCTCTCTTTACTTCGCCTTTTGCAATTTTTCTTTCATTTTTCTATTTAAATTCCTACCTAGCACGCATATATTTAAGGCAAACAGCACACACTGTGCTCACGCCCTTGGCTAAGCAGAAAAGTCAAGAACAACAAAATACATCAACTACAGTAATGGCAACATTAATGGAATATCAGCAACAGAAGGTGCGCAAATTTGGCGCCAAAGAGGAAAATACATAAATAAATAAATAAAATTGTATTATATTGATTTGGTCAAGGATAAGAAATTCGCCTGGCACGTCCTGGCTTGGCAACACCAAAATTTTGATGACACATTTTGCTATTTGCGTGCATCAATTATTTATGTGTATATGTGCGACCCTTCCCCTGCCAACTCACACACACACACACACACACACACGCACACAACTCTTCTTGCGGCACATTGCACAATTCGATTTGTGTCATAAATTGGCAACTGACAGGGGCGGCAATAAAAATAAGCGGCCATAAAATTCAATTATGGCCACAACAAGTGCACAAACAAAACACCCACGCACTCACCCACACACGCACGCACACACGCACATAAAATAGACACTTATTGCACACACAACCAGCTCGCTCGCCCCCCTCTCCATACGCAATCAATGCAATCAATTGTGCATGCATCCATGCGACAGCCATGCGGCATTCCGATGCACCCACTCCTCACTTCCCACTCCCCATGGCATACTCCGAGCACAGCCCCAAATGGCTTGCCAACACACACACACACACACGCAGCCACACACACACACGCAGGCACACACACTTATCAAACACACGGCTGCAAAGGCTATTGGGTTGTGCAAGGGGCAATTGTCGAGTTTAGCAACATTTTTGGTTACTTTCTAACAAGTGCACAACGCTTGCACAAGCGCGACTAGCAGATACCCTACAAAAACTAAAAAAAAACAGCAATTATTGCAATAGAAAATACTGTTGGCATTTTATAGAGATTTTGTACAAAAAGAGTAGAGTATTCAAATGAAACGAAAGAGAAATATATATGCATTAAATTAATACACTGCTTATTTCTGATAAGCGTTAAAACACATCAACACCGTGTTGACAAACTGATAAAGCGGATCCCAGCAGATTTGGCTGTACAAATTGCAGAAAATAAAAAAAGTATGTGCAGTTTATCACGCACACCCACAAGCAAAGAAATATGAGCTTTTCATATGATGATGCATTCGCAGAGCACTTATCAGACGCACAAGGGACAGTCAGGGGAATGGAAGCGGGGGCAGAGGTATGTGCGTTGTAGAATTGCAATATGCCAAAACGCGTCACTCGCTTAAGAGCCCCTTGGAAAATTTATAAGTTTCGTGCATGGGAATTGTCACTATGGAAGCATAAAGTGGCGGTTTCCTTCGAGGGAGCAGGGAGCAGGAAGCTGGACTGGCAGGAGCAATGCCAATTGAATGGAAATGTATTCCGTAAAAAGGGGGGAAAAAACGTATTGGCCAAACGTTTGCGATTAAAAGTGAAAATATAACTTTGAACGTTGTTTAAATATGTATATATCTTTGGCATTTGCATAGTGAAACTCGTTATATATCGCCTATAAATTCATTAGTTTAAGTAAAGTGTGTAAATTGAGACACAAAAAAGTAACATAACAAATAATTGCATCAAAGCTAAACTCAGTTTTTATTAAGTTTGCCGAATATGCAAAAATATTCATATTGCAATTCACATTCGCATTGGCAAACACTAGTTTTCCATTTTCAAATGAAAATTGTATACGAGAGGGATTTATTTATGTCGCAGTGCATTGTGCAGCCTCTAGTATGTTAACTAGTGTTACAAATACACAATCAAATCACACAATCTTCCCCTCGACACCAATTGCCAAAGTGATAAATAAACAACAAAAATAATATCGTAAATAAACCAATTGCATGCGAATGATATGTAAACAATGGAAACAGCAACAGCATTAGCAAAGAGGAAAATGGGAAAAAGAAACATGTGTAATTCTCGGAAAACATTGAAAAAGGCTTAAATCGAATTATACGTCGTGCTATTTGCATATTCCAGCAGATTAAAACATGAATCGAGTTCGAAAGTTGCAGTTGAGGGAGCTAGGGTGAAGTGCACGTGGGTGAGCTAAGGAGGAGCCTCTATATGGAACCCCTGCCTCCTGAATATTACAAGACTTATCTGCATATATATGGCTTTTCTTGCTTGAAACGCTCAACTCTTTACGCAGCAATTAATTAGGTATTAATGATATTTTATTGGCTTTTGAAGTCGTGATATTTTGGCTAATGGCGCGCTTTATGGCTTTTTAATGGACTCAAAATGTGCGGGAACTCATAAATCAGTTGAATCTGTAAGTGAGACAACAGTTAGCACATTGTCGGCACACACACTCGCACACACACACGCACACTATCTCTTTTCCACACTCGCAGCAAACACACACATGGAATTGTTGTATGTAATAACGCATTAGATGGAAGCTTATCGAGGACTCGGTACGGTTTGGGCGGGACGTTGGCCTCAGGGCCGACGGCTATGGCTCGGCCTTAATGTCATTAAATCCTATCAATTTTCGTCAACAACAACAACAAATTTAAATATTTATGCAGCAGCTTAGGCCAAGGAAAAGGTTCAAAAATTGTCAATAAAAGAGTGGAAAATGCTCGACGGGCTGAATGGATGGATGGGCTAGGCCAGGCACGCATATATATGCGCATACTTTGTATGGTATTTTGGCCTATATGGTATAGAGTATAGATGGCATGTATGTACAGACCTGTGTGTGGTCTACTCACATACTGCCCAATTCCGGCCCAAAATGAACCGAAATGCGCCCAAGCACTTAATTGAAGCTATCAATATACATATATGTACATATGTGTGTGTGTGTGTGTGGGTGGGTGTTGGTGTGAGCCTCATGCATATGTTCATGATTGTGTATTTTGGCCTTGCTTTGTGCACTTGCCGGAACTCGGTCTATTATGTATACCCTGTAGTCGCGAGAAACGTAGCAAGTTATTTTTTTATATTTTCAAACTCGAAATAGCAAATACAGGGTATACGCTAGCCCAGTACTCATTACATTAGACATTTCGCATTTTTTTTTCAAACAAACATTCAAATGTTGGCGAAAGTACAACCTCCCCCTCGCGCTCGCTCTGTCTCCCTCTCTCTCTCTTTCTCTTCCTTGCCAACCCTAGCGTGTATCTTTGTATCTGCATCTGCGTTTGGGCGTCCCTCTTTGTAGGTCCTCAGTTTCGGGTGTTTCCTTTTGTGTGTTTCACTTGTTCGGGCTCATTGTTTTTCTTCCATTTGCTAGCTAATTAAATTTGGTTTCCATTTTCCTTGCCGTTTCCAGTTTCGTTAAACTATCAACTATTAACTGTGTTTTCTGTTTTCTCTAGCGTTTTTTTTCACTTTTGCGTTCTCAAGCGAACTCAATATAAGTGAAACCCAACAACTAATTAGGCTGCGCTCGGAAAGGATATCTAAATAGAATATGTGGGTACATAGCTTACATATTACCTTGACTGAACTTCACTTTAGCAGAACGAAATGAATGCAAATTTGTTATGTGGTATATACCGGTTAGTTAAGATCCCAACCCACTTACTAAGATACAAATTCTGTTATATTATTACGCATTTGTTTATAGAAACTATACAGTTCTGTGGATCTCAGAAAAAACCTAGAGATATCTATATAAAAAGTTGCAATTTATGGATCAATTTCATGAGATTAAATCAAGTAAAATCTTTGAATTATATTGAAAAAAACTTAACTGAAATTTATCCAACTTTTCTATAATATTCAGACTGTCTGCTTTTTTAAATTTTCTCATTCTTGATTTTTACAATTTTTGTACCAGTTCCTGCTCGCTATTAGCTGTACTTGCCTTATAAACCCCTTATATCACTCACTGAGCTCCCGAGCCACGCGATACGAGGAGTCTCAGCACGAACGTATTGACGCCTCATCCCGAATCCCTGGCCAGAATTTTAGCTTGTTGTCGCGTTTAAATCAATTTACGCGCGCTTTGGCATATTTAGTGGTATTCGCCGAGTGGAACAAGGAGCAAGAAGATGATGCAAACGCAGCCACGAGCAGGAGGCGAGAGGAAGGGAAAGGAAAAGCCGTAGGTGCCGCATGGCAAATAGCTTCTGTTGGAAAATTGAAAAATGCCGTTGACAGATTTTTCTTACTTTCGGCTTGCAGCTGTCAGCCATCTCACCCATCTCCCTACGCTTTCAGCTCGGCGAGGAAAGCACGGAAATACTTTGGCATGCCGCAAACCCTGAACAATTTATGAGAGGGTGAATGAGAAAAGATGAAGAAAACCGTGTAACTAGCAAAAATATGCGCAAATTTACTCATGGGAATTTTATAGTCTTAGTATTTGAGCAATATTCATGATATTCTCGGCAGGGAAGGTGGCACGCGTGTCAGAGGAACCTACGCATTCCGCGGCAACGGTTTTCCCTCCCCAGTAACTTGATACTCTTCAAGAAAATGTTCACATTGGCATAGTTTAGAATGAAATAAGTATATTCCTGATCAAGTCTCAAGTTCTGCACGTAATTTGATTGTTTTATTTGCATTGTATTAACTGTAAACACGGTTACCAATTTGTTTATTGTTATTTGCTTTGTTGTTGTGCCTCTTCTTATTGCTATTAGATTACAAGTATTAACTCTTTTCGCATAGTATTATCGTATTCGGCCCAGGCATATTGAGCGACTATCCCAATAATTAATGAATAATACACTAGACACACACACACACAAGCACTGAATAAGCCATAATGCGGCTTATCGCTATTTACCGTTAAGCCAGCAACAGTTATAGCTGCTTAGTGGTAATAAACGCTAAGCACAATCAAAAACACAAATGAACGTCAAACAAAACAACTCAATGCTGGTCTGCAACTATAGAGATACCCTAAATACTGAATGAATTATGATTATTATTGATTAGAAATTTATCTATGAAAACTCTTGTGCAGTTTAAATATTGTAGAAAGTTTTTCAGTTATTTAAAAACCCAATACTTTATTTTAGAACTAAAGTTATCAATTTAAAACAAATTGATTTTTCAATGGATTTAAAAGATATATCGGCCAAGCTGAACATACCCTTTCTGCCACTACTAACCGGCACTGGGTATACTTATAATCAGCTGTCGGTACGTCGACTCTGGCCATAAATCTCTAAAACGCAGCCAGAATCAATTGGCCGTACTGGGTACGTCGATATCATTGGAGTTTTACGTCACGGGAAAAGTCACGGCGCCCGTCATCATTACATTGAGGGTGGCACGAGAAGAGCGGAAGAACAGGAAAAGGGAATTCTTCTCAAGCAGTCTTCGGCTTGAACATTTGATTGTTATTATTAACACGCGACTGAAACGCGGCTAATTCGAGCGAGAATTTAATTAAAAATTGTACGCTAAATATGTAAGTAAAGAGCTGCAAACAGAGCAAAGAGAGAACAAAAGAGACCGAGAGAGAGAGAGAGAGAGAGAGAGAGAGAGAGGAGTGAGCAGCATGATTAAACGTGACATGAACATTCTGCCCAGAAGAATGGGAGAATGCTGAAGCTGAAGCAGAAAGTTGTCCGCACGATGTTGTTCATTTTGCTTATGCCTTGTAAATTGTTCAATGGTCAAAGAATTTCCACGTTTTATGGCCATTTTTAATTGCAAACCGCCGGCTTGCTGTCTCCGTGTCCCCGCACTCTCTCCCCCTCTCTCTCTCTCTCTTCAGCCGGGTAATGGAAAAGCCCGCGTGCCAGCCCGGCACGTTGTCGTGCCAACAAAGGAAAGCTGCTGTGTCCGGGAAGGCCTCGCAAGACGGACTGCCTCCAAGCGTTGGTCACAGCGCACACAATAACCACAGGGGCAGGGAGGGGGAAGGAGTAGAGCGTGGAGCAAAAGGCCAGGCAGGAATGAAAGAAAGAGTCAGCTGATATGGAGCAAGCGAGATGATGCTGCATTTTATCGATAGCAATTCGGATAGCTGAAGCTGAATCACGCCGCGGCGTCCATTAATTGTTTAATTTATTGACCCAGCAAAGGCATTTCAAGTAAGTTTATGGACATTTAATGTCAGTTGATTAAGCTGTGCTGCTCCTGAGAATCGCCTAGAGAGGCAGGAATATTACGTTCAGCGAGAGAGAGAGTTGAAAAAGTTGTTTCAAGAAACTTGAAAGTTTCTATAATAATTAGTTTGGCTTTAGCTAACGAGAAGCGCCAGAGGTAGACTTAGCATGTAGCTCAAAATTGTAAACTTTGAGATTATTTAAACCTAGTAATGGCTTTGCATAGTTTGAGTGCAGCTATTTCGAGATGATTGAACTCTTTTCTTTGGCTATTATTTTTCTGAAAGTAAACTCTTTAGAGAATCTCCTAGACAGGCCGAAACTCTTGCGCACACTTCTTCATCGATGAGATCTGTGGGCTGTGCTCGGAGAATCCTACACTTAAACTAGTTTTTTCATCTCGGACCACTCGAAGGAATGCTTGCAGAGTGTTTCGTTATGGATGCCAAGTTGTAAAATTCGAAAAATTAAAACAAACTTTCAACTCAATTACAAAGTCATTCGACAAAACGAATTGCCAACAAAAGCGGGTGCGAAACAAAGGGGCGCAGAGCAAGATAAGTACAGGCGAGGAGGCAAACAGCAGAGGCAAGAGACAGAGAGAAAGAGGAGGAATAAAAGATCCCTGAGATGATAGTGAACTAAGTCTGTCGATATCCAAGACAAGCTAAGGCCCTTCGAATTTAAGATTGCTGCTCTCACTCCCATGCGGATTTCCATCTTTTATCCTTGTCGCTGCCAAATGAATTTCCTGCTCTTAAGCCATTATTATTCTTATTTTGTGCATAGCAAAAGGGGGAAGAGTTTCTTTTTCGACTTCAGTTTGGCTGCATTTTAATGGTTATTTGTTGTTGTACTTTCCATTGTTCTACTACTTGTTATTGCAGTTGTTATTGTTGTTGTTGTTTCAGTTATTATTATTGCCATGGTAGTGGCACGGCATTGTGCACTGAATGAGGATGCAGGTTCGCCAGTTTCGCCACTCCACACAAATTCAAAGCAAACTCTGCTTATGATTTGTGCCTGGCGGCCTCCAGACCGTGTGTTAAGCCCAACAAAGTAAGCTAGCTAAACGTGTGTGTGTGTGCCACACTTTAACACACACTATTGGCGCCAGTCTGCACCTCGTCCGAGCCACACTCACTTCGACTTAAGAAATTATGCACGTTTATAGTCTGCAGCTTCTTATACTATACAAACTACACAATGCACTCGGTCCTAATAAGGTGCGAAAAGTATCTCTTAATTGCTTCAGATTTCTGCACAAAGAGCATTGTTTTATTATAATTCAATTTAAAAAACGCCTCCTCTTTGAAAGTTCTTAGCAACTTTTTCAAAATAAACTGTATTGTTAGTATTCTCTAAACACACGCAACTAACTCGAAACTCAGCACTTTAAACTATTTTTTATAAATTTATAAATACCACAAAATACCCACAATTTAAAAAAATATATTTTTATATTATTCAAGTATTGTTATTAATAAATTACACTGAAAACAAATAAACAATTTGCCTTAAAACCTTGAGTATTACCTGCTTTGAAAGTTGGTAAACTTGTGAAACTACTAAACCAATATCCAACATAGAAATCGCACAGACTATAGTATCTAATTGAGGCGTATATGGCGCGATATTGAAACAGAACCGATTTGGTTTCACACAATTTACGACAATAGTCCCGAAAAGGCAGTTCGAAAACGGTCACTTGTTGTGTGCTCTCGACTCGACTCGATTCGATTCGACTCGTATTCCGATACCGATGGTTATACGCACTCGGGTACTCTGTTTGGCTGCTTTAGTTTGCAACCGTTAACGAGCGACGCCGACCAGGAACTGAAATGGAAACTGAAATTGAATGTGGCCCAAACTGTTGCGACAGCCCACAGACAAGACAAAATACGAATCCGAGCCCCAACGAAGCCGATAGACGAGCACGGCCTGCCGAGTGTCGAGTCCGTGTGCCGTGTTCCGAGTACCGAGTCGGCAGTGCCAAGTCGACGGTGCTCAAGCGGCTTCCAATTGCACTGCGTTCCAATGCGCGGGGTGTGGGATCGAAGAGGGCGCGCTGGGCTGATAACGAAGTCAGCTGGCAGCTGCTGCCCACAAACAGCTGATGGCCAAATTGGCGGAGAGTGGGTGGTAAAAGGGAAACGTAGTAGAATTTGGTTATAAACAAATGAATTATGAATCCTGAATATTTCAGGATTATATCATATGATTTTGAAAATAATAATCAAGATAATACATCATTTCTAAAGTTGAAGAAGAGTATAATGTTTTAAAAATGTTTTATAAACGCAAAACTAATTTTCATTAAATAAATTTGTCTAATTCAATTTCAATGTTTTCTTTTTAATTTTGTTATCATTTTTAATCTTATAATTGTATTACCCATAATTTAAATACTTATTCCCACAACTTCTACTACTTACTACTATTTTTGTGCCACTTTCTACTACATTTTTTTCGACTAGCACAATATTTACTTTTACTGCGCATGCGCCAGTCCACCCAGTCCAGCCCGAACACCCGAAACACCCAGACCCTAATGCAGCTCGTCCCACCCACAGCTGGAATGCCGCATTCCTGGCCGAAACGAACTGTTGCTCACTTTGGCAGCGGAATTCTGTCGCAGGCAACAGCACATCCCGACGGCAAAAGCACTCTGGATGCACGATGATATTTTTGCGCGTTTATTTACGGCTTCTTACATGCGAAAACACTTTGGACGCGTGTCCAGAGCCGAGTGTCCAGGTGGATGCAATCTGAGCTGCCCGCAGCTGACTGCCCATCAATTGCAATTACACTGGCAGCATATGCAGGCGGGGCGGGAGCTGGGTCCTTGGCTCGCCGGAATGTGATGGAGCCGAGTCTCGGCTCGGACGCGTTAAGTGTTTTGGGATGTGTCTGCCATGCGGTTAGTTGGCAAAAAAGGATTTGCATTTGCCTACGGCGTTTGCGCCCAACTGCAGCTGTGTGTGTGCTTTTAGCTTGACTTGTGATCTATGTACATGCATAGCTGGCTACTTGTGCAAAGCTGTGTGGCACTTCAGGTAGCCCGTGCTGCCGGCCGCCTCCACCTCCTCCTCGCTGCGCTTATCGAAAAACGGAAGCCCAAAAGCCGCACAAACTGCACTTCCGCCCATGCAATACGAGATAAATGCCTGCGCTCTCCCTCTCACTCTTTTTTCGCTCTTTGCGGATTACCGTTGTGTATGTGTGTGAGTGTTTGTGTGTACGTTTAATAACATTTCATTTGTTTTTGTGTTTTCAATTTCCATTTTCTCGCCCTAGCCAAAATTTTAATCGCATTACACGATTTTGTAAGCTCTCTTCATAAAATTTCAAATCTAGTGAGAGTTTTTCGCTCGTCTATTTCAGTTTTATGCAATTTAGTATACCCCGTAAAAGTTAAAACAACAATAACAAGTCGGAAAGGCTACCGTCGAGCTGACTCGACTGTGATATACCCGCTACAATTCTTCGGAAAAACACGTGCCAAATGTGAACAATGCGTTCTTGCTTTTTATTTCTTTCCGTCTCTAATTTGTTTTGCCTATGCAAGTTCCACTCGATTCTTATAGGATGTTGCCCTTTGCTTTTATTATTTTGCAGTTATAAATTATGCATGGGGGAAAGAGACGCCTATACATACATATATGCTGCCTCACAATTCATCTCAACATATCTAATTAGATTTGTCGTTTGTTTTTTGTGTTGCTGCTCAATGTCTCTTTCGATTCTAAGTGGCTTTAAATATACTAAAAATGTATTTTGAATTTTGCAACACACTATCAAATAAAAAAAAATATAAGATACAAAAAAAATAAATATAAGTCGCCGCGGCACCCAGGAGTTGAACTCCGGACCTCTCGCTTAACAGTCAACTACCATCACCACTCGATAAAATTGCACTATGAATATTTTCGGTGCACATAATTAAAAAAAAAAGTTGCCACATAATTAAAAAAAAAAAAGGTTGCCACATAATTAAAAAAAAGTTGTCTGCTGCTGGTGTTGAACTCGGGTACTGACATTAGGAAAAACCGACATAAGCACATGGCCACAGTGCAATACTATTTCTTGAATATCTTCCTTATTTATCGGCCGATCTTATTGAAACTTTCGCAACACGCCCGCATGGTTTTTATCACATGGATAGAAAATGAATGCTGTAGAGCTATATTTGCAGCTACAATCGACTTTCGATTTATGGGGGCGGATGGAGGCGTGGCAAAAATCCAAAATATACTTGATCTGCGTGCAGAATTAACACATATTGTCTCCAAATTTGGTAGCTCTAGCTCTTATAATAGCTGAGATCTAGGTTTTCATACGGACGGACAGACGGACAGACGGACATGGCTATATCGACTCGGCAGTTCATGCTGATTCAGAATATATATACTTTATGGGGTCGGAGATTTCTCCTTCTGCCTGTTACAAACATTTTCGTTTGGCACAAAGTTATAATACCCTTATACTCTTCGAGTAGCGGGTATAAAAAGTTTACAAAGCGTTAGTTCTCATATTGAACGAATCTAACTTGGTTTGTTTACTTGCTCTTGGCATATATTTGATATATGCTTTATTGAGTATCTTCTAGTTGAGCATATTGTGCTAACTTAATTTTTCAATTTTCTGCAAATGATTTTCAATTATAATTTCCTTTACGTTTGTTAAAAGCAACCGAAATGACATTAGAAAGCTTTGCAAATTGTTGCAGTTTAATTAACTCTTTAGCAACTGGCACAGCAACCACGTCAGTCTTACCTCCTCCCGGTACACCTCCTTCCACGGCATGCAAAAGAGACAACCGCAAATGAAAAACCCGTATTTGGTTAAGCGGCAAACCACTCGAGTGTTACCGATGACCACAGTTGCCCACACCCAAACACACGTCACACCACACATTCGCTGGCAAATCTAGAACTAATTCGAACTGTTTGTTTAAGCAGGGTAAAAGGAGCATTCAAGCTATTTAAACATGCATCGAACAAGTTGCGGAAATTAAGCATGAATATATGGTCGGTAGCATTTTGTATTTTATTGTAGAAACTTGTGAATATATTCATAGTTGTTTAACAAATATAATATTTAAAAAAAAATACATTTCAATGCAAATCTGAAGAGCAGGTGAAAGGATTGCTAGTAATAGATAAAAGTAATCAATTTTTTATGAATTGAGCGTAGACCAAGCTGATTCTAAAAATGCAGAATTAACTACTATACTCCCTTTTATGCCATAATCCGCTGCAAAAAGCTAATTTGGGAAGGAAACTTCCGACCAGCACAACTAGTAGAACGTGATGCGGCTGCTGTAGTCAGAAAATTTGCGTTAACAAGGCTTAAAGTGAGCGTGTGTGGGTGTGTTTTTGCTATTGTGTGTGTGTATGTGTGTATGTGGGATGCGCATATGTATGTGTGTGACATGCTATTAGAGTGCGGCCTGCAATTAGGCCAACCTGACACGTTGCATTTGCCCGTTAGCGATTTTCAAATTAATGTTGCCTACTTTTTGGGGCACACAGAAATTCAACGTCTAAACGCGTCGACGAGCTAAAAACGCGTTGAATTCGCTCATAATGAGTAAATTTAAATGCATTGCTAATCGAGTAAACACAATATTTTCGTTTTTGGCAGAAATAGAGAAAATATTATTATTTTGTTACCTGTGTAAAATCCTATTGAATAAAACATGATATTTAATCATCTCGAATGTCGAATATGAATTTGTTAAATTGTGTTTATCGATCGAGCTCGAATTTCGCACTCTAAAAATCGTCTCCTGTTGCTGGTAATTAAATGTGATATTTATATGTTCCCCATTTTTCTGACACAGCAACAACAGCAACAATAAACGCTGCGGTCAGCTACATATTTGGCATATACTATGGGAAAGTTGACCCGTCGCCGAAAACAGAAAACCACATTAAATTTTGACATGGGTCCATTATACAATGAAAGAGATAGAAGGAGTGAAAGAGAGATGGTGAGAGTGAGATAGCAAGTGGGTGTCGAAAAAAAACTTTTTATTCGAATTGTTGTTGCGTACCCCCTTTGTTATTGCTGTTGCTGTTGTTGTTATTCCTGCAGTGCAGCGTCTGAGGATGCTCGTTCAATTTCAAAATGGATTTGTGTGGACACAAACACTGCCACAGACACAGACACATCCCTTCACACGCACGCCCACAGACGCTGACTGGATTCTATTTAAAATATGCATGAACACCTTTTCGAGCTGGTGGCAGAATGGACACACACGGCGCATACTTGATAACAGAAATCTCATTTCAACTCCAGAACAAAAGACAAACCAAAATTCAGCGCCATAAGCACGAATTTCATAATTTAAGTACATAAATTATATGCGATTTATTGCTGAAGATTTTTAATTAAATTTCATCTCCAGCAAAACCTTAGAGCAATTCAATTGCAGACGAGTCTGGCTTGGCTTTGCCCGGTTTGGCTAACATCAAAAGGTAAAAGAATATGAGAGAGTTGAACGACTTAAGGGGGGTTATGTTTAAGAGGGAGAGCGGAGCAATTGGCTGTGCAAATGTGTGCGGAAAATTAAAATGTTTACCTTTGTAATGAGCTTGGATGTCTCCCTTTCTCTCTATATATATATATATCTATGACAGGTGCTTGGACAGCGCAGCAGTAGCAAATTTACTACACGTATAATATGATGTCGGTAGAGCATGTAGGGCATGTGCACGTCTTGCGCGCAACTCTAGTCGTGGTCGCAGTCCATGCCCATCATCATCTTCGAGTGCCATCAATCATCTTGCTTCGGGTGTGGCAATTCAATTGGCCCACATCAAGTAAACTAACGATATGTGGGAGCACAGAAGCCTAGGGGGTGGACTGTGCCTCATTTTGGCAGACTG
Source organism: Zaprionus inermis (assembly GCA_018151445.1). Lineage (NCBI taxonomy): Eukaryota > Metazoa > Arthropoda > Insecta > Diptera > Drosophilidae > Zaprionus > Zaprionus inermis. The sequence goes on along the minus strand of JAECXD010000673.1, from coordinate 377,583 downwards.
ACAGATATATTATATACGCATTTGTATATACATGCCTATTTATTCTAGTTAATAACAAATACATAATTAAGAATACCGATTTGTTGAGGCATTGTATTGACTTCGATGATGGAAAAGACAAATGAAATGTTTTTAAAGTTTTTTAAGCTGCTAGAACTTAAGCTGGTAAAGCAGAAATATTTTCAAATTTATTTTTATTTAATTGCCTTAGTAAAGTTCTCGCGATTAGCCAATCATTTTGTGGATGAGCTGCACTTGACAGTCCACAGAACGCCCACACAGCAGGCCAGCTAAGGGCGACTGACGACGACAACGCGTTGATGCTTATCAGCATGCTCAGCATCCAGTAGGCACACCATCATCATTATCGTCATTATCATCGCCAACTCGTCACCTTTGTCACCTTTGCTGTCGCGCTGTGACTGAGTTGATCAAAGGATTCCGTTTCACGCATGGGTAGTGAAATTGTCGCATGGTGTTCTCTTAATATCAAATGCATTTTAAAATTCAAGAAATGCTTATTCGATTTTGCAATTCGATTAAGGATAAGCTGTTTCAATTGGCGACAATCAACAATAAGCTCATTATAATTTAAATTCCAAAATTCAAACAAATTGAACTGTGGTAACAGAAGGAAAAAGAATAAAGTGTGCGTAAGCTTGCAAAAATATGTGAAAGGTATCTTACGGTCGGGCACGCTGTTTATGCGACTCTTTCTACCTCGAATGAACATGTATGTGTGTCTGTTGCTTGTACATATGTATGTGCGCATTTTGCTTTGCAGTTTTATGCGTGTGTGTGTTTGTTTTCTGTTAAGACATTGCTACACAGGGCAAACGTGAGAAAATGTGTTAAAAAGTTGCATGCCGAGCCGAACGACAAGAAAGAGAAACAGAAACACAGCTACAGCCTTCATCATTGTTGTTGTTTTTGTTGTTGCTCGCGTTGTCCCGTTCGTCTCGGTTTTTGTTGTTTTTGCCCTTTGCTTGTTTGCGTTTTGCTTTTGAAGTCTAACACACACCCACACACAGAGAGCAACACCCACGCCAAGATTGTGAGAAAATGGAAATTAAATGAACTTGAAATTGTGAAAAAGCTTAGATAGATTTATAGTCGCCTCACACCTATCATCAGTCACACACAATGCACACCTGAACAGCGACAACAGCAATAAGAACAACAATGCCTTCATTTCATCGTTAAAGCGTAGGTGCACGACCCTCTCCTTCTTCCCCATTGCCCTTCCACGGATGCATATAAGCTGTGTTGCCCTTTGCCGTGTGCTGTGTGTCTGCTTATTGTGTTAACAACAACAACATGAACAAAGAGTTAAAAACAACTTTGGATCAAAGCAAAGAGAGAAAGTGAGAGAGAGAGAGAGAACTGTTGAGCGGGGAAGACGTTAGATTGAAAGAATCAGCAAAAGCAGCCACACGCTGAAAAGTAAGCAACGGTTTTTTTGTATTCCCCAAACTAGATTAAATTTTTTCTAAGTCTGTTCTAATGATTTTAATGGGTCAGCCCTTGACAGGGTGTGGCATGAGGGCCTTCTATTTAAGATGAAAGCTCTCCTTCCTGCTCCCTACTATGCCATCCTGAGATCCTTCATCTCTAAGCGGACGTTCGACGTTGCAGTGCGTGATGCTCGGTCTAGCCTGGAAGAGATTCACGCAGGAGTTCCACAGGGAAGTGTTCTTGGGCCCTTCCTGTACACCCTGTACACTGCCGACTTGCCATCTCCCGCCAACAACACCGAAGTTTCCCCGGCTCAGCTACTCCTGGCCACTTACGCCGATGACACCGCCATGCTGGCGTCTCATTCTTCACTGCAAACTGCCTCCAATGCAGTACAGGAATGGCTGCATGCAATTGAAGAATGGACTGCCAAATGGAATGTGGCCATTAACTCCTCAAAGTCAGCCTGTGTAACTTTCTCCCTGCGGCCCGGAACTTGCACAGGTCTGACTTTCGATGGAAACCCTATTACCAATGTCACATCGCACTGCTACCTAGGAGTACACCTGGATCGGAGACTGACCTGGAGGGTCCACATCACGTCGGTCAAATTTAAGTCCCTGGCAAAACTAAAAAAGCTCGACTGGCTCTTCCACTCCAGCAAGCTACAAATGAGCTCTAAGGCTCTTTTAATCAAAGCCATAATTGCTCCAACGTGGAGTTATGCCATCCAGGTGTGGGGAACTACCGCCAAATCCCAGCTCAATAGGCTCCGAGTGGTTCAGTCAAGAGCTGCACGTCACGCATCTGGGCTCCCCTGGTACGTGACAAACAAGATAATCGAAAGAGATCTGAAAGTTACCCTTCTTGGGGATCAGATCAATTTCCATAGCAGCCGTTAAGCTGACAGGCTTGTGGTCCACCCGAACCGACTGGCAAATATGCTAGGTGACCCCATCTCCCTCCGAAGGCTGAAGAGGGTACACCCCAGCGATCTCCCTACCCGGAGGATTATATAATACATATAATACAAACACATTAGGTTAAGTTCAGAGGAATTGACTGAACGATTCCTTTTGAAACCAAATAAATGAAGAAACCCCTTGAAAAAAAAAAAAAAAAAAATAATGGGTCAGCCCAAGTAATGATTTACTAAAAAGTTTGTACATTGAAAAGCGAGCAGATAAGGCAGTGCTATATCCTTTTTCAGAGATATAAATATTTAGTGCTTAATCGATTAAAAAAGATATATGAAATATCTTATATATATAACTTTTAAAAACAAATAACTATTCACTTTTATATAACAAAATATATTTCTTTTTTCCATTACAATATGTAAACTATTACACAAGACAAAATAATAACAAAATGACCCAAGTCTTACACTATGCAAAAATAAAAACTTCATTCACTTTCTTATACACCCAGTTTAACTAGATAAAGCTACGTGAGCTCGGTTAACCAATAAAAGTCCAACCTCATTTAAGCGATTAATAATATTGAAGTGGCAACCTGAAAGGCATAAAGTAATACAGATGTATATTAGTAATCGATACAAATAACTATTTATAACTGATTATAACCCACCAACTTTTATATCCACCATGTCACCTGTATTCAAAACGAAGCTCTCTATCTCTGTCTTTTGCGTTTTTGCTTCAATACAGAATTTTCCATAAATAGCAATGAATTGCTGCAAATTTGAAAAATGTAAAGTGATTAATTTAAAATTTTTAATTTCTGATTACTCTACCCACCAAACTGTTAGTCTTGTTACGCTTTAAGCCCCGCTGTTGCAACGGCTGGAGGCGCATATAGCCCAGAGAGCAGGTATCCCTGGTGTCGTAAAAGGCGTAATCAATGTTTTCCAAAGACATGAAATTCAAATTTGCTGCAGGTGCTACAAAACGGAATATAAATTAGTAAAGCTAATTTTATCTCATCTAGAATAACTTACAGGCAAACAATGATTCAAATTTATCATCAACTTGAATCGTGGATTCGGGTGGCACGTTACTAGCACCGCGGAGCCACGAAAATACCCGCGATATGTCTTGATGCGGCTGAGGCTCTCCTTCATCAGTAGCTTCAATTTCGCGCAGTGACTCTTGCACATGCTCAAGCTCTTCTGGCACTGGTACCAATTCTTGCGGGGGTACCTCTCGTTCGCGTCGTTTTCCCCTTTTGTGCTGCGTTGCAGTCTGCGCGTGCTGCGCAACTGGTTGCTTCTTCTGTTGTCCATTACGCTTACGCTTACTTGCTTTCTTATCATCAGCAAATCCTCCATATGTCTTTCGCATGAAAGAAAAGGGATCGTTGAGAGTATGGCAAAAATCATTGCGCAGCGGAATTCGACCACGTTTTGATTTGCGAGCTATAAATAAAAGTTTCATCAACTTTAATGTTCATATAATAACTATCGGTATTTCGTTTACTTGTTTCATTATTCGAATCGTTGAAATCATCTTGTGATAATGCAATTAAATGCATCTCCGAGATTTGCAATCTTTTCAATTCCAAATTTTTTTTCTTGGCCCGAGTTCCCTTTGTCACGGAAGGTTTCTTAAACACATCATCATTAGATGCATTTTCTGTAATTTTCTCCTTGCTCGTATTTGTTGTTTTATTTAGTGCTTCACGAGCTGCCCGGCTGGTACTTGGCTGATCGTCCAATAAAATTGAATGCATATCCGAGATTTGCAATCTTTTCAATTCCAAATTTTTTTCCTTGGCCCGAGTTCCCTTTGCCACGGAAGGTTTCTTAAGCACATCATCATTAGATGCATTTTCTTTAATTTTCTCCTTGCTCGTATTTGTTGTTTTATTTAGTGCTTCACGAGCTGCCCGGCTGGTACTTGGCTGATCGTCCAATAAAATCGATGCAACCGAAGGCGGTGTTACAGATTCTTGCCGCAATGTCTCCATATTGTCGGACATGCTCTGATTGTCTTCTTCACCGATAGCCTGGACAGTATCTGGTTCTGGTTGCAAAAGCTCTTCTGCGACTGTTTCTGAAGGCGATAATGACGCCGCCGGCCACTCTAAATCATTCTTATCAGAAGTGCAACTTGATGTCCTTTCATTGGCCATTTGTTGCGAAAAGCGCAATGAGACTGGCGGAGGTGACACAATGGTCACAGTATCAGCGCACGGTGTAGCTAAGGGCTGACTCAAACACCTGTCCGGCGGATCAACGGCATATTTTCGAGAAATTAAATGCGATTGTTCTTTCATTGAGATTTGCTGTGAAAAGCGCATTGAGACCGGCGGAGGTGGTGCAATGGGCAGAGCGTCAATGTACGGTGAAACTGATGGCGGTGATTGTATGACCTGCATGCCTGTATCGCCAAGTTTCGTTTGCTTTTTTGGAGATGGCGACGATAAATCATCATCTGAGCAAATGGAGTCACCCTTTGTGTACAGATTGCGCTTACCATTCGAAATGATGCTATTTTTTAGACGCGTCTCAAGGGTCTGTGACAATAACATATATTCCGTTAACTGTTTATTCTGGAAAGGGAAAGATAAATAAATATTAAGTGAATTGATAAATACTCCTTATCATTTACAGTACCATTTTTGGTGGTCGTCGATTCGTGCGCGGCTTTAAATTCCCCACTGGAGATAGTTTTTGTAACACGCTCTCTTTAGACAACTTGTGAGCAACAGTCTTGTTGGTTGAACTGCTTTCATTATCTTCTAATTTCCGCCGTGATAGCTCTTGCTGTATTTTTTGTTCCACAATATGTTGATCCTCCGAAAGATGTCCGTTTAGCATACCCACTGAATTGCGTTTGCGTAAATCAATAATTTCATAGTTGCTCATCTTTGCAAGCTCTTTCGCAAACTGTTCACCATTAATTTCTGGATTAGTTGGTTTATTGAGCACTGACTTTGACCTTGCTTTATCTAAAGCGAGATTTTTCTTTTTCTGGCGATAGTTATGTAAGTCAAGCACCAGCTCATCACCTTTACTCGCAGACTCGGCTTCTGTTTGCGTTCGCAACTGCAGCTTTGCGATTTTGCCTCCTTCGGATGGCTTAAGCTTTTGCTGTCCTACGGACTCGACCACATCATCATTTGGTACTACTTCTTTCTGTTGCGATGCATCAAGCAGATTACAGGAAGTTTGAATTCCGCAACTAACATTTGCAGGTGGTGGTTGTTTAGGAGATGAAACGGTTTGAATTGATGGCGGTGTAGCAACTGGGGATTTGGGCAATGGATTCTCCTTCGGCAGAGATGGCAATACTGATGAGGTAGCAAGTTCTGTTGCTGGTAATACAGAAGGTGAATTGTGTAATGCTGCGGGTTGTGAAGCAGATGGTGACTTGACTGAAACAGGGTTATCTTGCAGAACTGGCACGGCAGGATCTGCTGCAATACCGTCCCCAGCCTGTTGCAATGTTTCAGGAAATTTGTCCAATTGCACGGCAGAATCCGGCACATCTTTTCCAATTAGTGATACGCGTTTCAAACGCACTTTCAGCTGTCTTCCATGCATTGTGTTCTCCTTTTCCCATATTGCCTCTGGAGACTTTTCAGTTCTGTTTTCTAAGTCAATTGTACGCCGACTGGCATTTCTAACCGGCCTCGATTGCTGTAGCGACTTGTTAGGTGGTGACAACGGTAGTTGGCCAACGCCCTTTGTATTCATCAGGTATCCTAGATAGCTGTTTTCAAAATCGTCAAATGTCAGCGGTATTTGAGCGGATATCCTGTTCTTGTTCTCATCACGCTTTGGCGTTGCACTTTTTTGTGATTTGTTTTTACTTGGTTGAATTTCTACCGTCGGAGTACTGCTTACTACGTGCATCTATAAAGAGTATATAATTATTAAAGGAAAATCGTCGAGTCGAAGATTGTTAATCTTACAAAACTGATAGGACTCGGGGTCTCATCATTTTCCAAATTCTTAAGTTTAGTACTACGGGTACATCTATTGAAAGGGGAAGCGCCATTTGCCTTTCGGACCATTGATGGTGATATGCTAAAAGAGCGCCTAACAGGCAATGGGCAAGTTCTCTCATTTTCAGGTTGCGGTTGAGAATCTGCAACAATACCCCGCTCCACTAGATCGTTTTCTGTATGCTTCAAATCCTTTGGTGCGGGAAGCTTTACCAAGTCCATCCCAATGTCAAACGTCATGTCTGGTACGGCTAAAAGAAACTGTTGGTTGCTCTTAGCCTTCCGAGTTGCTTTGTGTTTTAGAAAATTCCTCAAACGATTAGCATCCGGTTCCAAATCACTTAAGATCTCCTCGAGCTCTTGCATTGTATTTTCAGTGATGTCCGTCCTGCGCAACAAAATAAATTTAAGCGTTAAAAACAGTTGTGAGTAATAGTAGAAGATATTTTATTGAAACGTTAGCATTTTCTTGGTTCTCGTACTTACATTTTGCAAAAAGCGGTGTCTATTTCGAAATGTATTAAATGGCTTACGCTTACAAATTATAAACAAAAGTGAACGCTAACATATCGAAGCATCGTTAGGCAACACTAACACTGCATTAGGGATGGCAACCATTTTAATATCGTATTTATCGTTTTTTCTACAATAATATTGCGTTTATTGTGGCGCCAAGATTTGACGTCTGGTATATAACTGGATATAACTCGACTAAAGCAGATGAAAATATTAGGTACAAATATTATATTTTCAGCTAAGCTATAGGTAATATCGATTCCGATAGTTATCCGATTTCTAAACATTTTGCAGGCAAAACGTCTAATGTGACCAGATGTCAAAAACTATAGTAATCACCAATATTTTTAACATGCAAAGTTGTAAAGATAGCTATGGTCTCACTGTAAATCAGCTGTTTGTTGGCAGTTTGGATTTGAAATTTATTAATGCATGTTTCGTAAATTTGTGTATGGCAAACGCAAACGTTCTGCAAACAGTGTATTTTTAGTTAAAACATATGTTACGTGGCTAAATAAATAATTTGGTGATATTGTTCTTTTCGTTATTGTTATCGCTTATAAATATTTTCTGTATTGATAACAATATAAATAATTCACTTTTATTTCGATTAACGATACATGTTATCAATTACATTACTTGTTTCCATTTATAATACCTATAATATATGTACATTCCACTGTGGTAAATCCAATTGTTTTCGTTTGTCACCCAGAAGATAATGCGCCATATAAGTAAGTAATAGCAATACAAACGGCAAGACCTGAACAACAAGAAACTGTACGATTCGTATATACATTTCCCCCAGGGATTCATGAATTCGGACTCTAAATAAGAGGACACAAGCCATGCCATTGCACATTGCCAGTAGTTCTTGAAAAATTTGAGCACGATATGTCCATGCAATTTCACTGTTCGCAGAAATGATGCATTGCAGCAGCAATAGAGGAAGCATTAGCTTCAACGCAATAATCAATCCATTGATGAAAGTCGAATAGTATCCAAATCCCGTGAAATGTATATATCCAAGAAATCTAGGAACATCTTCGATCTTGCCAATGATTGAAAAGGTGTAAATGCTGTACAATAACATGTACCTGGTTAGCGTGCGTATCTGATCGATGGATTTACCTTTCACTATCCTCGAGCGAAAGACCATCAGTAATTCCTGGGCCAGCAAGTGAATAATTAAAGCCTCGTAGGAGGTGCATAGTAGCGCGTATGCCGTACTTATATTAAATATGATAAAATCGATGTTTTGCTGTCTGAATCGCGGATAAAAAATGAATGCTAGATATGCCCTGGCAATGAAGTGCAGTATCCACGGATACGGACTGAATAGCACATGAATGCTGGCAACCAACAAGACGATTCCATTGACAAGTAGGTTCTTGTGGTACACAACTTGCATGTGCCGAGGCAATATTTGAACAACAAATGTAAGAACCAAGCTGGCAAGGAGGAAGTTTCGATGCCAGTATCCGAGTGAGGACGGCATCCAAGATATCGCCGTCAATATGCCAACTATAATCATCCAAACGTATGAGTCCCAGGATCGCTTGGCTAAGGTTTTTTTATTGTTGTAGAAGGCAAATCCAATATAGCAAATGGACATTGCGCGACGAAAAAAGAGGCCAACGATGCAACATATAGCCAGTAGTAGGCTCATAACAGTGGGCAGATCGGGACAACAGTCGTGCGTTTGCAGAGCCAGCATCCAAATGAGGTTGGGCAACAGTAGGACGCACGTAGTTAGCAGCGGAATACGCTGGAACTGTATGAATATAAACAGAAAAATGATAAACACACCTAGCCACTTTCCTGATATCCTCATTTTTGAACGGCCCATGAACTGCGTCGAATCATACACTGGTAGTTGATAGCGTAAGAGACATTGCCAACCAGCATAGCTGCAGGCGGTGGCCAGCAGCATACATATGTCGTAGTAGGTCTCATAATACTCGATGCACTTCAACAAATCGGGCATAAAGTTTCCACTATACTCCTTGAGGGTAAGAAAGCGTTTCTGCTGCCACAATAGATTGCCGGTGTAGATGAAATTGTCGAGTTGTTTTAAGGTCAACCAATGCTTGGGCAAGTAACGGGAGAACAGCCCTCTGTTGTGTTGTTGCAACAAGTGCAATGCCTGTTTTAACAGTTGAATCGAATTGGTGAGCAGTGCATGCGACTCATAGCCTTGACTGGCATTTATGAAGCCTGTTGGTAACTGTCCACGATTGTTGATTGGCGGCGATAGTCCCAGCAAGGCGGTCATTAGCGGCGTTAGCTCTATTTGCTCCAAGACATGGAGTGGCAAGCGTTTCTTCTCTTTGTTTGCCACAAAACTGCAGCCTCGAATTGAATTTGAATTGGAAACCCCGGCGCCCCATATCATAAAGGGAGAGTCCATTGCAACGGATGAATAGAGCTTACCCCTGACATAATTGCAGGTCAGCAAATAGGCTGTGCGATGATCCGGAAGTGCCTGCTCGAATTGTTGGTAAGTTGTCCAAATACCGTGTTGCGTATAATTGAGATTATCCATGTACATTTTTATGCCATTCGATTCTTGCAGGCCCATCAGGTGGATCAAGATCACAAGACCACGAATATCTTTTATATGCTGCGATTCTCTGTTAAGAAACTTGTGCACACCATTAAATGCCCACTCATCCAGTTTATAAGAACCTATATCTATGTCGGGCACATCATTACCATGCACGTATGCTTCGTGTATATCTGGAAAATTATGTAGCAGTTTGGCGGATCCCCAGGCATAGCTACGTACGCTCCGATTAAATACTGTTTCAAATGCACGACTCTTGAAAAGAGCAGCAGGATTCTCCGGGAAACCAGAAAAGAGTAATTTGTCACCCGTTCGATAATTATTTGTCGCACTCGGCCGACTAATTCCCACTTGTCCTTGATGCAGAAAAATGTTGCCTAATTGCGGTATATTGCTGCAACCGCTCTCGAAGAATTTCTGTGTGCTGAGCCCGTCCACCACAAAAATAACAAGCCGATCAGCGGGTGCATGCATCATTATCGCCTGTTGAGGTTCCAGGCCGGTAATTAGCCTAGATCGAAAATAAATTACGGAGGTGGAGCCCAGCAGCAGCAGTTGGACGAATAATGCACATCCGTAACTTATTTGCACCATTTCCTGTTCTCTTATTTTTCAGTTATCTGATCTGAATAGTGCAACAATATTTCAGGGGAAAATACAATATTTTTCTGACAGAAGTTAAGGAATAGCTTAGATTAATTATACAAGCTCCAAGTTTTCCAGCATGCCATGCTCTTCTATACTATTATTTAGATTTGTATTTTCGAAATGAAGTATGCCGTGAACGCGTTTAAGCTGGAAGTTCAGTTTTAGCATAGCATCGAGACACTTACAACTCTCAACATATCCAGTTTCAGTTCAATTTTCGAAAATGTGGAAACTATTTTCACTTTTACTGCATGTGTTAATGCTAGGGCTTATATTCAAGATATATTTTAATTCAACAATTATTAAGGGCATGCAACCGCAAGAGACGCAACGATCGTTGGGCCTGGAACCGCCAGCTGATCGCCTGGTTGTGTTCATAACCGATGGACTTCGTGCTGAATCATTTTTCCAGAACAATACGAGTTATCTGCCAAGTATACAGATGATATTAAAGAACGAGGGTTTGGCCGGCATATCACGCACTTCTGTCTCGACCCAAACGCGTACAGGTCTCATTGCTATCTTCGGGGGCTTCAACGAGGATCCAGCGACAGCAGCCCTAACCACTTTTCATAAAAGCTCCGACATCTACGATACCATATTCAATCGCACTGCGGCCACCTGGGGATGGGGTGGTCGGAAAGTAATGAAAATGTTCAGTAATATTTTGCCAAACGATGAGGATGTCTCTTTCGAATGCTTTAATCCCGACGAAGATATTTTGGGTGTATATGATAATTGGGCAGCGGAGCAGGTTCAACGTTTCTTGAACTCCGCTGACAACGTGAATACTGTGAAAAACAAAACTCCTGCACTATTTCTGATACACTTTGGTGGTCTGGATGGGGTTGGTCATAAGGTTAGGCCCAACTCGGACGATTACTTGAGAATAGTTAACAATACTCAGACAAAAATTGGTCAGATATACAAAATGTTTGAGCGCAAGTTCCCAGATAAACGGACCACCTATTTATTGACATCCGATCATGGCATGCCCGAGTCTGGATCTCATAGCGGCGGTAGGAATCATGTGATCGAGTTACCCTTTATGCTATGGGGTGCGGGAGTGAAACGTCGAGCGCCTACGGCAGAAAAAACCTACAAAATTAGCTCGGATAGTGTGGAGCTGCCGTTACATGACTTGGATCAGAATCAGCTGGCTCCTCTGATGTCGGCCTTTATCGGACTACCACCGCCGATGAACAACATGGCCGAGATGCCACTGGGCTTCATGAATGTAAGTGCCGAGTATGAAGCATATTCGCTGTACCTGAATGCCAAACAAATGCTGGCCCAGATCGAGCAGGAGCACAAAATGTATCCGCGAGGCATTTTGACGCAAATGATACGCAAATATCGCAGCCTAAACATGAAGGCAATCGAGAAGTATTACAGCCAGTTTCAGCAGGAAGTGCAGATTGGTTGCGTACACGAGGCTGTACAGAATAGTCGGCACATGATCAAGCTGGCACTGCAGAGCCTCGATTACTATAGGAAATATTATCGAGCACCCTTGTCCATTGCTTGCCTGGTTACATATATTGGCTGGTTCTACTACCTGCTGGCCAAGCAGCGACGTCCATGCCATGTGCCGTTGTTGGAGTGGAATTCGATACCGGTATTTATATTATTTGCATTCGAGGTGGCACTTGGCATATTTCTCTACATGGAGAAGATATCGTTTTGGACGAGCTTCTTTCTGCTCGTACCGTTAGTTGTCTGGACGGTTGCAATGCGCGAGGCTGGAGCAACAAGCTGTTGCTTCGTAAAGTCGCCCGGGCTGCAGCTCTTCTGGATAGTCGGTTCCGCCGGTTTGCTTATCGCCACCACATACTACAAGGAGCTCATCTCAATGGGCTATGTGGTTATAGTTTGCGTGAACAATTGGCGCGCCTTCACCAATCCCACCATTAAGGTTTGTCTCTGGACACTGGTTGTGGCGATGCTGGCTGGATTCACATTATTGCAACCGCTGGAGGAGTCTGAAAACAAGTTCTTATTATATCTAAGCATGGTGCTGACCCTGCTACGACCGTTGGTACTCAACGAGGTACACGAGTGGCGTGTTTGGCTGTGCAATAGCGGAGTCTTGGCCATTGGCGCCTACTGTGTACATTGCCTGGATATGGAGAAGGCTATCTGCCCATTCCTAAATGGCATTATTTGGGGTTACTTGATCTATGCCCTGGTCTCCATACCATACAGTAATACCAAAAAGCCCTTGGATCGTGTCCAGCTGATTATGTTCAATTTAAGCACAATTTATACACTACTTAGCCTTTCGTACGAATCGATCTTCATGCAAATAGTTTGTTCCGAGTTTATGTTGGGACTTTATGTGCGCTGTGAATACAAGAAATTTGAGGAATCTCAGGAAAATAACAATGGAGATGCACAGCAGCGGGAGGGACAAATGGTGCAGGCTGATAAGACAGAGAAGCCCATGACTACCGAACAATATATAGAGAGTAGCTATCGCTTCGCGCTGCTTATACTGATCTATACATACTTTTCCAACACTGGCGTTGGCAATCTGACCGATATTACCTCTTTGGAACCGGATGTAACACGTCTCTTCACCAGCACGCCATCATCGCTTCTTGTCGGATGTCTTATAATGCTCAAGTTCTTTATACCACACCTGATCATCGTGTCCACCATGTACGCATGCTGTGCACGCGCTCGCCAAAATACTGTCGGCATCTATATCGCTCTCGTCCTAGTCTGCGATGCTATAGCTCTATATTTCTTTGTATTCGTTCAGAAAAATGGCTCGTGGATCAGTGTGCGTGCCTCGCTCTCCAATCTGCTCGTCGGCCACGGATTGCCAATCATGTTTGTTATATTTTCGTGGGTCCCAAAACAATTTCTGAGCGCCATCCCGATGACCATGTTGCCAATGCTGCGCTGGAAGAGTGAGATGTGTCTAGTGCAGCCGGGCGAGAGCCTGGCCTAAGTTAATGCTCAATGGCAACCTGAGTTTCTAAAATTGTATTTAGTGTATTACTGTATTTTTTCGATACTCCAGTTTAAAATCTGTTTCGTGCAAATGACTTGGCGTGGTGTAGTATCAATTCGCGCTAAATCAAATGTTCCCCAGTCTTGAATAATATTGTAAAAATTCGAAAAATTTCGAGCATGTTTTATTGTAATTTTACCACAGTACAATAACCGGGCTATCTAAAAACCAATCCGCTTCACTACTTCATTGGGCCCTAAACAACTGAAATAAAAATCAACGACTCATTATTATATGAGAGCGCTATAGTGAGTGCATTATAAGGCTGTGTTGAATATAAAACTCAATTCTTATCTTGGACCCGGGTATCAAGTAACTTGAGCTGATTATACTCACGGAACATTGGATGACTCAAAATCGTTTTGCTGCTGGTGTTTTCCAGCAATCAATGTTTATTGATAAGCTACAAACGTAATTAAAGTGCTTGACAATTAATTATGTTTATCTCTGGAAATGGAATCCGTGAAATGTAAAAATAATCGGTAATAACACTTACATACTTATACATATTAGAAATCACAGCGATCACAATGCACATATGTCTCTATTCCTTTTCTTGATTTACAGTTGTTTACGCTCCAGCGGTTTTGACAGATGTTTTTCGAACTCACTTGGGCTCTCAGAGCTTTTACAAGTTTTGATACTCCATCAAAATCGGCGCCCATATGTAAATGAATCAGAAAACGTGTCGACAGTTATGCATTTCATTAAAAAATTACGAAAATCGTGTCGGAATTTAAGCACGTCGGAATGAAAGTAAAACTTAAGCATTCAAAATACAATTGTTCATATCTGTTGTTTGTTTTTTTAATTCTTTAGAACATTCAATACATTTTCTATTAACCAATCTTAATATTATTAAGTAAGATATTCCAGTTTTTAAGTACATTAACAATAGATTGTAAATGTAAATGTAAATGGCATCATTTGTATTGCTCAGCATTGGAATCAGTAAAATTTCCCTGAGACATGTGCTTAAAGCCAATCGACCAGGAAAATTAGCCAAATGCAATTTCATTTTGTATTAGGCAGATTTAGGTTTCTGTTTTTCAAAATGGGCCTAGAAAAAAACAAAAATTATTCAATTTTTGGATTGTATTTCGTGCGATGTGTTTGTACTCACCTTTTCTGCTACCTTTAGCAAGTTGTCGAAGCTATTCTGCCCCGTTTCCATGACCATGTTGTAGAAGATTTTAGACTCGCCATTAGTCAACAGATCATAGGGTGAACCAAACTCCACCATCTGGCCAGCATCCATGACTAGCACCTTGTCAGAATCCATTATCGTGTTTAATCGATGGGCTATTGTCAGTACGGTGCACTCCTTGAACTTATTCCTGATTGTGGCCTGTATGAGGGCATCTGTCTGTGGATCCACATTAGCTGTAGCCTCATCCATCACCAGAATACGATTCTCCCGAAGAATGGCGCGTGCCAGACACACCAGCTGACGCTGGCCCACACTGAAGTTGGTTCCTCCCTCGGATATGGTGCTTTGCAGGCCACTAGGCAGCTCGCTGATGACCGGCTTCAGTTTTACCTCATCTAGCGCAGACCACAACTTATCATCGCTGTACTCCTCGAAAGGATCAAGATTATAGCGCATGCTTCCCGAAAAGAGTACCGGTTCCTGTGGAATAATTGAGATTTTGCTGCGCAGATCGTGAAGTCCCAGCTCGTTGGTGTCGCGACTATCAATGATAATGGAGCCATCGTTGTAAGATAAACGGAAAAGCGCATTGATGAGGGAGGACTTTCCAGCTCCTGTGCGGCCCACAATGCCCACCTTTTCCATGGGTTGGATCTCGAAGTTGAGAGACTTGAGTACATACTTCGACTGCGGATCGGGGAAGTAGCGTAAACTGAGATCGTCCGCCATAATTTTTCCTTGCTCCGGCCAGGTGACTGGCGGTTTCTTGCTCGGCACAGAATCATACTCGCCCTCTGGTTCAATTTCATCGTATTCGATAATACGTTCCACTGAGGTCATCGTAGTATCCAATTCAGCAGATTGTGTCATACCATATTGAACCATGCCGGCCAAAGTCATGGCCTGCGTTATGGCCAATCCAACCTCACCAGGGTTTTCGGGCTGATTGATGAAGTAGTTAAGCACAATGACAATAGTATACAAAGAACAGAAGAAGTCCACGTAGTAGCCGAATGCTCGACTTGTGGATAAGAATGTATAAAAGCTTGAGCTGTGCAAGTCCTGCAGATTATCGAACTCGGCAATTAATGCTTTCTCCGCTCCCAATGCCCGTATGGTGGGCAATCCGTTGAGAGAAGCGCCTAAATGCGAGTAAATCGGCGATCTAGCCACTGCTTCCAAGCGTTTTATATCTCTTGAAGTCTTCAGATAGAATTCTCTGATATAATAGAATATTATACCAAGCACAAAGGTAAGAATCAGAAAATAGGGATTCGTTACGCAGATGACTACTACAACGCCAGCCAAGGTTAAAAAGATTTGCATAACATCCAGCATAATCGTGGGCAGTATCTCATCAAGTTGTCCCAGATCCTTGGAAAATCTATTTAGTATGCGACCAGACGGATTTGTGTTGAAGAAGTACATGGCCGCTCTGGTGATGCCTCGGAACATGGAATTATGGAGCTTTGTTGAACTACGCCTGGCCATCGAATAGAAAAGAATCGGACGCAATATACAGAAAACAATGGCAGCCACATTGAGTGCTGTAAAGTAGTATATATCGATAGGATCAGAGCTGCTGTCGGTCCCCCCTTGGTTCTTGTTAACCCTGAAATGCAAAATTGAGATCATTTATTTAAGGCCGAAGTTGAATTAAAGCTACTACTCACCAGTAAGACAGAAAGTAATCTGAAGAGGACACAATTACTTGCGTTCCAATGCATAGGAATATCAGCAAAACTATTAAGAACCAACCACTGCCTGCAGCAAAGTATTCCTTATACAGACCCAAGCTGATCTTACCCTCGACACGCGTCTCCTGTGCGGCCATAGGAGCTTCTACACCAATAGAATCGGCCAGGGAACTCAATGAGTTTATGCTACCGGTTCTTGAAGTCTGGCGGCTGTGCTTACTGAAACTTCGATGTAAGTGTATGCTCCTGTGATCTATGCTATCTCCAGCATCGCTTTCCTCATCTTCGAAGGATTCTTCAATTTTGTTGGGATTTGTCAGCAGCTGTGCAAAGTCAAGTCCGCTGCTCTTCATCGATTTATATGTGCCCATTGCACTGATCTTCCCCTTATCCATTATAACAATGAGATCGGCTTGTTCCAGAAACTGCAGCTGATGTGTGACCAATATGACTAGTTCGCTCCTTAAATATCCTCTCATGCACTGATCAAACAGTTCGCGACCTACGTGAGTGTCCACTGCGCTTAGAGGATCATCTAGTAGGTAGATATCTGCTCTGCGATACACAGCTCTTGCCAAGCTGATGCGTGCCTTCTGTCCTCCAGAGAGCGAAGCTCCACGCTCGCCCACAATCGTCTTATCACCCTGCGGGAGTAACTCAAAATCACGTTCTAGGGCACACTTCTTGACTACAGTACGATATCGATATTTGTCCAAAGTCAATCCAAACAGAATGTTCTCTCTGACAGTTCCAGTAAAGAGCCAAGGTTCCTGCGAAGCATAGGAGAACTTTCCATTGACCTTCAAGCTACCCTTTTCGGCTGGCAGCTCACCGAGAATGGATTGTATCAGACTGGATTTTCCCGCACCAACAGGTCCAATTACGGCCACCAATTGACGGCGACTCAGTTGAAGATTGATATTGTCCAGAGTGTCCTCAGTCGATTTTGAAGTCCATTTGGCATGGAACTGTTTAAATTCAACTAAAATGTCATCTTTGTCATTGGCTTTTGGCTTACTTTCATTCTCAATTGTGTTTAACGAGCCATTTTCCTTCCCTTCAGATGGTCCCATAGTGAGCGCCTTATCATTGATTTCATCGCGATGCATGAAGGTCTCCAGGCGTTTTATGGACACCAAAAGTTCTGCAAATTGCGAAATGCCCATGGGAAATAAATTGGTAACTGCTCGCTGTAGCAGATTATAGTAGGCAGTGATGAAGAAGGCCTCTCCAGCCGTCAGTACGTTGTTCAGCAGCACGTAGCCGACCAGACTGACAAAGGTAAAGGTGCGCGATAGGCACATGCCAAAGGCAATGAGAATGCCTCGAATATAATTGACTTTTTTGATGCACATCATCTCTTTGCGGCGCACATGTTCTATCAGCTTGCCAAACGGTTTCTCCCAGGCGTACATTTTGATCACCTGAATGCCAGAGATGATCTCGTTCATCATGCGGACGCGTTCGTCCGTTCGCAGCGCAGTTCGCAGTCGCAGTGCTGCCGTCTTCTTGGCCAGATATGCTTGCAGTGGCAGAAAGAGCAACATCACAGCCACACCAAAGAAGCAGGCAACTCCAATCTACAGTAAAAAAAAACATATCAATAAGTAATTGATCTCTACAAGACGCTGCGAAGTCTCACTTTACCTTCTGATACATAAAATAGGAGACTACAATCAGTTCCAGCGGTGCAAGCCATACAAAGTGCACTGTAATCAGGATCATGTCGAAGCGTCCAACATCATTGGACAAGAGATTTACAACCTGACCTATCGATGTGTCTGCCAGGGCAGTGCGACTCAGTCGCAACGACTTTCTGTATATCAAGCTACACAGTGCAATGCGCATTTTCATGCCCAGATGCATCTGACCAAGTATATACGGATGACCATAGATAACCGTAACCAGAGAGCCAGCTATGAGACCCAACGCATAGAGCTGTGCCGTAAAGCGATCGGTACCCTCGTCGTTCGCAAAGTAGGCCATGATGCCATACAAGCAGATCGGCTGCGTGAATCTAAAATATCAGATAAGGTAAACGTTGATAAATGCTGCGAAATAATCTTTTAACGTGAATGTATGTACTTAGTGAGGAACTCTCTGCATAATAAAAGCATTCCTGTGAAGAATAAATGCCAGCCAAAAACACGTGTCACAACTCGACCCAAGCGAGGCGGCTTCTTTTGGGCTGCTCTCTGCGCCACTTCCTTGTCCCATTCCGCGCATAGTCGGTCGCCAAGTGAGTCTGCATAAAAGTTGGAATTTAGTGTAATGAGTGCGAGATTCGTATTTAAATTATCATTCTTAACTGCACAATTCGAAACAATTCTAACATATCATTTGCGCAAATGTTTGACAAGTAGTAAGACCTTATCTATTGTTGCAATAAACATAGATATTCTCATCATCGTTGCTTGCCACTTACCTGATTTGTGCTCTCTAAGAGGTCTATATAAATCCGACTGTTCCAGCGTCTTCTTGCGACCCTTGAATAATACGGGGAATACAAAGCTTGGTCACGATTGTAAAGATAAGAAGACATAAACGGAATATTAAGATAGCTTGTATATTTTACGATATTTAAAGCAAGTACAAATATTAGCTCGTTTATATTGGATCCTATCCAAAAGTGCTGTTCCGTAACATTGTTCAAATTTACATTTATTGAAAAATTAAATTAAATTACATTTTAAAATTCCAATTTGACTACTCTTCGGTTGACAAACATATGTAAAGCTTTTACTTGGCGCTTTTATCGTCATATAACATTATGTTCTTCCGCTCTTTTTGAAGGCCAACAACACGACAAGCTTTGGGCTACCTTCTATATGGCAATCTAATGCGGGTTGGTAGAAAATTAGTTTTCTATTATGGTATGAAAGCAATTAGGTATATTCATACACACTTATGTCTTACAATTCAAATTAAATATAAAAAGGTAATCTGAATATTGCATAGAAATTGTGTTCGCCCTTTCAAATGTTTATTTATTTAGATATCGTTTTTTTCTTTATTTGAGTACATGTGTCTGCTGTCGCCCTGCCAGATAAGATTATTATTATCATTATTATATAGCCATGTTAGTTGAAAATATGCCCGACCTTGAAATCATTATACCCGCTACTCGAAGAGTATAAGGGTATTATAACTTTGTGCCAACCGAAAATGTTTGTAACAGGCAGAAGGAGACATCTCCGACCCCATAAAGTATATATATTCTGAATCAGCATGAACAGCCGAGTCGATATAGCCATGTCCGTCTGTCCGTCTGTCCGTCTGTCCGTCTGTCCGTCTGTCCGTCTGTCTGTCCGTATGAAAACCTAGATCTCAGCTATTATAAGAGCTAGAGCTACCAAATTTGGAGACAATATGTGTTAATTATGCCCGCAGATCAAGTTTATTTTGGATTTTTGCCACGCCTCCATCCGCCCCCAAAAATCGATAATAAATCGATAATAGCTGCAAATATAGCTCTACAGCATTCATTTTTTATCCATGTGATAAAAACCACCATCCGGGCGTGTTGCGAAAGTTTCAATAAGATCGGCCGATAAATAAGGAAGATATTCAAGAAATAGTATTGCCTTGTGGCCATGTGCCTGTGTCGGGTTTTCCTAATGTTAGTACCCGAGTTCAACACCAGCAGCAGACAACTTTTTTTATTATGTGGCAACTTTTTTTTAAATTATGTGGCAACTTTTTTTTAATGATGTGCACCGAAAATATTCATAGTGCAATTTTATTGGCCATTGCGTTAGAAATGCAGTGGTCGAGTGGTGATGGTAGTTGACTGTTAAGCGAGAGGTCCGGAGTTCAACTCCTGGGTGCCGCGGCGAATTATATTTATTTTTTTTGTATCTTATATTTTTTTTTATTTTATGGTGTGTTACAAAATTCAAAATACATTTTTAGTATATTTAAAGCCACTTAGAATCGAAAGAGACATTGAGCAGCAACATATATAATTTATAACTGCAAAGTAATAAAAGCAATGGGCAACATCCAATAAGAATCGAGTGGAACTTGCATAGGCAAAACAAATTAGAGACAGAAAGAAATAAAAAGCAAGAACGCATTGTTCACATTTGGCACGTGTTTTTCCGAAGAATTGTAGCGGGTATATCACAGTCGAGTCAGCTCGACTGTAGCCTTTCCGACTTGTTTTTACATAGTTTAGATATGTTATATTAAACGAATCTCTCGAGCGTCAAGCTAAATATTATGACACTATCTTAATGAGTTCATCGAACCCATCAATGAATATATACATTAATTTCGAATATTTCGAAGTTAAGTAGAGCAGAGAGTCGACTTACCAGAGCATAAGTTCCGAAATTGGGTTACTGCGTTCTCGGGGATTTTCCGGTAATTCGTCCGCTTTAATCGACTGCATTTTGTTTTCTACACTATATTGTTACTTTCACGAGCTGATAACACACATGTATACAAAAATATTCACATCAAACTATTTTATTTTGTATTGAGGCTTGATGATTTCGATATAATTTTCTTTTAGCTCGAATCTATTTTTTCTCTGTACATAAATAAAATTTCACCTTTGTATTGTGCTACCAGAACTCTTCTGGAGAAACTATACTTTTTACTATTACGAAAACAGTAACACAGTCCACTGTGCCAGCTGCTTGTGTCAGAGATGTTGCCGCGATTTCAATAATCACTTTTATGCGAACAATATTGGTTACTTGAATGAAGTAAACACTTTATGCACACACTTAAACAATACACAGTTTGTACTTTTATTGTCGGTTGGAATTCAATTTCACAATATTAGTTTTTAGTGTGCATTATGTTAACAAAATTGTGTGTGATCTGTTCACACGCTATCAGCTGTTTGCCGTACGGCCACACAATTCGCTCTGACACACAGCTGACGAGCTCGAGAGTTTTATTCCGACTGACGGCACAAACTCGCGTAGACAACTGTTGCTGCCGCTAAGCTCACGTACGCTCTCTCGGTCTCTCGCTCTCTCGGTTGCCAGCAGCACATGCATCAAGCGGAGAGCTTTTTATAACGAGCTTTGCATATTTTATCGTATTCTGTTTTGTTTGCCGGCTTTTGGATAGCGCTGATTTGTTTTCTTGTTGGAGCGTGAGTTGCAAAGCTTAGCAAATTGTCTTTTCATTATTATTCATGACAATATCTTAACAAATTTATCATATTCAGCGAGGGCAGCAATACGTTTTCGGGAATTGGCTGTTCTTCAAAAGAGCTTTTAGTGCGCGATATTATTCATAGCTGAAAAGAAAACAGTTATGCTTTTTCTAAGACCAATTACATGCATATGTAGATTTGCACACATGTAAATAATATCAAGATTTTGTTACTTACAATAAATACACAGCATGCGCAATACTCTAAACAATTTTATTTTTCTGTGATTGTACACGAGCCTACAAATGCATAAAATGGTATAGTTATCTTTTGTAATACTTGTTTGTTTGTATAGATCGATAGGCAATAGATCTACCATCATACATACATCATATACTAAATATTATCTTTTTTTGCTACTTTAAAAAGATCATCGAAGTTATTTTGACCCGTTTCCATGACCATACTGTGGAAGATTTTCGAGTCGCACTGAGTTAAAAGTTCATAGGGTGAACCATACTCCACCACCTGTCCAGCATCCATGACTAACACCTTATCTGAATCCATAATCGTGTTTAAGCGATGTGCAATTGTCAGTACGGTGCACTCCTTGAATTTATTCCTGATTGTGGCCTGTATGAGGGCATCTGTCTGTGGATCCACATTGGCTGTAGCTTCGTCCATTACCAGAATACGGTTCTCCCGAAGAATGGCGCGTGCCAGACACACCAGCTGACGCTGGCCCACACTGAAGTTACTTCCACCCTCGGAGATTTTGCTCAGTAGTCCACCGGGAAGTTCGCTTATGACCGGTTTCAGTTTCACTTCTTCCAAAGCATCCCACAACTTGGCATCGGTGTATTCCTCGAAGGGATCAAGGTTGTAACGCATGCTTCCAGAAAAGAGTACGGGTTCCTGGGGAATAATTGAGATTTTTCTGCGTAGATCATGAAGTCCCAGCTCGTTGGTGTTGCGACTATCAATAATGATAGAGCCATCGTTGTAGGCGAGACGGAAAAGGGCATTGATGAGCGAGGATTTGCCAGCACCAGTACGGCCCACAATTCCCACCTTCTCCATTGGATTAATCTCAAAGTTAAGAGATTTAAGTACATAATTGGACTGTGGATCGGGAAAGTAGCGTAGACTGAGATCATCCGCCACAATTTGTCCATGCTCTGGCCAGGCGATAGGAGGTTTTTTATTGGGCGGTGATTCGTATTCGCCTTCCGGTTCGATCTCATCGTACTCCAAAACACGTTCAACTGCTGTCATTGTATTCTCCAGTTCTGCGGATTGCCGCATGCTCCACTGGACCATTCCAGTCAAACCCATGGCCTGCGTAATAGCCAAGCCAACCTCTCCAGATGTTTCAGGTGGGTTGATAAAGGAATTTACTATTATTACTACAATATACAGTGAGCAGAAGAGATCCAGATAGTAGCCAAAGGCACGATTAGTTGACAAAAACGAATAGTATCCTGAGCTATGCAGATCCTGGAGATTATCGAACTCGGCTATAAGGGTCTTCTGTGCTCTCAAGGCTCTTATAGTTGACAATCCATTGAGAGTAGCACTGAGATGAGAGTAGATCGGTGATCTTGCCACTGCCTCCAGCCGTTTCACATCCCTCGATGTCTTCAGATAGAATTCTCGTATGTAATAGAATATGATTCCGAGTGCGAGAGTTAGAAAAAGATAATACGGATTGGTTATGCAGATGACGGCAATAATGCCAAAAAAGGTCAGAAACAGTTGCACTGCATCCAGCATTAAGCTTGGTAATACTTCATCGATTTGACCCAGATCCTTAGAGAAACGATTCAAAATGCGACCTGATGGATTCGTATTGAAAAAGTACATCGCAGCCATGGTCACCCCTCGGAACATGGAATTGTGGAGATTTGTGGAACTGCGCATAGCCAAGGTATAGAATATAATAGTACGGGCAGCAGTAAAAATAATAACGGCTAAAGTAAGAGTAGTAAAATAATAAATATCAATAGTTTCCGTGTCTGTACCTTCGGCGATTTTATGCTTGCTAACCCTGGAAAGGAAAGGCACAAGTTGACAAATTAAATATTATAAATAAAATACAGATAAGTTGCTTACCAATATGAAAGAAAAATATCGGCTGCGGATCCCGCAATTTGTGCGCTTATGCAACAGAACATCATGAAACTAATCATAAGCCAGCCACTGCCTGAAGCTAGGTATTCCTTATAGAGACTAAGTCCGATTTTACCTTCAACACGAGACTCACGCGAAGCTGTAGGCTCTTTGCTAATTGAATCCTGGAGAGAGTTTAACGTACTAATACTATCCGTTCGGGAAGTCTGGCGACTACTTTTGCTAATAAGCCTTTTTCTTAGACCCATGTCATGATTTGTATTATCTTCAACATCATTTTCATTATCGTGCTGAGTCTCTTCAACTTTATTGGGATTTGTCAGCAGCTGTGCAAAGTCAAGTCCACTTCCCTTCATCGATTTATATGTGCCCACTGCACTGATCTTTCCTTTATCCATTAAAACAATAAGATCGGCTTGTTCCAAGTACTGCAATTGATGTGTCACCAGTATGACGAGCTCATTTTTCAGATATCCCTTTATGCACTGCTCAAACAGTTCACTACCCACACGAGAGTCCACTGCGCTAAGTGGATCATCCAGTAAGTAGATATCTGCCCTGCGATACACAGCTCTTGCCAAGCTGATGCGTGCCTTCTGTCCTCCAGAGAGCGAAGCTCCACGCTCGCCCACAATCGTCTTATCACCCTGCGGGAGTAACTCAAAGTCACGTTCTAGGGCACACTTCTTGACTACAGTACGATATCGATATTTGTCCAAAGTCAATCCAAACAGAATGTTCTCTCTGACAGTTCCAGTAAAGAGCCAAGGTTCCTGCGAAGCATAGGAGAATTTTCCATTGACATTCAAGCTACCTTTCTCACTTGGAAGCTCGCCGATAATGGACTCTATCAGACTGGACTTTCCCGCACCTACAGGGCCAATCACAACTACCAATTGTTGAGGGCCAAGTTGAAGATTTATGTTTTCAAGTGTGTTCTCTGTGGCATCTGGGTTCCACTTAGCGTGGAATTGAATAAAATGAACTAGAAAATCGCCTGTAATATCGGAATTCTTGTGGCTCTTCTCTTTCATAGACTGAGGTAAAGTGCCTTCATCAAATTTATCATTAATTTTAGTTTCTTCTTTAAGCATAAAGCTCTGCAAACGCTCAATTGTAACCTTAAGCTCAGCGAGTTGAGAAATGCTCATTGGAAAGAAATTGGTAACTGTACGCTGCAGCAACTTATAGTAGGCGGTTATGAAGAACGCATTCTTGGCAGTTAATACATTATCCAATAGGACATAAGCTACTAAACTGGAAAAAGTAAAGATTCGAGAGAGGCACGTTCCAAAGGCCAATAGTGTGCCACGGATGTAGTTTACTTCCTTGATGCAGGCCATCTCTTTTACGCGAACTAACTCAATTAGTCGGCCAAAGGGTTTCTCCCAGGCATACATTTTAATGACTTGGATGCCTGATATAATTTCATTCATCATTCGAACACGTTCATCAGTGTACAATGCTGTTCGAAGACGCAAGTCGGCCGTTTTCTTTGCCAGATAAGATTGGAGAGGCACAAAGAGCAGCATTAAAGTGACTCCAAAAATAGAGGCTACTCCTATCTTTAAATAAATATTTAAATTAGCTTATTAATTAAAAGAGATCTAACCAGATTGCTTACTTGCCTTCTCATACATAAGATACGTAACTACGAACAACTCTAGTGGACCCAACCATATGTAGTGTATGTTGGCCAGCACCGAATCGAATCGTCCCACATCATTGGACATCAGATTTACGGCGTGACCAATCGACGTGTCCAGTAAACCAGTACGACTCAATCGCAAAGACTTTCTGTAGATTAAGCTGCACAGCGCAACCCGCATCTTCATTGCCAAATGCATAATACCAAGCATTATCGGATGTCCAAATACTATTGAGAACAAAGCGCCGGCAATAAGAGCCGCGCCATAGAGCTGTGCTTTGATTGGATCAGGATCATCGCCTGAGAAATAAGCCATAACACCAAACAGGCAGATGGGCTGCGAAACTCTTGAATTAAAGGTATAGTGAATAATAGGGCTATAACGTACTCTACATACTTTGCTAGGAACTCTTTAAGGCCCAATAAGATGCCAATCACAAATAGATGCCAGCCAAACACTCGTAATACAACGTTTTTCAGACGGGGGGATTGATTGCTGGCTGTCCTGAGTTCTTTTTCTTTTTCCCATGCTGTACATAAGCGATCACCAAGCGTATCTATTGGTGATAATTTAGTCAGGTTTAAAATACAAATTAGAGCTTCGGAAAAGCTTACATTAAAATGAAGTTGTTATTTGAATGCGATGAGGCTTAATACGAATTTAACACAATAACGGCTTGTTGCATTCGCACTACCATCTCTAATAGACATTTAACAGCACCTTTAGAGTATAACAGTGCCCAACCGGCAATCTTTTGCTATGTAATATACATTGTCAATGACTGTAAAGCAGTGGGAATAAATATAAACAAATACACTTATTATAAATACTACATACGTTTTATTTTGGAGCATAACTCACCTGATTTGTGCTCTTTCAGAGGCCGGTAAAGGTCTGGTTGATCTAATGTTTTTTTCCGTCCCTTGAACAGTAAAGGAAACACAAAACTATGTTTGTTGAGGGTCAAAATCGCATCACATAAAACAAAAGCAATATAGATATCGAGCAATATTAGGTTAATTATTAGTTTTATTCGTCATATCGGAATGGAAACTAGTAGCTTGGTTACTCAGAATTTTTATTGTCATCTTATCTATTAAACTTATACATTTTCACAATAGCACGTACCAAAACATCATTTCTGCAAATGGATTGCTGTGCTCCCGTGGGTTCTCTGGAAGGTCATCGGCCTTAACGGGTTGCATTTTGTTATCACTTATTTCAATTATACAATATTTATACTATAAGCTGATTTAAAATAAGTTTAATAATTTTTTGTAAAGCACGTCGGCTTAAATAACCACACCAGTGTTTGAGTGTTTCAGCTTGATTATCAGAAAGGTTTATTTCACAGTTAGACCAAATTCAGCTGAATGTTTTCAATGGTTTCAATTCACAAATTGACGAAATTCACAAATTGCGTTCGTTACAATGTTTGCCCGACGGCCACCGAACTTGTTCTGACGCTTAGCTGCAAAATTTGCTCTTTTTAAATGGAACTTGATTCTGAATAGCACCGCTTAACAATTGGTGCTCACTGAGACGGAACACACCCTCCAAATAAGAGCTTCTATGTGTGTAAATTTAGATGTGCTTAACTTTTATCATTTTTTATATTTGTTGGCGGTGGGCTTACGGCAATCTTATCAATGTTATCGGCTGCTGTGATAGCCTCAGCCGACACTAGCTCATGTCTTACATATAATGTAAGTATAATAATAATGTTAAAAAATAAGTCAATTTGGTCGCTTCACAGTTTCATAAATCAGCTGATAAATTACTGCCTTTGATGGGTTCCGATCTAGTCACTAATTTGCATAAATTTCGATAAACATCACAAGAGTCTTCGATAACAAAAAAAAAAAGTGACAGAGCCCATGAGCGCGCATTTTGCAAAACTGATAATTTTAAAAAGTCCATTTGAAATTAAAAAAAAATGCCGTTACTCAAATAAAAGCACTGCTCATTTTTAGCTTACGATCATTAACGATGCTGAAAGTAAAGGTATTGCGCTACTGCTTTGTGCACTGCTTACCATTGTTTAGGGAGCAACAATCGAAGACTGTTAACTAAAGGTTATTTAAAGGTTTTTGGCAACAATAATGTTAACAGTCTGTTACCGTGTAGTAGACTCCACGCTTAACATAAACTGCTCACCTCTTAACAAAATCGCTTTACATTTGATGTTGATGAGTCATTTAACAGAGACGGTCAATTCCTTTATACAAGAATTACACAACACTAGCGGCAGCTGTTGAGACCACAGACAGCGACTGAGCGAATCGCGAATCATTCAGAAAATTAAATTGTACTTGATTTAAAATTAATTACGTGCCTAGCTTTTTACATACACTATAAAAAATGTCTAAACTTTTGGCTGTTCCCCTGAAGAAGCCGTCAGAGGTGGACATTGTTAAGCCCTTAAACAATCTCATACAAAGCACCTACAATGGAGCCTCTGCAGAGGAGAAGGCGCAGTACTCGGAAGCAGTAAATGAGTTTACAAAGCAACGCAATACGGCGATTTGGAAGTTTTTTGAGAAGTATGAGGCATCACTGGAAATCGTTTACGCGTAAGTTCCTTGTGAAATTAAACCCGTGTGGTTTTCAGGGGCTTTTCATGCAGAATACTCTTCGGTATGACTCATACCGGTTAATGGGATGATAAAATAGCTTCAGTTAATCAAAGTATACATATATGTACCTCTGTACACAAAAGCCTATACCCTACTACGAGAGTGAGTGGGACAAAGAGAAAAAACTACTAGAAGTAAACAAGCAATGGGATGACGTAGTCAATAATGAGACGCCTATGGCGTTCGGTTTCGCTTTTATAATTTATAGATACTACGATCAGATTTGTGCGTTGGAAACAAAAATTTCAGTCAGCGAACTGCAAATACCCTTCAAGTGGAAGGATGCCTTCGACAAAGGATCCATTTTCGGTGGTAAAATAAGCTTGAGTAAGTCGTGACTTTGTGTTGTTAGAACCGGTTTTTTTTAATCATTGGTCAACTTTTAGCACATACCTCGTTAATGTACGAAAAGGTCTGTGTACTCTTCAACATTGCTGCCTTGCAAAGCAGCGTTGCTTCCAGTCAGCATCTGGACACAGATGAGGGTCTCAAACTGGCCATAAAGCTGCTCCAACAAAGCGCCGGCATATTTCAATATTTGAAGGGTGCAACCCCAGCGGCAGTACCTTCAGAGCCGACACCAGACTTGAGCCAAGATACTCTTATTGTATTGCAGGCATTGATGGTGGCCCAGGCTCAGGAAGTGTTCATACTGAAAGCCATTAAAGGTAAATAAATGCAAATTCATTTTGAATATATCTTTCTAAAAACATGATTGCCTACTTCTCGTCTTGCTTCAGATAATATGAAGGATCAAATCATAGCCAAGCTCTGCTGTCAGGGTGAGGAGTTCTATGCTGATGTCCTGCGTGCCATGCAGAAGGAGTCTGTGCGCAGTTTGTGGGAGAAAGAATGGATACCCACAGTAGCCGGTAAACAGGCCGGTTTCCATGCGCTCACTCAACTTTATCAGAGTTTGGTCTGTCGTTCGGCAAAGAGGATTGGGGAGGAGATTGCCCGACTACGCAACGCAGTGGAGCTATTCAAGGCAGCCCAGTCTCGTGGTGGCAATGAAACCTATCTGGATGAATACTTTAGCCGTGCCAAGCGCAATCTGGCCGAATCCACCAAGGACAATGAATTCATCTACAATGAAATGATACCAGAGCTAAGTTCATTAGTTTCTCCAGGCAAGGCACAGCTGGCCAAGCCACTGCCTATCTCAGCACCGATGGCCGGCAACTTTAAAGACATTTTTACCAATCTGGTACCTGTTGAATTGCATCGTGCACTCACAGCCTCGGATATGCGAAAGAATGAAATTGTTAATGTGGAAATTATGAAGCTTCGTGAATCCACACAAACTCTCAATGCTGTCTTGGCCAGCTTGAATCTTCCTGCTGCGGTTGAGACAACCGATGGCAACTGCGGATTGCCACCGTCGCTGCGCGAGAAAGCCAATGAAGTGCGTGAAAAGGGCGGAATTGAAAATTTGCAGACAATGTTAAAAGATTTGCCCGAGTTGCTCAACCGCAATCGAGAGATACTCGATGAAACTGAGCGGCTGATGGACGAAGAACGCGATTCAGATAATCAGCTTCGCGCTCAATTCAAAGAGCGCTGGTCTCGCATTAGCTCGGATAAGCTCACTGAAATGTTTCGCACTAACGCCAAAAAATACCGTGAAGTTATCACCAATGCCATTGAGGCTGATAAGGTTGTGCGGCAAAAGTTCGAGGCAAATCAAAAGGGCATCGAGCTGCTTTCCATGTCCCCCGAACAAATACAGCAAGCACTACCATCAGCAAGTGGCAGTGTGGATCCCAACTGCTCCAGTGTACAGCGTCTTAAGCAACTGATGGAGGCCGTTGACACAATCAAGGCCGAGCGCGACGCTGTCGAGTCAGAGCTGAAGTCAGCCACATTTAACATGAAAGATGAATTTTTGCTTGCTTTGCAGAAAGATGGTGCCATCGATGAGCCCGCCTTATCCTTGGCGCGCATAGGGCAGGTGCTAAATCCCTTGCAGGCTCAAGTAAAAGAAAGCGTCGAGCGCCAGCAAACTCTGGTTGCCGACATTCAGAGTGCCCACGCCACCTTCGTCTCCGAGACGGGTAACTGCGGCAGCTCGCGTGATAAATTGTACCAAGAGCTGGCCACTGCCTATGATAGCTATGTGGAGCTGTCGGGCAATCTCCAGGAGGGCACTAAATTCTACAACGACCTCACCCAGCTTCTAGTCGTTTTCCAGAACAAGATAAGCGATTTTGTATTCGCACGTAAGACCGAAAAAGAGGAGCTGCTCAAAGATCTTACTACTGAGTCGAGTCGTCAGGCTCCTCCTGCCACTCCGGCCTTGCCATCACACTATGCATCAACATCGGGTAGCGGCAGCGGTACGTTTTATTGTACTCGTAACCAATTGTTGGCTTACTAATCATGTTCTATATCTTAAGATATTCCATCGACCCCTGTAAGCGCTCCGGGCGCACCTCCAGCTGCAGGTGCTCCATCCAATGTACCGTACCCTGCTCAAGTACACATGCCAATTCCGTATGGTGCTTCAGCTAACGTTCCGTACCCCACATACGTACCACCTCCCATGCCCCAGAGTTTTAATCCGTATGCAACATTGCCTTATCCGGGCGGTAAGTGAAATAATCCACAATATTGAAGAAAAATTACGTGTATTTTGCAGCCTATCAATATGGTGGATTTCCCCAGGGACCCGCTCCAGGAAACTATGGCACGTACCCTGGCAGTTATGCTCACCAACAGGGCGGTTACCCCAACCAAAAGCCGCCCGGCTGGTAAACATCAGATACCCTACCACGTATCTTATACTTTGCACTGTGTTTAGCCAGCGGCTTCAATACACATTATGTTATCCGCGAATCTAGATTCTATGGAAACCAATCGGTTATAGCATTTAATGCGCTCCTTTCTGGTTTTGTTTTTGAAATTTTGTATTATAGAAAATTGCATGATTATCGGATTTTAATCTCATATAACACATACGTATCACAATAAACGTTCCGTCTTAGCGCTATAAACTGTCACTGTGTCTCAATCTGCGGAACAGTTCCCGTTTGATTGCAGCAATACAACGTGGTGCACACATGCTGTTTATCAGCAGCTCCAGTGTGCAGCTTATGATGTTATCATCGTTATTGGTTTCCCTGTTCTCTTTGGGCAATCTGTGGCGCCTCGAGTTCTTGGCCAGCAACTCCATGTACTCATTCTGAGGCATAATCTCGACTGTTTGGGTGCGAACCTCAACGCTTGTCAAAAGTTGAGTAACCTGACTTTCGCTCAAGTACTCAGTATCCCAAAGTTGTCGCTTGTTATTCACACTCTGACTATGAACTGCCTTCTCGAATTGTTCAAACAAATAGCTGGATTTTTCGACAATTTCGCCTAGCTGATTAGGATTGAGCAGATATCTCTTCAGTTGATCGCTCTCGCCTTTAACAAAGCTCTCGATTATGTGCTTGACTATGAGCTCATCCAGTGTGAAGTCCAGATCGGTTTTAAGCGGCACCCAGTAGTTTACACTGAACGATGTACTCACAGCCTCTACATAGTGCCACCAATGGCGTGGCACAATAAGCACATCGCCCGGACGCAGCACACAGTTGTAGGCTTGCTCCTTGAACTGCTCATAGTGGCTAAGCTTATCAGGTGCGGGTGCATAGAAATTTTCCAAGCAGTAAACACTGGATTCCTCGTAGGGAATGCGTGTACTCTGCAGCGGGGTTTCGGGCGGAAAAAGCAGCCACGATTTGTTGCCGTACACTTGAACAACTATGTTAACACCGTAGGTATCATAATGACACGGCGTATTGGCATTCTTCGAGCCCATCCACAGACTATAGTCATCTTGGTGCTCGGCAAACCCGAACCGATTGAAATCAATACCCTTTACGCAAGCTTCCGGTACCTCATGTGCACGAACGTATTGATAGGCCGCCCATTCTGGGCGTTCGACATCTTGCTGTTCTTGTCCCGAGTAATACTGTTGGAATTGCTGCATGGTAAGTTTCTTCCGTTTTCTTTTTCGTTCCCATTGCGGCGTTGCACAGTCCGAAACTGCCATGATTTCAAAATCAGGCACGCTGGAAGCATCCTGATCATAGCGGGAGCCCCACTCATCCAGCGAACCGTCGAAGCATTCCCAATTGATTGGAAAATCCTTGAGCACAAGAGGAACGCGTGTGTTCAAGATTACGTCACGAAGCTTGGAGTTCATACAGACAACTATT
This sequence comes from Zaprionus inermis, assembly GCA_018151445.1. Classification (NCBI taxonomy): domain Eukaryota; kingdom Metazoa; phylum Arthropoda; class Insecta; order Diptera; family Drosophilidae; genus Zaprionus; species Zaprionus inermis. Next base: position 345,891 of record JAECXD010000673.1, on the reverse strand, counting down.
TTGACTACTTTCGCAAGTATTGCTTGATCTTCTTCCAAATTAATGTTTTGCCGGTTTATAAATCAGCTGTGCGCCATCGATAGTAATCGATACTCCAGTTGGCAGCTCCAGTTGAAATTTCGTCAACAGATGGCAGCACTATGGCGCCATATTTTGAAATTAGTTTCAAGAGTCCGCCCATATCCAGTTTTTTGGCTGGCTAGTATTTGCTTTCGTGCCACCCATTGACAGCGAATTCCTGCCATAAATTCACGCAAATAACTTACTCGAAAGTTATGTAGGTACAATTAAGTAAAATGTTATTTTAATTAGTGCACATTTCGGAATTACATAATTGCAATCTAGATTGGGTGAAAAACTAGTTCTACAGATCAAGTTGGAGTCACCGAGCGGCTGCCTCGCACGCAAACTAACGCCGCTCGTTACTGATTACTGCATGTTGCTGCTGTTGTTGTTGTTATCTGGTTGTTGTAACTGCTGCAGTTGTTGTTGTTGTTGTTGTCGCCTATCGCAGTCATGGTTCTTAGGACTTGGTCTAAGCAAGACTTTGTGATAATTATTTTGATATGACAGGCGGAAACGCCAAAGCGTTAAAAACTTGCAACGAATCAAGTAGATATACATCACCTCAAGACGATTTTTTCGTAGCTCGATTATACTTAGCTCAGTGTGTCATGCCACACTTATCCCAACGTTATGTTATCTGACGGCAATGTGGCATTTGATAGCTAAATACCGCATAACTGTTGCTGCAGCGGAGTAATTTGCATTAGAACTCGAGCCAGATTCACGCTGCGGCTTTCGACTTGCTCCGCCGCCATTTGTCGTAAACGTGATTTATGTCGTTGTTTTTTGTCTACCAGTCATTAAATCTGCTTAAGGTGCCACACAATACACAATTGCACACACGCACACACAGTCAGGTGAAAAGTTCAACGTACGTGAGTCAGCAGACGAAGGAAAAACATAAGCCAATTCATGAAAACAATTATGCGGCAAAGTTGCCAAAAAAAAAAAATAAAAATAAAAACAAAAACGAAGCGAAAGAAAAACAGCAGAAAATGTGATTCAACAACATTATTTATGCGGCAGTTCTGGGGGTGCGCCTCGACGTTGTCATTGTAATTATTGCTTGCTTATTGTTCGTGCGATCCGTCGCCGACTTACTTACGGATCGGATCGTGTATCTGTATCTACATACAACGCGAGCTTTTTATCTGAGCAATGAGATATTGCGCATGCGCGCACTCGACTGCCTCGTTTCCGTTTCCAGGCGAGTGCCTTCAAATGCGCAGACCTATCGAGCTTCGGGCTTAAGCAGAACAATCCCAGGCTTACGCGTACGCACTCACACACACACACACACTCTTTCGTTTGTAAGATAATTAGCAAAGATACTGAACAAAATTGCGGGCGTTACGCATGCTGAGCAGCGACTGCCAAAAATATTCTTGAAGTCTCATTTTCGCAGGCGCCAAGAAGACGCGTTCCCTAAGATACTTTATCTGTATCTGTATCTGCATCTGTCGTAAGCTGACGTCGGTTTGGCATGTCAAAAAAAAACTGCAGGTAAAGAAGAAGAAAAAGAACACAACACAACGACCCTCCCAGCAGACAAAGATGCGTGACTTTTAAATCAGTCATCGTATTTATTATTGCAAAACAAATTCGTTCTTGAGCTTAAACATGCAAGTAGTTATTTATTATGTTAATTCTCTCGTTGATTAACGTCGCCGACGTGCAACGTGATTTTAGTTTTGATATATCAAAATACATTCTCTTCCTGGGGAGCTCTCTCTTTCGCAGTGTATTCGAAATTCGGACGGAAGTTCTACGAAAGGGAACTCGTCTCCTGTTTCCTCGGTTTCAGCTATGCTTCTACTCGCAGCTTGTTTTATTCGGATAGTTAGTTACTTGGTATACAAGAGTGGTACATGCACATAGAATAGAATATAATAGGTAGATGCCCACACCACAGTCTTATAGATACCTAGAGTTACTAAGCCTAGGTCTATTGATATCGTATATGCATTTAAATACAAAATGAAGTAAGAAACGCAATTCGCTTATGATATGATATTCTGATAGAATTGCGGCTTCGTCTGGTGCTCCTTGATCACATAGAAGCCCTTCGGTTTGCCATTGCCAGCGAAGAACTTGTGGAAGCTCTGCTTGTTGACCGCCTGCGAGGGGGCATAGTATGTGGGCGATTTGGGCTTCAGTGATTTTTTGTATTTCGATTTGCCGCTACTGCCCGGACCAAAGGACTTCTCGATGGTTTCATTCTCCCAGGGTTTGCGCCATGTCGGTATACTCTCAATGTCCAGCAGACGGTTGCGATCCTCCGCATTGACGTGTGCAAAGTGCGGCTTCTTGTGCAGCGCTTGCTTCAGTACAGGCAGATTCCAATGATAGATTCGCCCAGGACGTCCATTCGAGCTGAAAGGAAACGAGACCTGTCGTCCATACTGATTAGTTACTGCTTACTGAATTTCCATTACTGCACTTGGCATTAGCATTAACAGTAACTCGGGGATTTACATTCGAGTGAGGAGCCGGAGGAGGTGCTTTGCTCGATAGGCGCCCCATAAATTAGTCAACAAGTACATAGTCGCATCTCTCTAACAAATTGCATTTTTAATTAAAGCATCTCGACTTGGTTAATGGCCATGCCTTGCATATTCATTTACGGCCAGAGCCGTGAGAGCGTAATAACTTTTATGCTGGCCACATCCTCCGGCATTGACATTGACACAGCCACAGCCACAGCAACAGCAGCAGGAGAAACAGCAACAACAGCAGCAGCACAAGCGACAGCAACATCGACTGTGCGTATATAAATAGCTGAAGCTGTGGCTCTGCCTGTCACGGACAACTGCCACTGCGGCTGCCACGGACGGTGGCAGTGTCTGCTGGCTGTGCCAAAGTTGGTAACTCGGTCGCCAGTTGGCCGGACATGCTGCTGCAACTGCATCAACTGCAACAGTCCAACAGACCCAAATGGGTAATCCATTTTCTGCTCTGTGGCTGTGCATCTATCTATCCGCGAGTGTGTATGTGCGTGCGTGAGTATGTGCCCGAGTGCTGTCTGTTGGTTTTCCACAGGGTATATTGTTTCCGTCAGCTTACTTGACATTTCCTACTAAAATTAGTTGCATTTTTGTAACTAGATCGCAACTCTGCTCGATAGATATATCGATATTTAAATCGATTTGACAGTAAAATTACTCAAATGAGCAAAATAGTTCAAATGAACTCAGGCAACTCACGAATTCTAACCGATTCGATTACTATCAGCTCAGCACATTGAATACATAACTGTAAACCCGATCTGCGAGTGTATTTAAGCTTCGGTCTGCCCAGTGCGTTCTTGGTTTGTTTTCTTTTGCAATTTGTTTTGTGCACATGCGCAGCGCGATGCTTATCGTCAGCAGGCCAGGCCAGGCCAGAGCAGAAGAGACCAGACCGAGCAAGAGATATTGCAGGCAGTTGCTGTTGCTGCTCTTGGTGTAACCTAATGGAATCCCGTTTACCTTTTTCCCGTTAGTTTTCAACGCCGACGCCTCGGTCGCCGCAGTTGCCTCAGTTTGCTGCGCCGCTTGTTGCGCTGCCTTCGCCTTCACGGACGCCGCCTCCGTCGCCAGGAAAGACGCAATTTTCTGTGCGTTGTCGTGGACGCCGTTGATCGTTTGATGAGGCTGCTCCTGCACACCGTTGGGGCCTGTGTAATAGTGCAGATTCGGCGGCAACTTGATGATGAACATGTGTGAATCATCCCGCGATGCGTGACGTCGTGACTCAACCGCCAGGCGTTTCCGGTTGTGGCTGTTAGGCGCCTTCACCTTCATGAAGCCCATTTTGCTGCAAGTGCAGTGCGAGTTGGTCAAAACAAAGACAAGCGATAGAGAGAGAGAGAGGGGGGGGGGAGAGAAAGAGTAAAAAAATAGTTTCTTACTTGGCCAGTTCCCATCGAGCAAGCGCGGAGGAGCGGGCAGTCTAAGGGCGTGTGATGCGCTGTCTGGTGTCTTCGCCGGCGTTTGCCATGAATATTTCATAATATAATTTATGGTCGCTCGGACAGTTTCAGTTTTGTTGTGCTGCCATGTTCTTTGCCACCAGACACGCTGCATTAATTAAGTCCCGAATAAGAGGTGTTTCCCTGCCGCTCTCCCTCTCTTTCTACCTTGCCCCCAACCGCCACTCCCCGTACCGCGCTCAACACTTACCTGAGCAGCTTCTTGTTGAGTCCGTGTGCACCTCGCGCCGCTGGCTTCGGCTGTTGCTGCTGCTGCTGCGGCTTGGCGACCGGCTGCAATTGGTATTTGTCCTGCCTCTTGATTTTATACATACGCGCGGCATCCTTGAGACCGCCGGCCGTTGACGACGATGCAGACGAGGCACCCTGCGCCTGCGCCTGCGCCTGGACAAGTGCCACAGCGAGACAGAGGAAACAGCATAAACTGCAAAGTGAAATAAGCTTTTATGGTCTGTCTTTTTATATGGCCCGTTTCTTGTGATTTTATGCGCGATATTCTATAAGGGATTAGGCCTGGGTTCAGGGTCAATCAGAGCGTTCACTGCCAGTCATTGCCCCAGTCGGCCCCATCATACATACATTCATATGTAACTCGATGCATTTCAAGTGGAATTCCAGTCGAACGGACCGGTGGCTTTGAAATTGTAGAACCATCGAACGGACCAGCGACCCACCGGCCCAAGGGGCCCCACATAAGCTTATACTTCTTTTTTTTTACAAAGTTCTATTGCAGCCCTCTTTGTGGCCCTGCAGTTGCTGCAATAATAAGGAAGAAAGCGCACTGGCAAAGCGGCTGAAAATGCAAATGAGCACGTTCACAGAAAATTACACTGCCAAGGGAGACAGCTAAAGAGAAAGAGAGCGGGAAAAAGTGGAAGAAGCGGGCATAAAGAAAAGTCACATGCGCTACGCTTCGATGGAAAAACAACTTGATGACACGTGAGTTTGAGCGAGTTTTTCCAACTGCCCAAAAACTGTTGCCGATCATCATCATCATTGTTGCCAATTTCGAACAATCGATAAGCCTCCTCGACTGCCCGAGAAAGCAGAGCGCGCCTGAACTACAAATTATCCTGCACACACACAGGCATATACATTTCCAGTATGTATGTATATAGACTTGGCAGTTTGGTGCATCAAATGCAAGGCGAAGGCGACCGACAGAACGGCGGAGCGACGTGCTCGGCATTTGGCAGTGGCTGCCAAGACAAGACGCTGCCTCGAGTCTCACACACATAATTCATGCAACGTTTGATGTGGAGTGAAGAACTGGCAAAAGAACTGCCAACTGTTCGGCATGCCAGTATCGAGATACCCTACCGAACGATTCCGTTCATATAGCAAAAATCAAACTGATTGAAAACCCTCAGTTTTTCGCACTGGCATACAGATTTATCATAAATCCTGAGATAGCATTACGATTCAGTTTATTTTCGGTATAGAGCCAAAACATCCGTAATCTGATCAATGCGGATTATTATTCCCTTTCGTTCGCATATGTAACCTACTCCCGGGGCACTTAGTTGTGGTATCCCTGTCGGAGCAAAGTACATAAGTACTTCGATGGAAGCTGGCATAAATTGCGAGCGAAGCCCAAGGCGCCCCGGGCGGGATTAGAGTCGGCCGCTGCAGCGGGGCAAGTGGCAGGCAGCGCTAATGTCGTTGACTTGCGCTGCCATGTGCTGCACACGAAGCGCAGCCGAGTGGCAGCAGAGGCAAATCAAAAGGCATTTCGATCGACACGTATTTAGCATGGGCCACCAATTGCGACGGCCACAGACAGCGGCGCACACATGCTGCACAAACGATTGTCGAATTGATGCATTGATAAATTGCAAAATAATCGAATGGACTCGCCCCCTGCTATCCCTTTTCACTGGTGCCCTTACTGTCGTCTCTCTCCCACTCTCTTCCTGGCTATCGACAACATTTGTGGCACTCTTGAATTATTAATGAAAGCAACACAAAGCAGCCCGCGGCAGCAGCAGCAGCAACAAGAACAGTCGCCACAGACAACAACAACATCGAACAGACAACAACAAGTCGGCGTTGTTGCGTGTTCGCAGAGAAGACAAATTCAAAGGGCTCTGCGTGTCAAAATTGAACAGATTTGCGGCCAAAAGAAGCAGACAGACAGACAAAATTCAACAGATTGGTTTTTTTAATTTTCACAAAACAAAAAACAGGCAAATACACGAACATACATGTACAGAAATGTGTGGATACACTCAGCGAAAATAAAGGGTTTCTCGTTCAAAACTCAATTGATTTTTGCGCTTTAGGATTGAATGAAGAAAAAATTCTAAAAGGTTCTAACTGTCAAATATTATAATCTTATTGGGTTTTTACATGGTTTTTCTTATAAAATATTTTTTTATATTATCAACGAGATCACAAATTGAAAATTTACACAATTTTTAGTTTAGTAAACCGATCCGCGTGAAATTCGAAAATTACGAGTCGGCTAGTATCTGAAAAAGAATATACATATATATATATAGTTTATGGGCTCTGCCACGCCTTCTGTCTGCTACATACAATTGCTAAGAGAATTAATAACTCAACGAAATAGTTTTAGTTTTGAAATTTGTGTATAAATTGTACTTGCCGATATATGTACATATATATCTGCAAAAGTTTTTTTATTTTAGATACGGATACAAAAACAGAATAAAGGCCATGTTCGTGTTGGATCTGAAGTCCCTGATGCAGTTGGCCAAATCGACGGATGTGCCCATGTTGATGCACAAGCGCGTTAGGTGCGGCAAAGTGAGGTGAGTTGAGCCAGGGATTGGCCGGGCCAAGACGAACGATAACTGTTCTGTACGGGTCACAGCTTCATCGTTTGCTATGTGCTGCACCATGGATGCCTGACCGTGCAGCGGACGAGGTACGTTCGCACTGGACTGCCTGGCAGACCGCAAAAGAGATGCAGACGCTTTAGTCTAGGCCAGACAGGTCAATTAGAGTGTTTGCATCAGGCCTGCCAGACGACCAGCGCGGATAATACCAAGGACTGTGAAACTCAATGCTGCATGGAGTCGGAGATGAGCGAGCAAGTGCAGCCGAACGAACGTTTCAAGGACGTGGCCACGGTAACGTCGCAGGTGGAGATGCTGCACTGCAGCGTGAACACAACGAATCCGAGCATACCCGTCTCTCGGCATCAGCAAACGAACATGGTCAGCTTCATCACCACATGCAGCCAGACTAAGACAAAGAAGCTGGAGATACGATCCACGCAAGTCGAACAGTGCTTCAAGACGAGATCGACGGAGTGTGTGCCCGAAATGGGATGCACCATCGGTGTTCAAACTAAATTGTGGGTGCAGTTGCGGCATAGCTATGCACAGACAACGCCGGCGGAGCAGGAGCAGGAGGAGGAAGAAGACAAATTAAACAAATCGGTGCTCAATGTGGTTATATCATCCATTGGGCATCAGGGCGAGATGCTCTACAGCTGCCTGCAGTTCCTGCAGCAACTGGTTGAGTGCAAGCACCTGGAGTTGCAGAAGCAACGCCTGGAGGTGCAAACGACTGTGACAGGGGCAACACAGGTTGAGCCACAGCCGTTGGCCAAGTCAAGCGAGACAAGAATGCTGTGGAAGAAGCCAATAAAGGTCACGACGCTAAACGTGCAAAGGTAAGAATTAGAATCGACAACCCAGCCTTTCCTTCATCCCCGGCCGCATCCCCACTCACACAGAGCTCAAGCACTGAACAAGCATCGCTACTGGCGGCACATGCAACGTAGCAGCAAGCCTATTGCCATGACCTGGCAGGGTCTGACGAAGTCGACGCGGAACGAGGCAGGCGCGGAAGCGCAGACGCAAACGGAGCTGGAGTTGGAGTTGGAGTTGGAGTCGGAGTCGGAATCTACACCCACGGAGTAGGTGTTCGAGCAGTCGAAGCGTCATCAATTTGAACGCTTGAAATTCCTCTATTTGTTCTCTTCTTTGCAGCTTCAAGTGGACGCAAACAACGAAGGTCATCAGCTTGGCGGCCAGCACGCAAACCAGGCGCGAGAGGGGATTCCTTTGGCTGCGGCTCAAAAACTAACCGAATGTGAATGCGAATCGTAACTTACCACAGCCAGCTCCAGTTGGCGGCGACTGGCTTTGTTGCTCCTGTTCGTCTCGGTGCTGTTGCCTTCGCTGCGGCTGCCGCTGCTGTTGCAGTTGTTATTGTTCTAGTTGCACTCATTTTGATTAGCATAAACTTTTAGCTTGGTGTTCTTGGCACTCGAGTTGCATGAATTTATTTGTATGCTTAGTGCATCGTTCGCTGGCGCCAAAGTTGAAGCAGGCACCGTGGCATTTAAATCGCAATTCGCAGTTACAACGATAAATATATTATTCAAATAATTTGCAAGCCACAGACACGTCCGCACGCGATTAAATCTCGCCAAAGACTGAATGGGCCATCGCCGGTATGCACGAGCCGAAGTGGCCGCCGTTTATTTCGGCTTTGGCTTCGGCTTCGGCTTCGGCTTTTGGCTGCCGTCGCTTCGGTTTTTTGTTTACCTCGCGTCGTCGTGTCGTCTTGCTCTGTCGTTGTTTTTGGTATGCAAAGAATCAACAAAGAAAGCAACAGCAACAACAACAACAATAGAAAAGTCACGCTTAACGACTGTGACTGCGACTTGGTCTAGGCCGAAACAAAACGCAAGCGTAGAAAGAAGCAAAAAGGGAAGAACATGCAACATGCGACCGCGACCGCGACTTCGACGATTGCGGCATGTGGCTGGCCATAGGAATAAAGCATGGCTGCTCGCCGAAAAACAGTCACGTCTGTCCGCTTCCCTCTATCTCACTCTTTGCGCGAATGCCGGCTGTGCGGGCGAGGGGTGTGAACGCGAGACAACTTAGTGGCAAGGCCCGCAACAGAGTTTGCATCCCGATTTCAGGTCGCTGCAATTCTAGCTGATTGATTGTTTGTATGTCGACGCCCCGTGCACTCCTGCTGGTCAGCGAAAAAAGGGTTGCACTTTAATTGAGATTTATTTATGGCTCGGCCTATGCCACAACGACAACGGGAATAACTAAAGACAAAGAGCGGCTCGGCAATAATGAGAAGAGCGCGCGCAACTCTCCTGGCAACTCTGGCAATATTTGGACAGCAGCCGCAGGAGCAGCCAATTGAATACTTCAATTGTTTTGCCGTTGTTGTTGTTGTTGCTGTTGTTGTGGCACTTCAGCTGCACAAAGCACAAGACAACGGTTTGGGCATGGATTGCGTTTGGATTGGGCGGTCACCCGGTCGACCGTTCCTTGTCGAATTGTTAGCACAATAACGGAGTTTGTGTGTGTGTGGGTGGGTGCCGCTATTTTCTGACTTTGACATGGCAACTGTCTGCTCTGCTCGCCCTGGAATGCACTACAGTCGGCAATCAACCTGGAGTCTGTCGATGTGCTGTGCTTCTGGGGTTAAGTGGCACCTTGGGCCACGCTCCACGCTCGACTCACGGTACAAATTGGAGCAGCAATCGAATCACTCGTTTCTTGCACTGCATGCACTGCGCCACTGGCCAGCGAACCAGAGCCCGACGAGGCCGAGGCAGTATGTTGTTTTGGGCTAGTTAAGCTCAATTATACAGTGCAAAATTTCGTGCCATAAAACGGAAAACTTTCACTCGGCAGCAGAACAAAAGCGCAGACATGAACATAGACAAAGAGCAAAATCAAAAACAAAAACAAATAAAATGGCGACGCGAACACAGACCAAAGCGGGCCACAAATTAACAGGGACAGAGAACAAAAGGAGAAACGACTTCGGTTTCCTTCCGGTCGCGCGAGACGAAAAAAATAAATGGAAAAATATGAAAAATAGAGAAAATAAGCATGTGTTAAAAAAACAACCACAGCGCAGTAAATAAAATTCACAAAGAATTTCCAATAGAACGCTCTGAGCTGCACGCGTGTAGAGTTGCCAGCGTGACACGAACGCACAAAATGTTGCGTTGCGTCGAATATAACAATAAATTCCGTTAAATATCAGTTTATTCATGTTCGATTCGCAGCAAGAAAATTGTTAGTAATATTATGAAAATTATTTTTGTTAACAAACTGGCAACAATTTGCAAGCGTGTAAGACAAACGCATAGGCAAACTCTTTGCAGACTCTCGGAAAAAGACAATTTTCTTGTGATCGCAAAGAGGGAGCGTCATGTAAGGTCATTAAAGAACTGACCATAAATAAGACATAAAAATGCATGCGGCACGGGATGAGGTTGCAAGTCCGGGTCCGGGTACGGGTATGGGTACTCGTCGTTTAGTTGCAAATTTTAACAAGAGGCTGCAAATGATTAATGTCAATAAAGCGCAAACTCAGCTCCGCCAGCCGGCTGCGGCGGTGTCAGTGCTGCTACAGCGTTATGGCTTAGACAGGCATTTGGGTCGTGAACCTGCGCTTACCGAGAAAGAAAGAATTGAGGACAGCGACAGTCGCAGCAGCCACCGGCTGATCCTCGGATCGTCGTGTGGGCGCAATGATGGTTCAATTGGTGTCAGGTTGGGTTAACGGGCGGGCATGGCCTCGGGCTGGGAAATTCAATAAATCGAAAATGGCAGAGATGTTGAAGTTATGAAGTTAATGATAAGTTGAACGTGCACTCCGTGAGGCAGCATTTTTTCGTGAGCAGGCACACTTCCACACACACACACACACACACCCCTGCACACTCGTAGAGGTAATTAGCCTCGCTCTAATGAGGCACTTAAAACTACGTAGTGTGTGTGTAAGTAGGCATTTTGCAGATACATACATACACATATCAACAATGTTTATTCATAGTTTGGCACCAACTGCAGCCCTGTGGCAGGTGTTGAATACCTTTGCAGCATGTCACGCACATGCATGTCCAGTCGCTGCGCCAGACGTTGACAATGCGGTGTCTCTTAAGTACATACCCAATATACAGCTGCATAGCTGCCACGTCACTTGGGCTTGGAACGCATGCGCTGCTGCTGACAGGGAAAACGCCAGACGCCTGACGCACCGACCGGCTGGAAAAACCTTTGGCCGGGAAAAACGTCTGCAGCATGCTAAGTGCATCATCTCAAAGAAGCGCACAATTGTCACACTAGTTGCCGATTTAGCACATTCCTATCCCCCACACGGAGTCGACTGCTTCGAATCGACTGCTTCGAACCAAGTGGAACGACTCATTTGGCAATTTAGCTAACGGGAACGGCACATTTAAACCATATTTGGCGGGATTCTCAATTCCGAATATTCTTGCAATGCAGCGCAACGCGTTTGATTGACGGCTGTCAATCAGTACATTTAATTGAAGTGTGGACAGATTGTCAAATTGCATATGGATGTATGAAAGCTGTGCAATTAACTAAGGAGAAAACTACCCAGTAAACATTTTTGAACATTTTCACTAATCTGGGAGTGGAATTCAAGTCGTTAACTGCTACACAACTCTTGTTTTCGAATAATTAATTCTGTTGTCGGAAGAAAATTGCCATATTAACACTGGAAAAGCACAGAAGTGTTTTAAGTTTACGCTTTTTATATATACGAGAATTGCAATTTTAATTTAATAACTTATTTTAGTCATGTTCGAAACCTTTGGTATTTGTTTTCGCTTAACATCTGTGTACACAGCTGATCGTTGATGGCGACATCTGGCGGCGAGCAAGTGCAACTTTTGAATTTTAAATTGATTGCCTACTTTCAGGTGTAATTCAACTCAACTTCTTGTGGCGTGCAGAATATTTGTATGCATGTCATTGGGGCTGCCAGACCGACAAATACTATTCATCGCTGTATTCGAAATACCACTATCGATAGTATCGTCGTCTGGTCACCTTATTCGATATTCAAGTTTCGATGGTAAACAAACGCAAACCATCAAATAATATCGAATATTTTCAGAGTAAAGTGAAAATTGTGCGAAAAAAATTACAAAATTAATGAGAATGGCTTCAATAGAACCCACACAAAATAAAACATGGGATTTGTCGCTGTACGAGCTGCAGCGCAAACCACAGGAGATAATTACAGACAACACCGAAATTGCTGTATCGCCTCGCAGCTTACACAGCGAACTAATGTGTCCCATATGCCTGGACATGCTCAAGAAAACTATGACGACCAAAGAGTGTTTACACCGCTTCTGCTCGGATTGCATTGTTACAGCTCTGCGGTCAGGCAACAAAGAGTGTCCCACTTGCCGCAAGAAACTTGTCTCGAAGCGCTCGCTTCGCGCAGATCCCAACTTTGACTTGCTCATATCGAAGATATATCCCAGTCGCGAGGAGTACGAGGCTATTCAGGAAAAAGTAATGGCCAAATTCAATCAAACACAATCTCAGCAGGCGCTTGTGAACTCAATCAACGAGGGCATCAAACTGCAATCACAGACTCGACCACAACGCTTTCGCACCAACAAGGGCAGCGGCGGCGGTGGTGGCGGTAGTGGCAGTGGAGGTGGCGGAAACAGCAATAGTGGAGGGGGCGGAGGAGGAGCCGGCGGCACACGATCTGGCTCCAATGCGGTTCACGCGCACGATACAGCTTCCAATGATAGTAATAGTAACACAAATGGCACGGACCGTGAAAACCGTGACGCTGTTAACTCCGGTGGAGCACCAGCGAATGCGGGGGCTGTAAGCTCAGCAACAAACAACACAAATACTACAGTGCCGCCATCATCGGCTGGTACTTCGGGCGCGAGCACCTCCTCGAGTCGCATGCAAGTGGATGATGCATCGAATCCACCCTCGGTGCGCAGCACTCCCTCGCCGGTACCATCGAATTCGAGCAGCACGAAACCCAAGCGAGCCATGTCTGTGATGACCTCTGAGCGGTCCGAGGAGTCCGAGTCTGATTCGCAAATGGATTGTCGCACGGAAGGTGATTCCAACATCGATACCGAAGGTGAAGGCAACGGCGAACTGGGCGTCAATGATGAGATTGAGCTCGTTTTCAAACCACATCCCACAGAGATGTCTGCCGACAACCAGCTAATTCGTGCGTTGAAGGACAACTGCGTTCGCTACATAAAGACCACGGCGAACGCGACGGTCGACCATCTCAGCAAGTATCTGGCCATGCGGCTTACCCTGGATTTGGGTGCCGACTTGCCGGAAGCCTGCAGAATGCTTAACTTTTGCATCTACGTTGCACCGCAGCCACAGCAGTTGGTCATTCTGAACGGCAATCAGACGCTGCATCAGGTCAACGACAAATTTTGGAAGGTAAGTTTATGTCAAAACATTATTGAGAGCTCCAATTCAGTTCTTCCATTCATTCAGGTGAACAAACCGATGGAAATGTATTACTCGTGGAAGAAAACTTAAGGACTCAGTTCGTGAGGCATCTTTAAGGCATTTACAGGTGTAGGTTACAAGGCAAACATGTATTTCTGCTGTCGAAAAACTTATAAAAATATGTATAGTTATATCGTATCGTGTGCTTAACAAAAATATACAAACATACCATATTAAAAATATATAAATATATATTTTAATTGTAAAAATACAATTCGGTATTATACGAGGGGGGTCTATATATTTAGGAAACTTACAATTAATACAATGTGAGTAAAAACTAACCGTGGGACGGTTTTAATGCACAATTTGACTAAGTATTGTGACAGGAATCAAATATTTTCTATGAACTGGGAACAAGGCAGCAGGTGACGTGATTTGGTGCAGTTTCAAGCTTAATCTTATCTAGATTTAGATTTGAATGAAGAACACCACAGGTACCTTTGGACTCGGCATTATTCACACGGGCACACGACGCATTTTAGCAAGTATTGCATCTCGGAAGTCCTTGAACTCTCTGCTCGCCTCGATCTCGTTGCGACATCTGCCCTGAATGCGATAAAGACCTAGATTTATTTCTGTGCGCTGTCCGCTTAGTGTACGTCTCGTAAGATCTTGTTCTTGTTCATAGGAAAGTCCCAATTCACACAGTTCGTCAATTTCGTCTTGAGTAAACGTGTGATTCAATTCCTTTAAGAATTCATCGCATTTCTCATATATATCCAGAGACTGTTCGACCTCGCCTTTGTCTGAACCGGTTCGATGAAGCTCCAAGTAGCGATGCAGTAGTCTTTTTGCAGCATCGTCCAGCAAGGTCTGTTGCACACTGTTCGTTAGAGTATAAATGCGACGCACCTCCTCAACCGTCATATCCGAACAGCCACAAAAGCACTTTATCAGCAGCACCGTCTTGCTCTATGTTCATATACATGCATGTAAATATGTGTAAGTGTTAGTTATTGTTTACCTTATCAGCCGCCTAATCTGTGTATATTTATGACGCACCTTGTATGAAGATGTTGCCATGATGAAGCCGTGCAAGACTAAAGTTGTTTCCTATTTTAACGCTGGTCCTTGAATGCCTTTCTTACCCTTATTGTAAAACTACGGAGCTTAAGAAAACTGCGGCATGTTTGTTTTCTGAGTCGGTTCAGGTGAGCAAGTTCAATCAGCTGTGCTACCAGACTGTTCATTGTCTGTTAAGGTGAATGTTAAAGAAAATGTTCTAAAAATGTATAATGAAAAAATTGACAGCCTGTTGTGAGAATTTATATCTTGATTACAGTTTTATTCCATTTAAAAAAAAAAACAGAAAAAGAATTGATTAATTATACATTTATCTTTCGACTTTTTTTAAAATTTAGCGTTGGTTAAACTGAAGATATATTCTTGAAATTCTTTAAGATCGCTTGAAACAACAATCTTGTTAAGGCTGCTAGACTGAATTTCATTGAGTATACGATTAATGTTCGATCGGTCACCACCCAAAGAGCTGTGAAGTTCTTGTCTCGATTTGGCAGGAATGCTCAGTTCTCGCAATTCATGGAACTCAGCCTCCGTTATAGACTCTTCACGCTTAAGATAAATAGCGCATTTACTATATATATCAATATGAGTTTCTAGTTGACAATCTCCTAATTCACGGTCTTTGACGTATTTGAGCAACTCATCAACTGCTTTTTGGTCCTGTAGGAAACTTGTTGGGCTATTTATAAGTGTAAAGATTCGCTTTGCTTCCTTTGGATCCATTGAAAAGCAGTTATGTATATTCTGCACTGAAAAGATAAATTAGGGCTTATAGGTTATATACACCCATAGAAAAATCAAAATCAAAATTATAACAAGAAAATAAATTATTTCACAAAAAGAAAATAAACATTAAGCTTTTAAAACAAAAAATTCTGGGACTCTAAGAACTGAACAATGTTAGCTCATAAATTGTCATGATGTAAAATTACTCTATCAGTAGCTGTAAGTTAACCTTACAACACTGAACATCAAATAACATAATAATTGAGAGACAATCGGAGAGGTGACATCATACAATCTATGGATTTGTTAACATATTAGAATATTAATAATTGATTTTATCTTAGACTAATAAAACCTTAGTTTAATAAAACCTTAGTTTTATTTGTCTATGGATTTTATAATATTACCAGATTTATTATGTCTACTAACGTGGGTTTTTAAATGATATTACTTCCGCAAGGTATCTGTTACCAGTGATGGGCTTAAGAAGACTGAAAGAAGCATAACATAAATTTGTCTTCCTTTGACTCTTATCAGTGAACTACAAATATTAAAATGAACACGTTCAACAGCTTGATTTATATATTTTTATTATTATTTATATATAAATATATTTGCGTTTCGCTTTATAACGAAGTTTTAAGTTTTGGTTTTTTGGTAAGGTGAGATGTATAACATTTCGGTATTTCCAAAGATTAAAATACATAATGGTGCAAAGTAGTGTCGATATAAAATAATAATAATGAAGTCTTTATTTTTCTCATTATATTTAAGTTTATGGAAATATAAATTGACAATATTACATGTAGTATCTACAACTTAGATTTCAGTGCCTTCATGAGTTTCTCCAATTTAAGCGCCTTCTGGAAGTCTCCGTTAATCTTGAGCTTGCCGGTCATATAAGCAGGAGCCGCCTTCAGCTTTCCCGAAAACATATCGAAAAAATTGTTGGCATTCATTGAGAGTGTTGCATCTGGAGCAGCTGGTGGATTTCCAGTACCGCAGGAGCCCGTGCCGTTTTTGAGATCCAGAAACCAGGTGCCTTGTTCAGCGCCGCTGATGTTGAACTGATACACAGCCTGCGTCTTGGAGACTATTTCAGGCGACAGTAAAGACTCGATTTTTTTGAACAGCTGAGGTATTCTATCATTCTTAGATATAGTATCTGCAGGTGCTGCACTCTCCGCTGAGGCACCCTTCTCCTCGACGAAGAAATCGACCATCAATTTGTCAGCATTTTCCCGTACGCATGCGTAGTCGGACAGATCTTTAATTCCAACAGATTCAAGTACCTCATCGTCGATGAAGAACTGTCCTGAGAATTGTTTCGGCTCCCTCGACAGTATGGCATACGCTGCATCGGCCATAATTTCAGGCTTACGTGACCAGCTGGCGCTGTCAGGCCCGGTGAGCATCTCAATCGCTGCTGTGTGTATAGCGGTGCGAGGCCAAAGTGCGTTAACTGCAATGCTGCGGTCTTTGAATTCCTCAGCCATCCCCAGCACGCACATGGACATGCCGTACTTGGCCATAGTGTAGGCAACATGAGGTCCAAACCATTTTGGCTTCATGCTCAGCGGCGGGGAAATATTAAGGATATGTGCGTGATTGCTCTTCTGCAAGTAGGGTAAGCATTCCTTGGACACCAGGAATGTGCCACGTGTGTTGATATGATGCATCAGGTCGTACCGCTTCATATCTGTGTCGGGTGTGTTGGTCAGTGAAATGGCACTGGCGTTGTTCACAACAATATCGATGCCACCGAATTTGGCCACCGCCTCCTGGACGGCTGTGCGCACTTGCTTTTCATCGCGCACATCCACTACGCATGGATGCGCCCGTCCGCCAGCCTTCTCAATCTCTTCGGCGGCCGAGTAGATGGTGCCTGGAAGTTTTGGATGTGGCTCTGCTGTCTTGGCTGCAACCACAATGTTGGCTCCATCGCGGGCCGCTTTCAACGCAATTGCTTTTCCAATTCCACGTGAGGCACCGGTAATAAAAAGTGTACGTCCTGCTAATTTACCAGAGTTAATCATTTTGTAATTCAAATCCTAAACTTGTCGCTTAAGAATGTAAATCTGCACTGATTAGATTCAATCGCGGACCATCAATGTTGAATAGAGAAAGTCCAAAGTGCAAGCACATCGGAAACAACAGGTCCAAAGCGTACAGAGACAAAGACTTCGGCAGCATGCAACTCTAGATACGCTACACCGGATTGGGTATTCAATACATCCAGTGTTGTTAAGCATTTCATTTGTTTATTTATTACTTATATTTTAAATGTTATGAATTGCAAATTTATTTATTTATTGACTGAGTATATTTTATTATATTTTTATTTTTTAACTTATAAATAATTATGTTTGACTCTGCCAATATTGCCATTCGCTTATTTTGTGTGAATGGCGGTTGCGATGGTAATGCCATCAGCACTAAGAAGAAGAGAGCTGCGGTATTTGTTTACAATCAATAAAGATAAAAAGATTAGAAACATTCAAAAATATATATATAAATAATAATAAATTAAATAATATTTAATGGCGGCATCACGTTCCCGTCGTCACAATGCTGGCAACAAAATTGCCAAACTGCTGGACGAGGAGGAGGACGAGTTCTATAAAACATCGTATGGTGGATTTCAGGACGAAGAAGGAGATAACGAATATGTGTAATTATTGCAAAAATCAGAAAAACCTTAAGCTTATATGGTAAATATTAAACTTTTAATTGTTGTTGCAATAGCCAAAAAGACGAAGAGGAGGATGTCGTAGATTCAGATTTCAGTATAGACGAACAAGATGAACCCGTATCTGATCAAGAAGATGCCCCCGAAAAAAAACGTAAGCGTGGAGGTGTTAACACTAAAGCGTACAAGGTGAGTGTGGTACTGTCTACACGATAACATTTAAATCGGAACTTTGAATATTCAAGGAACCTGTCAAGCCCGCTGCAAAGAAGGAATCAAAGTCCGCAACAGCACTCCACAAGAAACGTGGGGCTGGTGGCGTTGTTAAGCGTAGAGTCCGGGCGCGTTTCACTGTACTTGACTCTGGCCGCAAATCTATTCGTACATCCACTGCCATCAAGACGCAAGCTACAAAAATACGTCTTAAGGAACTGGACGATGCACGCAAACGTAAGAAGAAAAAGGTGCGTGTAGAGGATTATATGCCTACGCAGGAAGAACTTCTAGAAGAGGCAAAAATAACCGAAGAAGAGAACATCAAGTCACTAGGTATGTTCATTCAATGACAATTTAACGAACAAATAACTGAATTATTGTTTTGCTGAATTACCACAGAGAAATTTCATCAAATGGAGTCGGAAAAGAAAAAGACACGTCCAACCAAACGAGCTTTCGTAGGTCCAACTATACGTTATCATTCGCTGACGATGCCAGTCATGAGAAAGCCAACGCGCACTTCCACATTACCACATGATCCCAACGATCCGACATCGAAGTGTGAGCGTACATTCGTAACGCTTGAAAATGATTTTAATGATAAGGCTTTTAACGCGATTTTCCGACCAAAACGTCCACCGAAAAGTTCGAGTGGTATCTGCCCTATTACGAGATTGCCGGCACGTTACTTCGATCCGGTCACCCAGCAGCCCTATTACAGCATTCAAGCCTTCAAGATACTTCGCGAGGCCTACTACATGCAGCTGGAGCAACAGGGCGGCAGTAGCGATCAGCCGGAGTTGGCCAAGTGGATGGAATGGCGCAAACTGGTCAAGGAAAATCGACAAAAGGTGGCGGCCACAGCAAACAAAACTGCCGAAACTTAACACGTCGTACATATTTATTTATATGGTACTAATTTTGAGAAAATTACTAAAATTAGATGGATAGTTTATCCTAATCATTAAAAGCCTTCTCTGGAAGTTAGACAAACTAATTGTTAATACTTTATCCGACAATTTGGAGTAATATTTCTCTCTATCAAGAAAATCAAGTTAATCCATAAAAATTGATTACCAACTACAACTACCAACATACAAAATCGGGCACATACTGACAAACAACAATTTCTGCATATATAAAACTTAACATCGACTACGTATTTGTTAAGACTAGATATAGTCGCTTTGCTAATTAAGTGAGTGATTAAGGCTGACCTAAAGCTCGTAAGCCCGGTCGCCGTTCTGTGATTGTTAAATAAGTGTGTCTTCGTCCTGGCCCTCGAAGACCATGAGAAGCGAGTGCTGCGAGGGCGAACGGCCCAGAGTAAGGCCGCCTAGTGAACCATCCGGCGAGAGTAGACCGGTCTGCAGGCTGTTGTTATCCCGATAGCCGGATGTGGACGATGTCTGCGATACCGAGTCCCAGGATATTTCGCCAAGAGTCTTGACCTGATGCTCCTCCTGGGACAGCGAAGTTACCTGTAACGTACGATATTAGAAAACACACGTGGAGCGTTATGTATTATATGCCACTTACTATGCTTGGAGGTTCTATGGGAGTAAGGCGACTGCGCTTCAGCCTGAACGTCTTGCGACTGGCCGCCTTCGAGCGCTGTAGACGTGAGCGTGTATGATCGCCGGAGCTGTCCTCAGCGGGACTCTCGGGCGAGAGTGGCGTTGTCGAGGTTTCGCCGGAAGAGTGACGGAACTCGACGGAAGACACAAATCGCAGCTTCGGCGGCTGCGCCTTAAATGGTGCCTGCTGTAGAGACTGCGAATGAGAGAGCTGAGAGGCGATTCCCGGCGGCAGCGCAGAGGCTGTTGTTATCCCATGACCCGAACTACTGGGCGCCGGACCGACCAAAGTTGGAGCCGAGCCCGCAGCTACCTCTCCGCTGTGACTCTCGCTGGTCGTCGTGTGATGATCGCGACCCGTCGAGCTGCTCGAGAGAGACTCGCGCGGTGGATGCAGAGTTTGCTGGGAGAGCGTATCGCTGGGAGTACAAATACCGCCAGAGCCACTGCGCGAATCAATCGGCACAGCAGAAACGTGTGAGTGCGTGGCCTGACCAGTTGTGGTCCCAGTGAATATGGAGATCAGCGAGGGTCGCTGCTGGGATTTGTGTGCGTCGGCGGCGCTGGTCGCGGCCGGTGTATCGCTTTTCTTTTGCTCAGAGCTCTCACGATCTGTGGAGACTGAAAGATCTGATTTAATATGTATATGAAAATCTTCATCTTGTGCTGGTTACCATAACGTTTATCTTCCAGTTCGTCGCGTAAATCGCGCAGCTCTCTGGCCAATTCCAGGAGCAGTGCACCCTTGGACTTCAGACCGCCCTGCGGCGGTGTGCCGCGTAGTCGTTCTCTAATGATGAACTGCATGTGCCGCTCGTGGTCTCCAATCGGAGGTTGCGAAATCTGTAAGTGAGTCGGAGTCGGAAATGAGAATAAATTTCGAATTTAAAACAATTCCCACCTTGTGCAGGATGAAGGGCAGCAAGACGATGTAGAGCGGCGTGCGATGCGTGACCACGAATTCCATGAAACTCCACAGATCGGGTGCTGCCTCGTTGCGTCTGCCCAGGTCACGCATGACGCGCACAATCCGCGGCCATTCGCTGGACAGACGATTCTCGAAGCAGATGCAGACAATGCGCAGTGCCAGGAAGGCAGCCTGGTAGAGCGAGCCAGAGATGCGAGCCGGTCGCTTGGCATCGCGACTGCCGGTGAAGGTCAACGAGCCGGCACGTAGATCACCGGTGACTCGATTGATTTGAGACACTGCTTGGCCGGTTCGTCCAGCCGGCGGACTCATGGCGTTCAGTACAGCCGTCAGGAGGAATTGAACATCGGTCATCTTGAGCTCACCGACATCGGAGACACCACGACCGGAGCAAACCTTCAAGCACAGTGGCATGATCAGATGCATTAGAAATCCTTCGGCCTTTTCCTGCGTGGCAAACTCAGCACTTCCGCCGCATATCTGAACCAGAGAGAAACAGTCCACGGGGCTGACCACTTGCAGTGCAACCAGACGCACCACAGCCGAGCAGAAAAAGGCCGGCGGATTCTGAGACATGAGCGCTGCACCTGCGCTGGATACGCCCTCGGGTATGCCAGTGCCGGGCTCGTTGACAATCAGATTCTGTACGGTACTGATGAGGGTTTTCATTTGTTGCCAGTGCAGAACATACGGATGTTTGATGATCGTTTCGTGTATGCCCTTGAGCAGTCCGGCCGCTGCCTCCCAATCCGTGTTGCGGCGAATCGATGGCTTCTTCGATATCTTCAGGAACACCTTGTCGATGCGACGCAGCACGGTAACCAGTGCGTTCCGCAGTGTATCATTCGACCACTCGGCACGTGGCAGCACCGACTGCATGTACCGCTGCAGGCCACGACAGGCCATCGACTCGGGATCATAGGGCGATACCTTGAGCAGCGAATGCGCAATATCCGCCAGGCGAATATGGCACTTGGCGTCAAGGACCTCGGTGGGTTTGTTCTCGTTCGACGATAGCTTTTTGGCCAGCTCGGCCAGGCGCGTAGTGGACTTGATGAGGAAATCGGCTACTACAGAGAGCAGGACATCCCGTGGCCGTCGGTACTCGGTGCGTATCATTTCGGAATCCTCAGCCGAATCCATCATGTTCTTGTTGCGCGGATCCGTTGCATATTTCGTGTGCGATTCCTCTTCGAAATCCATGCCGGGGGAGCACGGTGGGCCGCGGCTACAGTTGCGCTGCGAAGATCCTTTGTGCTCTGGACTGTTGCGATAGGGTCCGTTGTAGCTCTTGGCCAGCCCTTCGCAGTTGTGCACCATGGTGCGTATGGCCACGGCCAGCTGGAGTATTATGTCACGTTCGGATTTGCCCTGCAGCGGAATGTAGCTGGGCGATTGGATCTGCTGCAGATAGCAGGGCAGAATGGCCTCGAGAATAATCTGGGAAGGGAATCGATTAAATACATTGAACGAAGGAAAGATGACGTCTATACTTGCCAGCATTTGATAGCCTCGAGTGCTCTCCGCCGAGTAGGAGACCACCATGACGCACAGCGTAATGCAGTCCAGCACGGTGACGTCGTCATCCTCGTCATGATAACAGAAGTCAATAGCCTTGAGGGGCTTAGGCTCCTTGACCAGTTCGGCAATGTTAAGCGGATCGGGCGAAGGATCCTCCAGACTGAGCAGCAGATTGAACAGGCAACTGGACTGCACCTTATGTGCCTCGCCATAAGTGCCATCCTCATCGGTATCCAGAATGGCCGAGACCGAGCCAAACATCTGCAGTATGAAGGGTTTCCGATTGAGCAGATAGAACTGCTTCACAGCATACTCAATGGTGGTGGTGATCAATTTGTTGGTCTGATGCAGCGAGTAGACCTGCAGCAAGGTGGGCATGATCATGAAGTAGCCGTTGGTGGAGAAGATGTTCTTGAAATTGAACGCGGCATTGATGAACGTGGCCATGACGTAGCGCATAATGCAAGAATCCTCGGCATGTAGAATGGACGCGCCGGAGAGTACGTTCAGGAAGAGTTGGATGTCCGCCGAGTAGGCAAAGTTGCCAGCCATCGCCTCAAACATACGTGCGATAAGACGCACCCACATGAACTTGTGCAGCACGTCCAGACCGAGTAGCACCTTGCCGTATTCCCCGCCATGATGCAAATCCAAATCCACTTCGAGCGCTTTTCGCGGGAAGGACGGCAGCTTCATTAGCTCCTCGTGCAAGAACACTACACGCTGCACCACCATATCGACGTTCTTGAGAATAGCCCACGTCAGATGCACCTTGCCGATCTCGACGAACTTCTTGGTCAATTCCTGTTTCTGCAGTGCCAGAAACGACTCGTCGGGTCGCATGAGCATCAGACGTACCTCCGGGTACTGCGAACGCTTGAAGAAGTACAGATCCCGTATGTACCAATTCGGGTTGAGTATCTTGTCTGAAATTGAAGATTGTGGTAGACAAATTCAGGTGTCAGGTGGGATCACTCACTGCTCTTGTAGTCCACCAGACAGTAATGCGTTATGCTCTTCTCGTCGATGGGATAATAGTCTAGGGCCTCCTTCAACAGCTGACAGAACAGTGTGTCCTCCTGAACGGGAAACTGCGAGGGAATATTGTAGTCATCGTCGGCCGGACCGTGTACGACAATCTTCTTGGCGGCGGGCACGTTGGCTGTGAGTAATATGGAGGCATCGCATTGCTCCTTGCGCAGGATCTGCTTAAGATCTTTGAACATAATGCCGTGCACCGAGTGCACAACCATCCAGAGCACGGATAAAGCTGATCCCACCAGCTGAAACAGTTGCGTTTTGTAATTTGTCATGATCATGCGAACCTCGAGACTCACCTCCTGCTTTAGTTCATTGGACGAACGCACGTAGAACATGATGTAGCCAATGATGGAGTTGTAGAGCGCAAAGGCGGCTTGCTGCGGCAGGCGTGGCACGAAGCGTATCAGATGACGCAGCAGCTTGAACATCTGATCCTGGCGATCGCGTGTCAAACGCTCGAAGACATAACGCAAAAACAAGGCTGACTCCTCGACCAGGCACACCCAAATGACCTGATAGGCAACCTCATAGACGGCATTGCCATCCGATCCGATGGCTGCATCGTCCAGGCAGCCCACAATCTGCATTACCGAGGAGCAGAGCACCGAGGGGAACAGCGAGTGGGCATGATGCAAATGCGACGAGGCTCGTGTGCCGTCCAGATCCTCTTCAATCTCGTGATCCTCATGCTCCATGCCGGGCTCGTGCGAGGCCTGTTGACTGATCGGTATCATGGTGATCAGGAAGCTGTGCCGCTCCGCCCGCTGCTTATCCCTTTGCTGGCGGAGCGCATTGCGTATTGCTTCCGTTTGCTGCATCTTGCGGCTTTTGGTGGCGGTGACCAGCGATCGCTGTGCGGATTGAATAGCATAGGATAATAATAAGATTGAAATGATCTCAATCTGCGTAGCCTACACTCACGTGTCTATCCTGGTTTAGCGTCATATCCATGTCCTTTGTCTGCTGCACAGGCATCCATGGCGGATCCACCACGGGCAAACTCTCAATTCCAATTTTGGGCGACGGCAATGTGAACTCAATTCCACCCGGTGGCACCTTGAACGTGGCATCGTGTGCATTATCCTCCATGCGCGGCCAGACATGGAATCGACATTTCCAGAGCACCAGATAGCGTTGGATCGCCCCAATCCGTATATCGGGATTCTTGTTCTTCAGAGCACGTTGCATTATATCGAAGGCGAAGTTCTGCGCCTTCACCGAACCCATTAGAAAGACGGCGGCACTCGAGGTGGCCGTATCGTGATTCGTCTCCAGCAACAGTTCCCATGCGGCGGGCATGGCTTCGATGACCAGCTCCTCGCTGAGCACCACAGCGCCCTTCAGCATTGTGGCCAGCGGAAAGTGAAAGAGATTCCTGATATGGATGCGTATGAACTTCAGTATGGGTGGCTCCTCCAACAGCTTCTTCTCCTTCTCCTGACGAAAGGAACGTGCCAGTTTCTCGGCCATCTCAATGTCCGGATCGTCGCTTATGCTGCAGTATGATCGATTCGATAAGGGATTGTCCAAGACTTAGTCTCAACTTTGAACTCACCGATCCTTGCGCGATAAGCTGTCCTTGCGTTTGGATGGCGAGGTTTGTGTGGAACTCTGCTCGGAGACCTTGCGCGTCGAACGTGGTCGTGCCGACGGCTTGGCGGCATTTATGTTCGTTGGCTCCACCGTTGGATTATCCACGTCAAAGGTGAAGCCGAATTCCTCGCCGTAAACCTAGAAGAGATTCATTAGAGTAGATGGGAATGGGCTTAGCTTTGGTTCTACCTTGCGCGTGGCTTTGATGAGGCGTGTGCAGGAGCGCATGTGTCGCTTGTAGCAGAAGGGATGACAGTAACCCTTGTGGGTGCAGTAGTAGTTATAGCTGGTGATCAGATCTATGACCGCTTTCAGCCACGGCATGTTCTTGGCCGTCTCATCGTTCTCGTTGGAATCGGTGGGTGACTCGGGCTGCTGATCGTCGCTCAATATACCGGGTGATTCCTCGCCGCCACTGACCATGCCCTGCTCCGAGGTATCACTGCGATCCGACAGTGAGGACACCTTGCGCCTGGATTGCATGTTGACTGCGTGTGGCAAATAAAAATATAGACAGAGATTCCACCTTATAAAGATTAAAGTACGCACAGTCCGTTTCGATTTCCTTGCTGTCCTTGGTATTGCGACGCAGCTTGAGCGAGCGTCGCTTGAAGGAGCCGCCCGTTGTGGTTGCCGTGCCGCGTCGCAGCAGGAATGGACGCACTGCCGATGCGGTGGGTCGACGAGCTGCAAAACACACGCCAGTTGAGAGAACACAACCTTCTGCGCACGGAGCATCATCTTACCCTCTTCGCCCTCCTTGGTTAGGGTGGTGTTGCTGCTGTTCTCCGACTCGTTGTCCGGTTCGTGCAATACGAACGAGATCTTTCGTTCCGTTTGGCCGGCACCATCGTTACCCGCTGCAATCGACTGCAGACTCTGGGCCGAGGTCTGCGAGTGGCCCATGGAGCTGAGGGCCATGGACCAGCGTCGATTCGCCTCGCGATATACCTTCTCCCACGGCGCGGGCCTGTCCCTGTGCATCATTTTCGATGTCTTGGGCAATGTGATGTACGTGTCGCGCAGGAAGGCGGTAATCTCGAAGAGCAACACGCAGGCAATCAGTTTGAGCGCGTGTGGACAATCGTTGCCATGCGGATTCACAGACGACTCATCCAGAAAGTCCTCCTCCTCATCCTGTTGCAACAGTTCGCGTTGTTTCTCCGGATCCGTGAGACTGGCATTGAGTGCCTCGTATTGCAGACGCTCGGTGAACAGAATCTCCTCGAGACGCGCACCCACCATTTCCGCCCATTGATGAAACATTTTGCCGGCAGCGCGGAGCAAAATGTGCGTGCGTCGTGCACTCGTCTGGCTGACCTGATGTTTCATCTGGGCGGGATTGATGTTGGCGCCCGAGGCACGATACCCACCTACGTTCTGTTTCATCCAGATGGGCCACTGACCCTTGTTGCACTGATGCACAAAATGCGCGCACTCCAGCAGAAACGTGGCACGCGAGACCAGCGGCGCTTGTGGCTGCAAGCAGGCAAGCATAGTATACGGGGAAATCTGTAAATCTGTGGAGGACTGCGCGGCAACATACCAGGTCCAGAACGGCAGCGATTAGCTGCGGATCGGGAAACGTGCCGGGCGCACAGGTCTCCAGCAGAAACGATAAACGCAGCATGCCGACACGCACCGGTTCGACGGGCACCAGCTTGCGTTCCTTGAGTATGACCACCTCGGATTCACGCGGCCCGTCGCACATGTCCGACGAACTGCGTCGACTGTAGTCCGCTGTCTCTTCGATGCCGCCCACCTTCTTCTTGCCCTTCACAATGCCGCCGAAACGGTTCAGCCGCCGCTCAACGCGTCGCTTGGCACGCTGTATGGAACGCCCAATGCCGTCGCTGGAACGACCACGCTGAATCTTCAGCGAGGCGTGCCGCATGAATGTGGATGATATCTCGGGATTTAGCGAGCCAATCTCCAGATCAATTGACGACGCCTCCTTGGGCGTGCCGCGAAACCAGCGCACCAAGCCGCTGAGCCGTCCCAGCGAATTGCGTTCCGAGCTGGACGTCGAATCGGAGAGCAGCGCGCGCTCGCTGTGCCGCGGCGTCAACGTTGGCCGCACGCCGGTGGTGCGACGCCGGAAATTGCTCAACGGCGACTGACTGGTCTTGTAGTGCTCGTCGCAGGGTTCCGTTTCCAGCAGGCTCTGCGCAGGAGAACGACAACAGAAATGAGCGAGTTGTTTGCGCAGCAAGCGCGGAACTCACCACGGCGCAGGCGGAGGATGTGCTGCGTTTCTTGAGCAGCAGACGTCGCTGCGAGCGATTATCGTCGTTCGGTGCGCCAGCCTGTGAGGCGTCCGCCTGGGGAATATGACTGCGAAGAGAAAGAGGGATTAGCAGCTGCTTCAGCCAGCTGATGGATCCGCATAGCTTACCGAATTACGCGAGTGGTCTGCGAGGTCGGTCCCTTCTTGTGGGGACGCGGCGTGACCGCCAGAATGCCGCTGAGCGCGACCATACGGAATGGTCCGCCATGCGCGCCCTTCACATACGTGACCAGCTGCCTAATGTCGCCGTAGAGTGCTACATTTTCCGGCGACTTAAGATCCTTGCTGGCATCCACAAATCTGCTGACCAGCTGCTTGAAGACCGCGCCAACCACTTGAGCCTCGGCGCCGCCGCTCATGCCGCCACTAAAATTGGTCGAATAGCCGCCCTGACCTGGTACACCGCCAAGATCGGTGTTAACATTTTTATATCCACTCTGACGTTTATGAGCTATTGCATTGCATCATTATATACATACATATACATATACAACGTACGGGTATTTGTTTTTTTTTTTTTTTTTTTTTTTTTTTTTTGTGTTTAAGGGGAAGTTACAAGAGGATACAACTCAAAAGCATTAGCCGAACTCATCGCATGCAGATAGATAGATGTAGAGAGTTATATATGGAAACCACACACAGAGATCACACACACACACACACACAACACACACACACCGAGAGTTCAAAGAAAAACAGAAGAGAAAAGTCGCAATTGAAAAAGCGTAGCCAATGGCAAAAGGTGCGAAAATTCGAAACTGATAAGCTTGCATATCTTTTTTTAAGTAACTTGTGCATTTTGAATTTCAATTCAATATCAAAAGCGAAACATTCGGCAATAATAACATAAGGTTCCCATTTCCTTTGGTTTCACTTCGTTGGCTTGGGCGCATGGCTGAACTTACTCAGTGGCGAGAGCAGCGAACTGGGATCCACACAGAACGCGAGAAATGCGTGGAAGTAATCAATGAGCTCGGGCAGCGGCGACGACTTGACCATCTCTTGCAGAAAGCGCTTGGTGCGCTGCGCGGCCTGACGCAGCATGCGCGACAGAATCTTCTGGCACTGATTGCGCAGAAAGTCGGCGGGCGGGCCACGAACTCCTGCAAGATATACGATATATATATATATCTATTTTATATATATTTCTTTTTATCGCCTCACCATCGTTGCAGCCATGCGGACAGCCCAGCACCTGCAGAGCTCGACGTGTTATGCCCATGGAGATTTCATGCGCATGCTCGCCCAGCTTCAGCACGCCCATCTCGATGAGCAGCTCACAGATGTTCAGGCCGGCCTCGAGCACACGCAGCGAGCAGACCTGCGACGGATCTCGCTTGAAAACGCAGCTCACGGCCAGCAAGACGATCTCATAGTCGATGCCGCCATCGCGTGTTATGTAGAACGACGAACCGGGTGCCTCCGACTCGTCGACGCCCGTGTAATCTATATGCGAATCCGTGTGCGAACGCAGCATTGGACCGCGATAGCGTATGGTGGTGCTGCCACCTCCTGCGCTGCCGTTGCCCGCGGCGCCAGCAACGCTTCCGCCGTTGCTCAGCGCATCCAGTTGCGAGTCAATGGAGCCCTGGCAAGTAAATCGAACTTGAGCTACTTCGGATACAGCTGCGCCGCGCCGACCTACCTGACGCTTCATAGTGTAGTCTGGCGAGGGAGTCGGTGTATGCTCCGTCACGGTAATGATGGGATTTCGCGGATAGAAGGCTTGGGCACGCGGACCAGTGGTTGTCGCAGGCGCTGCCTTCGCTACCTTGGGCGGCTCAACGTAT
The DNA here is from genome assembly GCA_018151445.1 of Zaprionus inermis. Lineage (NCBI taxonomy): Eukaryota > Metazoa > Arthropoda > Insecta > Diptera > Drosophilidae > Zaprionus > Zaprionus inermis. Next base: position 317,180 of record JAECXD010000673.1, on the reverse strand, counting down.
CTGTAAAATCTAGCATATTGTAGGACACATGCGATAAGCATCATGTGCATTAGTCGAAAGGCAGGTGCAAGTAACTCGAGGATTCAAGCAGATCGGGAGGGCATGTCTGGGGGTGCGTGTTCGGGCAAACACTAAGGTGAAAATCGAAAGACCCCAGGATATACAGAGGATAAAGTCAGGCATAGATTTGGAGGCAGGCATAGACAGAGTTGTGGACAAACTTTGTGTATGAATAGGCTTAGACCAAGACTCACCCGCTATCAAGCAGACAGCTGGTTGTTAGGAGTTCATAGAAGACAGTAAGTAATACAGATTATATATACACATACAGACTTAGGGGGTAAATAGAGTCTTCAGTTGAGTGTGAAAGTAGCTGGTTTTGTGGATATGCGATTGATAAGCTTACCTCAGACTGGGCATGGACTTGCCCTTGATGAGATTACTGGCCGGCTCGCGCGTGATCATCGAAGCCGAACGCGATAGTTTCTTCTCGCCCGTATCCAGACTGCGATGATATTCCTGTGCAAATAAAAGATCGCATTAGTTGTTTGTGGTATGCCGAGCTGCAGCTAACAATCAACTCGAACTCGAACAACACATAACATGGTATCGATCGGTATCTATCGGGGTGAACATAATCATAGGCATGGAACACGTGCTGTTAACTGAAACTGAATGATAGCTATCGGCTTACTGCATGTTGCAGTGGAATCTTGCCATTGGCAGAGTTTGTATCGAGCCCTACTTTTTCCAGATTCTTCTCCGACTTCGAGAACATCTTCGTCTCGACGAATGCACGCAGATCGGCCATTTTGACGCGTTTCTTCTTCTCGCTGCCGCGACGTTCCGAATTGCTGGGTATGCTCTGGGTTTCCTCTGCAAGTGGGAAAGCGTTTAAGCCGCGTATACCCCTTGGGCAAAGTTTCCAAAAGCTTACCAACAACATTTACTTGGGCCGTCGGCTCGGGTATTTCAATGTAGTCCTTGACCACGGAGCTGCCGGGACTGTCGCGACTATTGCTGCCCGGTCCCTGATACAGCGAGATCTCGATTTGCGGTATGGGCAAGGAGTTGGAACGCTTGCGAGGCTGATTCAATGTGATGGCGGCTTCTTCGCCAATTTCGGACAGTCTGGCAGAGGTGGAAACATGTATATAACCTGGATTGAACTGATAGATCAATTAGAGCTGCACCTGTTATAGAGATACTGCAGACTCCAGAAGATGCCCTCCTCCTGCCAGTGTGAAATGAAGAGGCAACGCAGCACAGCCACATCCAGAAACGTGGCTGCCGACACATCCGCCTTGACGCTCTCCGACTTATCCGACTCGGACTCCTTTTCGATGGACGCGCTGCGTTTCTCCTTCATGGAGGCGCCGCGCGTAAGTTCCTGCTGATCGAACTCGAACTTGGTCGACGGCACCTTCTCCTTGTCGCGCGAATTCATAGATTGATGACTGCCGCGACGGCTCTGCGACTGCTGCTGCTGCTGCTGCTGTTGCAACAAGCTGGCATCGGCCTGCAACGGATCGCGTTGGGGATTCATTACTACGGGCTGACTATGCCAAGTTCTTACTTACAGTAAAGAATGAGTTATCCATTAGTTGTGGCGCCGAGGGCAGTCGAAAGATGACAACACGTTCGTCCTCAATGCTGGAGGCTTCCTCGGGTATGGTCTCCGGAAAGAATTCCTTGGGCGACGACACCCAGGAGCCCTAGCAAGATGGGCAGCCGTTAGTTAGCTCCATAAACCATAAACTGCTGATCGACTCACCTCCTCGTCCTGCTGTCCATAGTCAGTGATGCCGCTCTGTGGCGAGTCGGCTTTGGGTGACATGGCGTCGGGTCCCAGCGAGTGTTTGCGGAAAATGTCGGTGGAACCTTTCGGTGTGGGTGCGCAGAGCAGATTGCGCGCCTTCGGCTTGACCGGGGCCGTAAAGCAGGGTGCACCGGGCGCACGATTGTCCCACATACCCTGCCACAGCTTGATGCCATTCTCGAGTCGAAAGTTCTGAAAGTCCGATTCCTTGAGATGATGAATGATGGGCGCGAAAAGATAGACAAAGAGCTGCTCGCCAGGATTGGGGGATTAGTAAGTGAAACCGTTGAAGTTCTAACTTAAGACTTACAGTTATGGTTGGCACTGAGAAAAGATACTGATCCATGGCCTTGGGCAGCTTCGGTTCAGCGGCCTCGGCCAGTCCCAATTCATCGCCGCCCTCGTCGTCGGCGCATTCCTCGGCGGCATAGAGCAATATCCATTGCATGGTGTAGAGCAGCTTGGTCTCTACCGGCCCAATAGCCTGCATATCCTTGACGCGACAGTACAACAGGGCGGCACAGGCGTGCATCACATGCGGCAGTGCGCCCTGCAGCAGACGCCAGCGCGGAATGGCGCCCAGCGCTTTGGTCAGCGGTGGCGACAAACCGAACTGAATGTTCTGCACGAGCACCTTCTCGAAGGACTGCGAAGGGCGAGAAGAAGAGCGTGTGAGTAGGGAAACCCGATACTATCTTTATACATCTACCTTGCAGGCTTCTTTGGACTCCTGAGTGGATTGGCGCATATGGATTAAGATAATAATTATACGGATTAGTTGACTCTGATACAGGCAGAATTACTCGAGACTAACTCAACTCTAGCAACTATACAGCGAAATTAGAACTACGATTAGAAATACGAAGTACAAGACACAAGCTACCATAATATGGATTAAATATACAAAGAGCAAAGCTATAATACAGTGGGTGTTAGTAGAGTTTATATAGATAGCATAGTATTATCGTATTTAAAAAGAACTGTACATAGAACATTTATCACTTACATGGTGTCCCGGTGCATGTTGACAAAACTACATTCAGATTCAGACAAATTGCGAGAGATTTTACAATGTACAGTTTGTTGTTGTTATTGTAATTGTTGTTGTTATTGTTATTGTTATTGTTATTGTTATGTTTGTAAGCGTATAGAGGGGGAGGAGTGTTAGTGAGTTGTAGAAAAGAAATCGAAATCGTATGCAAAATGAATGAAGAAAACACATCAAACATCAAATCGAGTTTATTATCGAATTTCGCGAACATAAAACAGAAATCAAAAATATGAAATTAGGAACACATGTAGTAGGTAATATTGGTATACAATATATATGTCGAATGGGTATACCGATGGTACGGGTACATCCTTACAACAAACACGTATAGCGAATTTACAGCACAAGTCTTTCCTCTCGCTTCTTGGCCCGCATCTCGACCAGATTTGTGTTAGCCAATTGCCAATTATTTTTGGGAATCTTAGCTCGGTCTATCTTAGCTCTGTCTTGGCCGACACACACGCACACGCACACACACACACTTACCATGCAGCTGGCCTCGTGCAGCTTGCCCAAGCGCGGCCTGATGAACGGCGCAATCTGACGCCAGAGAAACGTCTGCACGGACACGGGCAAGCCCAGATCCTGCAGTCCATCATCCTGGTCAATGTCAAAGTCATCGTTGTTGTTGTTCGGCGTTTGGCTATTGTTGTTCGCCTGCAGATTGTTGTTGTTCGTGGCATTGGTCACCATGGTGGCCAGCTGTGAATGGAAAACCCGAGCGAAGGTCAGTCAGCAACAAGTCGCAGCGCGTCGAGTGGAGTCATTCATAAAAGTGGCATGCCACGCCAGCCAATGGATTAGCATGCCAACAGGCTGGCAGGCAACAGGTATTTGCGTGCGCAGGCTCAAAGTGAAGACTGCAGACAATGGCTAACCCACTCGGCCCGTCGCACGGGGAGCAGCCAACGCGTCTAGGTCAGTGCCATAACAAAGCATCTGCAGCATCAGGCACGCGCATCTCGCATCTCAGCTGAGCTGCTGAGTCGAGCCGAGCGACCCGCCAGCTGCTGCTCGCACGCTGCGCAGAACGCAGACTCCGGGCGCAGACGGGTCGTCGGAGCTGAGTTATAGATACAGAATTGGGTTTTTCGGTATACATGCAAATTTGGGGCAAAAAATTTTCACACAGCCAACCGTGTGTCTTATATAACCGCGTGTGAAAATTCGCTTTTCACTCTGCCCAATTGCCAGAAATTGTTTCGAATTGCGAGCAAAGTTAACACGCACTAAAATCAAACGTTGCTTCTGACGACGTTGGCCATAATCGGGCCGCACCCAAAGCTGGCAAATTGTGTTTATACTGCAGGGTTTGGCTGCGGGCTGAAGCAGGCTCCTGCTCTGGCCTGTGCGTTTTCTTTTGTTTGAATTCAATTAATTTGGAATATTCTGCACGACATTTGCATGCTCTCAGGCTTTGCCTTTTAACCAGATATACACTTATTTTTCTACTATTATATTTTCTTGCTCCTACCTTGATTTGCGAGTGGCCAGTTTCGATAACGTTTACGGCTGAAGCGTTCGGATGCAACTGGGACAAGCGTCGTTAACTGACGACCGATTCTGAGCGTCGTTATCCTTCTCGTTCTCTTCGTTGCCAGCAGTGCGTATACACACTCTCGCACACACACACACACGCTCAGACATTCTAGTTAAGTATACGCACAGCCACCCCCAAAGGGCTGCGCGCTGTGTACTCTGCGGGAGGTTACAGGGTGCTCGGCCGCCTGCTGCAACAGCGTTTCAGCTACACGTTCGCTTGGCCACCCTGTATTGCCAGCACACACAGTTCTTCATTGATAACAAGCAACATTGGCATTCGTGAGGGTTGAATTAAATTGCGTATACGCCGTGTGTGTCGTCCCTTAAACGTTCGCTGCCTATCATCATTAAAGCCCTTGTCCGGCATCTAACAAGCGTGAAAGGAAAAGCAATAACATGAAGTTGCCCTAAAACATGCAATACATTTAATGCGGACTCTCTTAGAGGATTCACTTTCATCAATGGGATGCGCACTCTAATCTGCGCAGCATTGGGCTGCCCGTGCACAGCTGCTCGATAAGCGAGACAATGATGCTCCAAAACGTCGACACACTTTGTGTGTCAGCATGCCCCAATTGCGGCAACAGGTTGCTGCATTGTCGCCCCACAATGGAGGCTGCGCAGCACGAAGAGACAGAGAGCCGAGAGTTCGATGAGTTCGGCTCAGGCAAACAGCTGGACGAAGAAAAAGGGGCCGGTTGCCTCGATGTCAAGGACAAGGACTGCATGTGAAAGGTTGCCGGTCTTGCAGCATGTATGCCATTTAAAGTCAAATTTGTTAAACATAAAACGCCATAAAATCCCCTATATACAAAAATATATATACGATATTATCAGTGTGTGTGTGTGTGTGTGTGTATTTGGAAACATCCCACACGAATATGCGTTGTACATTATTGCTCCGAATAGATTCGGTGTATCTGTGTCATAGTTTTTAAAAATAGCGCACACATTAAGTTCGCTGCAGACGCGAATACAATTGGATGCCTGGCGGAGCAAACACTGAGCGGCGCAAGTAATACGCCTTCTATGTAGATGGGCAGGCTGCCGGGCTGTGCGAGTGAGTGCGCTATACAGGAACAGTTTGCGAGAGAGCGAAGAAGAAAAATACAAAAATATTACGCATATTGCGAACGTCTTTCAGGTGTTCGCGGACGGCCAAAACATTTCGAATGATAACATGCGAAGTTCTCAAAAATATTTTCAATAAAAAAATGTTGCCGAGCGCCTGCCAAATCCGACAATCAGGGTCGTTTAGCTGGCCATAGAATATGCACATATACTCAGTGATTTGTACGCATCACGATATATGCATACATGCCCGAGAGATATGTACGGATGGCGTAGATTCGAAACATTTATAGTTATTCCTGCGTAGATATCTCTTCGGCCCTCTGTCCGCCCGTAAAGACAAACAATAAGCCGATGTGTTACCCAGCATATTATCGGCCAAATCGTGTGTAACATCAAATGATATTCAACACTATGCGGCTGAGAATGCCACAAGTGATTATTATTTTGCATTCGAGTCGGGGGAAAACAGAAAAAAGAAAACACTTAAAAATAGAACGAGAGAGAAAGAGAGAGAGAGAGAGAGAGAGGAGGGAGCGAGAGTGTGTTTCCAACGAAGACTCTCTTCGCATGCCACGAGAGAGAGAGAGGGAAAGGGAAGGAGAGCGAGAGCGAGAGAGAGCAAGAAGGCATAGGAAAATGCTGCCCAGATGAAAGTAAATTCTTGCCAGCATATGTTTCTATATCTATCTATATGTATGCTTATGTAGGCGAGTGTATAGCACACAGCCTTGCGTCGGAAAATCGCCAGAGCAACTATGTGTCTATCTCGGTGTGTGTTTGCGTGCGTGTGCGTGTGTGTGTGTGTGTGTGTGTGTGTGACTCTTGCCTTGGTGTGCGTCAGTCAGAATCGCCGCTGGCTATCACCTCAGAATTACCTTGCCGTGCTGCCACTGACGAATAGCGTTCAGTCGAGACCGAGCTCATCCGCGCTACAGTTGCTTTTCGCATTCAATAGACAAAATGGTGAGTGTGCTGGCGCACATTTTCTTTGAGGGAAAATTCATGTGATCGAATTGAAATTAGTAGAAAATCCAAATAAAATATGTGAAAACTCCTGATTGCCTTGCCTAACTCATCAAATATTACTTTCTTCTTTCCACCATTCCCCCGACGACAGGCTGATGTTCCAAAGCGTGAAGTTGAAAGTAAGTTGAACCCGCAACCAGCAAAAAGGATTATTTCGCTAACCTCAAAAACCATAAGAAAAATGAAACACAATCAATAAATAAAACAACGCATTCATTGAAAAATAATAAACTCATAAAAGGCATTTAAACAATGCAGATGGGAACTGAAACTCAGAAATGAATTCAGAACTAAAATAACGAATACCGAAAATATCCGAAAAAGTGATTGCATAATGTGCGCGTGTGTTATACAGATAAACTCGATATTTCTATACATATATAGTACTTATTTACCGCAAAACTGTTATACAGAAAACAGCAAAGAATACGATCGAGAAGAACTATATATCAAAATGTAAAACATACATATTTCGTAATCACGATTAATCACATAAATCACACTGATATACACACATATATGTGTGCATATATACGTATGGAATTTGCGGAAAGTTTTCATAAATATCATATATATATAATATATATATATTTATATGCTAGTTCTCGAAATGCCTCATAATCGTTTGCGCTGATTGTGAAAAACTTTAACTAACGAAATGCTCTCGCAATGGAAAATTTGTGTATTTTTATATGTAGAAAGATCGCGTTGGAAGTTCCTCTCTCCCTCTCTTACCGAGCGAGAGAGAAAGAGAGAGGGAGAGAGCGAGAGCATGATCTAATTTTGGCCAAGTTATTTCTTGGCATTTATTTCGGTTGGAACGCACTGCCAAAGTAGAACTAGGCGCCCGTCTGATTCTCCGCGTGTATAGGATAGACGAAGGCGTTCGGGTGTCGGATTACGTATACGTACATATGCTCTTCGTGCTGGCAATGCTCCCACGCACATATACATACACGAACCCGAGCACACACACACACACGCACGCACAGATACGTATCCAATGCGCCGCCATGTCAAGATTTTCGTGATGACCAAAAATGTGCGTACCCTCGATTTCAGGGTTATTGAGTTGACCTCATTCGCATAGAGAGTTGAACCAAGCCGAAACCGAAACTCAATGAAACAATGAATAAACAATAAATATATAAAACGAGTAATAGCAAATAAATGAAATAAGTCCAGTTTCTCGATAATCGAAACTAATTAACGAAATTTCGAAATGTTTTCGTGCAGATGTCGAATTCGTTTTCGAAGTTATGGGCTCTCCCGGTGAGGGTATCGATGCCGTCGATCTAGGCGATGCCCTGCGCGCCCTGAACTTGAACCCCACCTTGGCTCTGATCGAGAAAATGGGTGGCACCAAGAAGCGCAACGAGAAGAAGATCAAGCTGGACGAATTCCTGCCCATCTACTCTCAGGTCAAGAAGGAGAAGGAGCAGGGTTGCTACGAGGATTTCATTGAGTGCTTGAAACTGTACGACAAGGAGGAGAACGGTTCCATGTTGCTCGCTGAACTGCAGCACGCTCTGTTGGCCCTTGGTGAGTAACTGCCGCGAAAACGATTGATTGATCAACCAACTCATATGCCACATATCGTTCATATTCGTGTAGGTGAGTCCCTTGATGACGAGCAGGTCGAGACTCTGTTCGCCGACTGCATGGATCCCGAGGATGATGAGGGCATGATCCCATACTCTCGTAAGTATACGAAGACGAAGCGTTTGCCTCGTTGCACTCGTCGATCTCTGTGATATCATTTTGTCAATGTTAAACATATTGTTATTTGTATTCTTTACATGCACCTCTTGTCTACGCACACTCCGAACACACAACTCCACACACACACGCATATTCAATCCACACCCTGCACACTACACTCCACGTCAATTATGTTCTATGTGTCCCCTGCACCGCGCACGTGTCGTCTCTGTCGTATGCCACACTGTGTGATCGATCCCGTAGAGTTCATCCAGCGCTTGATGAGCGATCCCATCGTCTTCGACTAAACAGTAAGTTCCCGTCTGGTCTAGCCGACTGTCTTTGTCTCTATCTCTCTCTCTCTCTCTCTCTCTCTCTGTGATCTATGTCTTTCTGTTGTATTCCACATTGAGCTTTAATGATATTAATAAGGTTTTTGCTTTCTTCACCAATTTCTAGCATTCCTCGCAAGAATGTGTGACAGACCAGATATGCTATAAATATCATCGCCAACAACAACAGCAACAACAACAACACCAAACAAATTTATAGCAACAGCCATTCTCCATAGATGTTATATTCATCGCTAACTCTCTCTATCTCTCTCTCGTATATTATTTTAATTAAATTTTACTTCTGCTACTACAACTGCAAAATTGAACTTCAAAATAATATTATTTTTTAAAAAATAAAAAAAATTTAAATTATAAAAAATAATGAAACAAAAAAAACTGAAAAAACTACGTTTTCGTGCCAATTATTTTGCTGTTTGATACGTTTATCTTTACTTTGAAGAAGGCAAATAAAATACACTGCAAAAGCATGGAATTTGTTTGCAAATCGTAGGAATATTTTGCAATAATATGATAAAAATTTAGGTTTGATATTGAAACGGAACTGAAACAACTTACTGATTTATGCATTACCTTCTATCTATATATATTTATTTGAATGGGAAAACTAACAGCCGATAGAATTCGTCTTAGATTAGCCACTTCTCTCCTCATAATATTTAAGTAATTAAAACAGGAAAAGACTTTGAGCTCACTTCAAGGTTTCCTTTGCGACCTTGAGAGCTTGCGTCACAGCAAACAGAAGCATAATAAGCCTGTTTCTAAAAAACAAACTGCGCTAGCTGCGCTCGTTTTTCTGCAATTTTAAAATTGAATTTAATCTCGAAATAATGCACTGCTTATTTGGCAAACGCTTTAACCAATGCCGATAATGCAGGATCAATGCCACTGCAGTGCACTGCTTGCAAATGCATGGGAAACAACAACAATGCTAACAGTCTGTTAACTAACACGGCGCAGGCATGGGACAACAGATGGCGCTGCATTGGCAAAAAGCTACGTAATGTTACGGCAAAGCTTCGCTGGCCTTCCCCTTCGCGTGTACTAAAAGAAAAAAGCTGCGTCGCAGCTTGCGCGTCTGCCGAGTACGTTAATTAGGAATTTCAACGAACTGAAAATCAGTTGAAAACGAGATAACAAACGCAAAAGTAACCGAGCTCTGCGCCTACGCATGAAGTTGCCAAGTTTAAAAAATCCAATTCAAAGTTGAAATCGATCGAAAACAGTGCAAAGTGCAGCGCAAAGAGCACAGAGAGAGAGAGAGAGAGAGCGAGTGCAGCATATTTATTGTTAAATATACTATATATACACATATAATTATTTTGTTGGCCGATTTGTGCAAACGTCTCTCACGCTCGCGACAAGTGCATTTGAAAAGCAGCTAAGGCCTTCCAATAATTGTGAAATAGATAAAGTGAAAAGAAGTGCAAAGGAAAGGAAGAAAGGAGAAAAGCGAGTACACACAAAGTTCTGGCATCGGGAAAAAGTTAATACGCACATAAGAGTCCTGTGCCGAGTGCAGTGCACACAAATACATAAAACAACTCGCACACACACACACACAGAAACACTTTCAATATGGCGGATGTCATGGAGAAAAGCTCTGTGCTGGAAGCTGCCGGGCCGGCCACAATGGGCGACCCGCGCCCAACGCAGCCTTTGCCAGCGCAACTGCAACAGGAAGCGCAGCTGCAACAACAACAGCAGCAGCAGCAGCAGCAACAGCTTCAACAACAACAGCAGCAGCTCCAGCAACAACAACAACAACAACAGCAGCAGCAGCAGCAACAGAAAGCGGAGCCGGCACAAGCGGCACGCGCCGGACACGAGCAGAAAGGTAAGGGCGCAGCACATCACGCATACGCCGCGTATGCCTGCACCTCGCACAAAACAAATCAATTAGCCAATGCCAATGAGCCAAGCAGACATTCAGGCTGCTCCAGAGCTGAATGGATAGCTCAATTATACAAAGTGTGGCAGTGACACACCCCGACCCGCGCAGGACATCGTGGGGCATTGATGGTTATGTGTGCGGCTCACGTCATGTTCTCCAGCTGAGGCTTTTATTGTTTGCCTGCAGCTGCCGCGCCATCAGCCGCTATGCAAATAGATTTTTGTGTTGTTTTGTTTTGTTGTGTTTGCGCAACTGTTGACGAGTTTATTACGACGTCTCGGCTAAGGAGCGCCCTGCGCTTCTAAAGGATGTCGCTTGCGCCATTGTCTGGCCGGTCCAACGACCCGGCCATCCATAATGCCCATGCCCAGCCCTGACATGCATTGCGCGAGGGTGTGTGTGTGTGTATCCAGTAGTTGAGGGCGACAACGATAAAAGTTATCGGCAAACCTCCATCTGCGCCCCAACCCGGCGCCTCTGGGTTCCGGCCGTGCACAGCAGCCGCTGCGAGTGCCGCTGCTTGTGGTCGCTCTGCATATGACCTCGTTTAAATTAAGCTAAATACGCTTTGGCGTTGGTATCGCGACTTTGTCGTGCGGCTTGTCATCTACAAGATCTTATGCAATCGCTTACAGAGATAAACAGTTTGTGGCAGATAAAAGACAGTTTGATGTTCAAATTATAAACAATTTGTGGCAGAGTGAAAAGAGTTAAACACTCCTCTATACATATAGTAGATTAACTGCAGATGCTTCACGCATAATATACATATCATATTTAAAAGTCCGCGTAATTGCAGTAAGTCTACTTGCTGAAGCCTTAAGTTTATATAAAACAGATTAACGTGTGAATGTTAGCAGACTGTGTAAGTAATGCATATAGTATTATTTTGAAAATATCGCGTAATTGGGATCTGTCAGATGTGCCTACTTAACTATTTCCACTTAGCAATATCTATATAAGTTGATAATAAGTGCGCATTGATAAGATTGCAGTGTATTTCTTGCTTCGTTTTGGCACAAATTCAGAAAGAAAACGTTTGTTTAGTATGACACACAGTCTCTCTCTCTCTCTCTCTCTCTCTCTCCTCTTACACACACACACCCGCAGTACACTTGCAGATACACCCCTGTCGCTGATTAAGTCAAATGTTTAGCTCAAGTGCAAACCGGCTCTGCTAACTAATCCAAGCAGCAGCAACAACAACGCTCGCTATTGTTTTGTGCGCTTTTACCTAAGCGTTAACTATCGCAAGCAACAACAACAAAGTCAGAGAGCAATAAAGAGAATGAACAAAACAAAAGCAACAACAGAAACAAAATAAATATAGTTGTTGATTGCTATCAGTGCTCCCGTCTCATCTGGCTCGACTCTGCTGTCATTCTGGCTCGACTCTGCTGTCATTCACATGAAGTCATCATTTGCCTAGGCCCCGGATCCCCTATCTGATCTATTGGAATGGTATATTTTATTACTATCTATTAATGAAAGCATTTTCCAAATGCCAGGTCTGATAACAGATGTTGTGACTAAGCGGCAAGTGTTTATTTACCTAGAGTAAATTTCTCTTGAGAGTGTGCTAGAACGAGAACAAAACAGAGAGAGAGAGCGGGAGAGTACTTTAAAAATAGCCAACTTTGGTTGCATTTCTGTCACCTACTTTGTTCGCCTTTCGCCTTTCAATTAACGCGAAAATTGTGCTGCCAGCTGAGCGACAGATTTTCATTTGCATTTCCCATTGATTTTCTATTCAAGTCTCTTGCGCTGCATGCACTCTATCGGGGGCGTGCCAGTTTTCCTCCTCGATTTCCCAATCACATCTGGCAGTTTCAACGAAACTCTGCTAATTGTTACGGTTTCCGCTTAATTTCGTCGTGCGGCAATTACCAAAACATTTAACGCCTTATATGTGTTAGCCCGCGACACGCCCTGCTGCCTGCCAGCAACTGAAGCACGAAAATCTATCAGAGATTTAACAAGACTTTCTTAGCTACGCGATGCGCCATGCATATATGGCGATAATGTTTAATTCGATGAAACTATTCAGGGATTCGTAATGTCTTCTTGGCCGGCAAAGGGGTTACGGCGGTCGCTCTAAGGTTTTTTATGTTGTTTATGTTCCGTTGCGAGACTTTTGCGACCTTCAACTAATGTTAGGCAAAACTATTAAAGTTTTCCCAGTTTTGCGGCTTAGTGAACTGAACAAATTCTATGATAATCGTTTCACTCGAAAACTATTCTCTACAATTTTAAAGATTCAAATATAGTTTAAATTTTAAGGACTTAAATGTTGATAAATTTTGAAAGATTAAAAATATAGATTAATTTTTAAATATTTAAATATTGATACATTTTTAAAGATTTAAATATATATTACATTTTAAAGACTTAAATGTCGATAAATTTTGAAAGATTAAAATATAGATTAATTTTTAAATATTTAAATACAGATACATTTTTAAAGATTTAAATATAGTTTAAATTTTAAAGACTTAAATGTCGATAAATTTTGAAAGATTAAAATATAGATTAATTTTTAAATATTTAAATATAGATACATTTTTAAAGATTTAAATATAGTTGAAGGAAAGTTTAAGGAGGAGAAATGGTTATTTTCGAAGTGCCAAAGATTTAAGCATTTATTATAATTTAAATTTAGAGTTATAGATTTTTTATAGCATTGCCAAACTGTTTTTTCAAACCATATCGTACTGCTGTTCAAGAAAATATATACTTCTAATTAATTACCCCATAGAAATCACATTAACATTGAGAAATATAATATAATTAAAAGGGATTCATGTCTTTAACCATCGCATATTTGCTTGCATTTGCTCTTTATTAAAAACTGCAAGTGCCTTGGAACAGTTCCAGTTACCCAGTTTTCAAGCGGATTTGTCGTAGCCCCGCGAGGTGCATCAATTAGTATGGACAATGTGCACAGCGAACATTAGTCAGGCTGCACTCGGAGTGCATCAACTGAATAACAAGTGCGAGTCGCTGCGGAATGCGGCACAGTAGATTCGCTTGATTAATTAATTAAATTTTCGGAACTGACATTTAAAAGTTTGATCAATAAGGCGTATGCGAGCGAGAGAGAGAGGGAGAGAGGGAGAGAGAGAGAGAGAGATTAATAAGGCAACGTCAAAGCTGAGTTTAACCAATACGCGATATTATGCAAATGCACAAGTGACACCCCAGGGGAAGAGGGTAGTCAGTCCGGGTGTTGGCTTAATTGTTTTCCCTCAACAAAGTGTCGCTTGGCACGCGACGCAGTCTCGCAGCCCAACTGAACCCTGCTAGCTACGCTCCTGCTGCCGTACTCATTGACAGTTCATTAAACTCGGCTCAGACGCTCGGATTAGCTTTGATTTCATTTCGATTTTGCACTTTCGCCGGGCAGCGGAACGGGGAAGGGGAGGGGGGCCGCGCAGGGTGTCTTATCTGGCGTGTAGTGACTGGTTGCCCCATGGCAAACGCATTTGGTAGTCGTCGCATAATTTGTAGTTCTTGTTGTGGCGCGTCCATATTGGGGTGCGGCTTGGATGACGCCGCCGCTTTTGGCCTCCCAAGCGTGCGTGCGTGCGTCAGTTGCCACATTTTGTGGCAATCAATAATCGAAGTGCGTCAAGTGTACAAATGTTAAAGCCAACTGGCAACTGGCTGAAACTGGCCTAGACACACTGCGATTGATGTAGTTGACTTGCGCCTCTCTTTAACTCCTCATCGTCGCTTTCGAACTGTTGCAACATGCAACATGCAGCTTGCCGCACAGAGCTCTTCTGCTTGCCTCGCCCACTCACCCACGTTCTGCTGCGCCTCCAAGAGATTCCTCAAGTGTCACTTGCCTGTGCATCCATCCACTGGAATCTAGACTAAACTTGTCCTGCTTCTTCCAAATGTACACGGACCAAATAATCAATGAGTCTGTCAAACGCAGTGAAAGCAAAAGGTCCACACACACGCACACACACACGCATAGAGTTGTATATATAGCAAGCTGTGTACACAAGTGCGACCAAAGGGAAGCCAACAAAAAGAGGCATGCCGATAGATACCGAACGTCGCGTGCCCCTGCACCCCCGGCAGCAAGCAAAACAAACGCTCAACAGAGGAGAGAGCGAGAGAGACAGAAAGGCAGGGGGCAGCATAAAGCCGGCAGAGCAGCGTCAGCGCGTCGGCAGAGCCACCCCCGTTGTGTGCGGGTGCTGCGCTGTTACTTTAACCAACATCCGTTAGGTCTGGCTGTACGTTTAGCACAGTTTCCCCTTCGCGAGCTCAGCTTTTAGCAAAGTCTCGAACTACACACTTATTTAGACAACAACCCAAATATGTGTTGCGGTGTAGTGCGCTGAACAACCGCTAGGAGGCATATTGAAAACAGTGTTGCAAGGTTACAGTTTGCTCATCTGTTAGCCCAATGTTAAGTTAATAATCTGTTAACATTGTTTTTGTTTGCCATGCAAATGCAAGCAGTGCAAAGCAGTGCGTCTGCGTTAGCTGCGCGGTTTAAAAATGAGAGGGTTTTCCGGTTATTTATTTATTTATTAACGAGTTTTTAATTAATTAATGATTTCTCTTTTTCTTGCAGGTAAATAACACACATGCATATCCAAAATTAGTTAGTTTTCAAATGGCTTCATGGGCATGTAAGTTATACTTAGCTAATCAATGAACTCTTACATCAGATAATGTACTGCAACGTAATGAGAGGAAAACCGTGTACTAGAGTCAGCATTTTGTAAGCTGTTCCCGCAAGTAAATGTGCCACTAATCCCAGTTGAATGCGACGAGGGTTCCTGCTCCCCTTGTGCACCTCATCCCGCGCCGTCGCTGCGCGCAGACATAACAACCTTGACAATCGAACGAGAGACTAAACAGAGCGGCTAACAAACCCCACTCCCCACCCCCGAGACTAACACAACATGCAATAGACGCCAGCCCTAACTCGACCCCGACCCCAAGCCGAACCTCTGCCCCCGCCCTACGTACACATAACTTTGACTTAGTTTCGGGGTCCACGCAGTATGAAGTGTCTATGTGGAACGGAATATGGAGCTTGCGTGACGCGCAGCGCTAAATATATAACAATTAGTTGCAAATCATGGGAACCTATGACAACAACACCCGCCATAATAGACAGAGTGTACTAAAAGAACCAGCCTGCTCACTGTGCGATGCGTGGCAAGCGGTGCCTGTGGCGCCTCGCTCTGATTTAGATGGCTGCGAGGGTTACTCGAATTCTAGTCGAGTAGTATATGAATAATCAGCTACTGTAACTATGTACAACCCTCGCATATGCACATAATTTTTATATTCAACATGATATTGCCGAAACAAGCCTGGCAAATGCACAAAAGGCGCTTCTAATGCGCCCTCTGTGCCCATTAAATTAATCAAGCCAAATGAAATCTGCATAAAAACCTCTAAGACCGAGTGGGTGTGTGTTTGTGTGTGTGCAGGGCATTGCCGGGGTGTAGATGGGGGGCCGACTCGACCCATTGTTGGCGTGTTGAATTTGCATTTCGCCACGGCGCCCAACTAATAAATTTGTATGTCAATAGAATAAGCGGAGACGCGGCATACGACTCGACGGAGTCGCTGAATCGCCGCCAGTTGAGCGAGCGAGCCTCGAACTGCGCAAGGACATTGCGCTGCGACCGTTGCGAGAAGTTTACGAGCCCGCCCGAGCGTGCCCGGCCCCTTCCTCTGGCTATCAAGACCAAATCTAAGTATTGTAATTCGAAATTTTTCAAAGCAAATAAAAGTAGTCGAGTTTTAACACTCGCGCCAAACGGAACGCAGCGAGCGCGTCACAAGGAAAACGAAACGAAAAACTGTCAAGGGAAAATATACAAAATAAAGAAAAGCAAAGCAAAGTGGAGAGTGCAAGCGCTAAAGAAGTAAACAAAATAATTAAGAAAAAAAAATTTGTATTTTTATAAAATACATATACGAAATAAATATTTAAAGTGCTCGCGCGTGCAAAACGCTGCCACGAAGCAGAGGAGTACGTAAGCCCCTCGCCGCACCCTCCACACTCCGCGCGACGACGCGCGAGCCGAGTGCAAAGTGCATTATCCTGTGCGGTGCCGAGTTATTGCCCTTTGGCCGGGGAAAATCGATAAAATTGCAGTGTTTCAGGGTTCGTTGCGCGTTCTCTCTCTCTCTCTCTCCCTCTCTCTCTGTGTGTGTGTGTGCTTTATGGCCAACTGCAGCGCCATTGATAACGTCAAGCGGCCGTGTGGCATGTGGCATGTGGCAAGTGCGCCCATTGTGTGTTTGATAAGAATCGCAACTGCATTGGAAAACTTTGCAAACAAAAATCAATTTGCAACTTCTCGCAAAAACTTTGTTAGCATTTGCATTCTAATTGAAATGACGGCTACGTGCTTAGACGCGGCATGCCACCAATGTGCCGGGCTGGCAAAAGCGCATCGAGTATACGAACCGTGCGCCGTGCAATTTCTTCTAGTCGATGATAATCAATTTTCGGGCAAGTTTGCTTGCACACACACACACGTGGTAACAATATGACAGTTGCCACATTCTGTGGCAGCCGGTTGACATGAACAACAAGCACAGTGGCTGCCACACAACAACTCATTTCGAGCGCCTAATTTACGGTTTACCCCTGTTTGTTGCACTGCGCCGGAAGTCGCAAGTCGCATGGCGCCGCAACTTGCAGCGACTCAGTCGCTTCGTGCTCAGTTGCAGCTCCATCTTCGCGCCAGTCTGTCTGTCTGCACTCAGTATCAAAATGGTTTAATTAGTAAATTAGTCAAGTTTTAAAATTTTCGCTGCAATTTTATCGATTCTCGCGCGCTGCGTACAAAACTCCAAACTTAATGCAAAACTCTCGCCAGGTTGTGCCTTGCCGTGAAGCCCCAACCCGAAGCCGAAAGTAAACCACATTGATATGGGCGATACCGATGCGGTGAGTTATGGTTGTATCTGGTACTCAGTACTTGTAATTGTCATAAATGAAATATTCGAAATTTATGGGCAATTTGTCAGGGATTAGCATAAGCGAAGGGTCGCAGTCGAGTGGAGCCCGCGAATATGTATGATATGTATATGAGATGTGCTGACTGTGTGCTGACCTTGAGCCACGGCCCAGACATGTCAGAATCGTTTGCCAATCGAAAAACCCATTCGAATCGTAGCGCGAACCCTTTGCAAAACAAAATCAAACAGCAATTTGAGTTGCTTTTGGGTCTTAGAGCTGTCGGCTGTAGTTTTTGTTGAATCAATAAGCGACAGTAACAACTATTTGGGTCACATTCCAAGCGCCAGCCGCATTTCATGACAAAATTCCCTAACGGTAACCGAAGACCGAAGCCAGCAATCGCAACCAATCCCAATGGCAAAGCAAGCAAATCGCAAATACCCGAAATATGCCCGCAAATAGCGAATACCAAAACAATAAACTGTAAACAAATGCGGAGAAGGAAGCCATCAAATTTGAGAGCTCCACTCGATACGTATTGATATATGCCCACACACAGCACAGCACAGCACGGCACACGTAGACTTGGTGCACCCACACCGCGGCACCTGTGCCTCGGCTTGGCTTTTATGCCTGCACGTATGCAAATGATGTGGCTCCTGCTGCGGCACGGGCGTGAGGCTACCTCGTATTGGATTACCCGACACTTGCACATTTCTGCACCGACACCGCAGGCGTTAGGTTCAGCCACAAGCTCCGACATGTACAGCAGCAGCAGCAGCAGCAACAGCGGCACAACGGCGGCGTCCAAGGAGCGCCTGGCTGGCGGCGAGCAGCCAACTCTCAATCCGTCCAGAGATTACACAGAGCTGGCGGCAACAGCTGGCCAGCAGCAAAGTTACGACTATGGCCAGCGCCGCAGCTCCACGGTGGAGCAAGTGTTGCCGAACTACACGGAGCAGCGTGCCACAGTGCAACGCGTGCAGCCGCCGGCAGAGCGTGCTCAGCTGCAGCGCACGCTGTCCCGTACGGCGATTGAGCAGCTGCAGCCCACTGGCGACTATGCTGGTCTGCGATCCAAGGAGCGCACCGAGTACACTGCCCAAGAACGCACCCCGAGCACAGCTTACAATCCGAGCACCGACTTTGCGCCCAAAGATCGACCGAACAATCCGAACTTTGTTTTGCCATCGCAGATGCGTCCCGGTGCAGGCCAGCCGCCGGCACTACAGCCACGTCCGCCGTTTGCCGGCGCACGTCCCATGGTGGGCGTTGGGCCACGTCCGCCCATGCCACCGAACATGGTGGGTCGAGGTATGCCGCCGCCTTTGCGACCAACAGACAGCAAGAGCAACCTGCTGATGGGACCGCCGCCACCGTCGCAGTTGCGCCCGGGTATGCCGCCACCGCAACTGAATATGCAGCAGGCTCGCTTGCCCAACTCCGGCGGACCGCTCAGTCCACCCGGACAGGGGCCGCCCCGTCCACCGGGAGGCTTTCCCTGGGCACCCGCGGGTGCCGGAGTTGCTGGTGGACCGCCTGGTGCACGCCCACCACCACCACAGAACATGACGCGTCCGCCGCCGCCGACATTTGCGCGACCCATGCCAGGACAACCGCTGCAGGCGCCGTTCCGACCGCCGCTCTACAACCAGCAGCAGCAGCCACAACACCAACAGCAGCAGCAGCAGCAGCCACAACAGCTACGCCCACCTTCGGCTGCCAGTGTGCACAATGAGAACGACGACGACGACGTCGTAATGGGTCAGGCCGTAACTCCGCTCAAGACGTTCAACATGCGCAACGATCCGATGGGATCGCCGCTGCTGGAGGAGACCGAGCCGCCGTTCGACACGACCAGCCCCTTGTCAGAGTCAGTGCCCAGTGGCAGGGCGGGCACGCACAGTAAATATGATCCGTCTCTAAACTCTTGAGCTAACACGCAGCGTGGCCATATTTGACCCCCATGAAGCCATGAGCCGCTTAATTAAATCATGATTAATTAACTGATTGTCTGCTTAACTGTTTCAATTCGCGTCTCTTTGCAGAAGGTGACAACGACAGCGGCGTGGATGAGTCCACTCAGGAGAAGGTGAGTGTTTCCGGCAATGCCGGCGGCAACCGGTTGAGATCGTTTCTTAATTGAGACGGGAAATTAACTGGCTGCAAATTAATTTCATTTGCCCCTTGACCGTCTTCACAAATCATAAAAATAGCTGTAAATGGAGTGTGCGGGCGGGGTAGGTGGGCGGATGGGTAGGAGGGGGCGGCGTTCGCCATGCTTGATTAGACAGCGCCGCCAGTTGCTGCCAAGACGAGAGCAGACAATACGCGAGCTCAGACCAAGTTGTGGCTTTGCTAGCGTCAGTTGTCGCAGCGGAATAACCCGGGTAAGCAGCTGCAAGAGTGTGTGCGAGAGTGTGTACCAGTGTGAGAGTGTGTGCGTGTGTGTGTGTGTGCCTTGGAGGAGCCTTACAGGTGCGCCAAATAGCTACAAATTGCCAAAAGTAATGCGATTTCCAAGTGTGCTCAGCAGAGTCGGCCGGGGGGGCAGGGCGGGCCAGTTTCGGGGCTGCTGCTCTATAAATACCAACATGTAAATACATGTAACTGCGCACTCATACACACACTCACCTATCCAGATACATGTGTATTCATTCATTTGGCAAGTTGTGCGGCCGTCGCGGCGACAATCGATAAAACAATGCATAAACTATGAATCCTTCGTGTCGACAAGCACAGCAACAGCAACTGGGAGGACGACTCTGGCAACGCACCTGCTGGCACCGGGCAGATAGCCCTGTCGTCGACGTTGTCGGTGCTGCTCTCCCTCGAGGCAATCGTGTACGGCAGAACGCTTGAGGCAGCGGATGAGTGTGTTATTTGGCAACGGAGTCGTAAAACGTTCGCACACAAAATGCACCTGGTTATCATGGCCGATGCCAGCTATCTGATTGTAATCCTCTCGAGAATGTGCCTGAGTAACCAACTAATTTGCTGCTGCCCTTTTTTTCTTTATCCGCGTCACAGGATCGCAACGGACCCAATTCGCCTAGCTCGCCCGTGAAGACGCCCACATCGAGCTCATCGAAGCCAGACAAGTCGGGCATATCGCGCCCGCCGAGTGCCACGCCTTCGAATAAATCAGCCTCCAAATCGCGCAGCACCTCGAAGAATCGTTTGCTGCTCAAGACCCCCGAACCGGAGCCGGCCAAGAAAGGTAAGCGGCGTCGCTGTTGTTGTCTATCGATTGCAACTTCTTTTCCCCCCTGTCTCAGTTCCAATGAACAAGGTGCAGGTGGGACATGCGCCGTCGCCCAATCTGAAGGCGGTACGCTCGAAAATCGGTTCGCTGGACAATGCCACCTACAAGCCCGGCGGCGGCAATGTCAAAATTGAGTCCAAGAAGATCGACATCAAGGCGGGTCCGCGCATCGAGGCCAAGAATGATAAATACATGCCCAAGGGAGGCGAGAAGAAGGTAAGTTGCAGTTGCAGTTGCGAGCCTCGGTTCAGCAGGGTTGGGTATCGCCCCCCCCACAACTCTTATCTATCATCTACAATGAAATCTTAATGCAGTCGGTATGGTTTCCCACTTCCTCGTCTTCGTGGTCGTCTGCTTTTTGGTTGTGTTCTTTAATTGAGAAAATTGAGAAAGAAACGTAAAGTATGCGCTAGAAATTCAATTTCACGGTCGATTTGCGATTCGAGATGCACCCGAGCCTACGTATACGTAATAACTCTGTAAAATATCTATCTCAATTCCAACTTTGTATCGTATCGTATTCGCATTGAATTAATTGTTGTGATCGTAGGAAATGCAATTACACTTTAGCAGCATAATTCCGTAGCCATATGTAGCGATTGCCATTTATAGCGTAACTGAGTGTATCGAGCAGTTATCGAGTTATCGATACGCGAGTATCGTAGCTGCGCGCGTCACAGCTGACATTGAGAGCTCAGTTTGATTTTTAATCTTTCTTCTTACCTTGTATCTATTTGCAAACTTGCAACACCACCAACAACAACTACAAAAACAACAACAACAACTACAACCACACCTTCACCACAAATTGCCACACAATCTTGTAGATAGTTTCAACAAAGTTGCAGTGGAACGCCAAGTCGAAAATCGGCTCGCTGGAGAATGCGGCACACAAGCCTGGCGGCGGTGACAAAAAGATCGAGACGCTGAAAATGGACTTCAAGGACAAGGCCAAATCGAAGGTCAACTCCAAGGACAATGTGAAGCATCAGCCCGGCGGCGGCGATATAAAGGTATGTGCCCAGCTCGAACCACAGCCTAGCAAAAACATCATCATCTGCATTTAGCTCCGACCCAGAGACATACGTACCGTACGCGTACCCCAACTTCGATTATAAATACCATACGTTTTCTTATCAGTTTCCCCCCTGTTCCCCACACACACACACACACACTCAGATAACGAAAAACAGTTGAGTATTTTTAGCGGTTTTCTTTTCGGTTTTTTGTTGAGCCTGGTTTTGTTACCGTTACCGTTACCGTGGGCAACGCATGTGGTCGCTCACTCTTTGACCTCAACATGGCATGGGCATGTGCGCCGCCGCTCCAGCTCGGCTCATCTGCATGTGCTACAATCGCAATATTTTAGTTCCTACCGCATGCTCTCTCTTGCTCGCTCGCTCATTCGTTCTCTCTATCTGAACTTATTCACTGCGGTGTTCCATACTCACAACAACAACAACAACTAACACCGCAACGGGTATGAACCACTCAAAGCAGTCATTTGGCAATTTACAGAGGAATCCGTTCAGGTTTCCCAGCAGAAAGGTGAACATTATCTACGGCGAGGGTACCAAAATAGTCAGCCATCGCTTGATGCAATTGAATAACAAGCGGCTGGACGAGAATTTGTACAATCAAGACGATTAGTCGGGTTGTTCGGTACGTAAACAAGGTCAACAGTTGCTGGTCAACAGTTTCTAGTGGTGGTAATACGAATCATGAACTAACCTCATCCTATTTAGTTTGCTTTAGTTTCTTCGTCTTGTAAATTATGGGTATTTCATTAGGTTCGGTTACTCGAACAAACGTTCAGAACACTTTTCAAATAGTTTGAAGTTACTTTTGAAATCTGTTTGAATTTTTTACTTTGAAACATTGTTCAACTAAATCTTTTGGAATATGAATATTTTGTTTTAACCATCATATGTTTGCCTCTAACCAATGTTTTACCACAAGGATAACAACGCAAAGGATGTAAGTAGTTTTCGTTACCTATTTCTCTATGTGTAATTTTGATAGACCAAACATATCATTAATGTGCTCTTGTAAAAACGTTGAACTATCATTGTTTTTGGTATTTACTACACATAACCTCACTTTGTTTGGGATAAACCTAGTTACACCTATGTAAATTGTAGAATTTGGTTTACCTTTTGTGTATATAGATTGTAGATTTGTCTTTGTCTTAAGTGTTTTTAGTTATTTTTCTTTGTACTTTCCTTTCATTATGTGTTGTGCGCTGAATACAAATTCTAAATTCCAGTTATACTCAATCAACGATTGGCATTTATTCCCGTTATAAATTACCGTTGTCCCGTGTCCCTTAACACACCAAGAAATGTCGCAAAAAAAACAAAAACAAAAACGAGACAATATCCTGAATGAAAATGCAATTTGCTAATCGATTTCCGTGCGTTGCCGGTGCTGCTACTTTTCAGATACAATCGCAAAAAATAGAAATTAAGGCACAAAGCAAAGTTGGCTCTTTGGATAATGTAAAGCACAAGCCCGGCGGCGGTGAGAAGAAGATTTTCGATGATAAGGATTATTTGAAAAATGTTGAACACTCGGTTGCACTGACAACACCACCAACACAGGTAAACGACGTGTGCCTAAGCCAAGTAGAGTCTAGTTGTAGTTGTCATATACTTGATTAATCCCTTGATTTGTTGCAATCGCATTTGGTTTCATCATCATGCATACACAAATTTACACACTCACACACACCATCAACAAAACACTCGTTCATATTCAATCCGATATAATGATATCCCATTTTGTGTTGACTTTAAGAAATTCATTTTTCAATTGTAATTGTAATTAATATTATTGCATTTTATTGTTCATCGTTTAATCATTTTGTTGTTCACGACTCAAGAGTATTCTATATGGCATAGAAATGCGTAATGTATGATCAAGCAATCGATCTGCGAGCACCGCACCCAATGAACCAAGCAGCACGTATTAAAACTCACCACAAAACAGCTCGAACTAACAGTTAAAACCACAATTTCCTTTAAGTTAAAAATGCGAAAATACCTTTCAATCACTACGAAATCCGAATATTATAATACTCAAATCGAAACATCTTACGGCACAGTCAAATTAACAATCTTTTCAGCAGGTGTTACCTTTACTTTCTTCTGATTTCTTTACATTGTATATCTTATTTCTCTTTGAGTTCTCAACATACTTTAATTTACATTTAAAAATGAATTTCTTACAAACTCAAACTGAGATGCATTGGCCACGAACTCGAATCGAGTGTATCGAATGTCGAATCAAAATTAACGTAAATCGTTTATATCGTGCTTCATACTCATACCATATGCGTGCGAAAGAAGTGTTAACCATTTTACACACATTCTCTTCTCTTTCTTTCTCTCTTTCTCCCGCTCTCTCGCTCTCTCTCTCTGCCATTCGGAACATGTAGTTTGCTGCGCAAGGTCGCTTGGTTGCCACAATCCATCTAGAATTCGGTCTTTGTAATTCAGACTGTGTGTGTAACGATATATTTGAGTCGCTTTTTAAGTGAAATCCCTAAGAATGAAACACTAATCGTTATATGAAATCCAATAAGAAGATGAAACTACTTAACTGTACCTAAAAGCTTCAGATCGGGTCAAAATGACAAAATTAAACAACAAAAGTACATTGATTAGCTCAAATCTTAGTCGAAGCGACGGAAAACTGTAATTGATTTTAAACCGGGAGGTTCAAGAAACTTCCCTATGTGAAAATCTCGAATGAGTTTGCAAGAGTTTCGATTTTAAATTATATGTATACACAATACACAAGTTTAATTCACTAAAGGGGGGATCTAATTTAATTTCGGCCTGCTGAAATTATTTGTACACTTTCCAAACGATGACCCTTTGGAAAGTGTATAAGCCCCTTAAATTCGAAAAAGATAGAGTACACAAACAAAATGCCAATTGAGTATTATTTATGACAGAAGTCGCGACTTTTATACTATGTAGACTAGTACAAATTTTTAATAATATTGAAACAATACAAGTTACTGACCTAACAATAGAAATGCTCAATGAATGTTACGAAAATGTATTATTATTATTAGTGAGGATTGTAAAAGTCTGCCCAGCATTTAAACCATAAAAGTGCAAAACGCTTTGCTCTCCCTCTGACATCATAAATCATAACGGAACACAGATAAACAATAATAATAACCGATTTTTTGCTGGTTTCAACTCACCTACATAAGATACATAGTACATACATATTGAAACTAAAACAACTCGAAATTGTCATTATTAATTATTGTTACAGTGTTTAATTATCGATTCATTGTGTGATTTTATGTACTTCATTTTGTACTAAATGTTTTTCTTTTCTTTTTTCGAACATTATAGGAATATATGTATACATTTTATTAGTCTAAGTCATTGAAAACTCCTAACTAAGTGCATTAAATTCGAAAACCGTATACACGTACTTACTGCGAACAACATTTACGTCCATTATTGCATACTGCATACTCTCTATCTCTCTCAACTCTACTTTTATTGTGAAACGATGCGATTCGAAATTTGAACAATTTTCGAACAAGTCCTGTAAGTTTGCGTGCGAGTTGAAAACTCGTGTATGCGTTGCGTATCTCATAACAGTGCTGTGATAGACTAACCGAACCGAACCGTACCGTACCGAACCGAACCGAAATCAGCGGAACCAAACCGAAGCTTAACCGATTTGATCGACCCCAAACTACCATACTAAGCCCCGTTCTCCAAAAAATTGCTTGATGTGCTCGTCTCGTTGACGCGTTTTATTTTCCCTATTCTGTTTGAGTTCCCATCATATTCCTGCGGCCTCCTCTGGTTATCATTTCTGCCACTTTTTTGTTATGTTTCAGTTTTGTTTTTGCTATGATTAAATGCATTTATGCGTATATTTTCTGTATCTTGAACGCAGAGTCCACAACCATCCATGACGGCTTCACCAAGCGGCGCTGATGAGAATTTAAATCAACAATGTTAAATGTCCAAAAAGCATGTTGAGCTGAAATTTTGTTTTTCAAACGTGAAAATCAAACACAGACACCTTATACACTTATACACCGAAACAATTGAGAAAAGCTTATTTAAAAAATTGTATTGGTAGGCAAAGAAAACCTAAGTGAAAAGTATGCAATAACTCCCACAACAAAAAGAGTATTAACTCAATTTCATAACTGAATTGTGCACACACACACACACCTAAACACAATGAGAAAACAATAAAGAAATCAAAGTATATGATTAGTTGATCAATGCACTATTTATCAAAACCGAATGCATAAACTATATATAATCTATACATAAAATATGCAAATTTCATATACTACATCATACATATATACACACATGTATGAGTATATATATACCGAAACAAAACAAGTATCTAATGAATTAAGGAAATTATACAAACATGGACAGATACGAGATAGATAATTGCATATGATAGATATCTGTGTGCTTTTTATGTAGTTAAATGTGTTGAACAATTCGTATTTTCAATCTCGACGCGTAAATGTTGAAATATTAAATTTGCATATATACACGCAATATAAATACATATATCAGATACGATCGAACGATTTGGGTACTTTTAATTTTTGCAAAACGAACCGAATCGAATCGAAACAAACCTAAAGATGAGCCGACTACAAGAGTAAACCACAAATTGAGCCGACATAACTATTATATACATTAATATTTTATGATTTGTACGAGTATCCTTAATATTTAGGAAAAATGCATCATTCTCACAACTTATTTACACCCCTGTTACGAAATGTAAGAACAAATGCAAATTTAAAAAGTAATAAAAATCAATTTTTTCATTTACCAAAACTTTCGGAGTTTTTTGCACTTAGTTTCTCGATTTTGACAGCTTTTTTTTGGATATACCATGCATACATTAGCATATACATCTATTCGGTATATACGAAAGACTAATAAGTAGCAACGCCCACGACCACGCCCACGCCGCAAGTGTTAAAAAAAGCCACACAAGCGCACAAATCAACCACATTGGATGCATTGGTAAAGCGATCTGAACAAATTTTGATAAATTGAAAGCAAATTGTAAGTTTCTATCTTAAGTCAGTTGAGTTTTCCATAATTATTTTCCAAATTTCTGCTATATACTACATATAAGAAACCCACTTAACTGCCAACAAAACTCTCTGCATACGTGTTGATAGAACTCGTTATAATAAAGATTCTTTGCTCATTCCACAGTACTGGAAAGCACCGCGCATACAACGTGCCACAACACTGACCTCATCCATGTCCTTGCCAGCCGAGTGTCTCGTTCTCTCTGTCTCCATGCCATCACTTAACTCAGAGCCCAAGCGACCGAAGAGTGCGTGCGCCAAAAAGAAGCCCGGACAGGCCGTACATCCGAAACCCTTCCGTTTGTATTGAGAGTTGCTCCTTGCTCTACTTCTCTCCAAACTAGTCGCAATACACTGCACGTTGACATCAACAACTGCTGCACCGAGAGATCTCTAATTTACGGAATTGTTAACAAGTTGCAATCGACGCACGCACTTGAACTTCAACAGAGAAAATAAAACAAACCATACAAAAAAAACATATGTATATCAAACTGTTAATTGTTTATGACAAAAATTATGAAACGTGGCATTTAAATAAATAAAAAATTTAATAATTAGCAATGTTGAGCACACAAATCGAACAGTTTTTTTTGATTTTATTAATTACAATATTGTATATATATTTCTCGTAAGTAGATAATCAGTTTTCGGGCGCCTCATCGTTCTCGATTCGGGCGCCCTTCGTTTACATTGCATTTACATGAGTGTTTCGTTAGTTTTCTCTCTTTTAATATATATATATCAATATATTTATATATAAATATAAATAATATAAAAAATGGTTGGGGATTTATTCTTAACGTTGCTCTCTCAATGTATACAAAATTGTGTGCTTTGTTTTGTTTCGTTTTATATCTTTCATTTGTTTTTTTTTTGTTTTTGTTTTTTTGATTCGAGTCAAGTCACATTTAAATGCAGTTTGCCATTCCTTTTCCATTTCTATTCACACTTTTTGCTATACTTAAGCCATAAAAGTTGTTTATACATTGCATTATTAATGTTAGGACAATAAATAAGTTATTATAAAATAAGAAAACAACAGTTGTTACAATTTGAAAAGACAATTTCAAATGATTATGCTTCGATGTAAGCTAAGCAAGTACGTAGTTTGAAAAGAGGTTACGCTAAAGTGTTGTATAAACTTGATTTTCTTTTCTCTATGAGCTCGTCGTCCAGTGATTATCGATTATTGTTGAAATTAGGAAACGCCTTGGCTACATAATTATAATACATTTAATCAAAGTTAGGATTTGTGTTGTTAAACTGTTATTGATTTACTCTTAGCACTGATATGCATTCGAAACCAATTTTTGTTTTTATTTCTCCGATCTGCATTTTGCATTCTCATAATTTACTGCGACTGATTAAAGTTAGTACAATACATTCGATTCAATTGACTAGATTTCAATATGTGTAACTTTCTTTTGTTTTTTGTTTTAGCATTACGGATACGATTCTGTCTTTAAGCTTTAGTTCTAATGGGAGGGAGTCGTAGTGTTTGTGCCATGTGGTTCGAATACGAAAATCAAACATATGCAAATAATATTCAAATCTTATAGAATTAAATTAATGTTAATGCTCAATGAATCAAGTTTCGAGAATTGATTTGTTCACGCTTAGGTAAAGATGAGGGAGCTCCAATGGTTTTTATGTTTCTCTCTGTGTGTGTTGTGAGTGTGTGCAGCTGTGTGTCTCTTTTCCTTTCTCTCTTTGTTCGCTTGCGAGTATTCACTGTCACCGCGCCGATCGAAAGCAAATAACATGCCGTCTATTTACATAACTAAACACTTTCGCTGGCGTCGTTTTAATGGCTCTGGCCTCAGCACAGCGCGTACTGCTTCCTCGAATACCTTAAAAGTGAAGAACGCAGAGAAATAGCAGACATAAGAATCAGATAGCTAATGCATCGCATGTAGGTGTGCCACTTACTTGCTTGAGACCTCGCTGCGTTAAGGCGGAGCACTCCATATATTTCACAGCGCGTATTTTATTCGCCAGCTTCTGACCTTGCTCGCGCTTAAGTGGCGTCAAACCCTGTTCGGCCAAGCCGCTCAATGTCTCACGATCGTCACGCAAATCGATTTTGGTGCCTGCAAACGAACCCCATAACAGAACACATTCAATTCCCATCCGATAAGCAGAGAAGCCGCATGTGTGCCACAACTTACCGACTAATATAATGGGCGCGTCGGGGCAATGATGTTTTATCTCCGGATACCATTTCGATGTGACATTTTCGAATGACGAGGGGCTCGCAACACTGTAGCATATCAGGAAAACATCTGTCTGTGGGTAGGAGAGTGGCCGCAAGCGATCGTAGTCCTCCTGACCGGCTGTATCCCATAACCCCAGTGATACTTGTATTGTGTCCACTTGCATGGGTGCAGAGTAATTATCAAAGCTGTGTTCATAGTGCAAAGAAGACATTATTAGCAAATGCAACGAAGTTGTGTGGCACATTGAAGGCAGAATAACTTACACTGTAGGCACATATTCACCGGGAAAACTGTCTGTTGTGTAGGAGATTAGCATGCAAGTCTTTCCGACAGTACCGTCACCAACGACGACACATTTTATGGGCCTTCCGGTTGACATCGTCGGGCTGTGACTGTGTTTGCTGTACGAGCGAAATGGGAATGTGAATGTGTTTATCAGAATGTCTTTTGAGTGGATGCGTGCGCATTTAATTCAATTAATTAAGCTCTACTTGAGGCAATAAACTCTATGGCAATGTCGGAACATCTTATCTGACGATACAATGAAATTTATCTTGCACTTACGCACACACACACACATCCTCATACACAACCGAACATATTAATTGTCTTTAGGGCCGTGACTAACCAGCAAACAGGCGTCTAAACACCCTGTATCCA
Source organism: Zaprionus inermis (assembly GCA_018151445.1). Lineage (NCBI taxonomy): Eukaryota > Metazoa > Arthropoda > Insecta > Diptera > Drosophilidae > Zaprionus > Zaprionus inermis. Next base: position 287,509 of record JAECXD010000673.1, on the reverse strand, counting down.
TATAAACATACAAATGTGCATTTGTACCTGCATATATCTGTATCTGTATCTGTTTGAGTTTGTGCGATCGAAGGCTGGTGCTGTGCCTGCCACCGCAAGGTGTGTCCCGGTCCTAAACATAATGAAACGAAAGTTTTATATTCGCTTTGAGACGTTTTCGCAAATAAAACTTGTAAAAATAGACCATGATGTGATAGAGACTGCGACACATACAGTAAATAATAACAAGAGTTTCGCTATTATCTGTAAACCGAAACTAAAATACTCTATATTGACTTTTACTACGACAGCCGGCGATTTGATTCAATTTGGATTTAGATTTTTTAAAACCTTAATATTGTCATCCAAATTGGATGAGAAAGTTTCACAAAAATACCTTTCACGAAAGCACATTACACAAATGCAAAGCATAGTTATAATACCCTGTTACATATGCATAAGCACAAACACAAACACAAACACACACCATAGCAAAATGGCAAAGTGGCGGCGACAAGAGCCCTCGGGGACGCCAATAGGCACGTTATACAGTCTGTGAAACTAAAAGCGGGGAAGAGGAAGAGGGCGTGTTGGGAGGAGGGTATGAAGAAGAAAGATGCGGCAACAGACAAATGTGCCCAAATGTTGGGCGGACGCGTATTGTTAAAAATAGACGCAATTAAGTTCTAATAATGCAGGCGGTGGCAGCGAATCGACCCCTCTCGATGGCAAACGTCAGGGTTTTACTGCAATTCATATGCCAATTCAATTACAGTTCAAGTGAAAACGCATCGGCATATCATTGCATCTGGCCACATGCAATGACCGAAAACATCGGCGTTATTAAGCAGGGCGGGGCAGGGCAGTGGGCGCTCTCGTTTAATTGTTATGGTCGAGTGCCGCCAGCCGCTGGACATTCGTGTCTTTCGCTCTGTTGTGGTTTTGCGCACTCAACAGCCGCCGCCGCAGTTCACGTACTGCAGCTGCCGTAAATTAAAATTCACAATTGTATTAAATGCGTGTAAACATGGTCAATACCGTTTTTGACTATCCTTTGTCTGTAGCGGGATTCGAGTCGGGAACCGAGATCGTGCTGATTTTTTTCTTTTATATTTTGTACTTTACTTATATCACGACTTGTATTACAATTGCGCTGCTTTGGTTGGCAAGCACGCCAACGGCAGATTTATATTATCAACTATTTTTTTTTAAATATATTCATAAATAAATTAATTATTTATTGGCAGCGCAGCGTTTTTACTTTTAATATTCCTTTTATCTGTTTTTCTTGTATTTTTTGTTTCACACTAACGCACACACACACGCCTCTTTCTGACAGCGTCGCGCAATTGACAGGCAGTGCTGCACAGCGCCACACTAAAATCACCACTTTTCACGTTGCCCAACACTCACATCTGTTATGCTGTCGGCAATGCATAAACTGTTTGTTGTGACAACTTTTGCAAATGGCAGAAGATTATTTCAAACTGCGCTACGATCGAGTCTAACAAATCGAAAGTTATGCCTGAGTGCAACAAAGTGTGCAGAATCGGATCAAAAAGTTGTAACGCCTACGCCAACTATACTGGTTGAAAAAGATGTTAACATAACACTGATTGGCATCAACAGGGAGCAGCAAAGAAATTCGATTGATGAAGCCACTGCAACGAAACTCAGTGAGGCCATCAGTCAATTTGAGGCAGACGAAAGCTCCCCCGTGGGTGTGTTGTACGGTGTGGGCGGTTCTTTTTCAGCGGGCTATGATGTTCAAGAATTGGAAGCGGAGGCGCTGCGTGGCAGTCTTAACTTTCTTTTACGTCACGAGGGTTCGGTAGGCCCGACGAGACGTCACCTACGCAAGCCAATCATATGTGGCATCAGTGGTTTTTGTGTGGCCAGCGGCCTGGAATTGGCTCTCCTCTGCGATTTACGCGTCATGGAAGACACGGCTGTGTTGGGTTTCTTCAATCGTCGTTTTGGCGTTCCAATGAGCGATGGTGGCACCGTGCGTTTAGCTGCAGCTGTCGGTTACGCGAATGCCGTGGACATTATAGAGACGGGTCGTCGTGTGTATGCCCAGGAGGCGCTGCGAATCGGACTGGTTAATCGTGTTGTTGCCACTGGTACCGCATTGGGTCAAGCGGTCAACCTGGCTTTTTCTATTGCCAAGTTCCCTATGGCGTCGCTGCAACACGATCGCAATGCAGTGCTAGCGAATGTCTACGATAAAAATGGATTCTATACGGCCGTCCACAATGAGATCATGAATGTATCTGCGGCTATGGTGACGGATATGCAAGAGGGTGTTAAGCGCTTTAAGATATGTAAGCAGGTTGAATTGAATTCTATTTGAATTAACTTAATTGAGCTAATCCCTGCAGCTGAAACTAAAGGACCCAAAACTGATGCCTGGCAGGTCAAGGAGAAAACTATACCCGATTGGGAGAAAGCGGAAATTGCAATCGAGCAAAAAAAAAAGTAAAAATACGAAATCTCAATATAATTGAGCAAGTTTAGTTGCAATATTTATAATTTGTAAATAGTAAATAAAATTCTTTTGTTGTCTTTGATGTTCTATAAAACAAAAGCATTTATTCACATACAATGTTATGTTTATTTAATTAGTTGCACGCTTAGATCGTTTACGATTCGAGTTTGAGTTTGAGTTTATTTCAATATTCACAACAATTACAATAACGAATTTTCTTTGAAATTAAGCCTAACTACAAAAGATTGAGTAAGAGGAAAAGCACAAAAGTTTGTTGTTTGTTGTCTTACATTATGTTGTTCGTTTTTGTTTTTGAGTGTGTGAGTGTTTGTGTGTGTGAGTCAGTGTGTGTTATTTAACATTCACAATTCGATTATAATATAAAAATATGCTAGTTTTAAGCACTTGTACAAACATTCAATTACTTAAGAGTTAGGCCCAGCGATTTGTTCATTTTTTTAAAGCAAATTGCCGATGTTAAGTACATATGAATGTAGGTATATAAATTATGTTTTTGGTTTTCTTATTGCTTATTTGCTAAAATGTATAACGAAAGGAATTATTTATTTATTTATTGCACTAAAGTCGAGAAAAAACAAACGAAGCTCTCTTTATATGCAAAAAAGGCTGCTGTTGTACAAACTAGTTTAAAAATCGACTGAATAATCGTTTCGTACAGTTACATACATATTCGAATTCATATGTATACAGACATTTAAATACTCGTACATCATTAATGCCTAACATTTACAATCGTTTACTTAATCCAAAAAGTTTGTCATACAAATATTGCACAAAAAATGGATCGGACTGTGAGTTTGCACACCAATATCAAATAGCTAAACCTTCAATCAAGTGGTGGTATGTGTTCATATCATATCATCATTATAGTACGTTTTACTGTATAGGTTTACGCGGTAATCCTTCAGAAACCTAAAGACCATAATATGATAAGTACATATTTACAAATTAATAAAAAGAGCAAGGCGCCTTCAGTATAAAAAATATGCATGTTAAAGCAATTGCTGTGGCGTTAACTTTCGTGGCGTGTTAAGAGCATTTTTCTTATGCTTGTTTTAAGTACTATTTGTGTTATATACCATATGTATAATACGATACGATAAACAACAATATCCGTTCACATCCATCTATTTAAGACGTTGAGTAACATTTGCCAGCGCCACGGCAAAGGCCTGTAGCGCCGAGAAGGGATACTGGAAATCCAACGTGTAAGCGTTGCCATCGATGCGCCCGAACTGCATTACCTAAAATAATATATGCATATTAATAGAGTATACCATAATTGGATGCAACTCAAAAAGTAATGTACCTGCTTGCCGCGAAATTCAATCTGAAAGTTCTTGGCGGACTCCTGCGTTACACGACCGCCAAAGTCCAGTTGATACACTTGACTCATCTCATTCCACATGGGCGCCTTGTTGTGCATCACAAACTCACGACGCACTGGCGCTGGATTGGCGCAACTGGCACTGCCATTCGGTTCAATCTTACCACGTTTAAGCTGCAATAAACGAAACAGTTACCCAACATTTTCGCCAAGCAATCAGCAACTAACCTTTTGACGCAGTTGCGCCTTTTGGAATGTTTCCAGATCGCGATACTGCTTGCCATTGCCATTACCATTGCCGGAGTTACCCATTTCCTCGCCAGAGCCATTTGTCTGATTGCCCTCATCGTCGGAACTCTCAATGAAGCTCTGTTTCTTACGCTGGCGACGATTCAACAGCGGCGAGTTGAGTATATGGCGTATGGGTGAGTTGCTCTGCTGTCGCTTGTTCTTTTTACTGGCTGCTGGAGATGCGGGCGAGCTGCGCGGCAAACGCTGTGGCGTCGATGGGGGTGTCAAACGACCTTCGTCCAGATCACGCAAGCGGCTGATGATGTTCTCCAGCGTGGTGAGTGCCTGCAGTGTAAAAAGCGAATTGATAAGTATATTATATTCTGAATTCATCTTGCAGCTGCTTACCTGTGTGTGCAACGATACCGATGCCTTGGCCTCAACGGGCGTCGCCTCCACTGTGCCACAAGCCACATTGCCGGTGTCTGAATGCTGCCGCTCCAACGTGCTGCCATTGCTGGCGGTCTGCAGTTGACTCTGACTTGGCGCAGGCTCTTTGCGTCTCCAGCTGAAACTGAAACTGTTCTCCTGTTTGCGTGGTAATAGCGGCGTAGAGTTCTCCGTACTGCTGCCCGCTGCCAGCTCCTTGCTGCGACCGTATCCGAAGCGATGCTTGCGCGTAAAGAGCGGACTATCCGTAAAGCTAGTGATGACATCGAAACGCTTCTTAGGCGTCGGTTTGGATTGCACTGCAGATGTTGCTGCTGCGGCTGCTGCTGTAGCAACATTCACCTCCTTGACGGGCTCAACAGTAGTAGTAACAGCAGCAGCAGCTGTGGTTATCTCGTCCTGACCAGAGCCAGCTGTGTTTGGGTGGCAGCGCTTGCAGGTGCTCGATGGATTCATATTGTTGCGACACTTAAAGCACAGCGTGTTGGCTGCACTGCTACATGCGCTGCTGTCGGAGATTTCCTGCAACTTACGCACCACCTGCTCGTGCTCCTTGCTGGACAGTTTGGTTTGCACCGAGAGCAGATCACATGAGTCCAGGCTCTTCGATTTGCCTGTTTGCTGCAGCTTGTGGCGTCTCGCATCCGCCTGCTGCTGTCGCTTTCGATTGCGATTACGTCGCTTATCAACTAGGATGAGTCGTTTGTTGGGCGCATCCTTGCGCAGCGCCGACAATGCCTCATCCGAGGGAGTTATAGCCACCGAGTCAAGGTAGCCAACGCTGCAGCTGCGTGTAATAGAGTCGGGCAAAGCTGGCGCTATGGACACCACAGTCGGAGTACGTTTCATGCTGTTGCTGCCCGCCGAAGTGGCTGAGCTTGTGTGAGTGGCGTTGGTGGGCGTCGGTGATTGGGTTTCCTCATCGATGTACAGCATATCGCGTCGTTTCGTTGTCGATGTCGAAGGCGGAGCGGCTGTGCACTTAATCGCCCTCGCATCCATACGCTCCAGATTGAGATTCAGATTAAGCGGCACCGGATTCACATGACTGTTGGCCGAACGCACTGGTTCCGACATGAGGGCGTTCTTAACCTGCACCACATTGTTGGCATAGTCGGCATTACTGGAGTAGGACATCAGTGTGGTTTGGCCAGCGGCAGGCACAGCCGGACGCTCGAATATAATGTCCGATGGCGCAACCGCGTTCTTGGGCGACTGCAGCGTGGGCACCGATCCATCGCAGTACAGCGGCGAGATGGCATGACGCGACTGGCAGCTGGAATTGGAGCTGGAACGGCTGTAGCTGTTCTTGAAACTGCTGATCGTCTTGGGGCGTGTTATATTCTTGCTGCAGCTGGGACCGGCTGCACTCGCACCCGGCGCGCTTGTTGACGGTGCCTGATGCAGCATTACGGTGGTGGATGTGCTGCCATTGGCCGCAGCCAGCGCATCCTGAGATTCATTCGACGAGTCATCGTCATAGCTTTCGGCCCGTGCCAATGGGCTGAGGCCAAGCGACGCTGCATTGCCGCCATTCACCGCCAGGGAGTGTGAGTTCCTGTGTCGCGCCAATATGCGATTGGGACGCGGTGACATTGGCGCTATGGGCGGCGATGAGGCGCCATCGTTGAGTCGACGCTGTGGCATAATCGGTGGCTTTAACGCCGCCACCGTTTCCGCTTGCGCCACATTCGTCACGCTCACATGCGGCACTGCATCCTGATTGTGATTATGATTATGATTATGATTATGAGTATGATTGTAGCTATGATGCTCCTCCTCGTCCTCGGAGAAGAGATTCGGATTGAAGCTGGGATCGGGTCCGGTTGGAAAATCGTCGCGCAGCTCGGTAATCACCAACGTCATTTGACGCGGCTGCAAATGCAGTAGGGACGTCTTATAAGTTACTTGGCCTAAATTGGCTGGGACGGTTTTGGCAAGTCCATGGATTTTAAATTTCGTCCCCCAAATATTGGAGGTCACTTCGACCAGCTTGACTTCCTGCTTAGAGAGAGATAGAGACAGAGAATTACGCATATTTTCAATCATGGCGCAAACTGAGAGATGCATGCGACGTCTGTCTTACCTCGGGCAATGTGTCCACGTAGGCCAATTCATCGAGACTGTCGGGATCATTGCCACCGCCAGTCGATGCACGATCCCCGTTCTGATTGCGCCGCTTGGCACGCACACAACGCTTGCGTGGCGTACGTGGCGATCCGAAGCGGGAACGCTCATCGAAATCGCTGTCGGAGGAATCGGTGCGTCCGCTGTTGCCCGTCGTGGTCGATTGACTGGAACCCGAAGAGCTCTTCGCCTCGGCGGCGTATTGAAAGTACAACGAGTTGTCTGCGAAACAAGAACAACACGCTTAGTAAGATTGCAAGCCGAGGATTGAGGCGTGGCCACTCACCATTAACCTGCGGATCGAAGATAACAAACTCCGGCCTAATCTTCGAGGTGCGTTTGCCTTTTAGCAGCGGCACCAGTCCGCCTAGATACTCCAAGTACAGGGTGTAGCAAGTGCCCGAACTGAGATTAGAGTCATCATCGTGCCGGATCATGGTGCAATGCAGACGGGTCGAGCATAGCGGCGGACGCGACACAAACTCGCGCAGCGACTTGAGATCAGGTACACAGCACTGCGAGAAAGATACGAGGGGATTGAGTTAGATTAATGGATACCAATCCATATTACACACACAACTCACTCGTATGGTTTGAGCAAAGAGATTGCCAATCAGCGACTTAATCCTAGAAGGCAATGGCAACAGTGGCAGCAGCAGCTCGGAGCCAACACTGGCCTGAATCTGCAGGCGGCAGAGCAACTGCAGCGAGGCAACACGCCGCGATACCCAAGCTATGTGCACCTGCGTCCCGGTCGCAATAAACAGTCGCTTATCGTTGTGGCCCCACGTGATGGCCGAGACGGTGGCATTGCTGCAGGGTATCTGCGCCTGGTAGAGGCACGTGCCCGATTCCGTATAGAATTTGACCAAATTGTTATAGCAACTGTTGAAGTTGAGATCTTCCAGCTTGCCATCCGCTCCCAGGCCATTGCCCGGGCCAGTGCGCATTGTGCCCGCGACGGCGAGCAGCTCACGCGAATTACTCCACTCCATGACCATGCCCAGGGCGCCATTAAGGCAGGTATTGATATGTGCGGGTGAGACATCGTCAAACGACTTAAGCAAATAGATATAACCGTTCTGGAAGCTAACGGCCAGAACAAACGATCGCTTGGCTGTGAGGAGGAAGACAGTTCGATATAGTTTAATGTAAATCACATGTACATATAGCTGCAATTCCTTACCGGCATTCGTTACACCCGGTTCCGCCTCCTCGCCCTCCTCCATTTTGAATTTCTCGCACGACCAGGCCATCGATGTGATGGGCACATCGTTGGATAGCTGCACCTGCGACACCATCGCACCATGCACATCCATTACAATCACCTGTCCTTGCGTGGTGCCAAAGTAAACCTGCTGATCGTCGGGCGTCCATATGCCACACGTAATGGTCGATTCCAAATTCAACATGGATGACCAATAGCGCTGCCCGGCCACAGATCCGACTAGCACAAAGCCATCCTGGTAGCAGATGAGCGCCATGCGACCATCGTGCGACCAGGAGAAATGCGTCACGGGCGTATTGCGATCGTTGATCAGTTCAATCGACCAACGACCCTCGTATTTGATCCACACAAAGATGATGCCCGAACTGTCGCAGGAGGCGAGCTTCTGATACGGTTCATTCCACTTGACCAGTATCACCTGCGGGAGAGAGAGAGAGAGAGAGAGGGGGGGAGGGGATTAGATCAAGTACAGACAGTCAAGTGCTGCACTTACGTCCGAGCGATGACCCCGTAGATTGTAGTTGGTGCGCAGCGGATAGTCCATGTTCTTGCGGCAATGCGATGTGGTGAATGTGACGCCCACAATGCCGCGTATATTGCCCGTGGCCAGCCATCCCTCCTGATAGTAGTTGGTGCGATTCAGCTTCCAGCCCTCATCCTGCAGAGCAAGAAAAACCAAAAAAAAAAACAGATTGAGAATCTATTCGCAAGTGGCAGCTTGGCAAATCGCCTAAGCAGCCGCCAATTGACAGGCAAATGCGCCCACACAGCGAGACAGAGGCAGGAAGGTAGGTTGGAAGGAAGGAAGAGTGCTGCTAAAATGGATTACCCCGTCGGCAATGTCCCACTTTGTGGCGCACACTCAGCTCGCAACCATTTGTTATTGCTCAATAAGATTTCTTTCAACTTATGCTCGACTTGATCTGGCATCGCCATCTGAGCTGTTTATCTGCAGTTTGCAGCCTGCCACGCCTCCGCCTGCCGTCTGCCGCCTGCAGCAGCTTGTAAACTGCATGGAAGCGATGAGAATTCAACTGGCTTTCACAAAGTGTAGCCTACTTTTGAGTGCTCAGCGAAACTCCTGTCGCCCGCTTGACAGCTTTCAGTGTTGTTAAGCTGCGCAAGTTCAATTTCATTTAATTTTTGAATTCCTCTTTGGGGACTGCTCCTAATCCCCGTTGCTGTAAGGGCGGCCATTTGGCTAATCTGCGCTAATCCAAAACGGTCAATATTATTTTTAACGGCAAATCCAATTTACGAGGCACAAATTAAAATGCCAACAACAAATTTTGCAATTTCCGCAAGGCATAACTTTTTATTGATTTCGGTTAGCTGACGGCAGACACACACCCACACACACTCACACTCAGAGGGAGAGAGGGAGAGAGAGAGACAGAGACACCCCATATACGCACACAAGCGCGTTAATTGCTTTACTAGCCCGATTGATGCGCGCTGCTGTCAAATGCAATTACGTAATGGACATTCGCAGGATCAAAGCGGCCATCAACTCATCAGCCCCTCGTACAACCCTGCACTACCCTCGACACTCGACCCACAAACTCACTTGGAATTTGTGCATAGTACTCGTATATTCTTCTGCTCCTTTTTCCCCCCTTCTCTTAAACCATTTAGCCGCATTTTGCAGCACATTTGCAGCGTGCCGTACAATGACGTCGCCAATTATAAAGCGCATTTTCTTGTGAAGTGTTATTAACCTTTCATTGGGCCACTTGACGAACGCCAAACTGGTCATCAGCCATAGAAATGGGCATATATATGCCATATCATGTAAATATTTTCGTAGAGACCTTTCAGTCAGATATAAACACTTGAGAGACTGTTGCAATTCAGTTTATTGGCTTGCCGGGGATCGACTAAATGGTTCTCTGTTAAAGTAACTAAAAAGTAGGTTCTACTTTTATATAATGATAAACAAATACTATTAAATATGCTTGAAGTACTTTTAGATTGCAATTCTATCAATATTTTTACATAAATCTTATAACAGTTTTTTAACTTTTAGCTATTCTTTTTATACGCTTGCATAGGCCTCTCCATAGCCCCAGGCAACTAAGTAAACACTTGAGTGTGCTTTCTTATATTTTCATTGCAATTTTATTTTCAAAGAACCAATCGAGCGAGCCTTTCATCAATATTTAAAAATGCTTAAATGCACTCGAAAACGAGGCAGAAAACATGTCGAGTTTTTCAAAAAATTTGTTTACAATTCATGCACGAAATTGCTTTAAACAATTAAAATTGTGCGCTTCATTGATTGTGTATTTTATTGTACTTGGGCAACGACTGGAAGAACTTGGTCAACCACTTAACTGAACCTTAAACTGCCATTATAAGCCTGTTGCTTTATATTTCTGCTCTGTGTAATGCACTTTTCCTAAATGCAATTATTGGATTTCATAAACAGGCGAGGCGAGGCGATGCGCAGTCCTGCAACTAGGATTGAACATCGGGCCAACAAGACGCTGACAGGCTGCTTCACTTTAGTTGCCACTTGTCACTTGCAACGCTTGCCACTTGCTGTGCTTGTTAACTTGTTAAAAGTTGTCAACACGTTGCACACTGTCTTTATATAGTATTTTACCAGCATCGACAGGAAATTCGCCTGTGATTGCAGCCAGGACAACTTCCGTAAGTCCAGAGAGCAAGCAGCAGCAAACCATTTCTGGCCAGAAACAATTAGGTCGACACAACAAGAGCAACAATGCAAGCATTTTCGATTGTTGCATAGTTGCACGAATCGCACTGCAGCATCCCAAATGCGGCATGTTGCAGCCATAAATTGTGCACGTCATTTGCCGCAATGTGCCACGTTATCAATGTGCGCCCATTTCGGGTGCAGACACATACAAACTTTTAATTAAATACCTCCAACTAAGTGGTCTCTCGCTTGCCCACACTTCTCTCTCTTTCTCTCCCTCCCTCTGTCTGTCTGCCTCGCATAAATTCCCAACAGGCAGCTTTAAAAAGCCCTTTCAGCGCGAAACAAAGCCGCATTAAAATAAATTATAGTTGAATATATCAATTAAACTTTGGTTTATCAAACAAAAAAGTGCCAGATTATTATATACCCTGCAAGCGAAATATAGTACTTAATTTATCGTATTTATGGTACCATAAAAATAAATATTAAATTAGCATTTTTATTATATTAACAACATAAAAAATCCACCAAAATACCGCCACTTTTCATACTATATAATGGCAACGATTCAAGATTTGACTACCACTTCGCATTTATTATTTAATATAATTAATTAATTCAATTCATTAAAAATCCCTTTAGCCACACTCATTTATTTTGCTTGTATGACAAACCAGGCTATTTATCAATGCAAAACGTATAAAAACGAGCTTTTTTTCCTCCTAACTTTTGGGCTATTTTTGCAAACACTCGTGGTATAATTATAAACGCATAGCGAGAGGTTTATTTATAGGGTCGCTGCCGGTCAGCAGCTTGTTGAGGATGTTGGTAGGGGACTGCGTGTTTCTCAACGTCAAACATATTCGACGTATTTCGGGTCAAGTACACGCGATTTGGTTGCTCCAAAACGGAACCATAAAACTCGATGACATGACCAAGAACGATCAAAACAAAAGATGCACAAAGTGCTGCATAGGCATGCAATATAAAGCAAACTTATATAGAAACTGCTCTGCCAGAAATGACTTCTCAAAGGGAGATCGCTCTCAGCCATCCGAACTGCTGTTCTCTTGCTCTCTCTGCGCATATTGGCGCGATCTATCTCTCTCTCTCTGTCGCCCTGCGTGAAAGTGAAATGCCAGACGATCTTTCAGCACTTGGAATCAACTTGAGGAAATTTCAAATCCCCCAAATCAGTTGCCACGATTCGTTTGCCGCGGCACGTTCGAAAACGTTTTGTGCACATTACCCGGGATCATGAACCGATCACAGTCTTTATAAGCAAGTGAACTGAAATTGGCAAAGTGAAAAATGGGAAAAATGTCGTCGACATTTGTTTTGCTTTCCGTGATCTTCGGTCAAGTGTTGCTGCTGACTTTGAACGGAGCGGAGGGGAGGCGAACGTATGAGATTGGTCAGCGACATGACGGCGATCATCTGGTACTGAAAGATAAACTCAGTTCACGTCCAGCCGGCAGTAATGAACCACCCAAAGTTGCCTTCACCTACAACATAACCGAAGCGATAACCTACATTGAGTTCGCAACGGAGGAAGTAAGTTTGTCGTCTAGCCTGTTCAATATTCGCATATTCAGAGACCCCCAAAATAGAAACAAAAATTTGTTTTTTTCGTCACCGCGGAAAACAGAAAATAAAAACAAAAACAAACCAGCGCAGACATACAGATATTCTGACATACATTTGTATTTATTTATTTATATTTAGTACATGTCTGTGGCGTACTTTCTGTGTCATTTGTTGTTTTTTGAGTTATTAGCTGCGCAGATTATTCGAATCGTTTAGAACTATTATATTGCACGATATGTGAAAATTTCATAAGACTAACTTAGCTCAGTTTACGCAAGCCCCGTAAACTTTTGGCAACAACTAAGCTGGCAAAATTAACAAATGTTTTCATGTGAAAAAGTTCCCTAAATAGAAAATATTTTTTTTTTTAATTGAAAACACACTTAGCTTATTAACAACGTGCATAAAACAACATCAGAGCGATGCCTCAAAAATGTTGCTGTTGATCTAATGCCCTTTCGAAGCCTATTTACATAAAAATCGTGAAACTGAGCAAGTTTCTTGAAAATCTGAAGACATTGTTAAATTGATATTTAAACATCCATAGAACTATCAACTATATCGATGTGACACGCTGAGATGTATTTGGAAATATGAATAGTTTTTATTACTGTGTACATGCCAATTATAAAGCAAAGTTTTTAAGTTTATTTCAACTGCCAATAAGTGAAGTAACATTCTTGCAATAGTTTTCATGTAATAAATACTTGAATAATTGAAATCCATCAAGTTATTCTTACATCCGAACCGTACTATCGATATAATCTATAGTGGTCACTCAGACCACCGCAAACCAATTGATATAGCTACAATTAGTGTTGGTGTTACAAGATGAGTTAAAAAAGACATATTTCTCTGCCCATACGAAACTGTAGATATTTTCTAAGAAAAACATTCAATAAAAAAAGTATACTGCAAATTTGGCTATTTGGCACGACTTCTATAAGCATATATAGGGGGATCTGGTGGCATGCGACGGCCGCATATGATATAAATGTTTTTCATACCGCAATAGGTCGGATACTGACGGCTATAACGCCAGATTTCACAAGAAACAGATATTTACAAAGTGATGTGAAGTACATTTTTGGTATTTGTAAACCATAAGATATTGTATTTTTGTTGTTGTTGAAGGAAATAGATGATGATGAATGGAGATTGTGAGCGAGACATGCCTAATGGAACCCCTTGAATAAACTAAGCTTTTTTTTCTCAATTGCAGAATATTTCGGCCGAGGTGAAACTCACTTATTTCGATAGCCTCGTGATAGGTGAGGTTCGCCTGCTCACGGACAATGAAGGAGATGATGAAGGAGACATTGAGGATTTCGATATCGAAACCCAATCCGAAGCTCCTCACATAGATAGCCCGAGTGGCTTCGATGTGTTCATCATGATGTTTGGTTTCAATGAAAGTGAATGGAATCCTGGTCTCGTGCTCCAGCATGACACACAGTTCGTGGGCGAGCTGCGACCCGATAATGAGGATGATTTCGGGAACTACGACTCGTTTAACGACACCGTCGAACCTGAGCTAAAGGATAAGACCATTGAAATCGGACATCGTCAAGCGGGTAGCTGAGCAACCTTGTCATTGTATTGAGACTTTAACTTTAATATTCCAAATTTTATAGGAGATGATTTTCTTTACGAAGCAACGAGTTCAACGACAGAGAGCAAACAACCAACCAATCACTCGGTTACCTTCTACTTCATTGACAGCGTCTACATAACATATATCAAGTTCATCATCTTCGATCACTTTGGAAAAAATGAAATAACCGCCGTCGACTACACACCGCCCGTGGCCGAGTACAGTCACTACACGGCAGGCACCTTCAAGGCCATCATAACTGAATTCGATACGAAGTCGATGTTTTCCCAAATGTATGTCTTCGGTTTCAGAAGACAAGATGAAGTACCTGCAAATTACGAGCCCTTCCTGCCGCCGCAGGATCGAACGTTTGCGAATCAGCCCGCATCGGATGTGCCACTGACGCCCATGCAACGTTTGCAGTTGCTTCTAATGACGCAACAGGCAACCACTCCACCGCCGCAGAGCGACGACGATGATGACGATGATGAAACGAAGGAGTATGTGATCAGGCCAGAAGACATGATACCCGATCATAAGCCCGAGCGGGCGAGCATACCGAATGGTGCGTTAGAGAACCCACGTACCGTGGAGCAGCATCTCTTTGCCATGCTGGCACTGCTGCTCTGGACCGTGGCATAGTTTACCCTGCAGTTGCTTGAGAGATGAGTGTATTACTAGTTGAACCATTGAAAGCTTTACAAGCATCGTTTATTTCCACATTCTGCATATTTGTATGTTAATATTTAACCTAATAAACATATTAAACCTTTAGGCAAATTAACGTTGCCTCCTGTGAGTGTTTCTCCCTCTCTCTCTCTCTCCTTTTCTCTCTCTCTCTCTCTCTCTGTGACGCACACTCACACACACTCGATGACAAACAAATTGAAAAAGTTGCGGTGAAAGTAGGTCATGGCACTAACTTAGCTTCAACTCTCCTCAGTCTCTGCCCGCTCCTCACTCGTCGCCTTCTCCTCGCACACACGCTTGGCAAATTATCTGCGTCGACTGTGGTGGTTGATTTGGCAGCGCAAACAAAAAGAAAAGAAACACTGAAAAGGCTGCTGACGTATGTACACACTCACCCACACACTCACACACACGTAAAAGTTTTCCGACTTCTGCAACTAAGCAGCCGTCGTGTCCAGCTATGTTTACACCCTGATACCCCCCCCACTTCGTACCCGGCCGGGGTGCAGCCCTAACTTGCTGCTGCTCTGTACTGAAAGCCATCATGTCCAGAGAGCAAGCTACGAAATGGCAACTGGCCTCAGCAGAACAATAAAACGTCGCCTCTAAACATATTCAGGTCCAAACTTATTTGTTTCATATCATATGCAGGCAGCCTGGGCTAAGTTAAGCTCGCAGCTCAACGACTTGCAGATACTCTGCTTGAAAAGTACTATCAGACAAAACCTTATTCAGTTTGTTCTTCTATCCTGACTTTATTTAAACAGCAATAAGTGCAGAAAAATAACAAACAAGTTTGTTAGGCGATCTTTAAATTATATCTACATTCTCACATCTCTTTCTACTTCTCACATCTTTTTAAGATTATATATTAAAAAATATACCAAACAATATACAATAAAATATATATTATATATTCCGTTCAGTGGCAGCTGAAACCATAAGACAGATGAAAGACGCGCTCCCTGAGGGCAAGACCCAACAGAAAACCTTGTCTCCATTTGCAGATGAGATATACCTGCGCAACGGAAGTAGCTTATAGTCGAATTTATGCTTAATTTACAAGCGAAATTTGTGAAATTTAAGAAAATTTCCGGCACTGGCCACAAGAGCGAGAGCGAGAGAGAAACACACACAAAAAATGAAGAACATTTAAGGACTAAAGGCGACTCGGCGGCAGCTTGGGCCAAAATTGAAAATTTCTTTTTATGCGTGCCGCTTACAGTTTTTATGTGTGCAGATGTATATTATATTTATATGTATATATTAAATATATATATATATATATATGTATGTGTGTGTGAGTGTGTGAGGAAGCCGTGTAGACGGTTGTAGCTGCAGGGCGTGGCATTGGCATTGTAAACAACAACGGATAAGCAGCACACACAAGTGTCATCCATATCCACGCCCAGAGCCCTCAGTCCTGGCAACGGCTGTTAGTCATGGGCGTACACCCCCTAATCCCCTCCCCACCCCCCTGCCAACAACCCTTAGCAAGGGGTGACGTGTGCTTTTGTCAATAACTTAATAACTTAAAATATGGTTTAATGCTCACGTAACAACATTTTGCCACTTGTGCCAAGCACGCGCCAAGTGTGAAGGCTTGGCGAACCAACCAGGCGACAGGCGACACCCAACGTAGAGACGAGCAACTACAAGAGACAGCTGGGAACCCTGAAACAAGGGCTAAGGCCCGATGACTTAAGGGCTCGCAGGTGTGAGAAATGAGCATATGGCGAGCGAGTGTAGCCTCGATATTGTAGTACTTAAAGAATGTCTGAATACAGAAAAATATACGAAACAATTTGCATGACTGTGGAGCAGGGCAACTGATCTATTTACATATTACTGAGAAAGGAATCATTTATTTTATGTATAAATAATCTTTCTGCAGTTTTTGGCAGATCTGAGCATTTTTTACACCCAAAACTCGCTGGAAAAATAGCTCGCAAGATGTACTCATTGTTTACCAGAAATAACTCGTTTTTTACGGCCTACACAGCGCCTACATCAGTTCGTATTTACTTAAGTTTAATGCAGTAACACGAAGTGAAAATATAAAGAACAAAAATGCAGCTTAAATATTTATTTTATGTACAAAGTTTAAAATTAAAATTGAATAAAGGCGCATTTATAATAAGTTCATATTTATATCTGCCTGTTTTTGCATTCTTGATTTATTAGCCTCATATCTTTGCGCAAAGTTGTAACAAGTTTAGCCCACGCCACACACACAAACATACATTTAATATGAGGCACAATTATGTGTACTTGCCTTGGGGCAAGGTACACGTGTACACCCTTTGATCCTTTCCCCAACTTCAATCCAACAACAAACAATTTTGAGATTATTGATTTTACCCTTCGGATTTTCGGGTCGCATCTCGCTAAGTTTTTATTTGCACATTTGCATTTAAAATAATTAAAAACATACATATATTAATGTGCATGCATGTATGTGCGCACCATTACCGCAATTCGGCGGGTCAGTCGCTTCAGTGCATCCATTTCTGGGGCTGCATAATTCATGCCACAATGCTCATTGTCGTCGTCGTCGTCGTTGTCGGCCGCTTTTGTGTCGAGTCGCGACGTTCCCGGGCACGAGACTCATTAGCGTGCCGAGGGGTCTGCTCAGCCGAGAGAGGAAGAGGGAGAGAGATAGATGGGAGAGAGATAGAGGAGCTGCGGTGGTAAAGGAGCAAGCTGAGGTTTGGGTTCACATATGTGTCTCCCGAAACTGCATATATATGTCTGCTTTGCATTTGCATTTTATTAAATTTCAAAAGCTCTTCGCACAATCGCGTCCACCCACTTGTCAGTTCACCTGAGCGCCATTGTCAGGCTGCAGTTGAAGGGCCAAGAAGTGGGGAGGGAAGAGCGCGGCAGACAGCAGGGTTGCGAGCATTGCATATTTATGCACTTAATAACGCATTTTAGCATGCTCAAGTGCAACTCATCTTTTGTTACAGCGCACACAAAGCACACACACACACATGCATGCATATGAGATGCAGAGAGAAAGAGAAAGAGAGGGAGAGCGAGAGCGAGAGAGAGCTAGAGTAATGGCGGCAAAGATAGACAGAGCTGCAAATGGTTTTCACATGTCTTCCCTGGCCGGCGTTGACAAATGGAGCATGAGTTACAGGCCATGTCAGTTGCCATGCCAGGTTTCCTTCCCTCCTCTTCTCCCTACCAACCTTCTCATTGTCCCTGCCCTCACCCAATTCCCAATCCAATCCAATTCACATGATGTGTGTGTGTGTGTGTGTGTTATGCTTTACCTGTCAAAGCGAAAACTTTCTGACGTGCACGTGGCGTATGCGTAATGCTCAAAAGGGATCAGGTCTACCTCTAAAATGCAAAGTATTAAAGCAATTACAACTGTCTGAAGCTGTGCAAGTTAAGCGGCTTATTGATAGTTGAAAAAAAACGACAGCAAAGACTAAATTGATTTTTTCATAGTTGCGTATACTTGATATTTATTAAAATATCATTTGAAGCTAAAAAAAAAAGTACTTAGTTATCGTCAGCTCACTTACATAATTGATTGATGTGACGTGCAACAATGCATTGCTGGCATTGTGTGTGTCCTGTGGCAAGTGGCAAGCCCACAATAACCACACATAGACAATAGCAACAACAACGACTCTGGACCATCTATGTAGCCGGCGAGAACAAACCAAATGCTGGGTAAACCAATCAATGACACAACTGAAAGCCACAATGCCAACCAAGTGTAAAGAGAGGGCAATGGACATTGGCTCGATTGAGCAGCTCAGCGTGTGAATGTGTGGGTGTATGTACATATGTGCATGTATTCACATGGCATTACGGCGCTTTCTGTTTTTCTTTTTTTTCTAACGAGCAAAGGCTTGAGCTGAGGCAACACTTGAGAGCGCGTGCCGAGACTTAATTGAAACTGTCAGCAGCAGCAGCAGCAGCGGCCCCAAAGACGTGACCGTAAATCAATGCGGCCTAATCTGGCAACTTAGCCGACTTCATTTTAGGCTAAACAATTAAAAAGTTTTCAATTAACTCGCAGCAGCAGCAGCAAGAGAATTGGCACTTGTAATCGGCACCTGTTCAACAAGCCGAACAAAGCTCGAGCTTCATGCTTAAATCAGCTTATGCGTGCCAGCCTACGAAGGGGTTAACAGTTGCTGGGAGCGGGAGAGGGGGAGGAAGCTATGGGGGTACTGGGTGGGTGTGCCTTGCTCACGTAACACATTTATAACGCGTGAGCTGCTTTGTGCGCATGGATATGTGAGCTATGTAAGTATGTTTGCAGTGTGCGTGTGAACGTGCGTACAGATGAGTTTCGAAACAACGCGTATACGCGCGTGTGCGCGTGTGTGTGCGTGTAGAACTTTTCCCAGGGTTGCTTGTGGAACGCATAAAGTTTTGCTTTAAAACTGAGCAGAGGCATCAAGTTTGATATTTGCTGTGGTGTGTATTAACCCGTTACACAGATTCCGCGTACAAGTGCAAAAGTTTCGAATATCACTTTGGAAAATAGTATAGCATACTTTTCGGCTTGTAGAAAAGTCAATATGAAAGCGGAAGAGACTTAAATAAATGCAGTATTTATTTGCCTATGCTTTTCTATAATTTTTATACGCGCACTAATAACCCCTGCGTCTGTCTAAGCTATAGGGTATGCGCAGCTCATTACGAATATAATAAACGTAGAAACGTAACCAAAGGTAATAACACAACCGTAGCTAGAACCAAAGCCGGAACCGAGGCAGCAGCAGGCGCAGCGTCTGCCGCCTGGCATTTTTATAGTCTTTGCAAAATTAAATAAAAACACGCGCAATGAAACAAACATAAATAACGCAGTAGCACCCGCTACACTCCCCCTGCTATGCTGCTAAAGTACCCTGAAATGTGACTGCAAAACGAAATGAAACGAAATGAAACAAAATGAAATATAATGAAATGCCGCCGGCAGCAGCATAAGCACACAGTCTAGTGCACATAATTAGTAGCAAAGATTGGCCATAATACACACGCCCACTAAGCCAAGCAACCACCCAGACGGCCAGTCCAGTCCAGGCCGGGCTGGACTGGTCACTGACCAACTTCTTCTTGGCCTGCAGTGCACTCGGATTGAATGGGCAACCAAGAACTCAATTATTTTTTACGGTGTGTAATTAAAACAGAGGAGAGAGAGAGAGAGAGAGAGAGAGAGAGAGAGAGAGAGAGAGAGAGAGAGAGAGAGAGAGAGAGAGAGAGAGACGTTGAGTCGAACAGTCAACGTCAGCAATAGGAGTTATTAATGATGCTCGGCCTGCTCGCTGGCCATTTGGTAAGCTTGGCCCGAGCTAATGAAGCCGCCCGCTAAGCTGCCTAGGCAGGCAGCGAAGGCAACCCAGCTTACCCGGTAGACTTCATCAACAGTTGCCAAGTTAATTAGGCTAAGCGACGCGAAGTATTTTACCTCATCTTCAGCTAAGACGTAGAGCACACAGAGCGTAGCTTAGTCGACGTTTTTGCCATTTATTTGCGTAATACAAAATCTGTTGATGGCAGCAGAAAGTGTAGCATACTTTTAAGCGTCGCATAAATATGCAAAATTATTTCAGGATTTATTAAGCGCAGGCATAAAACATACTTATGCACTTAATACGCTTAATGAGCAAGCAGTTTCCAATAGAACAGTTACTAACGAGGGAAATACCCTACACGAATGTTTTAAATGTGCAAGATATTTTTAATAATACGATAAATGGGGTTTCAAAATATGCGAGAAAAGAGAATTTTGAACAATTGAGAACAAAATGTAGATAAATAGAAATATGTATAATTCTTAAGAGCTCCTGAAATGATTTATTCATTAAATATTCATTAGACCAACCCACAGCACACCCTCTTTGCATAACGCCCACACTGTGTGAAGTTCTTTTCCAAATGTTCCCACTGTGCCACATTCTCTTTCAAAACCAATTCCATTGAAATGTGACATACCCACCCTCTCTATCTCTATCTGCCTCTCTCGCTATTATTTCATTTCAATTGAATTTGCAAACAATTCCGTAATTCCTTTTTCAGTTGAATTCACTTTGCTTGATGGCCAACGTACAGGAAATGAGGATGACGTTTCAGTTGGATTTTGATTTTGAGTTTGGATTCGTAGACGGATTTTCAGCAAGCGCACATGTAGCACATGGAGAGCGCTATCAAATTTCGTGCGACACTGACAGCAACGAGAAAATGCCTGTGTTTGTTTTGTATTTCGGCGCGACAGTCTGGCCAGCTAAGCAGGGCATGGTTAGGTTGCAATTGGATGGATCGGTATATAGTGTACTTGACACTTGACTTGACGCTGACACAGCCCGAGTTGCAACAGTCGAGGGTTTTCTATTGTGCAAGAGATTTGATTGCCACATTTTCAGGCTGGAGACGGGGCCGAATGACAGGCCAAAATATACGCTAAGGAATGACGTTTTATGATCGCCTCTGACACCGTCGACAGGCAGAGGCAATCAGTCAGCCAGTGAGCCCAAGTCCAAGCCATCCCAAGTGGCTGTTAAAACATTATGACAGCAGGGTAAAAGAGGAGGAGGAGGAGCAGTTCCAGTAAGGAATATGGCGTCAGAGTGTGCTCCGTCTTCTACTTTGATGTAATGTATGCACAGAGGGAATACTTAAAGAGCCGTGCAACGCTATCAACCTCTCTCTCTTTCTCTTTCTCTCTTCCTGGTTCATTTCTCTCTCTTTTTCTGCCGAGATGATTTATATGAAAGCAAAGTTGCAACTCCCAACGGCATCGGCCACGAGCTATTACCGAATTGAAAGCGTCAGCGAGAACTGCTTATCACCAGGCTGAAGACACAGTAAATACGAGTGAGCTGCTCGACTAGAGTATACCCTGCAAGAGTCACACGGTTCAACCTTACAACTACAAAGCTTGCTTTACCTATTTCATTATTTATTTCAGTTTTTTTCCGCTTTTATTCTAGTGATTCTTTTTAATTCGCATTCGTACAGGGTACAAGCCTGTACGGCAGCTTATCGCTCGTAAATTGCTGCAAAAAGAAACCTTCTTGCACTTGGCAATGGGAAATGAAATTGGAAATGGAATGAGAAAGAGAAGCAGAACAAGAACAAGATAGAGAATGGGCAGGAAAATAAAAAAGGGAATGAGAACGGGAATGAGGAAAAGAATCGACAGGCGTAAACCATGACACGTGCCCTTAACCGCACACAAAACACAGAATTACAAACACACACACATACATGCAGCACGCGCACACACACACACACAGAGTCGAGTGTTGAAAATGAAATTGAAAACTGTTAAATAAATCGCAAGAAAGTACTAGAAGCGAAACACACAGAGCATTTTTGCCCAGACGAATGGGCAAAGTGAATGACAGACAGACACACGACGATAAAGGAGGAACTGCAGGAGAGAAAGTAGGTAGGTAGTGCGGGTAGGGTTACAAAGAGAACCACTTGAGGCGCCCATTCCATTTTAATTTGCCGCCACAGCGAAGCCGGCGACGCATCGAACGTGATTGGATTTTTATATTCAATATAAAAAGGATTATTATGGCCATTACAGTGTTGTGTGTTGTGAAAGTTGGTAATAATTGGAAAACTTAAGATCCCAGACAAGGTGGCAGCAGCAGCAGGTAAAAGCCACCCACGCAAGACATATAAAATCAATTTTACGCCCGAACTGGAGCCGCAAATAAACTGTGGCACCTATAAATAGAACTAAACACTGGAAAGGGTTGCGCCAGGCCCCTTTCACCGGTACTTCCGGTGCGACGCTACGCACATCAGCGGGAAATGCCTGAAATTTGCTCAAGCGAACAAAAAGCGTTTTGATATGGATGCCTAATCAATACAAACACAAAACATACCGCAGAACATTTAATAATACCCAGTATTTATGCTAGGAACTTGAATAACTTCTGGGCTTATGAAAAAATCGGTTTCCAATTTGGAACATATATGAACCTCGTCTAGAGACAGACAAATTTGACTAAATTTACTCATCTAGTGATATAGAGTAGCATATTTAAACTTTTTGAGGTCAGGCACGCCTTCTTCTATTTGCACAAATTAAATATACATTTTTAATCGCTTTAATTAATCATTTACTTTTTTTTGCAATATGTTTTTCAACAACATTAGCAACACTAAGCTTTAAACTCACTCGATTCACTTAGTTAATCGCAAGCATTTTATTTTCTCTTTTTAGCCATAGAACTTTACTTTAGTTTAGCCCTTTTGCTGACCGCACTACTCAATTAACCCCATCTCCATTAGACTTTATTTTAAGCTCATAAGTTGGCGCAACCCTGACTCAACCATGGGCTGATCTAATGGCCCTGCCAGTTGTACTTAATGCTAGTGGCTGCCTCGCAATTTTTAAGTGCTCGACAGTTTAATGGACATTGTCAGTGTATTTATTGTATTAATATTGAAACGGATGGCTCACACGCTTCTTAACCGGCAAGAAAGGAGGGGGAGAGGCGGTGGCTACTAATAGGTTTTTACCTCCTCCTTTTCCATTAAGAGACTTAAGTTAAATGACTTACCTCGGGTATATCATCTGGCACTTTTCCCATCCAGGATAGCGAGAGTATTGTGCAGTCGCATTTTGTGTTGATGTTGCGTTCAAAGTGTAAATGCATTTTACGAGTTAGCGCCGCTTTCACTTCCGCACGGCCACGTGAACGTGAATGTAGCCAACTAGTCGTTCTTATTGTAGTTGTTGTTGTTGTTGTGCCTCTGCGTCGTCACTCCGCTACTCTACTGGCTTACGTCTCGCACATTTTGCTAGATAAGAAAGGGAGTAAGGTTTCAATATCGTTTAGTGTAACATAACATAGTCAATAACTAATTTACAATAAAAGCGAATGCCCTGGGAGCTGCCTTATCAGCTAGAACGCAGCACAGCACAATACGGAAGTGTGTGTAAGCGTGTGCGTGTGTGTGTGCGAGTGCCGGCATATGCTTGCCATCAATTTCTCATGGGGGTTGACAAATTGCAGCACGCAGCACACACATAATTTGAAGCATACTTTCCCGGGCACGACCGACACGCTAATTGGATATTAGTGGTAAGTGGACAAACTTGCCTCAAGCAGCAGACACACACACACACACACATGCACAAACAAACACACACACATGCAGAGACACGAGTGCATGTTGTGGCGCATGTCCTATCTAGCAATTGCCGGAGATAACCCATTCGCACGCACAGGCAGCGACAGACATCACACACACTTCCCCGCCCACACACACACATACAGTCATAGTATCTCGCCCACAGACAGGCAACACAACAAAGATGAAAGCTAAAACTGTAAGTGAAACTTGCGCTATATGAAATAATGCGAATAATAAATTAAAAAATGCAAAAAGCTGTCGCTCGTTTTAATAATTTACAAACTTTTCAGCGGCAACGACACAACTCTTTTAGCAGTGCGTCTGTCTCTCTCTTCGTCTGTCTATCTTACTCTTTATTTGTCTCTGTCTCCTAGTGTATTTTTATCTTGTTCTATCGTTTTGAATATTTTAAAATCTGCTTGAATAATTGATGAAATGTTGCTACAGTCGTCGTCTGGCTTTAACTGATGCTCGTGTGCGCCTAAGTCTAGTATATTTGTGTGTGTGTGTCTGCAAGTGTCTAGGCAGCTAGGCAGCAAGTCAACAGCAACATCAACATTTGCTCAAAGTAACGTAATGCCGCAGGCTTTCCTATATACTTCAATTATGTCGTGTGCTTTGTCTGATTGAATTTGTCATATGATATACAATTTTTGATTGAGTATACGCCCCAAGGTACTACGTACCCCTCGGCACAGCTTCCCCTACCCCTCTCAATCCAACCCACAGCAATCAACAATGGCATCAGACGGCAGCTAATGACATTGGGAAATGTTGACAGCATCGAGAGAGACAACAACTCTGGCTGATTGCCTCCCCTGGCAGCTGTAGTGTAAGCCTGGTTAAATATTGATAGAGGCATCCCAGCTACAATGTTATTGCAGCTCATTTGCTTTTCCGTTCGGTTGCTGTTGCTGTTGTAGTTATTGTTCCATAGAATTTCATTTCAATTATAAAGCAAGGTTCTCTCTCTCTCTCGCTGTCCCTCAAAAAGCTACGAATGATTGCACATATGCCACGAGTCATTTTCGTACGTGTTCTTTTGGCCACTTTCACAAAAGCACCCTCCCCCCACAACCCACTCACTAACACACAGACGCACAGTTGTAAACTCACACACACACAGCCAGACAGAGAAACGAGCCATTGTTTGACGGTTTTAAAGTCGCACAGACTTCTTCAGTCTTATAACAATACTCTGTCTACCCCTCTGCCTCTCTTTTGCACTGTCTGTCGCTCACGCAGCTGCGGTTCAGGGCCTCTATAATGCAAAAATGCTAGCAAAATTCATGAGCGCTGTCAGAAAACTGTCGAAGTGTCAAGCGCTGTGTTAGACTGTTAGACAGTTGCCACTTGTCACGTGCACTTTGTGCAGGTGTGTTGCGACACAGAATGTGCATTTAACCAGAACTGGCAATAATAAAACAACAACAGCAGACAACAAAAATAAATAACTGCAAACGATAGACTCGATATAGTCAACCTTGTCCTTGGCACTTTGTGCTGTGCGCCAAAAAAAAGTCAAATAATAATGCCAAAAATAGTCGAACGAGAGTTAAATTATTCGAGAAGCTCAGAAGTAGGCAACACAAATTGTTCGCCTAACACTTTCGCTGCGCTCGAAAGTAGGCAGCACATTTTGCCACGGCCTTGCCATTAAAAGTTAATTATGTGGAAATTGACACATACACATACACATAAAATATACGCGTATAATCCCAAGATTAAAGGCAAAGCTAAGTTTCACATTAGTTTTCGCTGTCCTCCTCTCTGTGCATTCCTGCTCTGTGCTCTTTTCCGCTCTCTCTCTCTCTCTCTCTCTTTTTCATTGACTGTTTCTTTCGCTCGCCATTGCAATTAAACTGCCAAAATAGGATTAGGCATACGCTCCATTGTACGCGGCACGCATTTAAGGCGCTTACTTTGCCGCTGTTGCCTTTTTCCTTTTTGCCCAAAACGGTTTTGTGCCAGCAATTTCATCGTTTGCTGCTGTCAGCGTTGTAGACGACGCCTCGTCGCGCAGTCAGTCGACTATATAGGCGCCTTTATGGCCATGCAGCATTTTTATGGGATTCATGTAGCCAGTTTCAAGACACACTTAAAATGTTTGATGTCTCAAGTATTTACATTACAGCAAAACTTCGCTTGATAGTTCTTTTCATTTTTAAATATTCTGTCATTTATTTCAGACAACAGATGAAAGATAATTTCTGTGTTTCCTTCTCCTCAACCTTCTATCGTGAATGACAATCTTTGGTTACTCTCTGCATTTTCTAGGCGAATGAGTTAGAAATTATTATTATTTTCAAAACAGCGGAATAACCTTATATGGCTCCTCAGCTCATACATTTAAACATGACTGTTGTACATCAATGAATCAATCCGCTTCAAGTTTCATTTTTCCCACTCTTTTTCAGACTTCCAAGAGTCATAGCTTTGTCAAAAATCATGCGATTTTCATTAGCATTGTCAGTTTGCACTCGACAGGAGAACCAAGGCTGCGATTGAAGTCAGAATGTTTGCAAGATTTTGTTTGTAAGTTGTGTCTTTTTTTTAATTCTTGTCAGAGGCACCATTGTTCCTGCATATTTTGTTGATGATGACAGAATGTCAAGCCAGGCATGTCGAGCGAGCGAGCAATGTCCTTGAGCCTCTTTAAACTATGTAGTTCAGCTCTGCGTAATGAAAATGCAGCCATGCATAACATAACATGGGCCAAAAGCAAAGGCGGCCAACACGAGACTACAAGTTTTGAGCCCATTTCGTGTTGCTGTTACTGTTGCTGTTGTTGGTTGCATGCTGGCTAGAATCTAAAATGCCTGTTACCACCAAACGACAAGGATCTAACCACCCAGTACACTGCTTGCAAACCCTGCCAACCTGCCGCCCCCCTTGGTTTGCCTCTTAGCTCTCGGCTTACGCCTTTGCGCATAATTATCTTAACTTTGCCTTGTGTTGTTGCTGCCGTTGCTGTTGTTGGCGGAACGTATGGCGCCACGGCTCAAAGGACTTCAAAGAGCAAACGAAGTGGCTTGAAAATGCGAGCCAAGTGCTAATCGTGCAGTCGAATTACAGTTAGTTTTCGCCCATGGTTTAATTAGCAACACGCCAGCGCACATACAATAAATCTGCGATAAAAAACATATACAAAAAGGCAATGCCAGCGACTTGAAGATACCCTTTAGGCTATACTGCAGCCTCTTTTCCCTTTAGCTCCCTCTCTTTTTACAGGGTATATCTGTAAATTGCTTGCCTATTAATTTGCGTATTTCAACTGGACTTGGCCAGTCTCCAGCTCTCAGCTGGCAGCAAATCCCAAGGAACCCACAATACAAGAGAAAGCAATAAAGTTTTGCATAAATGACGAAATAAATGACAGCAAAGAAAAGCAACTCTGGCAAATACAACAAAAACAGAAAGAGAGAGAGAGAGAGAGCGCGCGAGAGGGTGATAAGCGAGAGCGAGCAGAGGCGCGGCTGATGGGGGGAACTGGGCCCGGCTCTTGTCCTATCTGCCGGAGGAAGGGAAAAGGATGGGTTCGGATTCTTGCCGATAGCAGGGCAGGAGTTGGTGTTGGGCTGTGTTCTCTGTTTGTCGGGTAGGTTAAATGTGTTGTGCACTAAGCTTTGCGGGCCGAGCGCACTGGGAAATATAAAAGCTGGCGGGCTGTACATTTTTTTTTCCGCTGCTGCTTTTGTTGTTCCTGTTTTCGTTGTTGTTGTCCTTGCCTACTTTGCCTCTCTTGTTGTTTCTGGCTCTTGTTTATTGACTTTTTGCGGGGGTGTGGTGTCGTATAATTTGTTTCTACTTTAACCGAAACCCTCCCAGCCAATGCCGCAAGTTGGAAAATTGTGCGCCTCAGTGGCGCTAGACTTACACACACCCACACCAACACACAAGCTCAGCCAACACAAATACGTAGTATTCTTGTAGTTGCGTGTAAACGTTGTTACAGGGTATAATGTTAATAAAAATACTAATGCATTTGTACACAAATACACAAATGAAAGTAGAATCTTAATGTCATCAAATGTATTTGATTTCGTTTTTGTTTTGAGTTATGAAAACAGTAAGCAAACTGTTTATTTCGCTATGTTCACTTCTCCTGCCTAATATTATATTACTTTCCATAGAATATCACGCAGTCGAGCAGTTGCAATTTCAAAGAGAATTCAGCTGGGTTTGAGAAATAGAGCAACAAAAGTAGGGAAGCGAAAATAAACAAACATTACTTGAATTGTCTTTGTCTTTGTCTTTCTTATGGAAAATGAAATTACGGCAAAGAATAACAACAACAATAACATAACAACGCGGCGGTAAACAACAATATTGCCACGTTGCCAATTGCCATTGGCGAAAATATCGGCAAAACATTTACCGTTAACCACAAGATGGCTGCGGCTGGGTAGAAGGGGGGATTGCCAGGCGAGTAGCCATGGTGAGCGCGTCACGCCCACACGCTGCACTTGAACTTGCGACAGAAACCGCCAAACGTCGGCGTCGTTGCGCGTCCTCCGCGACACAACTCAAATTATATAATGCAAAGCAATAGCAAAAACAACAACAAAAACCACAACAACAACAGAACTTGTAGAAAGTAGTGTAACAAACGCAACACAAAACGCAACCTACATACGAAGAGAGCGAGAGAGAAAAATAAATAAAACTAATGTAATGACCTTGGGAGCAGACGCAGCAACAGCAGAAGCAACAACGCAACAAGAACAACGAACATATACAACGACGAGACATCAAATTTAAAAATAATTTTTCAAAGAGCAGCCAGAGAATGAGGAAAGAACCAGATCAAGAGCAAGAAATGGCGGTCATGCGTCAGCGTCGTCGTCAACGCCGGCATCGCCGTCACCGTCACCGTCGGCAGCGGCATTGAAATTATGCAAAGTGAAAAATTGCCGGACGTTCTATGCACACACATAGATACACTGACACAAAGCATCTATGTACTCACACCTACACAGCAATGCAGGTTTTTGGTATGTGTCGCTGTTAACCAACACTTAACGATAACCCCAAGCGCCGCTGAATGCTGAATGCATGCAAACGGTAGATTGTGTAGTTGTTGCTTTTTCGACCAAACAAGATTAGACATTTTCGGTTTCGGCACGCATAAAAATTGCACCTATAGCTATAAGCTGCGGGTGTGTGGTGTGTGTGTGTGTGTGTGTGCGTGTTTAGTACGCGTGAATAGCTTTTTATAGACGTGCGTTTATGACTGCTGCGCTTCCAATAGCTTGCCCTGAGGTGTACAGCGTTCTACTCCAGCGTTCGATTACGACAACAAAACAGAAAGAAATGCCAATGCCAATCGATTTTCATTGTTATGTTAGGCTGATTAATCGACAAAAAAAAACCTCCTTGTCATTGGCTTATTTAACTATGCACGTCCGTATGTTTATTTTCAAACGCCTGGGGCCACTTAAAATGCCAAACAAAGCCAAGTTAATACTAGTTAAGTCCCACGAATGCTGATAAAAAGAACGAGAAAATGCAAAAACTTCATTTTTTGGAATGTCGAAAGTGTCTACAGCAACAGAAAAACAACAACAACGAAACTCCCACATCGTATGTATAGACATTCCGACGTGTGTGTCTGTGCGGACAAAATCCACCACCCAAAATCCCAAGGGCCCGACTTACGCCGCTACCGCAGCCGCTGTAACTGCTGCTGGCGCTAGCGTTGCTGCATTATAACAGAATTCCGCAACTCACCTGCGCTACGACGGCAACTTCGCTGCTGCTGCTACTGTTATTGCGGCTGTTCTTTTGCTGCTACAAATCGAATTCGTATTTAACGTGTTACAGAAATTCGTTTTGCTTGAGTTAAGTTTTTGTCTTTTTGGCGATTTTTAAAGCTAATGTTCTATCTCTGCATGTTACATGTATTTTATTTTCCAACTGATTCATACATTAGCAAAAAGACTTGCACGCACACGCACACACACACTCACACGCATACACACATGCACGCACATGCAGCGGCACAATCGCGAAAATACCGTTAGCTACACAAGCGCTAGGCACCGCGCACAGCAAGTTCCGAGCGTCGACTGTTTGTGGCTTTACTCCTTGTGCAAATTATAGAAAGTCAGAGCCGTCCAGAGCAATCAGAATTGAAGAGCGCGCATGCGCTTTGCATTCTGTTTTCTTATCACTGAAGACCGAAACTGTCAAACTGACGGAATTTACGCGCTCTTTGTGCCTCACGTAGCGTGCAGGGAATGTTGTTGTTAAATTGTAACGTATTGATTTTTTGACTTACTGCCAAGTGATATGTTAAATAGGCGGGACCTGGCAGTCGAAGTGCGTTTTTGATGTACACACGACAGGCACTTCGCGAATGCATTGGAAAAAATTCTACTTTTATTCAGTAAATTACACAAATTGCGTTCAATGTTAACGTAGCAGTCTCTCTGGGAAAGCGAAAATTCGCATGCGTTTGCAACGCATGCGAGGGCTGCACTGTTCTCTTGCAGTGCTCAATGCTGTTCATGTAGACTCTCTGTTACCTAACATTTTGCTTATGTGTTAAAACTTGTATATGATATTATTTCTGGATTAGTCTTGCCTTACAAGTTTTTCGATTATTTTTGTAGGCACGAATTTTGGTAGTTGTAAAATGATTAACGGTTTAATAAAATTTAAACTAAACAGCTGTTTGCTAGCGCCATAAACAAACAGCTGATTTTAATTGCATACAGGGTTGCTCTATTATGCCGTAATGTGAATAATCGAATGCTTTTAAATTATGGGAGCATCGATATTTTAATTTACATTGTAATTGAAAAGTATGAATAAAATGTTATCTAAAATATAATTATATGCCTAGTTGTGCTAAATTAAAAAAAGAAAAAGTACATATTCAATTATTTGTCAGCCTATTTATGTATCGAGTGCGGTGTCAGTGTTGGAAATCACTATGGTTTTTCGCACTTTTATCGACATGCCACCACAAAGCATCATCGATTGCTTTTTCAGTCCTATCGACTAGTATATATTGTTTTTGCTCAGAGTAGTTAACACAACTGTTTTCTTTTTCAATATTCGCCTTTAGGTTGTGCAATTTTGTGATTTTCACTTGCGTATTAAAACTGCAGCTACGTGTGTGCGTCGAGTGCGTTTCGAATTGTGCCTGTCGGACACAGTTCACAATGCGAGCTCTGAGAAAATCGAAAAAGTTGCATTCCCAGTCGCATTCGTGTATGTGAAAATTCAATACAAATAGTAGGCGACAACAGCAGCAAAGTGAAAAATGTGCTTGGTGGAGCATGCGGAAAAAAAGCATAAGCTCTCGACTACATTCGCAACTAATAACAAACAAATCTCGTCGCGAACTACGCCAGCAACCTGCTCAAATTCTAACGTGAACTATAATAAAAATAGCATCAGCAGCTACTCAGGCAGCTGCACCAACAACAACAGTGTCGTTGTTGATATAAACACGCAACAAAGACAACAACAAGAACAACAACAGAAACAGCACCAAAGCCTGCATACTGAGAGCATAACGCCCACATTTAACGCAAAATATAGGCGAAAATGTTTGCTGCTGCTGTCATTGCTGCTCTTCCACGGTTGCTTTAGCGGTCTGCATAGCGCCAGCGCCTACAATTGCACCACGAATCCATGCCAGAACGATGGCCAGTGCCTGGACGGTCAGTGCATATGCGCCGATGGCTGGCAGGGGCCTGCCTGCCAGTTCTGCGGCGGTAAAGTACGGTGAGTTTCGCATGGTATCCCTCCTCTCCACCACACCCTTTCTCTCAAGCAAATGGCTATAATTTAGTTATCGTTGTCGCAGAAAATGATTCATAACAACAGCAACACGAAAGCAACGTTCGAATTGTATTATTCAATCGGCTCTATGCACTGTTTTGTGGCCTATTTGTGTCAAGCAACGGTTTAGTTTGAGCTGTGCGCTGCGCCGCCTGCTGCTGCTGCTGCTGCCCATTCTCGTTAGACAGGTTCCCATTCTCATTCCCGTTCCAGTTTCTCTTGTGTTCTCCTTCTTTTTTCTTGAGCTTTTTGTTGGTTTTTAGCTTGTGCTTCACCTTTCCATTCGATTCTTCAGTCTGCCGGCCAATTGGCTTTCTACGCGTTTACGCGTAACTTGAGCGCGTCTTCGCTTTCTTCACCATATCCAATCAAAGGGCATGACTTAATTCCTGCATCGTCGTGTGAGGGGCTCTCGCTGCTAAAGCTAAAGCAAAAGCAAACTTCAAACTAAATTTAGCTTGGTCTCCCTCCAATCTTAACTTTGCAATTGCTCATAAGCTCGTAAGAAATCATTGTTTATATTTTTATGAATAACGGGTGTTTATTCAGTGTGTGAATGTGCTCGATAAGGGAATTTCTCCTATCTTGACAATAGCGCCGCTGATTGAGGTGTGTTCGGGCGCGGAGGTGCTTGAATGTGTGGACAGCTGTTGAGATGCAAAAAGTCGTATACCCAAATACGTTTACAATCGTAAATTTCACAAAAACATATATTATTATTTATAGAAAATCTTTGTTTTATTTCGTTTCCGTATTTGCTCATCGTTTTAGTAGTAAATAAAGCTTTAGTTGGCAGCAACTTGCGATGTAGAAAGATTATACGAAAGCGCTCTAGCTTCTTATTTAATTTAAAAACTGTCAAGTCTGGCCTAATATGTGATAGACAGTTGCTAAGTTAAGCGCTGGGTTTTTCTTTTTTGCATTATTGTAGAAAAATTCACAAAGAAAACGACACTGTTGTACATGCTAGTTAAGTTTTATGATTTACAAATGATAGTCCCAATCGGGGACGCAACTTATCAGCAGCGCAAAAACAGTCGCTTATCATGTTAGTTGTGCCTGGCACCCGCACCACCTGTCCAGCTGCTCACACTAATTTCTCCATTAAGGTGGAACTAACACGCCGATAACACGTTTGAGCTATCGCTTAATCAGCCGTTGCACTGCAGTACTATCGATAGTAGTGGCTTATATATTCGTTAAGGTTATTTTAATTCAAATATAATTAATATTTTGTGTTAGTTAAAAAAAAGTAAAAAAGTATTAGCATTTAAAGTTTAAATAGCATTAAAAAATCACTTGATATTTGCATATATTTTATATTGAATATCTTTTGGAAGTATTTTATAGTTTCTCGAGAATATAAAATAAACCCTATAAAATAGGAACTATAAAACAGGAATAAAAAAATTGAATTTCTCGATAAATACATATAAGTATCGTATCAGCTCAAGTATTTGCTGCTATATCTACTCAGTTCTGCCAAAGGGGCAGCCGTGGTTACGGAAAAACGGTAGTCCGACTATCAGGCAATGATATCTTACTACTATAGTACTAACGTAATGTAGTAGCCACATGTATGTCTGCAGCGATTGTTTGAAGTTTATAAATAAACAACACTAAGTAATTTCGCTTTGAGTTGTTGTTATAGAGTGCCGAGAGTGCCTGGCAGCGTGTTATTGTGATTGCAAAAAGAAAGCAGTAATTTATTTTTAAACGGATTTGATCATCATCCCCTTTGTCCACTCTAGTATGTTAGCTGTAGCAATAATAACAATAACAATGAGCGTAGTCCGTAGACCGCTCCGACCGTAGCTGGTGGCAATGAGTCGAAAGAGGAATGACGTTGTACGTCGGTTGCGGTGCTTCTGCAGCTCATTTCGCATTCCGCATTCCCCAATCATCTCACCTCTCTGTTCCACACGCTTTCTTCTCTCTCGCTCTCTCTCTCTTTCTCTCTGACACTCACTCATCTGGGTAAGAGATCCATATAGTCTTTGTTGTGTGCATCAATTGAATGAAGCTTGCATTTGCGTTGGCTGGCAAATTCAATTATCTTGGCAGCAGCAGCGACGGCAGCGGAGGCAACAGTAGCATCTGGCCACAATTTACATATGTAATTGTGAGCCTGAATTGAAGCCAAGTGATGCCGTCGCATCAAGGCGGGCGAAATTGATTTATATTCACGAATTTCCTTGTTTTTATTTTCGAATTGTGCAACATTCATAGGATGTACCATCCCATGGGCACCATACACGATGGCTGGGGCAACTATTCGGTGAGTGTTAAGTGCAGCTGGTTAATCGATGCCCATCACCCGCATTACGGACGCCGTCATAGCAGCAATCCTTCACGTGCCGCCAACATACGTATTCACCTCCGCGAATTTGCCACCGAATGCGGCTGGGATCACTTGTACATATACGATGGGGATAGCGTCGATTCGCCATTGCTGGCAGTATTCAGGTACGTGTGCACTAATTGCTGTTCTAATGGTCACTGGTTGCCCTCTCTCATGTTAATCCTTAATCGTTCCCTTTCTTATTTTGCAGTGGTCTCATGTACAGAGGCAACTTTTCCATACGACGTGTACCGCAGGTCATTGCAAGGTCGGGCACAGCGCTGTTGCACTTCTTCAGCGACGATGCCTACAACATGTCTGGCTTTAATCTAACGTACAAGATGAATGGCTGTCCCACAGATAGTGATGGTAAGTGCGGGTAGCTGATGTATATATCGTAATAGAATCAGGAATATCAATACAAACAGTAGTAGTTTTAGCAGTCTATAGAGTATCATAAGTTATAGAAGTAGAAAAATTGCAGTGAATTGATTTTTATTTGTCTCTTTTTCGTTTCCGTAGATGTGGAGTGCTCTGGACACGGCACGTGTAGCGAAGGTGACTGCCTGTGCGATGCCATGTATCGAGGCGAGGCTTGCAACGTAGCTGCCTGTCCCAACAACTGCAATGAGGAGCGTGGCCATGGCATTTGTAAGATAGACAAGGAGCGGTAGGTCAAATCAAATCACAATCAAAATTCAAATAAAATTACAATGGGTCTCTTCTTTGATTAGCTGCGATTGTAATGATGAGTATGGCGGTGACGATTGCAGTCAACTGCGCGCACACGGCGTCTGGAGCACTGTGCATCCCAAGCATTTGATTGCACCACCGGGCAGTGCATCGCATGGTGCGGCCGTATGGCGTGATACTCTACACATCATTGGCGGCGAATCGTACGGACGAGGAGAGCTTATGAGCACATACGATTTTAATGGCAATGTGTGGGAGACTATGCATCCGGAGGATGGAAGTGCCATGCCCGAGAAACGATATGCTGCCTCGACAGTGATGTACGGCGATAAGATCTTCATGTATGGCGGCGTTGTCAAGAGTCAAGGCATAACCAACGAGCTGTGGGCCTTCGATGTATCTGCCAAAACGTGGGATAATATTACTGTGCGCACGGAACCGTGTCAAAACGCCACGCATGCTATGTGCGGGCCACTACACGTGGCTGGACATACGGCGACACTAGTGCCGGGATTCGGGGATAAGAACAACTATCAGTATATGGTCGTGATATTCGGACATTCGCCACAATATGGATACCTCAATACGGTGCAGGAGTTCAACTTTGCCACTCGCGAATGGAAGATCGTGGAGACCTTTGGTTATGTGGCAAAAGGTGGCTATGGACACAGCGCTGCCTACGATTTGCTAACCGAAAAGGTTTACATCTATGGTGGCATAGTATCGGAGAGCGATGCCAGCCAAGTGCTGAGCTCCAGACTGTTTGCCTACGAGCCAGCGACACGCATCTGGACACTACTCTCGTCCGCACCAAGTGCACGTCTCTTGCATACCGCAAACTTTGTTAATCCCGGTCTGATGATGGTTTTTGGTGGCAACACACACAACGATACCTCGCAAAGCTATGGCGCCAAGTGCTATAGCCAAGATTTGCTCATCTACGATGTGTACTGTGATTCGTGGCACATGCACCAGATGCCAGCCCATCTGCAGGCGGATCTGGCACGTTTCGGTCACAGCTCAGTGGTATTCGAGGATGCGCTGTATATCTATGGAGGCTTCAATGGACAACTACTCAATGATATATTACGCTACGAGGCTGGACAGTGTAGCTACTACACCAAACAGGAGAAATGCACTAGCGCCCGTCCAGGTGTCAAGTGTATTTGGGATGTTCAAATAATGCGTTGTATTAACATAATGCGAGTGCAACGTTCGGCAATATACGGACGCGAGCAATACGATTATGTGGCCTGTCCTTCGAAAAGTCGCATAACTATGACGTCGGAGCATCTGCATCATGTGCAGCGCTGTCAGGAGCTGAACAATTGTCATTCGTGTGTATCAACTGCTTTTGGCTGCACCTATTGCGGCAACGGTGTTTGTAGCAAAGAGAGGTGCCGTGAGACGACATCAATGGCCTCCATATTCTATGGTGATTCGGCAACCTCAACGCAACAAGGTTCGCTGCGACTGCAGCCGCCAATTACAGTGGCGCCTCCGCTCAATGCCAAGCGTCTGGAGAGCTGTCCCGCCATCGAAGATTATCTGGTGCAATCGATTTGCGAGCAACTGCACAATTGTCGCGCCTGCATGGCCAATGCGGTCTGCAAGTGGGATGCCGAGTCGAATCGTTGTCGTAGTCATATATCTGGTTCGGGTACCCCGTTCAATCGGACGTCGCACGATGAGACGCTCTGTCGGCCAACGTGTGCATCGCAAACGAATTGCCATAATTGCACTGAGGATGAGTGCATCTGGTGCCAGAACGAGCAACGCTGTGTCGATCGCAATGCCTACACGGCTAGCTTCCCGTACGGCCAGTGCCGCGAGTGGACGACATTCACGTCCAAGTGCCGATCGGCACCGTTGAATGCCCTGAGCATTGGCAGCACCACAGCGTTATCCAGTGCCCAGTGTGGCTTCTACAATAGCTGTCAGCAGTGCTTAGATGATCCGGCGTGCGGCTGGTGCGACAACGGCTCCAACACTGGACTCGGCAAGTGTGTTGTTGGCGGCGCGTTGTCGCCGTACGATCAGTCAGAGTGTGCATTGAAGCATTGGTTCTTCACGTCATGCCCACGCTGCAATTGCAACGGACACTCCTATTGCAATGATCAGCAGCACTGCGAGCAGCCGTGCAACAATTTAACAATCGGAGCACACTGCGAGAAATGCCGCACTGGGTACTGGGGTAATGCTATCAATGGTGGCGAATGCCAGCGTTGCGAGTGCAACAATCAGGGAGACTATTGTCATCCGGATACGGGCAAATGCTATTGCAATACCAAGGGTATTGTCGGTGATCATTGCGAGAAATGCGACTCACAAAATCATTATATTGGTGATCCGTTGCGGGGCTCCTGTTACTATGAGCTAACCATTGATTATCAGTTCACTTTCAATCTGTCCAAGAAGGAGGATCGTCATTTTACACAAATTAACTTTCGCAATTCACCCGTCAAGCCAGAAATCGATGCGGACTTTACCATAACGTGCAGTGTGCCAGCCAAAATGGATATCTCGGTGAAGCGTGCTGGTATGCCGGAGAGACTCATTTTGCTGGGCATCAATTGCTCGACGTTCCGTCATCGTTTCCCCAAAACCGAATATCAGTTCGGTCACTCATCGGATGACAATAGTTCGCTGACAACGTTCTATGTGTTTGTGCACGACTTTCAGCCGCCCATTTGGATACAGATCGCCTTCTCGCAGTATCCCAAACTAAATTTGCAGCAGTTTTTCATCACGTTCTCATCGTGTTTCCTGCTATTGCTGCTCATGGCAGCGGTATTGTGGAAGATCAAGCAGAAATACGATATGTTTCGACGACGGCAACGTTTGTTTGTTGAAATGGAGCA
This sequence comes from Zaprionus inermis, assembly GCA_018151445.1. Classification (NCBI taxonomy): domain Eukaryota; kingdom Metazoa; phylum Arthropoda; class Insecta; order Diptera; family Drosophilidae; genus Zaprionus; species Zaprionus inermis. The sequence continues at coordinate 250,304 of JAECXD010000673.1, read as the reverse complement.
AATGGCAAGCCGACCATTCTCGCAGGTAAGCAAGAATTAAACCGTCTTATTTTTGTTCGATGCTAATGAGAATTTGATTTCATCAGGTGCTGGTTGACATTGAGAGCCGGGAGGTTATTGATTTAAGTTTGCCGCTGGAAGGCATCAGTCACATGTCCAAGAAACGTAAAAAGGTTGGTAACTAATGGCAACACGTTTGTTCGAGATTCGTCTAATTATTTCTTGTTCTATCTTAGGAGTGCCCCAGCCCAATTGCATTGGAGCCATGCAATGGCAATCGAGCCGCAGTACTTTCGCTTCTAGTCCGGTTGCCCACGGGTAAGTTAACTGCAATATAAGCCAATCTTTCGTTAATAAATCATTTTACATTTAATGCGTTCTAGGAGGCCTATCGCAAGCACCTGCCGGTCAATCGGCCGGACTGGCGGTGGCCAGCGCTTTAGTCACGCTCGGCAATCCGCGTCGACCGTCGATAGAGCAGCATCCAAAGGAGCCAAAATCGAAACGTAAACAGAGCCAGCACCCAGACAGTTGTACATAAAATCGCATAAAGAAAACGCATGATAATAATAATAATAATAATTATAATAATACTGATAACGATAATGATAATGTGTACAATTAGATAATAGATTCTTAGCATATTTGCTCTGTCCTTTATCTAACTCATACACAGCACACACAGACACCCCGCCACACATGCAAACACGCCAATGGGCGGCTAGCAAGATGATAATCCGCAGTTATTATTACTTTAATGCAATTAGTCTAATACCACACACGAGAAAGCGATGCAAATAATATATAATAATAATAACTATGATTAAAATAATATTAATAATAATAACTTTTAGCAAAAGGACATATTTATATACAAGTTATATACAATTTGATATAGTTGTTAGGACATGTAGCGTTGCAAAACCATACAAAAATAGATGTAAATGTTTTATTTATTATTTAAACCGCTAATGTAAACTAATTTTTGGCAACGACAGCTGTATGTATCCCTCTATAAAGGCACAATACATATAAATATGCATATATGTATGTCGATATGTATACATATATACAGAGCAAAAACGCATTGTTAATTGTAATTTAATTTCCGATTTGCTAGGAACAACAAAAGACATTTAACTCATTTTAGCAAAAAAAAAAACAACAGAAAACAAAGTGATCTTGTTTATATTTAACAATAATCGAGAAGAAAAACAACAAGATGTACATGTAGAAATATTTGCAGATTGTACTGTGTTCATTCATAATTAATAGAATTGATAATAATGCAAGAGTATTTTATTTTTGTTTCTGTGCAAATATTTACAAGAAAATACAAAGAACGAACAATACAAAAGTGGAAAAAATGGCAACTAATTGATGTGTTTGTAAATATACATATATATATTATATATATATAAATATGTACGTAAATATTATACACAGCTATATATACATACATGTAGTATTTATAGGAGAACAACAAAATTGCGCCGTAAACAAATCAAATATGTAATTTAGTTTATGAAATGCAACAAATTTAATGAACAAAAACAAAAACATGCGAGCGAAGAACAAGTAACTAATTTCAATTGAATTGAATAACAACATCACAAACTAAGCGTAAGGTTTCCACTTGGATAACAAATTTGATCGCAACAACAACAACAACAACGTGCACTAACATTGCAACTAGACAAAAACAAAGAAACAAAATCAAAAGGCACTTGTCAACATTTTAACAATACACTACTATATAGAAAGCAATGCAAGACAGATAGAAGAAAAGCGAATTAACACACACAATTTTCAGATAATACTATGAGCTAATAGACAGCTAATTGTAAAGTTTTTCAAGACTCATAACGTTTTTGGAATCGAATTTCAATTGTAAAATTGCGTTCTTTATTTAATTAACTAATTTACGTATCCGTAAATACTTGCCAGACCAGATAAAATGCCCCTTCCAAAATAAAATGAATGAAAGAGTTAAGTAAAACATATAAATTTAAAACTCGATGAAAGACTTGTTTGTTGTCCTAGAGTCTTAGTATTCTTTAAAACACAACGCAAACAATACGCAAAAGTCATTAACAGATACACACACATATATATATATATATATATATATATATATAATGAACCCTTATATATATATAAATACTAGTTTATTATAAATCAATAAAAGGAAAATGAAACACTAAACAATATTATGCAATGCCTTAGGGCTCTCGTATTATATTCAAATTTGGGTCTTTTTTATTTGAGTGTGTTTGACTCGTTAGCATCAGTTTGATATTGACCGACAGCATGTCGCATCTCGCCACACACACACACACACATACACACAGAACTTTCACTTTCACCATCGCAGACGTCAGACAAGTTGGAAGCCGCTATGACGTGCCGCGACGAAGGCGTGCCACCTATAGGCTTGGAGATCGTATCGGTAGATCGAAGTACTTCAACAGCGGCAATTACGAAAAGAGTTTTCTAGATCGAAACTTGCAGTGAAAGTACTTGGAAAACTCTTCTCTCGATTCGATTATATTATCTGCTTTGATGGAAATTCACTATATATTCTGATGTACGAATAATATGTCTACGTGTAAGGCTTTACGCAAACACACCCAATAATTTCGAACAGTGTCATTAAAAGCGGCTCTTTCTTTGCTTTTGACTTTTGGAATCTTTGGTGGTCGTCAAGCTGTTTTTTTTTTGGTTTTTTTTTAAGAGGCGGAACTACATGAGCTGCACTTATTTTAATGATGGCCACGGGGAGAGCTAAGGCGAGGCAGCGCAGACATCGTCGCATTTATTAATGAAATTAACGAAGAAAGTCATTGAAAATGTGGCAAAAGCGTGCGAAACCCATGCGAAGCGGAAGCTGCAGCAGATGTACCGAAATTTTGTAGTAGTTTTTTTTTTTGCTGTGTTTTGTCAGGCATACCAAATTTCAGAAACTCAACTTCAGTCATATCATAAATCAATGCCCTTGGCTGTGTGTCGTCTGACGTCGAACTGACTCAGTCGAGGTGCAAATAGTAGCCGAGTCGATTGGCAGGGTGCGGAGAGGCGAGGGTAAACGGATTTGTGTACGCATGGTTTTACCCGGGCAGCAGTTAAGCTAATTTGCTGGGGCGAAGGCTGTCACGCACTGGGTTAAGTGGGCTTTTTGCGACCCATTATGAGTATTATGAATCAACAACAATCAAGCAGCCGAGAGCCGAGAATCATCGTCGAGTACAACTGGAGCATGAATGAAGCGAGCAAAATACCGAAACATGAATCCAAAGACCAAAAACTATCCCAACTTCGAATGTAAATGAGTTGTGCCGAGGTTGGTCGTGTTTCGTCGGTTTTTCTCGAACATGTTGCATCGAACCTGGTGCCCGAGTGCTCCGTCGAGAGCGCGCGCCCAGCGAATCCACCAGCGGCGATACCACTACTAGCGACTGTGGCACCGCAGCGGCTGCTCAAATGAGCATCGTCAGTCGTTGAAGTCGCACGCGAATTTTATCGAATTGAATCCAACGCAAAACGTATACGTAACGAGAGAGTTTTTTGTCTGCCTTGCCGTAGAAATTTAAAGTGAAAATCAAATTAAGCAAGTGTGCGTGTGTGAGTGTGTGTGAGCCCAGTGAAATTGTGAAAATTGCAAATTAAAATACAGCAGCAAGCGAAAAGCGAAAAAAACCTGTGCACTTGGATTAAAGCACACCCCATCGAACGCTTCGAAAAGGGGCTTAATTTCACTTTTTATTGGATTAGCTGCGCAGCGTAAACGACTTCAATCTGAGCAGGTTTGTTGAGCAATATGCTGCCCCATCCCCTCCGGCGTGGTGCTGCGGGGAATTTAATGTGACACACGTAAAGCTGTCAGAGATGCAGCCAAATCTCATAACTTACAATTCGATCCGAAATAGCCAGCTAACTGATGGAGATTCAAGGCAATCTGTTGGCATTTTTTGGCTTGTTGTTTACTAAGACCTAACAAAATCAACGGAATTAACTGCTGAGATCGTAGCGAGGGTAGTTCAAGTAATATTTCACAATTGCACACACTGATTAATTATTTCTTTCGTTGATTGTGAACTCGTTTCACTTATTACCTAATCGGAGTAACAATTATGAATCTCTCAGACATTCGATGCGCTGCCCAAAGTACCAGATAAACAAGCAACTTAACTGCACAAAGGCCCAGCGGACGAACCGTTAGACATGACAAGCGACCAAGTCAAGTCGTAGCTGAAACATTTCGCAAGCGAATGCACACGCAATAATAACTGTAGCAGAAAACTGTGCAAAAAGCCAAAAAAAAAATAAAGCAAAAATCAAAAAAAGAAACCGAAACAGCCGAAAAACACACTCGAAAGACATGAGTCATAAGCTCTGAATTGGAACAGCTCAGAGCTCCACAGCCTATTGTGCAGTGGAGGCCTGGAAAATCGCCTCAACTGAGATTCTTTCTATCCGCAATCCGTCTGACAGACGGCCACTTCGTCATCCCACGCATGTCAATGGATTGGAAACGGGCATGAGCATGGGTATCCGTGACATGGCTTGAATTGAATGACCTCATTTCACCAATCGTTAAACTTTACACTCTACTAACTGTCATACGGTTGGCAGGGCACAAGGCACAGCTAATGTGACAGGGTCAAATACGGCTCACAGGTTTTCGTCTTCATTCAACTACAGTAAATGCAGACAGCTCTAGTGTTTTATTCTTTCTTTTTTGGCCACGGTGAAATCTTTGGCAATTCGCACACAGTGCCGCCTCAGGTTCAAGCTAACTTTGCGGTACTTTGCCAAGTTTCGGCTTGAAAAATGTCTACTGTGTTTTCCCAGTGAAAATCGCTGGTAGAGTAGCGTGGCCCGCCCGGTCGGACGGGGTCTGACTGGGTTTGGCCTTGTTTGCAGAACCTTGCGATGGCAAAACGAAAATCCAAAAAGAAGAGAAAAAAAAAACCTGAAAATAAATAAAAATAAAAAAGTGCCGCTGCCTCAAAAGTTTATACAGTTTTTTGGGTATTTCCTTAAGTCATTTTGTTGTTTTTCAGTTCCGTGTTTAGATTTCGATTGCAACCGCTGTGTATGGCACGTCGAGTGTGGCACAAATTTTCACCCAAAATAAAAGACTTAGGCAACGAACTGCTGCCGCAGCGCTTCTGCTGTTTCTCTCCCTATCTTTGTCTGTCTGCCTTTTCACTTTGGCAACGCGTATTATTAGCTATGCGATCAGCTGTGCGCCCCGTCATAATTGGAGAAAATCACCGCAGGCTGTGTCATTAAAGCTGCTGCTGCTGCTGCTGCTGGCAGATCGCGTTGTTTTCAATGGACCGGAAAACGTACGAAAAAGTGAATTTCAACAGTGATGGCAAAAATGTTGTGCATGCTCTGCACTTGGAGGTGGTGCTTGTTGTTGCCGTTGCTTGTGGCTGCCAAAGTGAAAGCGCAGATTAATCACTCGCCTTTAACAGCCGCGCTAGCAGCAGCAGCAACAACAACAACAACAGCTGCTAAAAAATATGTTTACACTCGATGACAAAAAGCGAACGGCGCGCACAGAGTTCATGTTCATGACCCATTCGACACATGCCCCACCAGCCCCTTACTAAGATCTTCCGCTCAGGTTGCGCAACTTTTAAGCATAAGCTTATCTGACTTTATTATACTATTTCCCCGGCATTCTTTATGGTGTAGGCAATGTGGACTAGTGAAAGTATTTTGTATGCATATTTTTTTTTGAATTTGAATTTCTCATGCCCGGTTTCGGTTCCATGAGCTGCGTGTGACGTCAAACGTGACAAAGCGTCGCGGCTCACGCTGGCCACTCTGCATAGCTTACACATCGCGCACACACACACACCCAGACACACACACACGCATACGCATGTCGACTAAACGTGAACTCTCTTTTGCAGCAGCTGCCACAAACAGGAAATTTTTTTTGGCAACTTTTTGAATGCTTTTACCTCAATATGGCCCACCAATGTGAACAACGCTGGCTGAAGCTGTTTTCGTGCGGCCTGCCACTGCTGCTGCTGCTGCTGCTGTCGCTCATGTTGCAAGTCGCCGAGGCAAAGCGCACAACGGGTGAGTATTCGAGAGATGAAGCGCGTTGATTGGATGGGGATGAGGGCACGCACAACAGAGTGCAATGACTTACTTGGGTTGTTCGTATAGCTGCATGCCCAAATACCCTGTAATCTAAGGATTAAGGGTCAACCGGGATTTGTGGGAAATCGATATACATGTCATTGTTTAAATTCATTCGCAGGCTAGTTAATAATTGCTTTCTTTGGTCTTTGATTGATATAGCTGCTTTGATCTGAAGTTTCATTAACCCTACGTATATTCAGATTTATTTTTGATAAATTTCTCAATCTTTATCGACAGCTAAGTTATGTCAGAATAGTACAGCAAACCTTTCAATGTGCTTCTACTGGACAGGGTACTCTTATTTATTGCTCTACCTCCTGGTTCTTGTTTTCTTGCCAATCTTTATTCTTGTTTTTTTCGGCAAGTCAATGAACCCTTCGACTTGATGTGCATAAAGTACTTATGTGGAGCAAATTGTGCGACTTGCTCGCCATTTGCCACATTCGCCGTTCGCTCCACTCATTAAAATCCAATTGCAATTGCAAAATGTGCATGGGGCAATTAGCGTGTGGAAATTCGTGTAGAACTCAGGCGCTAAATATAGCACGGCATCATTAAAAAGCGCTTAGCCGCCAAGCACGAACTTGAAAACCGTTACCAATACTCACACACACATAAAATCGCACATGCAGACATACAGTCGCATACACACACATGCAAAGCAAAGAAACTTTGCCACACAGTGTGTCAGTCGGTCAACTTCGGTTCGGCCGCTTCGGGGAGTTGTCTAGTTGCGGCTTTGTTTTCGTTTTCGTTACGCCGCGCCGCGACGCCTCGGCTTTGGGTCGAACAAAACGAAAGACTGCGGCGACAAACTTGATTTCGCCAGGGCACACGCTTTGCCATTGTTCTTGTCGTTGTTGTTGTTGATCATTTTATTATATCTATTTAATTGCCTTTTGTTTTTTTTTTTTTGATTGAAAAACGAAAGCGCCGCCATCAATCAGTCAACCAAAATTATATTTGGCGAAAAATCAAAGACTCGAACTTTCCTCGAGTGAAAACGTGACTCAAAATGAAGGAGTTCGTTTTAAAAATTAGCGACAATGTTTGTGCACACATATCACTGCAGATAGATTGATAAATAATGAATAGATATATAGATAATAAACACTAGATCCTACCTAGCATGATGACTGACTCAAGCTGGGGCAAAGACTCTTTAAAGTTCGATTTCCGCATGTAGCTGCTTTTATGCAATTCGTTAAACCGCACCAACTACTCGAGCAACAATTCGATCGGGTCAACAGTCCAATCAGTCAATCAGGCCATCAGTCAGTCAGTCAGTCGATTGTGTAGCGCGTTTGCAGCAAATGTGCATGGCGAATGCATTACGTCGCTTGCCAATGCACGTCCAAAGTAATGTCCGAAGCGCAACAAGCGCGTCGTGGGTTTTACGAAACTCCCAAAAAACCAGCGTTGCGTATAGACACTGCGGGCGGTTAGGATGATGCTTCAGTTACATAAGCAGCGAGAAATAGACAATGAGTGTGCCTTATGTTGGCCGGAAAACGCAAAGCAGAATACATATGCGTATATACGAAGACACACTGGCATTAATGGCTGCCAGCCATATTGGCTAAATTGCGCATACGCCACTTTGGACGCGTAATGCGCGCTATTCGCATACAAAAGCGTTCAATGCTGGCCCTGAGATGACAAGCAGCAAGACAACAACAATTGCAAATGCCGCAGGCAACTGACATTTGTATACATTTTTAATTTCAATTTTCATTCATATCGAACGCGACACGTTCGCGCAAAAGTGAAACTGCCGAGGCTGCTGGGTTTGTCTGCAATTTGTTTGCTTTTAAAATTTGTTATGCCCTGTAAGTGGCTTGCATGGGGTATATAGTGTTGGTTTTGAGTTTATGCAGGCGCAGCAATAACTCAAATCTGCACTGAAGCAATAGAAAACTGGGGGAATTTACTTGCAATTTTGTCTAATTGCCTCAGTTGAATAACACGAAAGTATGTCAACTCTTTCCCGCCTGCTTCTTCGTCTTTCCACTAGGCAATTTGACCGCCTGCCAACATCTGCGACGCGCGGAATCGCGTCGTGCGAAGGCGTTGCAAACGAGCGGAGTCGCATCTGTGCGCATACCACGTTGTCGCAAAAGCGGCGAATTCGAGCGGGTGCAGTGCAGCAACGAGAAAGCTGGCGAGGATTGCTGGTGCATCGATGAGTACGGTGTCGAGTTGCCGGGCACGCGCAATGCCACGCGCGCCGGTGTCGAGTGTAAGGAGCCGGCGCATTGCAACGCCTCGGCATGCCGCATGTTCTGCCCCTCGGGTTTCGCACGCGATGCGCAGACCGGCTGCACCGTTTGCCGTTGCCGCGACCCTTGCGACGGCCTGGACTGTCCCAACGGACAGACCTGTCAGCTGCAGGAAGTGCAATGCAAGTCCGAGCCGTGTCCCCCACTACCCACATGCAAGAAATCTCGCTCCCTGGCCAATTATTGCCCCGCCGGACTGCCGCTGGCCATCGAAGGCAGCGCACGACCCTTCCTCTGCGGCCTGGATGCCGGCAAGCCGCAATGTCCGCCCCTCTATCAATGCGCCGTGGAATCGGGCAACGACTATGGCGTTTGCTGTCCCAGCACGCTGAGCTTCCACAAGCCAGGCATCTGCCCGGCACCGGAGCAGGCGCAGTACACACAGCGTACTGGTTACATGTGCGGTGCGCCCTGCAGCCACGATCTCGAGTGTCGCAATCTGGAGAAGTGCTGCTTCACCAAGGGCTGCCAGTTCAATTGCCAACAGCCGAGCAATGTGACCGGCTGCCATCAGGCCAAGGCGCTGGCCGATCTCCTGGCCATCAATGAGCGCGAGGGACGCGGCTATGTGCCCGATTGCAATGGACCTGGAGGACAGTACGCGCCGCGGCAATGTTCACGAAACGGACTGGTCTGCTGGTGCGTGGATCCGCGTACGGGACACAAGATAAAGGAGTCCATGGGCGCAGCGAACCAAGTGAATTGCGAGGGTTGGGAGAACATGATCAGTCGCTCGTATGCGCGCAGTTTCCAGATGGAGCAGTGCGACACAAACATCTGCGCCGCCGTCTGCGAATACGGATTTAAGGTGAGAGCACAGTCGACCCACTCTCTCTTCCCCTCTCGCACGCTTTAACTCCTGTCTCCATTCTCTTCGCAGAACGATCACAATGGCTGTCCCACTTGCGAGTGCTCCGAGCCGTGCGAGGGATTTAAATGCGCCATCGGTTCGCACTGTGAGGTGGCCAGCGATCCGCTATGCGAATCAGGCTCATCCCTGTGCGCGTCGTGGCCCGTCTGCAAGCCCGATCTGGCCTACTCCAATCCCTGCGACGTGGGCACGCCGCTCTCGGACGCCGGAAGCGGTGAAGTCATGTATTGCTTTGAGGAGGCACGACAGGCACGCAGCTTTCAGGCCACCGCGTTCTTTGAGCCGGAGACGGAGTCGAAACAGGGACGTAGCATGAGTAATCGCATTGTGTGCCCGGCGGAATACAAGTGCACCAAGCTACATCGCGAGGCGGAGAGCGTCTGCTGCCCGCTGCCCGAACCAGCGGCTGTTGCTAGCGAGGATCAGCCGACGACACACCAGCAGACCAGTAAGTTGCACTTCTGCCGGCAGAGCTGCATGTGCTAATTCTCTCTCTCTCTCTCTTGCAGTGTGTGAGTATCTGCGTGATTTCTCGGAGCGCATGGAGGGCACCGAGGAGGGCATGCAGCTGGCTATGCCGGCGCCGCGCTGCACCGACGAGGGCGACTATGCCGGGCGGCAGTGTGTGCTGCGCAAGATACGCGTGACACGTGCCGAGCAGCGCAAGATTCTCGAGGAGAATACCATACGCCGCATGCGCATGTTGTTGAGCAGCGCCGGCAAGCGCAGTCGCCGCGATACGGAACGCCTCAAGCTCTACCGCGTGGACGACAATGCGCTCAAGGTGCAACTGGCTGCGGGACCGGGCCCAGTTCCAGTAGCTCCAGCAGCGGCAATCGGACGCAGCGCCAAGGTCATTGACATGGGAGCCGAGCGACAACAGAGCCTGGGACAATTGTTCGAGACCGACTTCAAGAAGGTGGGTCCAGCGGCATCGGCCAAGCGTGCCGCCGCCGGCAGCGACGATGATCTGGTCGACATGGAGGTGGAGCAGTGCTGGTGCGTCGATAGCTTTGGCACCGAGATTCCACAGTCGAGGGGCTACAATGTCAGCGACGAGAGTTGCCAGCAGCTGCGCGAGGAACTCGATTGTTTGGATCTCACCTGCCGCATGGGCTGCGAGTATGGCTTCGCCCTGGATCCGCACACCCGCTGCCCCGCCTGCCAGTGCCGTGATCCCTGCGACGGCGTCACCTGTGGCCGGGGCAAGGAGTGTCGTATTGTCGATGTGAGCTGCGAGGGCGAATACTGCCCGCCCGTGCCGGCCTGCTTGCCCCGCAAGCCGGGCCAGTGCCCGTACCTGGTGCCGCCGGGTCCCACGGATAACTTGGACGCCAACATCTGCGCCTACGAATGCCGCACGGACGCGCATTGCGAGGGCACGCGGCGCTGCTGCTCGAATGGCTGCGGCACGCAGTGTGTGGAGCCGCAGCTCAAGACCGCCTGCCAGCATCTGCAGAGCATCCAGCTGCACCAGAGCTCCGAGCTGGGCATACCCGCACGCCAGATGAGCGTGGCGCAATGCGATGCGGCCACCGGCAGCTGGGAGCAGGTACAATGCTCGCCCGACGGCCACTGTTGGTGTGTGGATGCACAGGGTCAGCAATTGCCGGGCACCAGGGTGAAGGCACCTGCTGTGCCCGTCTGCCAGGAGAACTCCAGTTACGCCTGCCCCAAGCGAAGCTGCCCAGGCAGCTGCGAGAGTGGTTATCAGGTGGATGCCAATGGCTGCGCCACCTGCCAGTGCCGGAATTTCTGCGATGAGGTGAGCTGCGCCAGCGACGAGGAATGTCAACTGATTAGTGTGGAATGCGTGGACAGTCCGTGCCCCAAGATGCCCATCTGCGTGCCGCGACGTGCTTCGGTCTGTGCCGAGGGTAATCCCCTGCAGCAGGGAGATCTCGACGTCAGCTGTGGTCCGCACAACGAGCACGAAGCATGCCCCACCACGCACACGTGCCAATTGAATCCCGTGAGCAATCGCGGCGTTTGCTGTTCCAAGACACGCGATGTCTGCTTCGAATCCATGGACAATGTGTGCCTGGCCAGCAGCCAGACGGCGCACAATCACACACGCTTCCGTTTCAGTCCCAAGGCCAATAAATGCGTTGCCGTCAGCATCGATGCAGATGCAGCTGCCTGCCAGACCAAGAATCTCTTCCACAACGAACTGGCCTGCAACTCCGTGTGTCCAGGTAAGCATGCAGCTCGAGCTGCTCTCTTTGAACCCCTCTAAGCCATCCTTCTGCTTGCAGTGCTCACGCAGTGCGAACGCCTCAAGCTGAAGAACAGCTTGGCCGCCCAGCGCAGCGGTCACTCCTCGGTGTGGTTCCAGCCGCGCTGTGACCCCATCACCGGTCACTGGAGCCCCGTACAGTGTCTGGGCAAGCAGCCCGCGCTGTCGCAGAGCACACCACACGGCACAGAGATCGTCAGTCGCGCCTTCCAGGGCAGCAGCACACGCGAGGAGCTACCCAGTCCGTATGGCGTGTGTTGGTGTGCCGATCGCAAGGGTGCTCCGCTAAAGGGCACCTTGACACGTGACATCGAACCCATCTGCAATAGCCGCCAGGCACGCAATCGCAAGAGCTACGATCTGGGTGATCCGCTGATGGAGCAACTAATTGCTCAATTGACTCAACTGAATGATATCAGCAACGATAATTTGGATCTGGATGAAGTGGAGCATCGGATGGCACAGCCCACGACAGCCACGGCAAGCGTTGCCCAGGCTGCCACCGAGCGTGTCATGGAACTGGCCAACTCGCTGCTGGATTCACAATTCTCCGTGACGGACTCAACCGTTCCACTGCAGCCATTGCAATGGAACACAACACGCTGTCGCGCGCTTGCCCAGACGGCCACATTCCCGGTCAGTTGCGATGAGACGACGGGCGCATTCCGCCCGCTACAGTGCAACGGACGCAGCTGCTGGTGCGTTGATGCCGCCGGCAATCAGCTGCAATCGTCGCATGTCTTCGGTGTCGGCGATCGTCACTGTGAACCGGTGCCCATCGAAGCGGTATCCATCGAACTGCACATGACCAACAGCAGCGCGCGCAGTGTGCGCAATGTCTACGATTCCATACGACGTGAATTACAGCAGCTACTCGGCGATTCGGTGGTTGAGAATCTGCGTGTGCAGGAGAACTTCGACGGCTCTGTCATTGTGCGCTTCGAGCTGCACAACGAGGCCAAGGTGGACATGGCATTTGGCATTGAATCGGCTATTACAGCCGGCGACTTTCAACTGGTCGCCGGACATTTCCGGCCCGATCTGACGCGTTCGCATTTTGTGCATCGCACGGCGGTGCCCACGGTGGCACAGGCAGCCACAGCGCCGGATGAATCCGTACAATTGGCCATGTTTGTCATGGCCAGCTGTTCGGCATTCCTGGTTAGCATCTTTGTGGTGTACGTGATGCTCAAACGGGGCTGGCACAAAACTCTTCACAACAAATCCTATCTGGACTATTCCAAGGGTGCAGGCGATGCTGGAGGAGCTGTAGCTGGCGAGAAACCCGTCGACTTTTCGCTGCCCATTTTCGTGCTGGACGAGGCGCAGCCGGAGAGTATTAAGCGGGTCAAGGCGTAGAGTGGCATGCGTTCGAGTTGTTGTTGTTAAGTCCTAAGTTATAGAAATGAATTTGTAAATAAATTTCAAAGATTGAAGATCGACTTATCATATATACATTTATATATATATATAAATACCTTTTAGATCCGTAAGACGACTAATTTATGAATAAAGCTTTAGAAACGAAACGAATACGAGAAACCTTCGAAAATGTCAGCAAACAGTTTGGTTTTTTTTAATATTCAATAATAATACAATCAAATTACACATCAGATTATCTATTCTGATCGGTTCGGGATCGGTTCTGATCTCATTAGTATCAATATAGTAGTACCTGGTACATTCATTAATAACATTCATAAATTTTGGCTTCGATTCTCGGGAATTCATAGAGAGATACTAGATCTGTATCGTATAGTTAGGTATATGGTATAAGTTATGTTTTATGTATATTGTAGACTATATACTAGCACGGCGCCAGGTCTTAAAAAGCTGCCCATGGCATTGCCGCAAATATCTCGAGAAAAAAAATATACACTTCAAACGCAGATCAAATCAAATAATAATCTTTATAAATATTTTATGTATATATAATATGTATATATATGAAATATGTAAGTTCTTTAGTGATTTTCAGAATTATCTCTTTGAGTTTTCAGTAGAAAAATGCAATACTTATAAAGTTACAATTGGAAAAGTTTCTTTGTTTGCAAATGCAACTGTTCATGGATATAGGCTATAAAGATATATGTAGATGAGAGTATGTGAGTATAGTATATAGTATAGTAGAGCAAAATATGATTAGATGGAATTAGGCTGTTTTCGGTAACTATTGAGCTATTTGGACTATTTTCTTAAACTAGTTACATAATCATTTGTGCTCGCATGCAATTAAAACATTAATATCGTTTGTGTGTGGGTGTGTGTGAGTGTTTAGGGGACTTTTACATAATAAGTTTAATAAGCATGCTAGAAAACTGTTGCTCGAATATCATATTGTATACGTTGAGTAGCAGAGCTACAGAACTATCCCAAGCGGAAACAACAGTTCTTTACGATAGTTGTACAGCTCGAATATTCAACATAAATACGTATAACTATGCAAAAGGTAAGTATGTTAATTGTTTACGTATTTGTATTTGTATATTTTGCATATTTGTGTAGAGAATGTGATTTAGTGTTGTCGACCATGTAAAATCTTAGAGAGCACGACTTGTGAAGAAGCTAAGCTTTCGCTCTACATTTAGTTTAAAAAAAGTTGATAGATTACAATGATAAAATTTAAGAATAAAGAAGAAATATGATAATGTTAAAATTGAGCATTCGTATTTGCTTTATAAAAAGTAATTCATATAATAAGAGATTTATACAGCACCCCAAATTTCATTCGCATGTGTTCTCTTAAGATTTTACAACTCGACAATACCTGGCATTTTATATAAAGAAATGAAGCATCAAAATGGAAGAACGATGCATAAAGCGGGTAACAACGCCGACCACGAGTATCAACATTGACCCGAAGACGGGGTAGTTATGGGGGAGTTTTTTGGTTAATTTTTGTTAGGCGCTATAAAACTAAAGTTAATGAATGTATATAATCCTTACAGCAAATGCTTTGCAGCCAGCTAGTTAGCCAGAGAGTGGACCAAAAGTGGCCAATTGTGGCGTGCCAAAATGGCTCAAAATGTACGTATAACAAATGATAAATTGGTTGCAGCAGCTGAGCCTCATGCATTATGGACGTCTATTTGCCAGCACCGCCAGAACCAGCTCCTCTACCGGCATTGTTGTTATTATTGTTGTTGCTGTTGCCACGCGCATTTCGAAAACCACCGAACGGTATTGATGCACGCTGATCCTCCATGCGGCCACCCTGCACTTTCATAATGAGCGAAAAAAAGTCTTCGTCAGGCACGGTGGTGCCACGTCCCGATTGGCCACGTCCTCCAGCTCCCGCCGCAGCTGTTGCTTCGGGTGCCTGCAATTGTGGTGCCTCTGCGTCCATAGTAACATTCGGACGCGGCAACTCCGATCGTTGTTCTTCCAGCCTCGAGCCCTGACAACGCATCAGCATATCCAAAAAGGCATCATCCGGTTGTTGAGTAGTTGTAGCACTCCTTGCCAGCGGTGGATGACCAATGGCCGGTGGCATTGCGGACGATGGAGATTTGAGACCCGGCAAATTAGTGGGATCAACAAACAGCGAGTTTTGCTGCACCAGTGGCTTTCGTGTGCCACCTGTTGCTGCACCCATGCCGGCAGTGCCGCTAACGACTCCGCCGGCACTGTTGATCTTAATCGAGCAACGCTGATCATCCATGCGCTTGGACTGTGATCGCGAGAGCATCTCGAAGAAATCGTCTTCTTTGGCTTTTGTGTTGGCGGCCGAGGCTGCCTTGTTCTTCTCTTCCTGCAATCGCTTGCCATCCGGTGTAATCTTGATCAGATCCAGCTGCTCCATACTCTGGCGACGCACGCGTACCTAGTTAAGTTTCAGGAATTAACAAGATTATGAACAACAAATGAGATCCCAATGCTTACCATGCGTCCTTGTGAATTCTCCGAGCCATCCGATTGATGACCACTAACTGAATGATCCGAAGCACTTGAGCGCTCCTCCTCTGGTGTGGGTGTATGATCTGCCTCGGGCATACCGAGTAGCTTCCGCAAATCGGATATATTCACACGTGCTGTGCTCTCGCCGACAGGATCGTGCAGTTCCTTGGCCAGCTGCAGATGCGATTCGGCAAACTGCAACGCCTTCTCGTTATTCCCAATAGCGGAATGAGCATTTCCCAGTGACCAGCAGGCACGTGCCTCGCCAATTCTGTCGCCCAGCTCCTGAGCAATGGCCAGATGCCGATGATGATACTCGATGGCCGTGGTAAACTCATGCAACAACGTATACGTGTTGCCCAAGCTGTAGCATGATTGCGCCTCTACCTCGCGTTCACCCAGCTCTATGGCCAGGGCCAGGGTGCGCTTGTAGTGATCTGCAGCATCCTCGAACTGACCCAGAAAAATGTGCGAGTTACCCAGATTGCTGTTGGCGCGTCGTTCCGCCGCCCGATCTCCGAATTCTCGAGCTATGCGCAAGCGTTCTTGATGGTGCTCAATAGCAGCCTGTCAAGAGTATGTATTAAGGATTAGGTATGCGCTTTCAAAGGATAAGCTATCGAAACATACCTGAAAGTCACCCAGCAGATAGTAAGTGTTGCCAAGATTTCCACAAGCGCGTCCCTGTGCTCCCCGATCGCCTAAATCGCGCATTAGCTGTAGATTCTCCTGATAAAACTCAACAGCTTTGCCTAGTGCCTCTTTGACATCATCACCGAACTTGCCAGGATTACGTTGACCCAAATGCTTGCCCTTAGCATGATATACATTGCCCAGATTGTAGAGTGCTCGACCCTCGGATAGCCGATCGCCCAGTTGGCGTGCAAGTGTGAGGTGACGGTCGCAGCAAATTGCCGCCTCGTCAAAGCGTCCCATAACTTTCAGAGTGTTGCCCAGATTACCCGACGATTTGGCCTCGCCCAGTTTGTCGTTCATGGACTTGGCAAGCGTCAGATCGTGCTTGTGATACTGCATGGCCTTGGCATAGTCACCCAGATAGAAATAGGCGTTGCCCAATTGAGAATATATCGCCGACAGAGTACGCAGATCGTCGGTACCAGCCTGAATGGCTGCCTGGAAAAAGGCAACGCCCGCCCGACAATCGCCCGCCTTGCACAGACGCTCACCTTCCAGTGCTAGCTCCAGGCACATGCTGGAACCTCCATCGGAGCCGTGATGCGAATTGGCGTCTTGCCCGCTTCCAATCCCTAAGGTGGAAACATTTTCCGCTGATGCGGATAGCGAAGACATGGCTTTGTTTTTGTTGCTTGTTTTTTGGTTGGCTTTGGTTGCGCTAGAAAACTACTTTCGACTGTCCTCACGCACGCTAGATTTCACTGAGATCAGCACACACACGCACGCAGAGACTATTTGCCTTCGAATTTTATACTGCCCAAGGCAATTTACTCTAATTAACTGCGATTTTTTACCGTTTAGCAAATCAATTATGTTTCGTTAATTTCATTCTGATTCACTTTTGTTACCGATAAATTGTCATCGGTCTTAGCGATGCCAGAAATATGCGGTGTAGAGTTACCATACTGACGAAAAGAGATACGTTTCTATCGTTTTTCTTGACAGGTAAATATTTATTATTCTTAACGAATTGTCAAAAATATGTAGTCGCAAATTGTATGATTTTAATTTCATAAATATTTAATTTAAGATTTATTTATAATTGCGTTCCAATTGACCAATGTTTTTAAGCGTTTTTCAACACTACGCGCATGACTGAACGTATTGCGACCTCTTTAAAGATGGCGTCACTTTCTACTGTGTCTGTGTGAACGATTCAAGTAGCCGCTTAACAAAATTGAAGTTTTTTGGCAAATAATATAGTCACCGGCTGCACTAAATAGTTGCAAAGTGTAAATAAAAGTGCCAGGAATGATTTGCAATTGAATTTGTAACAGGTGTGTGCGCCATTTCCAGTTCAAATAAAGAACAAAAACCAAAAGTTTAAACGCAAACGCACTGTGAAAAAATGCGAATGTCGTCGTCGTCGTCGCTGTTGTCGCCGCTTTGAGTGTACGTGCGCCGCGTTTTGCATGGCAGCTGCGCTGATACCTACACCAGCAGCAATTAAAGGTGTGAATTTGTTACTAATTTATTCATGTGCTTTAACATACGTAAATTGATGCTGCTTTAAAGATTTTGCATCTTACGACTTGCGTTGTCAGGAATGTGCTAAATTATATAAATAAGTAAGCGCTGTAAGGCAAAAATAATAGTGGCCTGTGTTAAAATTCTGCGAGTGGGAGCCGTACCAGCAGTTAGAAGAACAAGATAGAGAGAGAGCGAGAGAGAGAATGAGCGATTGATAGAGAGTACGCGCAATAGCACGCACACACTCAAATAAAACAGTTCGGGAGAGCGGAAAACAATCATTTGTGGTGAGTGGTGAGTGTTGTTGTTGTTGTTGCCAGGATGATTTTTAAACATTTTAATTACCGCCCGACAGGCCGGCTAAACTATAACTATTTGCCGCAAATCATATTTTATTGATTTATAATTCGAAAGCAATTAAATAAATTGCTCATATTCAGGCGGGGCAGTTTTCGTGAGTGTTTGAGAAAGTTGTTGTTTTTGGTCTGGTTTCAGTGAAAGAAGAAAATTGTTCTATACATATAAATATGTATTTTCCCTTTTGAAATTCACCACACCCCATACTGGTGAGCACCTTGGAGCTCGCTCATCATTTCAATGTGTGTGTATCTGTATCTGTGTATGTGCATAGTGTGCGTGTCGGTGTTAGTGATTCACAAAAGCAACAACCCCAACAAATTATCTCTACTACACATTTTCGCCACTTTTACTATACCCCAACAACAAGAACGCAACGCCATTGCAGCTGCTATCATCGCACAGTGCTTCCGCTTCTTGCTCCGCTTCCACCTGTCACCGAACACTACGGTGTTGCCGTATAGTCTGAAAAAAAACGTAGCAGCCGCTTTTTAAAATCTCTGTTTTTCCTTCGTTCGTTCTTCGTTGAAGTGCTCTTTTCGTTTCTTATGTCTTTGCTTTGGTCTTCGTTTCGTGCATTGTCAATATCGCGATGTGGGGCTCGCGAGCTTTAGAGGGACTCACTCACACATACGTATACTGACACACACACACACACTCTCACACATACACATGCAGGCAGAAGCAGCAGAGAGCGCCAACCGAAAAAAAAATCGGCTTTCTTTGTGCCGCAGCAGCAGCAGTAGCTATGTCGCGTCGTCGTTTTAGTTGCCGTACGTCGCTGTCGTCGTCGGTTGGGTGCAAGAAATACGAGAGAGAATACGAAAATCACAAAAAGGCAGGAGCTAAAAAACCATTAAATCTCTGCTGTTCGTCGTCGTCGTCGGGTTAAACATATAATTGCGAAAATCATATCTGCAACTAATTTACGACTCCGCTTTCAAGTGCGCAATAATTGTTGAGTGTAAATAAATAAGTGAATATGTATGAATTAGCTACATAATTACTACAACTCCTACCCACATACATACCAAACAAGACACCCACACACTCATAGAGAGTTACTACTCATGTGTGTATGTGTATGTATGTACGTACCGGGGCCGGCAGTCGCTGCTGCTGGCTACAATTGAATTTCGTTTGTGCTTTTATATTTTTTATTTTTCAAAGTATATTATTTTTAGAATATCGATTTTGTTGGCTGCCCGCAGCCCGAGCTGCTGCTGCTGCTGCTGCTGCTGAGCAGGCATGGCAGAGTAGTCAGCATTAGCAGCAAAAACCGCACACACAAGCACACACTTAAATATCCGCTAGTGTGCATGGTTGTGTGTGTGTGAGTCTGTATATGCGTGTGTGTGAGTGTGTCTGAGTTTATTTCATGTGTGTGTGTGTGTGTGCGAGTGTCGTCAGAAGCAGTAAAGAATGTGTTAAGAATAAAAGCATAACTCATATATAGTAGACAGAAATGTTACCTAACTGCCGTGCAAAATAATAGCAAAGAAAAAACAATAAGAAAATTAAAAAAAGGTGTCTCTTAGTCTTAGCTTTACTCTGCGATCAAAACAGCTGCTCCTACTGCTTGGAGTTGAATTGTCTCTTCCTCTCTCTCTCTCTCTCTCTCTCTCTTTCTCTCTATATTCTCTAACTGCTGTCAATGCTGCGCCAGCACACGTCGTCATTCTTATTGGCGTTTTCTTTTATTTGATTCTTATATTTCACCTACATTATTACCATATACACACACACACACACATACTTACACACTCACAGGCTGGCAGACACATGAGCGCACACAAGCAAATATTCATACATACAAACGTGTGCTCACAATTTACTGCTGTGTTTTGCTTTTCGCCTCTTGCTTTTAGCATCGCATTCGCTTTAACAAGATCTTTGCGACGACTGCCCTACGCCCACCCGTCGCCGCCGTTGCCGTCAACGTCTCTGCCCACGTCGCAGCCGCTGTTGTCGCTTGTATACTTTACGTACATATTGTTGTCATTGTTATTATTGCTTTTCCCTTGCGTATTTCCAAATGCGAAACTCAAATCGACAAGATACAAAAAGTGCAACTTTGGAATATTTTTGTTTTCGCATTCGAATCATTTTGTAAATAATTGATATGAGAAATTCGTAAGGTATGTCAATCATTTATTTATTTACCTACACACAAGCATGCATATGCATACAGTGTGTCAGTGTAGTGAGCAACGAACGGAAGTTGCCGCCTTGTAACCACCTGCCCACAGAGGGCGCTGCCATTTTTGGGCGTTTGTTCTATTTCCGTTCGGTTCGAATTCAAATTGGACTATACGTCAGACAAAAGAACGGGTTCTAATTGATTGAGTGACGAACCTGCTCGCCCAATTAACAAGTTTCGATTGAGCAGTTACTCGCGAAACAGCCGGCGTTGCCAGACTCGCTCCGAGTTAACACAATTGTGTGAAATGCTTCTGTCATATACATACGTGAATATTATTATAATGTGTAGACACATGCATATGCAATACAGGCGCAGATATCACACATAAGTCATCGAAATACGCGCACGAATGTAAGTTTGAGGAGGCTCTGCGCTGAGACGCGTCGTCTTCCTCTCTGTCTCTCGCCTCTGACAGGTGACAAGGCCACGTTTGGTTATCAAATATTTGCTTAACAAGCAACAGTAATTTATCGATGTCTACACAACGTTTTATTATAATAAATAATAATTTATAATATACTACTATTTGCCAGCATCGATCAATAGACACAACAACAATAGCTCAATTTGTTGTTACATTGAACGTGACTTTTGCTCTCTCTCTATACCTATATTGCAATAGGTTTTATTTTTGTTGCTGCGTTGCCTTTGCGCAATCGTTTTTATGTATTTTTGCAAAAACAAAACAAAATTTTTAATTAATATTGCGAGTATGTATTTGTTATCGATAGTTCCATCTAGTTGATTCGTATTTATATTGGATTTAACTGGAAAAGATTTGAACGAATGTTTCTCTCGACTCAAATCGGATCACTAATGGGCATTCTTTGGGCTACTTAAACAGCACTCTTAACTGACCAAACAACTACTCTCTAAGCGAATGCCAAAGTGTAGGCCTCAAAAAATGTCATAAAGAGCCATCGAGCCATGAGTTGTCCCACATTTTACAACAATTTCTGGCTAATTATCATGAAATTACCGAGCAAGCAGACGAGCGACCTGCTTATTTCTTGTAATCTGTTCACCTGAGCGTTGCACTTAGTGTTTCTCTTCTTTTTGTTGTGGTTGTTGTTGCTTTTACTGTTTTTGTAGCTGCAGCCTCAAACTTTGGCCCGGTTGCAGTTAAAGAGCGTGCTAAAAGTCAATTTGCCCCGAGCTGAGGAGTCTCCATATTATGCATATGTCTGCGGGGTGTAACTACATGTGTATATCTTGTATGCATCTCAATTTACATACATATTATCTTCAATGATTTGCTCTACCGCCTGCCATAACTTCTTAATGACATCCCCTGCTATTATAGCTATAAAACTGTATAGTATGCAGATAAATAGTTGCACTCGTTTCTCGTCTCGTTCGTGTGTGTGTGTTTGTGTGTGTGTGTGTGTGTGTGCATTCTTGACCTCAGTTTTGTATACCCTACATTTGGGGCGTGTCTCGTTTAGTATTGTCAGGTAGTAAATAAATAAATTGCTAATTGTCATTTAAACAATCAGTAAATTGTGCAAACCCTATTTGGTAATCTATTAATAGTGGAAAAAAACAAATAATTGACTTGTAAGTCAATACTGAACTAGTGTAGTATATACCGAACCGAGCAAGTCTATAAACCGGCATGAAAGTGGATTATTTAATTATCTTGAATATTTCGCGAGTTTGTTTTCAATATTTGAATACACTGAGACTTGTTTAACTGACGGATGAGTTCGGTTAAAAGCAGCTTAAGTAAGTGTGTTATGCACAAATAAATGAATATATTATAAACGTATGTATATGTATATGGTATATTGTGTTTATTGTCCGATAACTGGCGCGTGTAAAAGCATGCAAATTTTCGGTGGGATCCGCCACACGGATTTTGTTTCTCTTACTTTTTGTTATGGCTTGTCGTATTTGTTGTTGTTGTTTTTGAGCTTGGTGCAGCTCGTTATGCAGCACTTGTTTTTGTTGTTGTACCTGTCAGTGCGCGCCATAAAAAAAGCAACTCCCTAAATTTGTAGGCGACCCAATTGGCGCAGCAGCCTCGTCTGGCGTTGCTGTTGTTGTTATGTTTACATTCATTTGGTTCGCCTCTTTCATTTAACACTGTTGTTGTCGTTTCTGCAGTCGTTTTTGTTGTTGTTGTTGATGTTGTGCTCGTAGAACTTGTGCTCGTTTAAAATAAAATATATATATGTACGTTTTCTCATACACGTATATATAGCTTTGTTCAGATACATATTTCTTTCAACTCCGTTCGAAAAAGATACAATTGAATCGAATGTTTTTCCTCGTTAATGCTCTGCTCTTCAGCAATGTAAACAAAAAAAAAAAAAAATAAATTGAGAGGTATAGTTCGACTCACAGCATACCCTGGGGTCTTTAAAATATCATTCACCTATATTAATTTTTCTATCGTTTCTTCTCTGATAATATAAATTATTTTATATATTATGAAATATAAACGCCAGACTATGGATACATCGCTATGGCGTTTTATAACGGCTAACCTTCTTCAATTATTTTCATTGGATACAGAAGGTATGGATGGAAGGCGAAAATATGTATGTACTACATGGTGCGGTTACAATAAATCGCATTGAGTTTTTCCATTGAAATATTGAAATGGAATTTCAATTGGGCTTTTCCAACTTTTGCAAATAAAATAAAATCGCATAAGCGTAAAATCAAATTAGCGAATAGTTAACATTTATTGTTAGCCTATGGATTTAATTAGTTTTTATTGTTGTTGTTTCGTTAACCATATTCACAACCCAATCAATTGTTTACTGTCATGTGGATTTTTGACCCAATTGTTGAGATGGTATCGTTGCCAGTCATGACGTCATGTGCCAGACAGAATTCAAATCGAGTCGTAGAGTTCATTGTAATTAGACGATTGGCCTCATCATGCGATGCGGTCTGCCCAGCCCCCAAACAATTTGCCGTACAATTTCTGATATCTGTTTTGTTGGTTTTTTGTTTTTGTTCACGTTTGTGTTTCTTTAATTTTCCTGTAAAAAATCAGCTGTCAGACGGGCATAGAAATAATTTGGCATGAAAAGCCATTAAGAATAAAGCGCGCGCATACACATGAACACACACACTACGGTCCCTCATACAAACGCACACACACACTCGCACTGCCACTGTTACACACTTTGCTATACTTTTAGCCAAAAAATGTTCGCTTTCCTTGCCATTATACGGCAATTAATGACGTGTTTCCTCTATGCAGCGCAGCTCGTGTTATAATTTTAGATGGGGTAAATAAATTTGCAATAAATGAAGAAACGGGTGGTGCTTCTGTGGGGGGTTATATTGGCCAATATTCTTGCCATTTCACGGCTAAGAACTCTCCGAATTGCAGTTGAGTTTAGAAAATTTCTTAAATTAAATTGCGCTTATTTTTAGCATCATTTCTTTAGATGCCATCTGGATGAAATCATGTGGCCTTGACTGAAATTATTAAAGTTTGAATAAAATGAAAACGAGCGAGAGAAAAAATGCCAAGTACAATAGCAAAGTATGTGGTCCATGGGGTCGTGGGGTCAGTTGACTTAAGACATTTCTAGACAAGAGAAACCTTAACAATAAAAAAAAAATTGAATCTGTTTTGTTTGTGAAAAGAGTTAAAACTAAATGTCAAATATCCTTGCAGATAAAACTCACTCGCAGCTGGTTTGAAATTTCTCTTTTTAGTTTTATGCCTCTCGTTCTCTCATTCGATTCGTTGTTTCCGTTGTTATCTCGGTTTTGTCCAAAATCAATAGTTTGGGGCTTCAGTCAGTCATGCTTCAAGCAACTTTTTCCCAATTGTGCTTGCAAAGTTTTTCATTTGTTTTCCAACTGCAAATTGTATTTTCTCGCTGTATATATCGCATTTCACATTGCAAATTCTTGCTTATCGCAATATAGAAATTCCTACGTAAAAGGTAATAATAGAATTCAATAAATTTCCTTGGCTTTTCTACATACAAAAAACTGACCTAATTTCAATAAAATAGCTGTCTGGTAATTTGAATACATACTTATTTGTGTATATAACTACACACATATATAGAGAAATATGAGTACGTTTACACTAGGTATGGGTGTGTGTGTGTGTGTGTGTGAAGAGAAACCAAAACAAATAAATAAAATATGCAGGACCCGCAAATGTCGAGTGGGGCAACGTGTGACGCGCGCGTGCCAAGCCACGCAAGAAATGCAAGCAAAACATCCTTAGAGTGCTGCAGTATATGTATGTTTCTATCTCTTTGGAGATCTTGCTCTCGCCCCCACTAACGGTGTTTACAATGTGTTACTGCTGTTGCTGTCAGCACAGCTGCCTCGAGGCTGCCGCGCGCCGCATACACATTGTGAAAACTTTCGATTCTTTTGCTGCTGCTGTTGCATTCTTCTGTGCAGTCTAGTGGATAGAGGGGAGTGAGAGGAGGCTGAAAAAATCATATAAAACTTATGGTAGCATTTCCTTTCACTTTATGCAAATTGAACAGCGCATTATTCCGACAGCCGCGGCAGCAGTAGCACGCGTGGCAAATACATATTGCATCAGATACACTTGCCAGTTGCACTACACTAACAACTACATTTGCATGTTGTCTCTGCGCTGCATGACGCTGATTTGATTGATGTGATCGTAAACCATCCTAATGATCTTAGCCGATGGGGACGCGGTCAAGGTTAGCTTAACTTGCGCTTTATTATTTCCTTCACTGAAAGCCAGTTGCAACGTGTGGACGCAGTTAACTGAACAGAACAAATGTAACTACATGCCTGGGCACAACCTCACGCACTGCCACTCCCACTATACCACTCTTATGTCTTCCTCCTAGCTGTGGCAACTACATATTTGAATGCGTTTGCACTTGATGCATTTTCTGGTTTTACACGCGCGCATTTTCTTTGTGCAATTTTCTGACAGATGCGAATGCAGCACGCAAGTCGTTGCCAAGTTACTTGTGTGTTGGATACTTGTCGAGAGAAAGAGAGAGAGAGAGAGGGAGAGCGAACGCCCCTGAACTCTTCTCAGGATTTGCTGTGCCTGTCTGTGTGCGTACTCGTATGCTTGTGTGAGTGTAAATACCACATGCGCTTAAACGTGCACAAAATATTACTGCGTAGTTTACAAGCTGCCCTTGCGAGTGCGACTGGGTGCGAACGCGCAACCCCTGAAGGGGCATACGCCAATACCAATTTTTTGAGACACATTTCAAGTACGCAGCAAGTCGGATAAACAGTGCGCAATTTGCCAGGACATTGTCTAGAATCCTTGCTGTCATCCCTCATCATAGAACTTATGACTCTATCATCAGCTTAGAATGTCAAGTAAAAATTGTTTCATAATTTCGGTATTATATCGTGTAATAGGCAGCGGCATGCAACAATTTGTGCATCGATTGATTTCCTAAAACCTCATCTAATGAAAAATAGTATCCATAAATGTATCTGTAATCTGTGTTTGCAATTAAATGTTTTCAACAACACATTTTAACAAAATCAAATGATTATGTTTAAAGAATAACTTGATGAATGTGATGCTCATTCCGTTCGTTTTTATCAGCTTTGAGTAAAACATGTTAAGAAAAAAACATGAAAATAGTAGAACATACGATAGGCAATTGAAATAATACGGTGTTGGTTTTCAATTGACTTTTTCACTGTCAAGAATCGAACAACAACTAGCAGAAACAAAAATAATAACAATAAGAACAACAAGTATGACGACTACGCGCAACAGAAGGCCCAATCAAATCAAAATCGGGCAATGAAAAAATTCATTAAATATTTGCACTGCCACTGGGAATTACATGGAATGAAGAAAATAAACAAAGAACAGAGTGTAACGAGAAAGAAATAGGAGAAGACAAATACGAAATTGAGGAAAACTGAGAATTAGAAAACATCCACAGCAACTAAATGGCCACTTGAATCGAGGTGTGGAAGGGACATGACGTAGAGTGACAGAGTGTTGAGGTGAGAATGGGGCTGTAAAGGTGGATTGTGGATTGTGGATAATGGCCTGTGGGTGTGGACAGTGTGTGCTGGCAATATACTGATAGCTAAAGTTGACAGTTGGCAAAAGTTTTAGGCGGTTGCAATATTCTCTATATATCGATTATGTCTGGAAAATCAATAGGCACGCGTCTACCACACGAATAACGAAAAAGACAGGCAGAGAGAGAGAGAGAGAAAAAAGGAGAACTGGTATAGGGAAAGCGGGCGGGATAGGGTGGTGCGTTGTCGTCGTTGGCGTCGTCGTCGTAGTGGGTTAGTCATTAGCGACGCCATCGCAGATGACGGCGTTGAACGTTGACGGGCTTTCCAAGCGTTAAAAGAAAATCTTGAAAATGGCTGACACACTCACCAGTAACAGCAACAAAAACAATAGCAATATTACACCAGGCTGTCTCATTATTTTGTTGGTTTG
Organism: Zaprionus inermis; assembly: GCA_018151445.1. NCBI lineage: Eukaryota > Metazoa > Arthropoda > Insecta > Diptera > Drosophilidae > Zaprionus > Zaprionus inermis. The sequence continues at coordinate 223,718 of JAECXD010000673.1, read as the reverse complement.
TTTTTCTTTTGCTATTCTCTTTTGCCCGCTAGCCGTTCTCGCTCTAGTTGCTGTTGTTGTTGTATAGCTAATAAAGTCATAAGGTCAGACGCTCAATAGAAGAGCGAGAGTGTAAAACATACAAGCTTACGAAACACGCTTATACATATGTATGTGCATTCAGACGACCGACCGAAAACCCAACTCGGTCCCATCGGACATGTTTTTACACAGCTCTTATGTCTACTAATGCGACAAATAAATAAAACCGTAACAAAAATACATATATTTAAATAAGTAGCGGAATATCTGCCTCGACTGCATACTTAATAATTTAATTACATTAAAAGCTACTAAAGGGTAGCATTTGGTCAGTCAGTCTACACTTTAGCACATTATTATCGTCATGGCCGAGGGTTTTTTGGTTGTTGTAAAAGCACATGTGGAAAAATAACTTAATAATTGTACCTACAAACCGCTGCAAAGGACTCGTAATTGTGTCCCCAGCTGTTGCCGGTTCCGTTAACTTCGTTGGTTTCCTTTTCATTTAACATACTTTTAAGTCATGTGTGCGTGGGCGTGGGCGTTGTCCTGGCCTTTACCAACAGAGTGAGAGAGGACTGCACATGGCGCGGCAACACACCCAACATGTTCGTATTAAACTTAATTAAATCAATTTAGTTTAAAGTGCACTCATTGCATTACTCTGTGCCAAATTGCACCTGCACTCTGAAATATTTAAGTACGTCAACTGAATGCAGACCTGAAACTTAAAGGAGGTATACCGTGTATTGCATATGCATATATTATCTGTGAATCTCTCTGTCCTATTCAGAAGACAGCTGCTGATTTCACTCAGCTTTCGTCGCTCCCTCACTGCAACGACAGGATGTGGGTGGAGTATCTCGTTCTTGGGTTCCGGTCAGCATGGAAACTTGTCGCTTGCCAATGCGAATCAGCTGCCCACGCGGCTCGACATTTCCATTTGCAATCCAAACAGCTGTCAGCAGCCTAGTCGATGGTGGTTTTCGTTTTTTCACTGTACTATAAGTCTCTGTTCTGTCGCTCATACGCCCTGTGGTCGGCCGACGTCAGTCAGGGGCGAAACAACTGTAACTAGTCGGTTGGCAGTCTACGCCTGCCCGTGTGTGAGTGAACGGGTGTGTTGGGGTGTGTCTGTGTGTGTGACATGTTTAACATGTTTTCACTGATATGCTGGTTTTTCTTCTTACTCACATGCAAATTTGTAATGCGGTTGTCTGTAAAAACGGGGAAAAAAACTTCTTGAAAATAAAACTAAAGACACAATTTGAAATTGATATCGCTCAGACTGAAATTCTGATGCTGTTAAGAGCTTAATTTTTAATCCCCAAATTAGAGATATTTGACCTAATAGCAGAGTGTATTGAACCCTAGTAATTTAAAGGAAATTACCTTGTTGCTTTCGTTTTTGTTGTTTGCAACTTTAAATTGTGTTCTCTTGCGTCCTTGTCGGAGTACAAGTCAAATGGAATCAACGCAATGACAAATTCAATTTGCAAAACTACAAATTGCAAACGACATGGAAATGGCCTCGTTTGCTGCTCTTGTCGCCGCTGTTGCTGCTGATGATGCTGCACACACACTCTAAGTCTCTCTAGACTTCAGTATTTTCAATTTCTCAGCTCTCTGTTTTTACGATTGCCCAGTCGCAATCATTTGCGGTAACGCAAATCCATGCCAAATGTTTGGGGCAATCAATCGCAGAAGCGGACATTATTTACATTCGCCAATACCGAAAAACGTAGTCCAGTTTTATTTGGGGTCATTTGAAAATGAGCAGAAAAGAAAACCTCTGCATTTGGCTCGCCCGTCGATAAATTGGTAACACGCGTTGCCAACTAACCTGAAATCACAGTCAATGCCGCAGCTGTTATCTAGTGAAATATATGAAGATATGCCGGTCATGAGGGTATGGGTAGGAGGAATGTTGATTAGATAAGCTTAAAAAACAATAACAAAGCAGAATGCTTGGCGAATACTCTTGGTGTGATATCAGTTTTGGGTTAAAAACATGCATAATACGTATTAGAATATGTGAATTGTTCTCTATGTTTTTTCCAACTAATGTTTCCGTTTCGAATTTTGCCATTTCAGAACACAAATTACCAAATATTCAAGCGACAACGCCAAAAGAAAAGCCCTGCTGATACACAAATACACACACATCCATATTCACATCCACAGATACACATGCACACACAGTGAGAGAGAAAAAGAGTACGCGAAAGTAAGAGCAGGAGAGAAAGTGTGAAATAAAGAGAGAGAGAAACCGAGTACGATATACCGAGAGAATATGTGAATAAATAAATCTTAACACAGCTTGGACAGCCGATTCTCTCTCTTATATATACAAACATTTGATGTGCCATTGGGACAACAATAACAAGAAGAAACGTAGAAGCTAAGCGAGTATTAAAACAACAACCACAAAAAAATCTGGCGCATACGAAAGCCACAGTAAATGCAACAATCCCTCCATAAAAAACAAAAAAACAAGAACAGCAGCAACCACAAAAGGACATCCACAACAAGAAAACGAAGCAAACACACAGGTTAATTTCAAAGCGAAAATAAATTGCTAATTTAAATTTGAATTATATTAATTGGAAATGTATAAATTTATTTACAGTGTAACGAATTAACGTGAAAACGGGTGCAACAAGTTGCAAAAGGAATAGGCAACTGCAAAAAAAATACTGCGAGCAAGTAAAGTGTAATTAGCAGTAACATTCGCTTTGAGTAGATACTGACTATTGTAAATGCCAAGATAAGTCGTTATCGGTTCAACAGCGCCATCAACATAACACAGCAGTTGCAACAACAACATCAACAACAACAGCAGCAGCAACAACAACAGCAACGGAAACAAGAGGATCGCACAATACCGCTGAGAGCAGCAAGGTCATCGTGTGGCAAGGGTCAAGCGAACAATTGCAAAACGCCAAACTCAACCGCAAAAGTCGCCAACATAACACATAAAATTTTTGGCTGGCTACGAAAATCGCGAAACAAAAAACCAGTCGCGATCCTCAGCAGCGATTTCGACGAAGACGGCGACGAGGGCGTGGGTGTGGGCGTGTGCGTGGTGGGCGCATCTGGTGCAGCCGGTGGGGCGTTGGACGATCAATTTTCTTCAGTGGCAAGCGTTGGAATAAAAACCGCCAAGCTGAATACCACACAGACAGCCACGGAGACCGCTATCGATTCAAACGAACCCAAATCTGAAAAGATGTCATCGGGCACGTTTGTGGATCGAATCGACCCGTTCGCAAAACGTTCATTAAAAAAGAAAAGTAAAAAGAGTCAAGGTTCCTCGCGTTACAGAAATTCTCAGGATGTTGAACTGCAGCAATTGCCGCCTTTAAAAGGTGACGTTTTAAATTCTCATAAGAATTTCATGTTATTCCAAATTAATCATTTTTAATAATTTCACAGCCGATTGCTCTAGTTTGGAACAGGAGGAGCTGTTTATACGGAAATTGCGTCAGTGTTGCGTATCATTCGACTTCATGGATCCTGTTACGGACTTAAAAGGAAAGGAAATCAAAAGAGCTGCTCTCAATGATCTATCCACCTATATAACACATGGACGTGGTGTGCTAACGGAGCCGGTATATCCCGAAATAATTCGCATGGTAAGCAGCAGCGTTGGAAACACAAAGATTTCAGTTTAACTCTTCCTATTTCTTGTAGATATCTTGCAATTTATTTCGCACATTGCCACCCAGTGAAAATCCTGATTTTGATCCAGAAGAAGATGATCCAACACTGGAGGCTTCGTGGCCACACTTGCAATTGGTTTACGAGGTGTTCTTACGCTTTTTGGAATCCCAAGACTTTCAGGCGACCATTGGCAAACGTGTGATCGATCAAAAGTTTGTTTTGCAGGTAAGTTTGATGATTCTATTTATTTGTTTATCTTCAAGTAATATATAACTTGTCTGTGCAGCTATTGGAACTGTTTGATTCTGAGGATCCCCGTGAGCGCGATTTTCTTAAGACGGTCTTGCATCGCATCTATGGAAAATTCTTAGGCTTACGCGCTTTTATACGAAAACAGATCAATAACATATTCTTGAAATTCATCTATGAAACAGAGCATTTCAATGGTGTTGGAGAGTTGCTGGAAATTCTTGGCAGGTAAGCTGCATCTTAATCTTACTATTTTAGAGTCATGCTAACTATTATGTAAATTTCAGTATCATTAACGGATTTGCCTTGCCGTTGAAGGCGGAACATAAACAATTTCTGGTTAAGGTTCTTTTGCCGCTGCACAAAGTCAAATGCCTGTCACTTTACCATGCACAGCTGGCGTATTGCATTGTACAATTCCTAGAGAAGGATCCATTCCTTACTGAGCCGGTGGTGCGTGGTCTGCTCAAGTTCTGGCCTAAGACTTGCTCCCAGAAGGAGGTCATGTTCTTGGGTGAAATTGAGGAGATCTTGGATGTGATTGATCCGCCGCAGTTTGTCAAAATACAGGAGCCTCTATTCCGACAGATTGCCAAATGCGTGTCAAGTCCACATTTTCAGGTATAAAACAATCCTTTAGATAATAACGAATGTCGTTTATTAAGTACTATTATATTTATACTAATCGTAGGTCGCAGAGCGTGCTCTATATCTATGGAACAATGAATATGCAATGTCGCTAATTGAGGAGAATAATGCTGTCATTATGCCCATTATGTTCCCGGCGCTATATCGCATTAGCAAGGAGCACTGGAATCAGACAATCGTTGCACTTGTCTATAATGTATTGAAAACATTCATGGAAATGAATTCAAAATTGTTTGATGAGCTTACTTCGAGCTACAAGGCGGAAAGGCAAAAGTATGTGTAATATTTGAAAATTGTAAAACATATATGAGTATCTCAATAAAATGTATTCATACTGACTATGTTTCTTTCTTGCAGGGAAAAGAAACGTGAACGCGATCGTGAGGAGCTGTGGAAGAAATTGCACGAACTTGAATCAAATCGTTCCAGCGGGCGCGCCGCAGGCGGCAGCGCTGCAACAGCAAACAGCGCTGCGGCGTCATCAACGTCGTCCCTTCAGCCGCCAAACATAGCCGCCATGAACTCTCATCAGCAACAGTCGAATAGCAGCAGCAGCGGCAGCCTCTCCAGCGGCGGCGGTGGCCCAGGTGGTGACAATAATCCTGCGACAACAAATTTAAAAGTCAAACAGGAAAACTAAACAGATGCAACGCAATGCGCGCTTGAAACTAACAATAAACGGCAACAGTTAAATGCAAAATTAACAAAATATTTAATGAAAAACAACACGAACAACAACAACGCATGGAACGTCATCTGGCTCACGCACACCCAAAACACACACCTTCCCTTCTACCAATCCTTCTACATAAACACTCACACGCAGAAAAAAACATATAAACATAAATCAATGAAATCAACAAGATGAATAACTCTTAAGCTGGCGATATACGAAAAACAAAACAAAGAAAGCAGAATACAAACCTAAAGGAAACTTAAGAAAGTAAATTGTGAAAAATTCAGCAAACGCGAAACTTAATAAATATGGTAATTAAAATGTATACTCGTTTAACAAGACACCAAACCAAGCTGGAGCTGATGGACGTTGTGAGTTCGAATCGAAAGCGTGGCTAAATGAAATCAATATATGCTTGAGGAGCGTTGCGCGCAACTGCGTTCTGAATGCAGCTGCATCTAAATTCTATATAATATATAAAACACACACACACACACACTACACACATTATAAATATATATATTACATGAGAAAGAAAAAATATTATTAATTAGGTTTAAGATAAAACAAAAACAAATTGAATAAAGCGTAAAAGTGTTAGTAAGTGAAATGTAAGCGATCCCATATTTGTAGCTGATTGATTGATTGATTGTTTAATGATTGTTGAGTACACACGCATTCAATATATTATTAAACGTAGAAGTGTTGCTAGAGACCCTAGTCTAGAACAGCTGACCCAAACACAGACACAAACACACGCACACACATCCATTTGATTTCGCGTAATTTAAAACAAACTAAACTGTGTATCTGGTGTGTGACCAAATTTCCATAGAACTTTCATTGCATCTACATATATACATATACATACATACATGGTACATATGAATATGTTATAAGTGTGTATGTATACCTATATATAGATTATAGACTTATTGAGCGACTACGCTAACTTTGTTACCTATATTTAAGTGTTGCACGTTGCCGTCAAAACTTTCAAAACTGTTCCAAAACAAAAACAAAACTATTTCGACAAAACAGAACAAAAACGAATACCAACTGGTCTAATGTCTATACATACATATATACATCATGCCTATAAATAAGGATCTAAGAGTGTTAACTTAGTCTACAAACAATTATTATTAGCGTCATTCTGGCAGAGAAATGAGAAAAGCAAGAGCATGAGGAAAATATGAGTGGAAACACTGCAAATCGGGCTAGCTAAATGGCTTAAACTGAAACTTTAGCATATGTATACACATATACCACATAAATGCTGATCTATATACAAATGCGAAACTATTAAATATATATGTATGTGTATGTATATGTACGTGTGTGCAAAAAAGAGTCTCTTTCTAAGTTAATGATAGAAAAAATCATATGAGTTGCGCATGCATTGTACACAATATTCATGACGATGCTATAAGAAAATGAAATAAAAGTATGGAATTAAAAACGAAGAAAACCTATATAAAGAAAAGAATATGCACTGTAAAAAATGTTGTAAGCTAAATACCGAAGTAACCATTTAAAAGTAACGTCGTTAGTCTCTAGTAAACCGAAAGAAACGTTAAGCTAGGCACCGTTTCACTACTCACGATCTGTCGCGTCATCTACTTGAATAATTTTCAAACTTTTCACAGCTCAGCGAGAATACTACAACTTATACATATGCCTAAGGAGCGCCACTAGACTCTCTAAAATACACACAGACGACTTTTTCAAATTTGTTTCTTGAAATTACTTTTAACTTTCTTATTTCACTTAATTTTTTTTTATGAAAATGCGCACAACTTCTAAAGCAATTCGTAAATAAACTTTCATTGTAAATATTGTAGGAAAAATAGAGTTAAAACATATTCGGTGACGCTCTGCTATAATAGATCATCTTCGTCTTCAGTCGATGCAAAACTCACACTTAGGCGCACTCAATCCCATACTAACAAATATCATAATCAACGGAATACTAAACAAAAAAAAAGAAAGAAAATGAATATCGAGAAATTAAATATAAATGTATGTTTGTTCATTCAATTCACACGCCCATTTCGAAAGTATCAAAGTTTGCATATTATCCGCAAGTTAATATAAAACTACAGATACTAGTTTAGACATACAACATACCTACATGCAAGCAAACATACATACAAATATATATCTTATATATGTATATGGATATATATATGAAATTGTGTCTGTGAAACATAAGTTATTATATGCATACATAACATACATATGAACAAGTAAAGAAAAAATAAAAATAAAGCAAAAAAAAAAGGAAAAACGAATATAGAGCGTTACACAAAATACAAAACAAAATCCAAAAGCGTTATTATTATTAAATATGTTTGTAAACGTCGAAAATATACAAAATAAATGAAAAAAAAGAAGAGTAAAAATAAAGTCAAAACGAGATAACCAACCAAACGTGTTAAAATCATCATCACGCCAACTAAAATGTCACCTAGTAAAACGACGATCGGAATATAACTGAGTATCTATCTATGGTCTACTATGCTAAGTTAACTGTGTGTGTGTACGAAAGTTTTGCATCTTTATATTAGAGTGTAACTAAAATGAATAATTCCGAGAACAACCAGAACAAGAACAACAAACACAATACGATACGATACAATGCGATCAACTGCAAACACCAAGCATAAAAGCAATAGACTCGATTCGACCTGGTAATTGGCAAGTGCAGTAAATGCATACTGAACACATACAAGGAGTTTGCAAGAATATGAATTTGATTCAGTTCGCTGGGGACATACTAATTAGGACATTTAGCGATAGCCATGGCTATGGAGTACATTTAGTAATGAATATGCTTTTGGGGCGCTACTTTCGAAGCAATATGAAATACGATAGAAAACAGTTCGTAGTAATGCGTCTTTCTAGCAACCCGATAGCAATAATTCTAGCCGTTACCTAGCTATTCTCCGCTACTCCCCAGGCGGGTATTCCCGCCCTAAACTTATGCCCTCTCTAGGTAATGTTGAAATTCACATAGGAAAGCCAATCAAGTGAAAAAGCAAAACACAAAAATATTAATTAAAAAACTGTAAAAACAATACAATAATAAAAAAACAGCAAAAATGTTGAAATTCATGCCTGATAAAAGAGAATGCATAAATATATTCATAAATATACATATATAAATAATATATTACATTTATTCATAAGTGATGTGGTCTTGTTTATAATTTGTGTTTATCTATTTTTTTTTGTGATTATTTCCGTTGCACTTTGGGTTAATGTGCTCGCTTTTCTCGATTTAAATGTATAACTTAAACTATAATTTTATGTATTTATATGTAAAAATTTAAATAAAAAACACAATGTTGAGAAATAGCTGCTTAAAAGCCAGCTAAAAAGTATAAGCAAAACTCGTTAAGTACTTCTAGAAAGAAAAGTGTACTAAAAAATACAGTCGCACTAACAACATCAAAATAATATGCAAAAAATCGACATAAAAGAGATACACAAAAATAAGGCGCTTTAACAATATTAAACATATTGCATAATTTTAAAATGTGAAATATTTTCTTATGTTCTAGACTTGTAAAGAACACAAAACACCAGAACAGAAACCTATCGTATATATGGCGTGGCGACAGAAAAATGCATAAACAAAAGCAAGAACAAAACATAAGAGAGACAGACAGAGAGCAAACACACAACATTATTCTTCAGTCTTGGTTCGTTGTGCTGCGTTTTCAGATTTGTTTCCTTTAGCACACGAACGCGCTGCGTTTTAGACATTAAAAACCTAAACAAAATCTTATGCTGAGTATAAAATAAAAAAATAAAAAAACAAAAACAAAAGAACATGCAGAAAAACAAATAACAACAACATAAATACATTACAAATACACTAAATTATAAAAGAAAACAAAAACCGAAACGAAACAAAATAAATGAAAATGAATATATATATAGATAAACATATATATACTTATATATGAGAGGAGAGTTCAGTTGGTTGCTTTCAGCGGGAGCAGAATGAAAGAGAAAAAGGAAATTAAAGAGCGAAAACTTAGCAAGAAGAAGAAGAAGTCAATCAGAAAGGCGAAGATCAGTTGAGAAAGTCAGAAACGAAACGTAAATGAGGCAATGAGATCAATCAACAAAATACAACAACAACTACAACAATAAAACAAAAATTTAATAACAAAAATGTAGCTTTTGTGTATTTCATCTCTCCCCCCAACGACATATTTGTTATATCACTTAGCTTTTGTCTGTGCGCAAAGCTCAGCTAGCCGTTAGGCAGCTAAAGCTTTCCCAGCTGCAATTTCCCCAATCGCACTGCAGTTTCCCCGTTGGCGTTGCCAAATGCGGTCAGTCGACTGCGAAGTAAAGGAAACTGTATAAAATCAATAAATTGTGCATAAATTGGAAAAAGGCGCGAGGAAACGGAAACTACCCTGCATTTACCAATGAAGTGGGAGAACTATTGTGACTTTGTGGCCGGCTGTGTTGGAGGTGAGTTGCGAGTAGGGTGTCTGTATATGGTGAGTTAGAATGACGCAATCCCAGAGCCGCAGCGGCAGCAACAACTTGTTGACACCAGGCATCATTATCGTGATCATCATCAACTCGGCGCAGTTTGGCCATTGTCATGGTCAAGTTCACGTGTAGGCGCCCCTGATCCGTGTCGTATTTTTGGGCGCAAGAGAGAAGTGAGTCGCGAATTCTTGGCAACGTCATGCGGCAGGCAACATGTGCCCCATAATCATGAGATCGCCCGGTTTTGCATTAATGCAAATTGTATAAACACAATTATAATTGCAAATTAAATTTCTTTATTTAACAATTATTTGATGCTATGCAGGAGCGTGCGGTGTGCTTGTGGCCCACCCACTCGACACGATCAAGACATGGCAACAGGCCTCGAACACTTCCGTTCTGACGGCCGTGCAACAGATCTACAGTCGCAACAATGGGGTAAGTGTTGATGGAATACCCGTTACAACTTGGGTTCGGGCCAGATCAGTTAACAACGCTTTAAAGATCAACGGCTTTTACAGGGGCATGTTATTTCCCCTCATGTCGACGGGGGCCATCAATTCCATACTTTTCGGCATCTATGGCAACCATTTGCGGCAACTGCGCCGTGTCTGCCACAGCGACTATCAGCGCGAGCAGCTCGAGTATCACAATATGTTTATGGCCGGATCGGTTGCGGGATTTGTGCAATCGTTTATCGCATGCCCCATGGAGCTGATTAAGGTGCGACTGCAGACGCAATGCTGTAAGTGCTCTATATAAAACTCTCCGATATTTTAATATTCACTAAAATTATGGTTTTCTTATAGATTACAATGACTATATTTACGGCCAGCGACGCACAGCCTTCGGCACCTTCAAGCGCATATTGAAAAACGATGGCATCTCCGGTCTATATCGTGGTCTGCTTCCGATGATGTGCCGGTTTGTATATGACAGGCAGGTTCAATAAGAATCTAAGCGATGTTCCGTTGCAGCGATGTGCTGCCCTATGGTATCTACATGCTGGTCTATCGCCAGGCAGCCGATTATCTGGACAATACGCAGTTCGTGCGCAGACGACGCGCCCGGCCAGACGGATCGAATATCAATTTGGTTGTCACCACTTTTGCCGGTGCCTGTGCGGGTATTTTGTCATGGGTATTTGTCATTCCTTTCGATGTGGTCAAAACGATCATGCAGGCGGATGAGAATCACAAGTTTCGCGGCATCATGCACTGTGTCCGTGTCAATTATCGCGCTTACGGCTGGCGCAGTATTTTTCGCGGCAGTTGGATGTTGCTTGCACGCGCGGTGCCTTTTAATGCGGCCACATTCCTGGGCTATGAGTATTCCCTGGAGTTGTGTCACACGTACTGAAATTTTATGCACAATTAAAAACGGTTTCAACTTTAAGTGTTCGTTAAATTTTTTTAATTAAGCGGGAAAAAAGCTAGCTGGCAACACTGGTTTGTTGCTTTTGAATTACAAAACCTTGTTGCCTACTTTCGAGCGCAGGCGTTATTCCACTGCTTGCCAGACGACACTGTTTACAGCCTGTTAGCGTAACATTAGGCTAACATAGTCTTAAACGGCTGCGAGCAATTAGCAGGCTGCATACGTAGCCTATCGCCAAGATACAGCGCGAGATATGCAAACTCAAATGTAAATTTGAATGAAGCAGCGCATATTTTTTTGGCTAACAGTAACCGGTTAGGCAGGGCATGATACACTGCTTGCGGAATCTTTTTTTACAGACTCAGTACAATAACATTTATATATACCAGTCTGGCAGCGCTGTTCTCTCCCGGCTGTAAAAAAAACAAATAAAGAACACATGTTTTTGTTTTAAGTAATACACTGAAATGTTACCTGTACTCATCTTAAAACATTTTTTCGCTTATTATTAAAGCACGAAAATAAACATTGCTCTGTATTCAATCGTAAACCGTTGGTGTTAATACAACTTGCGCACTGCCTACACAATATTTGGCAGCTTTGCAGCACTGAACTGAAATTAAAGAGACTTGGCAATCGATAGAAATATTTTATATCGATAAAACATGGCGTTAAGGTCGGATTACGAGGTGAGCTGAGCGCAATATTTTCTTATAAATTTGTAATAAAGATAAGTTAATTAATTTTAAATAAAAGTGCAAACAATAGTTAACAAGTGCAACAAACATTTGGTGCTATAAAATATGGTAGGCCGTCGCGAAAAAGTTGTTAAAACTGTGTTAGAAGTTTGAGGTGTGTTTTGCAACAGCGTATTCAGTGCTCACAACAACAACAACAGTGCTGAGCGGGCGTTTTTTTGTGTGTGGAAAAATCGAAACTCGTGTGCGTGTGTGTGCGTGTTATTGGTTTTGTTGTTGTTGGTGTACGCGCTGCAAGCCGACGCCCTAGGGCGACGCCAAGCTTATTTAATTTGTTTATGCTTGATGCTGCCCCTGCCACTGCTGTTGCTGCTGCTGACTCAGTTCGTTGGGTGGGTACGCAGGCGTTTTGCTAGCAGCGTGCAGCTTCACAATATGCTTATCTGTTGTCTAATCCTATTGGATGGCTTAGTTACTAAAGCAACTGAACTGCTTTTCCAATGTTGTTGTTGTTGGCCGTTTGTTTTTCAAGCCATGGCAGAGGCGTCGGCAGAGCTGCTGCAGCGTGCGGCAACAAACCATGATCAATAAATAGAAGTTGGCCCAGTAGCTCTTCTGCAGCCAAGCTGGTTTTTTTTCTTTCTTTCTGTTGGCTCAAATGAGCGCGCAAGAGAACACGCACACTCTCACTTACTCTCTCGCTCTCGCAGTGCGCGCTCTCTTTGCCTGCTAGAATGAGGTTGCTCAGGTGTTTTTCGGTAGCCGTGGGTCTAGTCCTCTCGGCTTAGCGCGAATAGCGCAATGTGAAGCAGGTTCGTGTGTGTCTTCGCTGTCGCCTGTTCACCTGGCTGCCACTTTCGATTGCGTTGAAAGCAACGCAACTCGCATTGCGTTTGCAGCGCTCTCTTCGCTCGACCGTGTCATGCGCACAGCTCGCTGGGTCGCAGCTCCTAGTCGACCAGCCCCCTGTTTGGTTATGTACACGTTCTGGTTCTTTATCTCTCTCTCTAGCACACTTTTTGTTTGTCTCCCTTTGGCCTGGAAATTGGAGCTTTTTTTCGTGGCTGGAAATTTTCCGCTTTACGTCTTACATAACCGGTACATTTCCAGTGTCTGTGGCTCCTTTGTGTGCGACGTTTCTGCTGCTCGCTCTGTGTGTGTGTGTGTGCGTGTGTGTGTGCGAGTGTTTGGTATGCACTCGAAAGTTTGCCACGCCTACCCTCTCAACGCAGTGTACCGTTGCCTATTCTTTCGCTCAGATTTTTGCTTTGGAATCACATTTTACTATTGGAATCTCACGCCAGCCAGAAGAAGCGTAGAGTAAAAAGAGATAGCAATTGAAACAACCCTCTGCGGTGGTTCAATTTCTCTTCGGCATTGTTGTTGTTTTTTTCTTTCGTCGTCGTCTTTCCGGAATTGGTGTCATTGGGGCGCGTCGTGCGCTGCTAATTATAAGCAAATCGCCGTGCTTGCCTAACGCCAAATACTTTGTTCATTTTCCACGTTTCCTTGCATTGACCCTCTCGAGCCTTTGATAATTATCTAAACAGGTTTCTACGCTTTTTTTCACTTGTTTTAGACATCCTGCGGCGTGATTACGGCACAGACGTTAATTGGCTGCGCAGCCCAGCTGGCAAACGTTTAGAACATATTTTTTTTTATATTTCAAACAGTTTATACCATCTAATTATGATCGAAGCGCCTTGATTCCTTGACATTTCATTCAGTATCCATATATCAATTTTCAGAGATTCCCAGTCTCAACTTTCGCAAAAGCTTGCATACTTTGAAGCGCTTCGAATTTCGACCTACACAATCATATGTAAAATACTAAGCTAGCTTCTACAGTTATAAAACACGCATACAATCCGCATAGCTACATATATATATATGTATGTCTATTTAGATAGCACGGCACGCCACGATTCCTCCAAGATCCGTCGCTGCCCCCGCGTTCTTTCATATGCTGAGTCATGCGCTTTCAATTGAAGTCAATTTAGTAAAGCACAGCAAAAAACCGAGACAAATATAATCGGATATTTTTAATGATGTTTAATGTACTAGCTAAAATATGTAAATAGATGGAAAATTTCAAGATGTGCATTTAAAGGAACTTGAAAACTTAAAAACTAGACCAGGATACCCGTAGTTTGAATTCCCGAAACTCGCTGAATAAGTTGATTAGCACACAATTGATCTGAACTGTCTGAATCATTTAGACAATCAGATTAAGAAGCGTATTCACACACTAAATAAATGGCAGCTCTACTGTCGTGTGAAATTATTGATATGCTTTTTCTGTATGCGTTGCCCCGCTCCATGGGTGCGAGATAATCGTAGTAGATCCAGAAAATACCAGAAATCGCTTTCAACTTGTTTTAGCCGGTGTGACAATCAAATCGGGCGACAGCAAATTAATAACGCCACTTTTGATTCAATTAAATGCCAATAAAAATATTATCAGCAGACAGGGTAGCGGCTTCTAATTTATGCTGTGTGTATGTGTTGCCGGTTGTTGGTTGGGCGGCCCGCTTCAACAATGTATCACCCCTTATATGTTCTATTTAGATTTTCACAAGTATCTGCAAATTATCTCTTGACTGTTTGTTGTCAGTTTTTTCTAGTTTTCTTACAACTATACTGCCACTACACCTGTCTGTCTATCTGCCTACTTATGATCCAAGTGTGATAGTCGCGGCTGCTTTACATTGTTTCCATATATCTATTTGCTTATCGCTACACTTGACCACTTTTGTGATAAGCGACCAGTTACTTTGGGTTGAAACTGTGGCACAGCGCACACGCATACATTCGCACACTCGCACACATAGTCGACTTGTGCCTATCAGGGCTAATCGATCGGTCTAATGACGCGCCACAAAGTGTGTTGCGCGACAGGGCGACTGTCGCCAAGCACATGAGGTCGCTCGCTGACCCTGTCCACTGGCACCTATGGTTGCTTGGCTTGTCAAATTCTGTATATATCGTGCTATATAGTCTCTACTATATACTATATGCACTTGGTATATTTCTTTTATCTGGCATTTATTCCAGCTGCTTCTTGCAATCGGGCAAGGGCAGTTGTTCTTTTACCGGTTCAAACGAGCTGAGCGTCGTTTGATGCAGTTCAAAACTGTCCGCAGTTGAACTGAACACACAATACGCATACACGCACATACGCACACGCATTGCTGATGCCATCAGACGTGAACAATTACCGCCAGAGATCTTGTGGGAGTCAATCAGCAAGTGAAGGCAAGCTAAGCTGAGCTGAGATTGATGCCAGACACTGCTGGCACGGAACTAGTATGACATAAGTGCAAAATGTTTTGGGAAAACTTGAAAAAGTATATTCTGCTTTATATGCTATACATATCTGTGCATAATCATGCCAGCTGCTAGTAAATAAATAAATATTTCCTATTAAAATATAAATAAATTTGATTGTTTATAAAGCTGAAAACTTTCCGCATAAGTATTGATCACATAAACAGATACAGACGCAACAATCTTTGCACTTGTCGAAAAGTGTTTAATGCGAAAAGTTTGTAATTGTACGCGTACATGTGCGATACCAGCATGCATGTGTATGTGTATGAGCCACAAATAATGCGGACAATTGAAACAGTTGATGCGACACGATGGAAATGTAGCTCAATTGTGCAAAAGACGCCTGCCAGCTCTCGCACTTGGATCGCATCTTTGCATCAGCTGCTTAAATTGTCATATTAAAGTTTTTATTTAATTTAATGCCATCACCATGCAGTGATATCTATGCATGTATGTTTGTACTATATGTGCACTAACATAGCAACAATTGCCGGCACTTACACCCAGCTACAGCGACAGCTACACACGCAGTCCGAGATAAAGGCACACAAAAGATATGCCTGGCCGCAATTTGTTATAATTTAAATACAATTCAATGGGATTTGAGGCTGACGTTGATGACGATGATGCCTGCTCTTCGCACCGAGCACAAATCTCAAGCTGAATGCCTCGAGGAGAAAAGTACAGGAAGTTATTAGTTTGCACGTGTGCTACCTGAGCAGAAGTTGTGTAATTCTAATTAAGCATATTCAATTAAATGAAATAGTTGTAAGCACGATAAGTGCCTGAGTAATTAATGAAATAAGTTTGATGGTTTATTCACTAGAGATTCGGAATGATATCTCTTGACGTGCTGAGAACTTTTTGCCAGGCTACACTGAGCAGGATATGCGCAAGGTTGTCTCTCAATTCGCAATTGTGTCTTTTAATTCATTTTCCCACCGTTGTTTTCTCAATAGGTGTGGGAGTGTGCTCCAATTATATAGTAATGTGTTAGAATGTACCGCTTTTGGGTTTGAATGGCGAGCTGGAAGTGGGTTAACCCACACACACATTTCTATCTCAATTTAGGTAAATTAGAATTTTAAAGATATATTTTAAGAGTCACGGAGCAGGGCTATAGATAACTCAAATGCAGGGATTTGCCTGGAACTAACTGGTTATATGTTTACGAACGTAATTCAGAGTATCTTACTTAATTTATTTGTTTAGTTATACATTGATGCGGGCGCTTAACAAACGCGCTAATTGGTCTCATAAATGCTCCGCACAAAACCGGTTATCACGCTGTGTAAGCAGCCCAAGCTTTTAGATAAGAACCGACGACTCGAGTTATCAGCTAAAAATTTGCAATATTCTACCGAAACAGAGTTTTCATTGAAATTTTCATTCGCTCGTCTGCCTGCAAGTCAAGCCAAGTGAATCTTTTATTCAATACCAGTGACTAGAAGAAGAGAGCACACGCGCTGAGTGTTTATGGCGTGCGTGTGTATGTGTGTGTGTGTTCATATTTTAATTTTGATTAGAATTTATTGCGCCACTCAACAAAAGGCAACGATGCGAAAAACCTGCCGCCCACCAAGAGCAGACTGATCTCTCTCTGCCAGTCCAGGCAGGCAACTGTCCAGCTGTCCCACTGTCGTCTGTCGTCTGTCCGTCTGTCTGCTTGGTTTATCCATGCCAGCCTGGCTACAGTACGTTTTCCATTGCCTCAGTCAGTCGCATATTAAGCCGAGTCTACCAATTGGTTTTTTCCGGGCATTTCATTCAAACGCTGCGATCGCTTAGAGACTTTTCTTCTAAGTCTAAGGTTTTCAGTCGCCGACCTCACCCTCACCGCCAACCCCTCGCCCCGTCCCCCATCTATCCCCGTGTGCGACAAGCAAATTAAGCGCGAGCTACGCTCGTAAATCTATTGTCATAACGCCTACGACGAGGAGCGACTAGACTTGACTTTGTGCCTGCTGCGATCAGCATACTGGGCAACTGAGCATATGATAAGTGTCTGCGTGTGTGTGTGTGGCACTCAGTGTGGCATCATAGCCCGCTGCAGGGGCACATACATTTTAATCAGTGCTCAAGTACAAAAATCTAAGTCAGCGCCGTAGTTCATTCGCTTCATTGCCGGTTTGTCATTTCGGATGATCATATAGGTACACATATTTTATGCCATATACTATAGTACAGTAATGTTTTTATTATGCTGCCTATCTGCGATTTGTCCCTCTTCCCCCTCTCTGTCTCTCTTCCGCTGTTTCTCTGTTTGCCATGGTCATGAACACAATTAAAACTGCCGTACGAAAAGATTTGGAAATCTGCCGTACTGCAACGGATTCCAAGATCAGAAAGATTGTAAAATACACTTAGGAATGCCAACTATTAGTATACAAGCTACTATATGCATGAATTGTAAATTTAAATCGTTATTATACATTTTTATCTACATATTTTGATTTTGCAAATACTTCAAAAATTCGCATTTCTCACAATTTCTTTGCGACATTGACTGGGCTGATGATATAAGCGACTGAGCACGGAGGCTTAATAGAATCGTTCCAATTGTTGGGCAATTAACGGTTCGGGTTTAGTTTTAGCTGTGCATTGTCAATGTGATTAGCACGGTTTTCGCACAGTAACGCGTCGTATACGTAATGTGTGTGAATACAAACGTTTTGGCCTTTGAGAGCATGTGGATGTCTTTGCTTTGCTTTGCTTTGATTTTCAGAGCGTTTGAGTTGCAAATTTTTTATGCCATCAATAGAAATGGGCTGCAACAATGTAGCACATTTATTGATACAACTAAAAAGCCATTTAATATAATAATAAACAAATTTGGTATATATAAGCTATGTCTGTCGAGCAGCATTTGCTTTGGCCGCTTATTGATTTTCCAAATATTTGTTTGGCAAGACAATACAGCTCTCTAAGTGGCCGCGCAGCTCGTTAACCGCTCGTGTGCTGCGGCACGTGCTGCGGGCGTGCCTCCAAATACTTCTAAATTGAGCTGTCTCCCAAGCCGTACGTATAAAAATAGACCCCAAGCTTGCCTATCAACCGAAATACCTATACAATTAAACAATGCGAAAATTATGATGAATCGCAGCCACACATTGGCCTAGTTCGCACAGGTGTGCGTAGCTATAGATACGCGTGTATGATATGAGATATGAGTCGTATATGTAAGTGCAGTATGGGTATAAGTCAGTGTGTAATAAGGTAAGGGAATACGACGCCCTGTCAGTTGACCATTTGTCAGCTGAATTCATCGCCGGCGGACATGGTCGAGTATTTGTCGAGTCTCCATGCGTTTTACATAAGCAGCGACACGAGCGGGCGGCACGAGTTGCACGATTTGTACTATCGTGCCACTTATGCGATATGCGCTCGTTTTGAGTTCACTGCTGCAACATCGTGCCAAAGTTTATCCACCGAGCAGCAAACAAATACACACCAGTGCACACACACACACCCAGGCACACTCAGGCCCTGGCAAAGTGCTGTATCGTGTCATTACATAACTTGATATTAGAGCATGAAGGCAAAAAGGCTCAAACTCACGCCCGCACTCATGCTCCTGCCTGCCTGCTGCCTATTTTGGCCCAGAGCGCCGGCTACGACGGCCACTTAAAGTCAGTGTGCCACATCGCCTCCCCCCGACCCCTGCCCGCTCTCATTGTTTGTTTATTCCCTCGGCTTCTAAGTGAATCGCATTAGGCGTAGTACAGTAATGACTGGCAGGACAAGCAAGTTATAAATATAGAGATCAAGTGATAAAGGATTGAGGTTTATGTGCAGAGTAAGTGAGCTGCAAAGTACAGTGTAGTCACGCTACAGTGAACTACTAGAAATATGCAGAGTTTCACTAAGCTACGGTATGTTGTTTAAATTATAGTATCATGATTTAAGCTCGTATTATTTTCACTGTACCTAATCCTCAGTCTTTCGTGCTCGTGCGAATCCCTGTCAGTAACTGTTTTTATTTGTATTTTTGCAACTGCCTTTGTCTCTATTGATTTTCTGTTTGGGTTTTGTGTTACTTACCCGTTGTATGTGAGTGAGTGTGTGTGTGTGTGTGTGTGTGTGACATTTAGCGTAATTAGACTTACTCGCAGTCGAGCTCAAGTATCTAAAATAGCAGTGCAGGCAACCCCTAGCTGTGTGACTGTCTATGTATGCGTGTCCCTGGGATCATATAACAAAATATGTATTTCGCTCTCATAATATGCATTTGTCCTTTTGCCTTTGGGCGGGTAAGATAGAGACGCACGTCTCGAACTTCTTGACATATGAATAATTGACAGCACTCTGCCAGCGCGTGTATGACGTCATTTCGGGAACGCTCGATAAACGATTAAAGGGCACAGGACATGGCATAGGGTATAGCCAGTAGTAGTCAGTCGTAAATTGTCGAATTTCAAATTAGTTTGGGTCTGTCATCAGGCACACAGTTTGTTTTCGTTCGTTTAAGGCTGCTTATACAATTCATGCAAATTCGACTCGAACCAAACTCGAATCTTGCCTGACTGACACACATTCCTGCGCACGATTTACTCGGCGAGAGAGAGAGAGAGATAAGAGAGAACGCACAGCGTCGAAGCGTCGTCGTCCTCTCAAAGGCTGAAAAGCAGGCCGCGCTGCTCCAGTTTCAAAGCTCTCGCACCACTGTACCCTGTACCCTGTGTCCAACACAAGCCCATTGCCTGCCTCACTCGTGTCACACTGCCATACATTCGTTCGCGAGAGTTCGAAAGCTTTTCTAATGTTGCGAGCGAATCTGTAGGAAAGGTGGGAGCGAAACATCTGCCGAAACGAAAGCTCCAGTGCGTCGGCAGCTGCGGGAACGACGCGTCGGCAGACGAACAGAACACGATAGAACCGAAACGAAACGAAAGCTTAACCACTCGCGGCATGCTGAGAAATTTTCAGTCGAGCGTTGTTACCGAACTAGGAAGGTCGGTCTAACTGTAGTAGCTACTCTGAGCTCTCGTCTTTCTCTCTTTGTGTGTGTGTGTCGGGTGGTACAGCCAGTGTGTGCCAGTACAGCTAGTACAGCTCTTTGCTCCGCTCAGCCCGCCGCCTGCGTTGCGCCTGGTTGCGCTGCCTGGTGCTGCCTGCTTACACAATAACTGTGCATCGATAAAGCCGAAGAAGAAGCACACAGGATACGAAAAACAAAAAAAAAAGAAACTCTTAAGCTGTCGCACAGCTTAACGAGTAACGTGTGTGTGATTGTTGTTATTGTTGTTCTAAGCTAAAAAAAAAAGCAAGCAAGCAAAAAACGAAAGAAGCAGTGCAAATAAGTTTTAACTCACTCTAAAACGGGGTAGTTTTCTGTGAAATCCCCTCCACACACCCTACTCCGACAGTATCCGAAAGTACGAGTACGGCTACGCTAAGCGGAAAACGGAAAAAATTGTGTAATCTCACTCGACGTCTAAAAGGTAGACACAAAAAAAAAAACATCAAACAAGACTTTCTGGGTATCTTTGCAATTTGTTGTACTCGTTGTTGTTGCTCAACTGCAGCGGACCCTACCATTACTGGCACACATACTAAGTTCGGGAGGGGGTCTTCAACGACAACGTCCTTGTAAAAAATCGATTTTCCAAAACTTCATGCCAACCGTCATCGTGTGAATCCGTATGTGGTGTATACATATGCATTTGTATAATATAGATTTGAGAGATATATGCATTGGGTAAACTATTTTCTGCAGTGTACGCCCAATTCAACACTCAATCTGATCGTATGTGTGCGTAAATTGCATTGCCATAAACAAACTGATCCGGTTAACTTTGATCTTTGTATGTACCATATCAATTTGATTTGAGTTTTACCCTAGCTGCCCCAATCCAGCGTAATTTTATTGCGATCCACTTGACTTGTAGAGATTTTAGAATCAATATGTGTGAGTGTGTGTGTATGTATTTGCCTGCACCCTCGTTCCTCGGCCCGTCTGCTTTGTGCACATTAATTTTGTTGTACCGCTGACGTAGCTTTGTGGCAATGAAATCGTTTAGATTCAATTGCGGCGATTTCATTTTGGAATAGCAGTAATTTTCTGGCCACCCCAGCCCAATTGGGTTGCCGCCTGCCGCCCGCCGCCTTTCCACACATAATCCCCCTATATATATATATATAAAGAGAGAAAAAAACCATAGGATCCAGAGAGTGTCATAAGAGCGGGTGGAAAAGGAGGTGGTCGGGTGGAAGGAACCTACGAGGGGAAGCAGTATCGACCACCCGTTGTTGTTGGCTATTTCATAATTCTTACTGTGTACTGTGCAGGCAGAGCGTAGCCTAGAAACAGAGATGGACATGCGGATAGAAGCACAGCCACAGTCAGAACCAAAGAAATGGAAATAAAAATACTAAAAAAAATTATTTTACATTTCGATTTGCACATTCGTTCTCTCTCACTCTCCCGTCTCTCTCTCTCTCGAAATGCTCCAAGCACTTGCGCGCTCTCAGTGCGCCCAATTTCGAATTGTCATTGCACTCGATATCGAAAGTCTTACGCTCAGTGCGCTGTAGCTTTCGCTCTCTCTTCCTTTTTTTTACCGCACTCATACTCTCGCGGTAGTTCTTCCTCTCCTCGCACTCGCGCTCTCTCTCTCTCTCTCTGTTTTCGAGTGCCGTTATCCTGCTGCCTCTGACGATGTCGCTGCTGCAATTTCTATTCCAGTCTGCTTCCATTTCCAATTTCCATGCCGCCTCTCCGTCTGCTCCATTCCTCTTTTAGCTTTCTCGCTCGTTCTGCCTTCTGCCCTTCCATTGGCTTTATGTGTAGCCAATGCGGTCCACTTGCTGCTTCGCCGCCTTGCGCCGCTGCTGGCTCCTTTTTCCCTTCCAGGGTCGTTTTCTTATAATGCCACCCTGCAGATTGTTGCATAAGCTGAAAATCATTAAATTTCTTTTCAACTTTTTCTTTCTTTTATTTTTTTGCTTTGTTTTTTGTTTTATTTGATTTTATTTTTATTGCAGTTAAGTTCTCATCGTTTTTAATCTGTTTTAATCACATAGTGCCGTTTCTAAACTTTGTCATCATTTTAATTATATGTTAAACGTTTCTCTGTCCTATCAACAATATGAGTGTCCAGGTGGGTAAAAATGCGAACACAAAGCGAACTATATATTCTTAATTTATTAATAGTTTAACTTAAGTTTATTAGTATTTATAGGTTAAACGTAAACTGTCTATTATAATTAAATTCTAAACTGAACTTTTAAAGGGTTTGCTTATCCAATGATGAGCGCAACAAGGGCTGTCTATAGATAGTTGTGTGCGTGATAACAACTGCAGCCATTGTAGACGATGTAATAGCGAAATGAAAAAACTGCTAAACAGCAGGAAACCTGCTAAAAACTGCACAAAATTAACAGTCTAGTGTAAAAAGTAAGCATGGAGAATCGTGTGTAAACCTGAGATCATTATTTGCTCGAAATGAAAACGAAAACAGTCAGCAACTAATCCCGCATTGAAACGTGTTCCCACTCGACTGAACCCAGGCAGTAATGATCTACATACTCGTGAACCCTAACTGGTTTTGAGTTGCATTTCTTCTCTAGTGATAAGATCGCGCTCCCACCTGCAGCAGTTTGGATTGGTTCAATTCTGGTTTAAGACTGGATTGATCCAACTGTCAGTTGAACCAAAGAGAAGTTCACAAATCTGCTGTGATATGCACATTCGTTGCTCGCTGAGAATTGTTTACAATTGTCGTTTTCATTGTGTCGCGTAATTTGCTTACTTTTTGGGTTACGCCCGCTAGTCTACACTCTATGTATGTGCACATGTGTGCAAATACTTTTGCATTGATTGAACAATTAGCAGGCCACCGTTCTCTGTCAATTCTTTATCTCACTCTCTATGCATCCGATAGATGCTCGCCATTTATTTGTTGTAAATTGATATTCAAGTTCAAAAGGCAAATGGTTTGCGCGACAAAGTGCGCGCCAAACGCTGGGTAAACCGTTGAACAAACACACACAGATACACACCGTAACTAAAACGAAACTAGAGATACATTTGTATCTGAGCGCTTAATTGGCAGCGTTATGTAAACTTCTCTGTGTCGTCGGCCATTGTCGCATTTTGATTTATATCCCATCCATCCTGAGTAGCGCCCCGTGACAGTTCCAGCTACAGCAACTGTGTCCAACGGTTCGTCCGCACCCCAGTGTGGAACATGTATACATACCTACAAACCCACATCGTGTGGCATTCTAATTGTTTGCCCGAGCTTGGCCACCACCGGCGATTCACATGCTGCGTTTTGTCTGTATTTTGCAACAATTCGCAATTCAAAAGTTTTTCAAAGGCCGCGTGACGGCGGCAACTTGTGTCTTTTTGTCTCTTGTGACTTTGGTTCCAAATGAATTGAAGCATGAAAATGTATAGAGAAAAATAAATAAAAAGAAAAAAAAACGTTTGAAATTAAATTAATTTGTGTAGGAAAATTAGCGCCATCCGAAATCCGAGACCCATAAATTACACATGTTAACAATTGTTTGCATTAACTTTAATCGAAATAGTTGTAAGCAGCATAAGTTACAGTTAAGCCTTATATAACTAACGATATTTATTTATAAATGTTTCCATTTTGAATGCAGATTGTTTAGCTAACGTTTATCAGCCCATAGAAAGCCCTCCTAATAAGTGAAACAAAATCTAAGCAAAACGACAGAGAGATCAATTGATCCGCAAACTAATTAAAAGTGCGTAAGCAAAACATTTAAGTAAAAGATCTAGATATAATCGTATACTATGAGCGATATTACGATTTATTTCATGCACAAACCCAGTTTAATAAATAACATTCCCCTGCGGCCTTACTCGTATTCAACTGATAAAGAAAATAAGCAGTACTCGATGAAAACCAAACAATGCGAACAAATTTGATTTTGTGCTCTCATTAAACGTCGTTGCCGGCGTCCCACTGAGCGCCAAAACGATCGCGACGGGCTCTCACAATCATTATACACTCAAACATATAGTATATATATATATATATTTATATATATATATATATATATATATATGTGGCACTTATCTGTATACATTCTCAATCGATATGTATCTCTCGCTCTCGTTCGCTCTCTTTGCTTTCAGCATGCTAGTCGGATTTTGCATGAGTTTTTATTTTCCCCAATCTTAGAGAGAAAGCGTAGATATTTATCTCCTGATCTGGTCGATTATTTGTGCATTATAATTTTGTTTGCCCTTGTACAGCTTGTTTTTGATTGCTGAATGCATTTTAATGAGTTCGAATTGCAGTCTGACTCCGATTCATTAGACCATTTGCTGATAAACGCCTCACTCGTTATGGGTAGGTACATTGTGCATTGACTGACGTCAGACACATTAGCTAGGGTATTATTAAAATGTGCCAGACCACAAATCAATTCACATTCCAATTGTAGTACTATTTTCCAAGCGAACCAGCACATGCGCCCTATCGAGATTGTCGCTTCCAGTCCTTCTTGTGTAAGTTGAGTAACTCAAACTCAAACTCTTTAACTATGCGTGATTCATCGTCCTTTGGTTTGTCCTTACACCATATGCATACCATAGTTATAAGTTTCTAGTATTATAAAAGTCATTTATACATATCCCTTAGTATTATGTTAATTTATTTATTATGTTTTTAGTCATATACATTAGTGTATTCCATTATCGAAATCAGTTTTCTAGTTTATTCATTCGATTATGCTTGTCTTTCGTTTTGCCATTGTTTGTTACGTTTTGATTTGTTTTTCTTCCCGTTCATAATCAATCAACATCATCAATCAAATCCACTATCAATATCAAACGCAACCGTCTTGGGCGCGTGCAGCTTGAGAGGCAGGATTCCTATCGAATCGCCACGGTTATTGCAACCGATGACGACAATCGCACAGCCGATGGACACTACAAGGTAAATTGCAAATAATCCTCACACACATACACATACCAAACACACCCATACACACATTGTACATAAATACATATCATCGTACTTGAAAT
The DNA here is from genome assembly GCA_018151445.1 of Zaprionus inermis. Classification (NCBI taxonomy): domain Eukaryota; kingdom Metazoa; phylum Arthropoda; class Insecta; order Diptera; family Drosophilidae; genus Zaprionus; species Zaprionus inermis. The sequence continues at coordinate 198,532 of JAECXD010000673.1, read as the reverse complement.
TTTCATCGATTTATTCCATTTATACCGATTTGTTTATGCCATTTATTTTATTACTTTGTGCGCTTATTTCATTTTTCTTCTTCTAAAAATCCCATCGATTTCCGTTTCTATCACTTATTGCATTTATTGTTTATTTATTTATACATAATTTGGGCATGCTTCCAATTGTATTTGCCGCTTGACATTTGCACAAAATAATCGAAAATCTTAATTATAGCATCGCCATATCTGACCAATATACATATGTACACAGACACAGTATACTAGACAAATTGTTTGAATTAGTCAGCGATTATCAATGAGTTTTCTTTTAAAACTAGTTTAAACCAGTTTCGGGCTTTTCCAAATCATTTCAACAATTTTGTGACGTCAAACTTTGCTAATTATAGGTAGAAACCAAAAAAATAGAAATAATATAGAGGAGAGTCTAGACCAAAGACAGCTGGCACATCTATATGTTGAAAAAATATGCATACATACATATGTATGTACTCATAGAGTATATTTAAATTATTTATGTTTTCCGCCGAGGATTTCTTTGCCAATTCGCTAGTTCTTTGAGTTCAATGTGCGTGAGAAATAATATAGAAAATCTGCACTAAGCTTTTTTTATTATGTGATCCGTAAAATAAACAAATTCAGATTGCTTTTAATTTGTATTTCATTTTCGATTTGTTTTGTTTTGCATCTACTAGTACTGTAAATTAGTCTGGGGCATTTGTTTTGTTTCATGCTTATTCATTTACGTGACATTCACATTGAAAGCGATTTGTGCGCGACTAAAATCGCCACTTGACGTTTTGCATGCTTCCACCCGTTTTACCCCGAATCGTAGCTCTTGCTGGTGCTCTGCTTATACTATTCACGAGTAGTGATCAATGCGAATATTCTCACGCTCTTCGCCCATTCGCAATTACGAATACGTTCGATTGTACATATATTTCATTCCACATACATTCACATGTAGAGACTAACGAAATTACAGCAAATACTGTGATGGTTTTTGGTAAGTTGGGTGAGAGTGGAAAAATCTGGGTTATTGCTTACAAATTTTCAAGGGAAGTGCACCTTATAATACCTACTTACAATCGGTACACCTTGGGCATAAAACAACGGTTAATGGCATGAAGTAAATCGATTTTTGTGTGTCGGCTTTGGGTTCCCCCTATCTTTGCGAAAACTCATCGATTGATGATCTAATCAATTTCATTTTTTATTTAACCAATTTGAATGCCAACAGTCAAGACGCAAGATGCCGGCCAAAGCAGCTAAGAAAGAGAATTTAGATGATCTCAAACAGGAGTTGGATATCGACCATCATAAAATCTCTCCTGAGGATTTGTATCAGCGCTTTCAGACACATCCCGAAAATGTAAATTAGCTTCGAATCGACTTTATTGAATATGATATGAATTTTTGTCGGCAATTACAGGGTCTGAGTCACGCCAAGGCCAAGGAGAATTTAGAACGAGATGGTCCCAATGCGCTTACACCGCCCAAGCAGACGCCCGAATGGGTGAAGTTCTGTAAGAATCTATTCGGTGGCTTCGCTATGCTGCTGTGGATCGGTGCTATACTTTGCTTCGTGGCCTACTCGATTCAGGCAACCACCAGCGAGGAGCCATCCGATGATAACTTGTATCTGGGTATTGTACTTTCCGCTGTCGTCATTGTGACAGGCATTTTCTCATACTATCAGGTGAGGCGGAATTTTCGTTTGTAATAATATTAAAAAACTCACGAAAACTCATTACTCATTAAAGGAATCAAAAAGTTCCAAGATCATGGAGTCGTTCAAAAACATGGTGCCCCAATTTGCCACTGTTATTCGTGAGGGCGAGAAACTGACGCTGCGCGCCGAGGATCTTGTGCTGGGCGATGTGGTTGAAGTCAAGTTCGGCGATCGTATCCCTGCCGATATTCGTATCATTGAAGCACGTAGCTTTAAGGTCGACAACTCCTCGCTAACTGGTGAATCGGAGCCGCAATCGCGTGGTGCTGAGTTCACACATGAGAATCCTCTGGAAACCAAGAATCTGGCCTTCTTCTCGACCAATGCCGTGGAGGGAACTGCTAAGGGTGTTGTCATCAGTTGCGGCGATCACACCGTGATGGGTCGCATTGCTGGTTTGGCCTCCGGTCTGGATACCGGCGAGACACCAATTGCTAAGGAAATTCACCATTTCATTCATCTTATTACCGGCGTAGCTGTATTCCTTGGCGTTACCTTCTTCGTTATTGCATTCATTTTGGGCTACCACTGGCTGGATGCTGTCATTTTCCTCATTGGTATTATTGTGGCTAACGTTCCTGAGGGTCTGCTGGCTACTGTCACTGTGTGCCTGACCCTGACTGCCAAGCGTATGGCATCGAAGAATTGCTTGGTAAAGAATTTGGAAGCCGTCGAAACTCTGGGATCCACCTCAACAATCTGCTCTGACAAGACCGGCACACTTACTCAGAACCGTATGACAGTCGCTCATATGTGGTTTGATAATCAAATCATTGAGGCCGACACCACTGAGGATCAGTCGGGTGTTCAATACGATAGAACTAGCCCTGGATTCAAGGCGCTCTCTCGCATTGCCACTCTCTGTAACCGTGCCGAATTCAAAGGTGGTCAGGACGGTGTGCCAATTCTCAAGAAGGAAGTCAGCGGTGATGCTTCCGAAGCTGCTCTGCTCAAGTGTATGGAACTTGCTCTCGGTGATGTGATGAACATTCGCAAGCGCAACAAGAAGATTGCTGAGCTGCCATTCAACTCGACCAACAAGTATCAGGTGTCCATCCATGAGACCGAAGACACAAACGATCCACGCTATCTGCTGGTCATGAAGGGTGCTCCCGAGCGTATTCTGGAACGTTGCTCAACTATTTTCATCAATGGAAAGGAGAAGGTGCTTGACGAGGAGATGAAGGAGGCTTTCAACAATGCCTACATGGAACTTGGTGGACTCGGCGAGCGTGTGCTTGGCTTCTGTGATTTCATGCTGCCCTCCGATAAATACCCAACCGGCTACAAATTCAACGTTGATGATATTAACTTCCCCATCGATAATCTGCGTTTCGTTGGTCTCATGTCCATGATTGATCCCCCACGTGCTGCTGTGCCTGATGCTGTGGCCAAGTGCCGTTCGGCTGGTATCAAAGTTATTATGGTTACAGGTGATCATCCAATTACTGCCAAAGCTATTGCCAAATCTGTCGGCATCATTTCGGAGGGTAACGAGACCATTGAAGATATTGCACAGCGACTGAACATCCCCATTTCTGAGGTTAATCCACGTGAGGCCAAGGCTGCTGTTGTGCACGGTGCTGAGCTGCGCGATGTATCCTCCGAGCAACTGGACGAGATTTTGCGCTATCACACTGAGATTGTATTCGCCCGTACTTCGCCCCAACAGAAACTGATCATTGTTGAGGGTTGCCAGCGCATGGGTGCCATTGTGGCTGTCACTGGTGACGGTGTCAACGATTCGCCTGCCCTGAAGAAGGCCGATATTGGTGTTGCTATGGGTATTGCTGGTTCTGATGTATCCAAGCAGGTGTGTATAGCAATTGCTTATTTGAAAATCATTATTTATTACATGCCTGTTTGTTGTTTTCGATAGGCTGCTGACATGATCTTGTTGGACGACAACTTTGCCTCCATTGTTACTGGCGTTGAGGAAGGTCGTCTGATTTTCGACAATCTTAAGAAATCTATTGCCTACACCCTGACCTCGAACATCCCTGAAATCTCGCCATTCTTGGCCTTCATTCTGTGCGACATACCACTGCCTTTGGGTACAGTTACCATTCTGTGCATCGATTTGGGTACCGACATGGTAAGTTAGCTTCCATCCTCCGGTTTAGAAACCATCTCCAGGTTTTTTTTATCGTAATTGTATCTATGTACCTTAGAGATTATTGAGCAAGTTAATTGTAATTCCAACTGTAAAGTCAAATCAGGTCTTGTAGCTTGTTAAGAATTCAAATAACTTGTATAATTTAAATTGAATTGCGATTGTGCTGCCTGCCTGCCTGGGCGCGCACAGATACCTGCCATATCGCTGGCCTACGAGGGACCCGAAGCGGACATTATGAAACGACGTCCACGCAATCCTGAGGTGGACAATCTAGTTAACGAGAGGTAAACAGCGCCACAGAATAAACGAACGCTGTTAGGACAGTCTCTCCTTAGGCTCGCCGGCCAGCCAGGCTGTTAGGCTACCATTACTTATACTTTTGTAGTCTAAGTATCAGTCCAATAATGATACGTATACAGCATAAGTAATTCTCTTGTATTGCAATCGATCGTCCTACCAATCCAATTGAACTCTTGAACCACTACCACACACCAAACACACACACACAAAACCTTCGCCCTGTACTCGTACTCGAACCCGAAATTGAATCTGTAAAACGTTTTGCTAATGATACTACCTGCAATAATCCAAAACTAGGTGCCAGCAATATCATTGGCCTACGAACATGCTGAAGCCGATATTATGAAGCGTCCGCCACGTGACCCATTCAACGATAAATTAGTGAACTCAAGGTGCCAATCAAGTCAATTTCTACTCCACCTTAACACATACATGCCACCTCACCACACAAACTCATACGACAAGCATATACTCTTACACACACATACATATAAAGACATACCCATAACACAACTACATATGCACACTAACCGTTGCCACTTAAAGAAATAACTAAAAAAAAAACAAAATCAAGCGTGCAGCGTTTTAGCTGCAACATCATAAACTATAACTAATCGATGTCTGTGTATGTGGCTGGATTGTAATTAGCATAAGCGTAAATCAATACAAAAAACAAAACAAAAGCCAAAATAACAACTTACTTGCTATATGAAAGCAGCGCAAGCAACTAACTAACAAGTCGTTTCGTATTTATGGTTTACAACTATCTTCTAAGATTATAATTTAAACCTTATATACATACTGTGTACATGTTACATGCGTACATGCATTTTCGTATCGACATCTGTACATCATGATCAGTAGCGAATCGAATCGTGTCTTCCATTTAAATACGCCCCATGTCTCCATTCAACTAACATTTTGTATTAACTACATAGTTCCACATAGTTATCATCCTTTTCTTTGTACATTTGAATCTTCAACGATTCGTTGTCATTTTTAATATTTCGTCTTATGTTTTATATCAAAACTTACTCAAATTGGCACACATATTCACAGCATACAACATTCTGCCTTTGTGTAAATTGGCAAAATTCAGATAGAATCGTTTCTATAATTCTAACGCTCTAAATGTTAATTGGTGTGCGTTGTATTTGTTTTATTTACCTCACTTCACCAGAAAATTATTCCACAAGTTTTTGTTGCTGTTGTATAACCAAATTCAACTAACAGATCAATTCCACCGTTCACGTACATATTTATTTTGCTGAAATATTTGGCATTTTATCGTTTTATCTGTTTTGATCTTCTCAGTTTGTATAAACAAAAGCAATCAAGCAAAACAAAAAAAATAGTAATAATTACCCAAAAATAACAGGAATTTTAAACCTTACATTGCAATCGTTCACTTATACTATATCTATTTGTATTGGCATTTAATCTAGATTCAGCAAATACTACCAAAAATTAACTGCACACAAATCGTAGCGAAATAGTCCCAGCATACTTACACGTTTAGACCTATCGTTTTGAGAGGTCTAAGCAATTGCAAAATTACAATATTTAAGTTAATGTTACTTTCGTTTTAAATTATTTAAGTTCTTACACAGTTGTTCATACTAGTAACTGTATTATTCACATATGTCTGTGCGAAACTGACCCAAAACTCAATTCAACTCGTCTATCAGATGATTAAGTTAGTTATAAGTAAGATCTTAAGTCGATTCCGATTTAGTTGATAAGTTCAATAAGTTTTTGACAGTGTCAACGTTGGATTTGCAGTTGTCCATTTCTTATATCACTATTTCTTGTCGTGTCAAAGAGGAAACTGTATAGCGAGAAAGTGAAGAGTTATTTTTCCATAATTTATCATATTTATTTTGAATTTATTTTTCCCACTTCGGTAAACGCTTGCACGTTTAGGTGCCAGCCATTTCCTTAGCCTATGAGACGGCTGAATCCGATATTATGAAACGCCAGCCCAGGAATCCCTTTCAAGATAAGCTGGTCAACGAAAGGTAAAGTTTTTCTTTGTGCTATCCCAACAATAAACTACAACAAAAAACGAAAAGAAATAAAAACGTGAAAAAATACCAGAGTCAACACAATACATACAAAGTCCAATTGAGGTGCAAATAAACAAAAAAAAAACCAAGTCGAGAAAAAAGTAAAAACTTTTGCTACCAATCTTTTTCTGCAACTACAGCAACAATAATATCAATATTTTTTGTCACAATCTCAAAGCAAATGTAATTATTAAATCAAATTAAATTTCAAAGTAATTTTCCGGTATCATTTTTCGGTCAAGGATTTTAAAGCAAAGTACGCTTCCTACAACTAAACTCTTTGAACTCTCTTGTCTGTTACTAAACTAAAATCTAAGAACTTCAAATTAGCTTCAACTATTTATTAGCTAATTTAAACTTTGATTTTCTGTTTGACTGTTGTTTTATGTTATGCATATTCTTTGATTATACTTCAGATTTTTAAATTTATACTTGCTACTTTTATAATTTATATAAATTATACTTTCTTGCATAATTGGATAGCTGGTTAAAAATTTTCTTTTTATATGTTCTATGTTTTCCCCTTTTTTTTTAATTTTTTGTAAAGTTTAAATTAGTTTGATGTTTGAATTTAAGTATAACGTAACTTTCCTTCATAGAATTCGTGTATCTCAACTATCGAATCTCTAGTTAAATTTCAAGTAATTTATTTGTTTCGATTTAAAAGCACTTTCAAGCTGATCAAGTCTTTGTTTCTAATATCTTTCGCTGTAAAGCAATATCACTGGGCTATAGGCCCCATTCAAGTATTTACCTAAGTACTTATCTCTCAAATTTGTTTCTTCAATTATTTAATTCTTTTAAAATTTGTTTTAATTTTGTACTTTATTTTCTGTCTGTTTGTAATTTGCGCTTTTCATACTATATAAATGCAATGATATAATACTATTTACAAGTTATATGCGCATAATCGTATTAAATATATACCTACATATATATAAACAATTTAATTATGTAATTACAATAATTTGTTTTGCAAATTTTCAACTTAGTTATAAAGAAAGTGAAACAAACACAAAGAAAAACTACTTATTTTGGTGATAGTCTAACTTCAAACAATTGATTTCCCCCCTCTCACAGTGAGATTAAAGCACTTGAAATTCCAAATTCGAAAATATTTAAACTGAACCCCTTCTAGTTTCGAAAGCCGGGCACCTTAAGCCATTATGCTAATCTGCCTTATTCTATTCAAGATATTTATTACAATAAAATCGGTATTTGGCGTTCTCCTTTCTTTCTTTTGGTCTCTTATTATTCTGCTTAAATACTTTCTTCGGTGATCAAAATCTTTCTACTGCCCTATGATTACTACGCTTTTAACACTAACTTTATTTCTAACAAACTCCAATTATAAAAACTGTCTTACTTTTTGTGTATCAGAAAGAGATTATCCTTTTGTTTTCGCCTTTTAAGTCAATTTATTGTTGAAGGTAAGTGAAGTCTACGTTGTTTCGCAATTCATTAAACTGAAGAGGGGTGTTCCAAATCTCCAAACGCACTCTGGAGATCGTCGCTTCTCAAACTTGAACATTTTTACTTAGATACAATGACTCCTCTTGGAACTTACGACTTATCTTATGCTAGTGCAGGTTAAACTCTAAAATTAGTTAATCTCTCATATGAATTTTTGTATAACTCTGACTACTTATTTATGCTAAATACTGTATCTTCACTATACTATACAATACATTTCTAGTTCGAGTATTGACTTGTCATTTACAGTTTTCTGTAAGATTATTATCTACTTAAACTAGTGAACTTTATTCGATCTCAACAAGCACATTATTTCACTGTCGTTTGTGAGGAGATCTCATGATCTCGCTCAAATCAAATTGAATCAGTAAAAATCAATCGCTTTCACAGTCTTTAAACTCTCATCGAACTTTTGATTTTCATTTGTAGTGAAACGAAAAAAGCCAAAATGAAAAAACTGGCTTATTAGTTTTAACGATTTACTCTTTATATGTATATATTCTTACATACATATATGAAAAGAAAATCTAGTGCAAGTTAAGCTCTAAGCAAACTATACCATTCTACTTTCTGTTATATGGGTGCTGTTCTTTGGCACCCGATCTGTAGTCTTAGCTTTTTAAGTAAGCAGGAGCTACATGCATACTTGTGTAACAACTACAGCTACAACTATAAAAACCAAACAATCAATATAGATATATATCTAAATACCAGAATAATCATAAACCAACACACACTCAGAACCAACTAACCAAACGACACTCTCTTCAACACTGTGTAACGCTCTACTTATGTACCAAATGCAACTTCCTCCTCTATCTAAGTACTTAAACTACTACTATTACTACAACTTCTATTACTATTTAATTTTAACGACTATTTTAGTGGATATTTATTAGTATATAAAATATATTTATTATATACATTATATACCAGCAAGAGATTCTTCGTCAACTTTAACCAGTTCTTCCTTTTTCGTATTTTTCCCCACATTTTTGTCAAATATTTTTATATCTTTCTTTTGATTAAACTCAATAAAAAACAAAACTTAACGCACTTTAACAAAAATAATACTACAAAAATACCACATAACAATCGCTATTATACCGCAAGATACCGGCCATTTCACTCGCTTACGAGCAAGCCGAGAGCGATATTATGAAGCGTCAGCCGAGAGATCCATACCGCGACAACTTGGTGAACCGCAGGTCAGGAAAAAACTAACAATAAGGTTTACTCCAAACAGAAAAACAAAATAATACCAAAAACCAAAAAGTTGTTACTTTTAGTTGTTTAGTTACAAAAAACTAGAAAATGAACAAACATGCAACCATCTTATTTCCATTTCCATCTGTTTGAGTTGTGTGTGTTTCGCGTACAATTTTCTCCAATTTGGCCAGCAATCAATTCAATTGATCAAACCAACAAACACAAAATTTTAGTGCAACCAAAAATACAAAAAAAAAAATAAAATAAAAAAAAAAGTTTGTTCGTTTGCTAATGCAATCTTTTTGTTTGGGTTCGTTTTCATCTCTATTCCAATTCTTCCTTCTTCTACACAATGTGAAAGATTTATGCGTTACTCTTCTTCCCAGTCTAAAACCTAAAAACTGTTTTGATTTTATCGTTTGAATATTTCGATACAAACTTTAAAAAACCAATTTAATGTATACCATATTTTTAGTTTCTAACCTATTTAACATATTTGAGCTCTTAATGTGGAATGAAAATTTTTATTATCAAAATACTCTTCGAATATCGACTGTGTATTTTCTAAATTCTAAAGAATCCTGTTTAGTACTTGTTTAATTTTGTTGAAAACTTTCCAAATCAATATCCTATTGTCATTATCGTTTTGTTACTACCAAACTAAATGTGCATCAATGTTTGTGTGTAAGTCGCACAATCTATCGAAAGGAAAAACCACACAAATATCACCAAACAGTTTGTGTATACTCTTCGGGGGTTTCCTGTCGTTGGGAAAGCTGCTTTATTAGTATAAAAGATAATAAACTTGCAACGAGAAACGCAAATCAAACTAAGCTTTTAGACCATATTTTTAGGCTTTACCGCTGGTTAAAAAAAGAACATCACACACACACAAACACACACATAAAAGTTAACACTTGCAAATATACATAAATAAACATAAATACTATTCACAGACTAAGAGTAGACCAGACTAGCGATAGTCAGACTACATATATAGAAAACTAGCTTAACAAACAACAGACTTCAATAACAACAACAACATCTACACGAGCAACAACAATAACAACAAAATATCGAAGCTTCCTGCTGTTACTTTTAGTGGAGTTTAGTGCGTTCCTTGTAGTTGAGTTTGTTCGAGTCGACAAATCTGCTTCAGTTATGTTCTACGTAGATGATACACTCATAAATAGCTATATGTATACATATCAATCAATATCAATATCAATATCAAGTCTGGTTCCAAGTTTCGAAGTGCAACCATGTCTCGCAGTAAGTCTCATGTGGGCTCGGTTCGGTGCAGAAAATCAACAAGAACAACAACAATGGATTTTCTACATATTATATTATGAAAATAATTTTAATTTTTAAGTGAATCAATGTGTTTTCTATAATTTTGGTTGGAAAAACATTTTAAATGTTTTTTCCTTAATTTTATGTATGTTTCAATTTGTTACTTATTTGTATACCTTAAGTTTTTTTTCTTACAATATATTTAAATTTGTTTTGAACGTAAGTAAATGAAAAACTGGTATAAAAACCAAACAGACAAAACAAACACGAAAAAGTTAGCTGCATTTGCTTATCCTATTGTGTGCTTTTAGTTTTCAAATCAAACACCGATTGCATGTTTATAATATTTCTGTGTGTATATATGTATATATAGATCATAGCTGCATGTTTGTAATCCGCTACCCCCCACCCCAATCTAACAATAAGAACTTTGCTTTTCACCTCATCTTTAATAAGATGAACAAATAAACGGAACAGAGATACGTTTCTTTGCTCTTTCACGCTTACATTTAACCCGCGCTTTTGAAAACAAAAAATATTCGCTCTACAACACAATCCACGCTATATAACGTAAAGATTAACACCCTAATAATAACTTAAAGAAAAAATGAAAAAAAAATATAGCTTAAAGATAATGCGGCATTTTAAGTGTAACTAACACTATGATAATACCTAAATTATTCTAAAATGAATGGAAAACTGCATTAGAGCTGCAGTCAGTTTGGTTCAGGGTTTTTGGTTTACTTGATCTGTGTAATCTATGAAAAAAAAAACTTTCTCTAATTTCTATAATTTTGTATTTTACAATGACAAAAACCTTGACCAACTGTAGATCTAGTGCTGCTTAATAAATGCCCAATCTTTAATGCTCGCAAAGCTGTAACAAAAAAAAAAGAAGAGAAACATCAACAAATACCACACAATTGTTTAAATACATAATTGGCATTGCACTGATCCCACCTCTAACGTATCCCTTTGCTTCTCTATTCTCTATTGCTCTTTCGCGAAATGCTCTAAAACAGATTGATTTCGATGGCCTATGGACAAATTGGTATGATTCAAGCTGCCGCCGGTTTCTTTGTGTACTTTGTTATTATGGCTGAGAACGGTTTCCTGCCCATGAAACTGTTTGGCATCCGTAAGATGTGGGACTCCAAGGCCGTTAACGATCTAACTGATTCCTATGGTCAGGAATGGGTAAGTTACATATAACTTAATGTATAGAACAATGCTTGATTAAAATTGTTGTTTATATTTATTTAGACCTATCGCGATCGCAAGACATTGGAGTATACCTGCCACACTGCCTTCTTCATCTCGATTGTGGTTGTGCAATGGGCCGATTTGATCATCTGTAAGACGCGTCGTAACTCCATCTTCCACCAGGGCATGCGCAACTGGGCCTTGAACTTTGGCCTTGTGTTCGAAACAGTTCTTGCAGCCTTCCTCTCATACTGCCCGGGTATGGACAAGGGTCTGCGTATGTACCCCCTGAAGTGAGTATCGCAATTAATGGTACTGTGATATATGATAATTAACTGTACATTCGCTTTGATTTCCTCTAGACTTGTCTGGTGGTTCCCAGCCATTCCATTTATGTTGGCCATCTTTATCTACGACGAGACGCGTCGTTTCTACTTGCGTCGCAACCCAGGCGGCTGGTTGGAGCAGGAGACATACTATTAAACGCCTACAACTACAACTACACATACACCAACACAAACACCCACACAGCCACACCCATACACGTGTACACCCATACTACAATTCTACTACTACTATACACTGTATCAGCAAGAGCAACAAATAGTAATTGTTTATTTACCACACGAAGGCCACATGACCACAAGTGCAAGCACGGCGATCGCAGAGCTCTGTGTGGCTGGCTACAATAATAACAGTAACAACAAAAACAACAACAATAAATGCGGCTGTAATGGCAACTGCGACAACAACAACAGCAACAAGAACAACTTGAGTAACCGAAACAGCAACGACAGCTATAGCATCAGAAAACATATGGCGATATGTTTTAGAATTTTAATTTAATTATTTAAAGTAAACAAACAAACAAATACAAAACAAAATGCAAGCGATAATTATTTTAAACGTTTAAGTAAATTTAAATTATAAATTAAAGCTATAAATAAGATTAAATAAAAATAAAGTAAAAATTTCAACAAAACCAAAACAAAATTTCGAAGCAACAAACAAGAACAACAACAACAACCCCACAAGCAACTCAGCAATAATAACCTAACAAGAAACAAGTTTTTAGTAAAATTATTTAACAAAAAGCATAAACAAAACAAATAAAAGTAAAAAAAAAAAAAAACAACGCAAACAGCGCAAAGAAACAAAAGCAAAGCTACAGCGCAAGTAACATTAATAATAATAATTACAGACACACAACAACATACGCCCACACACACACCAAACAAATACACACTCACACACACACAACGCATGAAGAGACAAATTATATAAGAGTTTAGAAAAATTTAAAAAACAAAAAAACTAAAACGAAACTTTTGACAAAAAACAAAATAAAGAATAAATTAGTGTAGTTACAAAATAAGCAGAGTCGAAGCAAAGATAAACCAGGATATAATGAACAAAAAACGAAACAACAGCAAGAACAACAGAGAATGTCGCAAAATTTGTGAGGCAAGTGTAAAACCGATTGCAGAATAACAAACTAAATAAATGAATAAACAAACTGAAATAAACAACCCAATAATAAAAGAGGCAACACAATTATGATAATTGTTTATATATATACATACATATATTATATATGGAAAGAACAAACATTGATTATATAAATGGAGCTATACAATACTTACACAAATACAAAATGGAATGAAACCTACCAGATTGGCGATCAGAGCGGCAAAGAGCCATTTGGAGCGGAGCAGAGGCAACCAACCGAGCAGGATAACAATTTCGGGAGCCCGATCGACCGGTTTGGAGATGAAAATGAAACAAAATAGAACGGCAGAGAGCGCTGCAATGCTGCAGAGCCAACAATTTGTTATATGACGAGTAAAAGTTTATTAAAGCCATAAAACATAACATGTAATATTGTGCTTTATGTGCATTTTAAGCCCGACACACGCACACAGACGTTAAGTGCGCGTGTGTGTGTGCCACAAAAAACCGCAGCCACGCCCACAAAAATAAATGTTTGTAACGTTTTACACGCGGCATAGCAAACCCAATGAGTTGGGTTGGTAAGCCCAAGGCAGTAGCTAACAGTATTGTGTTTTTGTATAACTTTCGCTTTTCACAAATACACACACACACCCTCCCATACACACACACACACACACACTAACATACATGCTGATCAGCCAAGTGGTGGGCATTAATGCGAATTCGGCTACAATTGACTAATTGAAAATCTGTTAAATTGTGAAAAGTGTAATCGAATCGAACCGATCCGGCGATCAGTGTGACACACCTACAACAACAACTACAACAACAACCCACTGCCCAATACACAATAACAGCTTTTCAATCTGTTTTCCGTTATTTTTCCGTTATCTTCTCCCCATATTATTTGATGATGTTTTTTATAAATGATCATTGACATTGAAATTAATGATACTGATTGCATTATGACATGTTAGTTATGACAAACAAAACAAAATTATTATTAGTTGTTAACAAATTATATTGAATAATAATATTAATAATAATAATAATAATAGCGACGATGATGAAGATATTATCGGCGATGTTCATGATCATGAATGTTGTTGGTGTGAACGTGAAACTAAGCTAAAACAGAAACAAAAACCAAGACGAAAACAAAAAAAAACAAATGCATAATGTGAACAAGAAATATTTATAAAAAACGCAAACAATTCTATAAACGTTCGAAGCTATAATGAAAACTTGAACAACTTGTCAAGAGTTAAGCAGAAAAAAACAAACAAAAACTAAACAAAATTTGCATACGATATAATGTGTAACAACAGAAAGAAAAGCAACCACAACAACAACAAAAAGAAAACCAAAAAACAAAAAACATGAGAGTAAACATTTTTAATTTTTTGTTCTTTCGCCCTCCGCTGTAAATGTATTTGTAGATTTAAACAATGATTAAAATAAAAAACTACATAAATAAAACTTAAAAAAAACAACAAACCGATTGTTTTAATAAAAGTAAAAAAAATAATTGACATAATTTCAGCAAAGTCTTTAGGAACTCCTGCAGAAAAGAAAGGCCATAAAACATGAGAGCAAAAGATATTTAGGGAAAATTCGAACCTAAAGCTGTTGAGTAGCAATTTCTATTTCGTGCAGCACAATTTGATTTGGTTCAGTTAACTTCATTTTCTTACATTTTCAGGTGTTTGTTGCAGACTCTTAATTTCCGTTCTATTTATGTTGATTGTGTTGACCCTAACGCAGACTTCTGTTTGCTATGCCGGTTGTGTGTATTTTCTTTGGTTACTTTGAACAGACAGACATTCGTATACCCTACTATAAATTATCTATTTTTACTGTAGCTTTTCCATTTCATTCTATGAAAATCATACTAAATATATTGCCATATTGCCTGTTCGCATAGATATGCCGCAGCTAAGTAGCGCTCAAAATTAAAAATGAACACGAATTCGTTTCCAATAGACTTGGCGCAGTCTAAGAAATTGGTGTCCGTTATGGCCGCTACAAAACTCACCCCCCTCCCACTGCAACTTCCTACACACTGCGCCAGTGAGCCTGCTGCAGTGAGTGCTCCTGGGGAGAGTGAGAGAGCGAGAGAGAATGAGAGAGAGCGCGAGCACGAGCACGAGCGCGCGCAATACTGTTATCGTAGAAACCGTGTTCCATTGCCAGTTCATTTCTTATCCTGTGTGCAGCATTTGCGTTGTTATCTATGGCCGCGTTTCATGCTCAAGTGTTCCTCATACACACACACGAAGTGCCGCTCGGCCCGACTCGTCGTGCGTCCACGAACACTCGGCCAATGGGTTATTCGGTTAAACTGTCGGCACAGCCATTGACAGTCTTTCATTATCCGGCGTACGAGCGTGTTACGTTCTCGCTTGCCACGCACCAAACCACGCAGGTCGCAACAACAACAACAAGTTTAACCGTTACAACAAACAGCAATAGAACAAAACGAAAAGCCGCTGGCTGCGCTTCGTCTATTTATAGTGCCGAACTTTGCGAGTGCTTTACTATTTTTACTACAATCGGACACAGCCAGAAAGGCAGAGAGAGAGAGAGAGAGAGAGAGAGAGAGAGACGGAGACACACCACACACACACATACACACGCATGCAAATGCATGCAGCTAGAACAATAACAGTCGAAACAATTGAGCAATTGTTATTATAAAGTGTTAATTGCGATTCGCTTTTCGATTTTCGATTTTCTGCTAACAAATAAGAGTCAAAAAAAATAATTGAAAGGATTTGTGCCCGAGTTCAGTGTGGGCAAAGTGAAATGCGTTGCAAAGTAGCAACAACAACAATAATAACAACAACACGCGTCAAGAACAACAACAGCAGCGACAGCGACAGCAGCAGCAGCAGCATCATCAGCAGCAGCAGCAGCCACAGCCGCAGCCGCAGCAACTGCGGGCAACCGAAACTAGGCTAAATAGCTTTGCATACTTTTGGGCGCACACAAACAGGAGTAGCCCATAGACACACGAACTTTTACACTCGCGCACACACACACACACACACATCACTCACACATATTCACCCATTCACTCAACACAAACACACACACACACACGCAGGACACAGGTCGCCGACATTTGAACCTGCTGACCGGCAGAGGCTGTGCTTGTGCTTGTCGTGCCAGCCGGATTTATATATTATTTTTTTGGCAACGTGAGATGAAAAATGTGCAATAACACGCCAACAGCAGCAGCAACAGCAGCAACAACAATAAGGGCAACCACGGCAGCGGCAACGACAGCAGAGACAACAACAAAGTAAAACAAATTTCGAGTAAAGCAGCGGCAGCGGCAGCAGCATAGGGACACAGCGCGAAAAGAGTTCAGCTGGTTCGGTGCAGCAGTTCAACAGCCCCCGGGCGAAGAAGCAGTTGCTCTGACTGCAGTTGCAGCTGCAGCTATTTGCTGAAGCCGTAGCCGGAGAGGGAGCCGGGCTGCAGCTCGTAAGCGTTCGCATCTGCCTCGTCCTGGCTTCGTGTGTGAGCGGCAAGTGTGTGTGCGTGCGCGTGCATCGGTATCTGTGTATTCTGCAGCAGCAAAAATTGTGTCAGCAGTAAGAGCAGCAGCGGCAGCACCAGCAGCAGCAGCAGCATCGGCAGCAGCATCGGCAGCAACTTCTGCAGCGACAACAACTTCTGCAGCAGGCCGACTGGCGCCTCAATGCTCGCCAACCGGTAATTTATGCAATGCTATATGCTATATATATATTTGTATATGTGTGTATGTATGTATGTATGTGAGTTTGTATTTGTATGCGTTGGCTAACTAGTTACAGCTGGCCGGACTTATGTTTTACCTTCGATAACAAAATTACGCATACGCCACGAGGACCGCGGGGCACCGACTTGGGCTTGGGCTTACCTTGACAAACCACCCAGCCCATCCCACACATAGTGCTGGGCGCGTGACAGTTGACAGTTTGTTGTTTTCTGCCTTCTCGGCTATCGATTAAGCTTAGTCGTTTCTCTAGGTCGCGTTCTGCGGTCCGCTCTTTCTGTCCTGTCCTTCCGCGTATGTGCACGCTGCAAATTAGCCCGCATTGTCAGCCTGGCCAGGCCAGAAAGCCTTTGCATACTTTGGGGCCAACTGCTCGAGTTCCGTTCGTCTTTTCCGGCAGGACGTACAAATTTTCATTATTCTTTAATAATGCTCTCGCTCTCGCTCTCGCTCACTCTCTCTTTCGCTTTCCCCCTACCGCTACCTCTTTCTCGGTTTCGTTATGTCTCTTTCGGGCTGTATCGTGTCATGAATATCATACATTTTATATACTTTCTAATTTTTCATACTGCGCGTATCGCTTGTCATTCAGTCAACAGCATTTGGCATTCAATGCCGCCCTCTTTTACTTCCACCCGCGCCGCTTTATTGTACGCGCTTTTGTGTACTGAACTATAAAAACGAGTAGTCGCCCTCGCACTCGCACTCGTATTTACACTTTCATTCATTCAAGTGCTTTGTTTGATTCGCTCGACATTTAACCTATTCAAATGCCTTGTCCGGGACCTCGTGCGGGTTGTTGGCTGGGGGGTGGCGGTATGACTTATCTGAGAGCGCACGCCTGGCCACGTTCCATGACACCGTTTTGTCTGCGACACTTGGCCAGCATGAAAGCCTCAAAGCGAAACTGACATTTGCATTGTTCGAATCGATTTTGATTATGGCCATTAACAGTTCGACAACAATTGAGGCATTTCTTGCATATTGTTTTGGGTTTGAATAGCGCGTGCTTTGAGCCGGCCAACCAGCTCGAATTAAACCAATTTCCAGCTGGCTATCTGGCATATATCTTAATTGCATTGCGCTGTGACTGTAGGGTTTTTCTTTTCCCACTTCACAATCCAATTGAAAAGCAACAGAGCTAACCACGCACTTTTTCAGCGATTTGCACCTGTAGTTAGATCGGTCGGTAGGGCAGGGCATGCGGAGCGGCGCCTGAAGGGCTTAGTGCAAAGTGCTAGGCACTTACGAGCTTGGCATATTCACATGGAGCGCATGCATATCAAATGGCCGCACGTGGGAGTAACCATGGCGAGCAGCAGCCACAGCCGCAGCCACAGCCACAGCCACAGCCGCAACAAACACAAGAACGAGATAGAATATCCCTATGCATGCGTGGGCGTATTGGCTTTATGGAGCTGTAACAGAGCTACGGCTAAAACACGCCCACACGCCGACAGACCCCTAGATATTGGCGAACATAACGTGATTCGCGGGCTTATGATGCATTTGCTGGCGTACATGGCGTATGAGCAATCGACAGACGTGAACGCATCCACACGCTTGCAGCATCAGCTCGAGTTCCGGATAAAGTGCCAGTGGCACAAAAAAAAATATGCATTTTTGAAGCGTAAATTTTCCTACGAAATGTCCGAAAGTTAATTCGAAATCTGAAAGAGAAAATCAAAGAGAGGGAGTGGGGATACACACGCATCAAAATTGAGTACTCTGCCCACACACGTGCATCTTGTATATTCTCATTCGCCTTCGTTACCACAGGCCATTTCGATGCTGGCTTGCTACGTGCGCGTGGCCTGAAATTGCTAATACGCCGCGTATTACGTTGGCCAGAAATCTTGCAGACAATTTGCTTAAAGCGCAGCAGCTATAAAGCACACATGAGTTCTGGCTTAAAATATGCGGTTGAAGCGTTAAGCCGATTAAAGAAAAGGAGGGCAGAGAAGAAAGCGAATTCATTTTAAATGCGAATCTCTTAAATTGCGAAGCATAAAAAAGTAACTAAGCATGATCGTATCATTAAGATTTTTTTATATACATATAAAGTCATTCAAGTAACATGACAAGCTTGTGAGACTCAGACCCGGGCATCTAATGAGACACACCCATAAATATATCATATCCACTTGCGATGCATAAAACGCACCAAAATATACACCCTTTGGGTGGCCATAAAAAGGAACTCGCTTGGCAATTAAATCGACGCGTTGACAAAACCCAAGGCAGCAGGCAGCAGGCAGAAAATAATAATAATAATAATAAACAAAAATACAAAACATAAAAATTGTGCAAAGCAGGCGACAGGAAATCAAAAAAATGGCGACGACAGCAAACAAAAGTCAAGGGAACAAAGCACGAACAAGCGCGGCAAAGGCAAAAGTTTTTGGGCACGGCGTGAAAAGAACACAGGCTATGTAGATATGGAGATATGAAGAAGATATCTAAATCACCAGTGGCACGCAGACCGGTTTGGTGTGTGCTTGGTATGTTCGACCTGTGTACAGGTGGCACGGAAACCAAAGTGAAAACCTTTAATTTTCTTGCGTTGTTGCGTAGCGAATCGTTGGCAAAGGGACGCGGGCTGTAACACTCGCTTTCGACCGGAAAATCCATTGACTGTGCGCACAAAAGCAAAAGGAAATGATAATTTTCCGCATAACAGGCACACGCGCACACATGGGTAACATGATACGCACAGAGCGACGCGTCTCATCCGATGTCAAGTCAAGCCTCGCCGCCCGATGTTCACTTTAATTATCTGCAAATTCAATTGAAATGCTTTTAGCTCGACGCCCAACGTTCTGTTTTAGATTCAGCTCCATTTGACAGCATAATTCAGCACGAATAAATTCGAATAACAGACGTGCAATGACTACACTTGGCAGTGTATTCAATTACTCAATATTCATCATCCTGGTCGCAACGAGTTAGGCATTTCATCGAGCTGACAGTTGGCATTAAGTCGAGCTCTATGTGCATGATATAATATGCCTAAGGGCAGCAACGTAATACTTTCAACTGAAAGTTGGCTTTCCCGGAAAAACCCACAACATTTCACTAGATTTGAATTTGCAGAAAATCCTAATAAAATAGTAGACTTAGTTTTGCCAGGCAGCTATGAAATTCTAAGGAATTCTTATGTGTAATACTTAATCTTGATAATGAGGTAAATCGAACGATAAATAATCAATTTCTTAGAACAAATGGAAAGCCAGTTTTAGAGTAAATTAA
Organism: Zaprionus inermis; assembly: GCA_018151445.1. Classification (NCBI taxonomy): domain Eukaryota; kingdom Metazoa; phylum Arthropoda; class Insecta; order Diptera; family Drosophilidae; genus Zaprionus; species Zaprionus inermis. The sequence goes on along the minus strand of JAECXD010000673.1, from coordinate 178,676 downwards.
TCAATTTATAATAAAATGAACGTGATATGTATAGAACATGAACTGAAATAAATCATATGTACAACAAATACCCCGTAACCAGAATAACCTGTTGGCGTGACTGTTGACCGAGTCACTTAGCGAAACATTTGCCAAGTTGATTGCAGCATCATCAGCAATATTTGCCCATGCCATGCGGCAGGGACTGATCGATTGGCACAATGTTTGATTGATTGATGTACTGTGTGGAATGTGTAGTCAATAGTTTTGCACTGCTTACTCGAGGCTCGGCACAAACAATGGCGACACACCGAACTGTCCATCATTCATCATCGCACCATCGCACTGGTAGCGCCTGCTGCAGACACCTCGATGATTAGTGCGAGCTGCAAGTCATTTTCGTTTGCCTCGCAGCTCTCAACTCTATCGATAAGGCAGAGCAGCGAAAGTTGAACGGGAAAAGTTTCGCGAAAATAGAAAATAGAACACGGCCGCAAGACCGTCGCGAAACTGGATAGAATACAGACATAGTTTGCCGACCAGAAATGCGCCTGACAGCTGTGTAAGTTTCCGAGCTCTTTAACTTAACTGAACTACGTATGTTTGGCACGTAACTTTCCCGTGCCTCACGTTGTTTTCCACCCTTGTATGGCCAAGATATCCGTCAAAAGGAAAATCAATAGAAACTGCGACGACAACATAAACGAAATCGTCATTTACGTGTTCTTCTGCAATGTTCAAACATATGTGTGTATCCGTATCCGTATCTGTAGCTGTAACTGTAACTGTAACTGTGTTTGTTGCTTTGACTGCACACATGCCTATGAATTATGAGGCCCGCAGCGCTGTTCACATGTTGCCAATAAATCATGGCATAACACACCATCGCCCGAGTTCCGAAAAGCTGCATTCGCTGACATTTTATCGCCAGCAACTCGGAAATCAAATCAATGTCAAAGCTGTCGCTCTCGGCGGCCGTTCTGCACACTGTTCCGACAGTTGTCGATGGCAGCCTTATCGCACTGCTCGTGTGTGGTCTATCTGCTGCCCCCCCCTGCCACTCTATTCACCCTCATTGGCCCATTTGGTATTCCATGTTGCCATGCGACAAATGAACTGAAAAATCTAAAATTACACATGTGCTCTGTTACTTGGTTCAAATAATAAAATGCTGTTTTAATAAACTTGTTCGGCTTTCTCAGTATTGCCTTTAGCAACTTGTTTGAGTTTGTAAAATAATGATTGAAAAACTCGGAAAATGGTTGCATCTTGTGAAGCTCATGTTTTGATTGGTCCCTTGTGGCCCATTCGTTAAATATTAATCTGAAAAATTACATAAAAAACCTATAGGTATTCTTTAAAGAAACTGCTCGCTTTAAATTCATAAAATAGTTGTAAGTTTTTCATTATGCCTTAACTCCTTTTCTTCATATTTTCACATAATTCAAAAGATTTTCGGCGGAAATGTGTCGTCTTATCTGCGTTAAGCGCGCTCCGCCCATTTTAATTTCACTTAAGTTTCGCGCAAAGTTGCCCTCGCCGCCTCCGACGCCGCGAGAACACAATCTGTAAGTAAACAGTTAATGTAGCTGATAAACAGTGCAAATGGGTTTTTCACACAGTCACACACACACACACGCTGAGAAAGTTGCCCTGTGAAAAGTGCGCGCTTCTTGGCGTTGACAATGCGTAGCATACTTTTCAGCTGCGCGCTGCTTAACGGCCTGTTTCCGTTGTGTGGCGCCCTCTAGGGCAAATGCTCACTTACCCCAGCCAACACTAGTCAACACACACACACACACACCCACACACAGACACACATGTGAGGTAGCCCGCAGCTGGAGCAACAATTGCAGTTGGTAAGCCTTTGTCTGCATGGCCAACTATTAAAATTTGTAACAGGCATTTGCAGGCGACATAAGCAGCCATAAGCCAAGCCCCCTGTAGGATCTGGGTGTGTGTGCCCCAGCCATTTTAAAACGGTGTGAAGTACAGTTATAAATAAATAAGAGCTCGCTCGTATGTGCACGCAGACAAGCCGACATACACTTCGACACATAAAGGACGATATTGTTAAATAATAAACAGTTTAGCTTCGACAGTCGACAAAGCAGGCGTGAAAATGTAAAGCAGCTAAGCAGAAGGTGGAGCTGGCAGACATGGCCGACTTAGCACAGCTCGACAGGAGTTGTGTACGCATTCAACTGTCAACGGTAACGATATCCATCTAAGCTTGCAGCAAGCCAAATCGACGGGTTCCATAACGACCGTCATCAAAGTTGTTGTACGGCAGCAACAACGACACCAAAACTGTCGCCAATAAATAAAAGGCAACAGCAGTGTCGACGGGAAAGGCATTGGGAACGAGGAAAATGTGCTGACAACAACAAATGTTACCAAATACCCAAGCTTCAGCTCCGGCCCCGGCTGCCTGGCTGGCGTATTAACTGTTTCATCTGCCGTCCCGAAACCCAATCTGCCATGCTGCCAGCCGCCGGTCCCACCTCCAGTCGGCTACGACAAGCTTGTCTCGCATTACGGCCAGCCGACACAATGGAAAATAATCAGAAATTCCGCTCTCAAGATTGCGCAGCTCGACTGAAATCATGGCCTGCAATAGAAAATAAATATACGAGAAGCATCTCTTTTCTTCAAACGTTTTTTCGCTGTAATTGTAATGCGATAGCTATGTACGCAGGTAGCGAAATTCCCTGGCAGCAATTATCATGGAATCTTTATCAAATCACTACAATTTTATTCCATATTTTCCCATGTTCGTTGTCAAGTCGAGTCAGACAGTCGGTGGACATGGGCAACAGGATTAGGCGATTCGAAGTGGAAACTCTAATGTTATTAACTTGATTTGACACGCTGCTACGAAAGGGATTAAATTTGCCTAACAACAATTGAGATCCATTTTGGATCATAGGCGGGGCGTTGCCAGTCCCTTCCCCCCTCAAGCCTGCGGCTAGGATTACTGAACATAAGTAGAGGGTAGCATTATCGGGCTGACAGTGTGTGCGTTCATCAACGTGCGGACAGCTGTGCCGACTTTTACTTAGGGCAATGTGAGGCTTATTCGAGCACTTTGCACACACACACTCACTCACACACTCACACACCACTCACACACATGCCGTGCTCATCACAATCAGTAGGAATTGCGACACTTTGGCTTTAGAGCGGCTGCGGCTAACATGGCGTATGATAAATATTTGAAGCGCACACTTTTCGGGCCACAGTCCGAGCATGTAGTTGTATGTGGTCGTGTTTGTGGTCATGCATGCATGTGTGTGTGTGTGTTAGTGTGCGTATAGGTATATGCCAGGCAACCGACTAAGTGGCTGCCCTTAAATCATTTAGGCTCAAGTCTGTTGGGTTTTTGTTTGTTGCCAAAGTGACGCTCAATCAATTATTTAATCTAATTGAGCATGCAAAATTTTCGGGTCTCGCTTCCCGTCCCCAAAAAATCCTACACACACCGAGACAGCTTACCGGAAAGGGCAAGTGTAGGCTGTTGTTTGCTGATGAGTCTACTAAACTGTTAAATTGAATTAGCCAAACCGTAGGCAACCGGATAAGGGTCGCCTAAATAGTTAATCAGCAAAGTGCAGGCAAAGGCAGACATCGATGTTGCTTGCAAGACTAATTGGGCAAACAATAACTGAAGAATACGTTGAAAGTAAACAATTACGCGTTGTTCTCGAAGTGACTGCAGAGCTTAAGCACTTAAGAACTTCATCTCAAATAATACATATACACTATGCCATATGCTACTTACGTGCTAATAGATTATTACTCTGATTTACACTTCACATACGCTGTGCGCAACGAAGCGAGGGGAAAATAAATTCGTAGCGAAGCGTAGGAAAACTAAAACGTTATTCAAATAGACAAACAGAAGGAGGAGGAGGAGGAGGAGTCGAAGAAGGGGGAGCATCCAAAGATATTCGCAAGACAAGCAACAAACGGTGCGCTCTGACGAAAACCACTTGACACTAGATTGCGTAGGCGGCTGAGTGCCATGAATTATTCACTTTAAACTGAAACTCAACTTGCTTCTTGGCCATAAATCATTCAGGCAACTCCCCCAACAACGCAGTCAGTGCTCGCCCCCAGTTTCAGTTTCGGTTATTGAAGAACGAGTTGCCCAATAGAAGCTGCGCAAATACTTGTCTCGTAGTCGTAGTGTGCGTGCGTCACACAGATACACAAATCCGTATCCGTAAGAATCCATCAAGGCAGCACACTCCCCCCTAAGTCCCCCTAAGTCGGCCACGTCGCTGAGCATCCTCAGCTGGGTGAGTACCCGTTAAATATGTATGTACTATACGTGACAGATTCGATACTTATATGTCTCATTTTGAGTATAGTTATACTCGGTATTTAGCTATATATTTATCATACAATGCAATTCGATTTATATAAGAACACAAAACGAGTATAATTAGGCAACTGTGTGAGCTGTGTGAGCTCAACAGTTTAAATATAGGCTATATAAATGAGTATAGTATTTAACAGAATTTACGACTGTGTTTCGATTCGTTGACCCAAACTGCAACATGGGCTAGTTTTTCTGTGTGCTCTGTAAATTGCACAGCGGCAAAGACAAACGGTAATAATAAACAGAATTCTATAAAAAAAAAGTGAAACCAAGCGAAATACAGTGCACGCTACAAGAGAAACCCAGAGAAAGAGAGCGCAAGAGAGAGAAATTGAGAGATTGCAATAAGCACATCGAGACAGAGAGAGAGAGAAAGCGCGCAAGGGGAAAATTCACTTTGAAAAACATGCTGCCTGTCTGCGGCAATATGCCGCACCAAACACGTGTAGGGCATGGCAAAATAATTATGAGTTCGCCACAGCGAGAGGCGGCGGATAGGACAGGTGACGCGAGGTGCTCGCGATGGGCTCGCGGATTAGTTGTGCTTGGGCTGCGGCACGAACTAACGAACGGATGATGCACGAGGCGCGAGGGCGGCTGAATGAATGAATCGCAGCGAATATCGAAAGAAAAGTGCAAAAAGCTGCAAGCAAATTTGCTCAGTTCGCGCTCGGGAAATGTTTGGCACGGATACGTTTTACACATACGTTCTTTTCGCACAATTGATTAAGTTCGCAAGTACGCAGAATCAATCCGAATGTAAGAATTTAACTCGACACACTTGCCTCGCTCGTAATTAAGCTCACTGGCCCAGTGATAAGCAACAAACCGATATCGTTTTTCCAGTCGTGCAATTTGCACACTATTCAAATATTTAAATGGTCTCGCGCTCGAGCGCGTTTCGATTAATTTCGGCAATCTCTTTTCGGCTCAAATGCATGAAATTTCTCCATAACGCTCGAATGCAATTTGCCATCGAAATCGGGCAAAAATTGAGCATCTCTGTTTGTGAGTGTGTATCTATTTAGTGTGTGTGTGTGTGTGTGTGTGTGTGTGTGTGTGTGTGTGTGTGTGTGTGTGTGTGTGTGTGTGTGTGTGTGGGTGTGTGTGTGTGTGTGTGCGCGCAATTGCCTGGGAATATCCGCATATGTATTTTGCACTCTTTTAGCACGCCCACTCGTTCGCTTCCTGGGGCGTCCATTTGTCTGTCCGACAGGCTGCTTGCGCCGTGCTCTTCAATCTATTGCTCGCTCGCTGTCTCTCTCTCTCTTTATCTTTCTCTCACTCTGTCTTTGGCCATTGTAATTGCTAAATTAATGCAGCGTTTCTACTGCAGCACAAGAAGTTGAGCATATCATTTTGAGCAAAGACACGAATATTGCGCATACGCCGCGTGCTACAGTTTTGCATATTAGTTTGCGTATTACACACAAATATTACGCATACGCCCTGTGTGTGTGTTAGTGACAGAAAATAAGTATCCAAGCTATTGATATTTGCCAAGTTTTTCGAGTCTCGGAAAAAGTGCACCACCTCAATTGCTTGCCGCACTCTTTCATGCCCGCTTGGCCGCCCCAGAGCAGATGCATAAAACATATGTAAATATGTTCAGATGTTGCCATGGCCGTGTGTGTGTGTCTGTGCATGCGCCCGAACGTACACATAAAGCACATGCACATATCTTAATATAGCCTGCAATCTGCCCCCGCTATGCCAGCCACCCTGCCCACTTGCTGTCTCCCCTCTTCGCGTTCTGTTTTTTGCTTTGCTTTTCATTCTGCTCACTTTGTTTGTCCGTTTTGCTTGTCAGTCAGCGTTGAATATTGTTGCTTTGCTTTTGCAATTGCTGCCACCGCACGGACAGGTGGGCAGCAGACAGAGAAGGAGAGAGAGACAGAGAGAGAGAGAAAGAGGGGAGTAAAGCACTCGATTCCCGTTATTGACATTGCCGCCTTATGCATTTTTATCGATTGCACATCAAAGTCTTGTTTACCAATCTCGCAGTTTATCGACAATGCCTCGATTTGTGCAGTATAGAAATATGGCTTGGGGCCTGGCTAAACGCATTATATGATAAATAAATTCAATTTCAAATGGTAAATCAGTTTGCCAAGTTATCAAGAATACACTGCAGAAAATCATCTACTAGCAATAAGTTTTACAAAAACGAGACTGAAAGAGAAAGCGTATTTCGCAGGCGACTTGCTCTGCAACTTTCCCTTATAAGCTGGCCATGCATACACACATTCTCCCACATTCTGTGCACATTCGTTTCGTTTGCTTGCAACTTTCTGCTTAATTTCTGTTTCGCGTAAATATACAAAAATCTGTAGGCAAAACAAATATGCAAGTGTGTGTTGGATGAACAACTTTTGCCAGAGCTTTTGTGACTATTTATGCATTTGCCAAGTTTATATCTATGTTTACATGCTGTTAGATACCCAGAATTTTGCGTAGGAATTCCGAAACAATGACTAGTATGGTATAACTAGTTACTCGCAGACATTAAGCTTAAATAAGTTATGATTTATGGCGATCGGAAGAGAACCGAGTGCATAGACGAACTGACTTTTCCCGCCTCTTCTCTTGCAGATTGAAATTAATGCTCCAGCTGAGCGCGCGATTGGAATAATGCTGCCACGCAGAACGATTCTCTTATCATAAGTTGCAACCCATTCATGAGCACAAAAGCGAGCACAGCCAAACGCAGAACGCAACAACGCTTCCAGTACTAAAAGCCAATACACAAAGCACTTCCAGTCGCACTCGTCGAAACTAGAAGATCTTAAAGCAGCCATCGCCATCGCCAACGCCATCGACAACGCCATGCTGCTCATACGCAAGTCAATCACCTCCATTGCCAGCCTCGGCTTGCTGCTGCTGCTGCTGGTCTATGCGACAGCCAACTCGGTCAGCTTGGCCGAAACACAGGAGCTGGAGCTGGAGCTGGAACAGGAGCAGGAGCTGGAGCAGGAGCTGGAGCTGGAGCAGGAGCTGGAGCAGGAAGATGTGCCGTGGAATGGCACGCAGAGTCTGCGGCACAGTCGTAAAACGCGTCAGGCACTTATGAACGATCCCCAAGATGAGATTGGCACATGTGCTCCGGGTCTAGTGTTGCCATTGTGGATGCCACAGAAAAATATTTCAATCGGAGATCGCGCAATACGTGGCCTAGTCTATTTCCTATTAATGGTGTATCTATTTGTGGGCGTCTCGATTATCTCGGATCGATTTATGGGTGCCATCGAGGCGATCACTTCCATCGAGCGTACGGTCAAGGTTAAGACAGCCGATGGGCGTAAGCAGGAGATGCGTGTTCGGGTGTGGAACGAGACGGTGGCCAATCTAACGCTAATGGCACTCGGTTCGAGTGCACCCGAAATACTGTTGTCTGTCATTGAGATCTATGCCAAGGATTTCCAGAGCGGCGACCTTGGACCCGGCACTATTGTTGGCTCCGCCGCCTACAATCTGTTCGTCATCATTGCCCTCTGCATGGTGCTGATACCCAAGGGCGAAGTGCGTCGCATCAAGCATTTGCGCGTCTTCATTGTCACGGCCATTTTCTCGGTATTTGCCTACATCTGGCTATGGATCATATTATCGATCTTCTCGCCGGGCATCATAGAGGTGTGGGAGAGTCTGATCACGCTGCTCATGTTCCCGATTATTGTGCTGTGGGCCTATATTGCGGAGCGTCGCCTACTCGTCTACAAGTTCATGGACAAGAAGTATCGGGTGAACAAGCGCGGAACTGTTGTCACGGGGGAACATGAAACCGATTCGGATCCAGAACGAATGGGTGCTGTTGGCGCTGATTTGAATAAGTACGATGATGTGCGGCGCGATTACGTAACTGCGTTGACCGAATTGAGGCAAAAGTATCCGGACGCAGATCTCGAGCAACTGGAAATGATGGCACAAGAGCAGATAATGTCACGGGGCAGCAAATCGCGCGCCTTCTATCGCATTCAGGCCACGCGCAAACTAATCGGAAGCAGCAATCTGCATCGCAAGAATTTGGATCGTAATATGGATATGGCCGACATGAGTTCGCCGGCAAACGATTACGAGGAAGAGCCGACCTGTGTGTATTTCGAGCCCGGGCACTATACGGTCATGGAGAATTGCGGCGAGTTCGAGGTGCGCGTGGTGAGGCGTGGAGATATTTCCAAATATTCGCAGGTCGAGTTTGAAACACAGGATGGCACCGCGTCGGCCGGTTCCGATTATGTGGGCAAACGTGGTGTGCTCAATTTTCCGCCCGGCGTCGATGAGCAACGCTTCAAGATCGAGATTATCGACGATGATATATTCGAGGAAGACGAATGCTTCTACATACGCCTATTGAATGCGTCGGACAACACACGCATCCTGATACCACAACTGGCCACGGTTATGATCCTGGACGATGATCATGCTGGCGTATTCGCGTTCACCAGCACTCACATCGAAATCACCGAATCCGTCGGCATATGCGATCTGTGTGTCATGCGTTACTCGGGCGCACGCGGCGTTGTCAAGGTTCCCTATTGGACGGAGGACGATACGGCCATCGCAGGCGTACACTATCAGGCGATGCAGGGCGAGCTGACATTCACCAACAATATGACAGAGTAAGTAAAAATTGATTTTGATAAGAGTGGAGTCTTTGTTTTTCTTTCGTTCTCTGCGTGCCACGTCACGTAGCGACAACTCCCGGCAGAGTTTCAAAGTTGTCACTGTGGGAATGCGCGACGGGCTGCGTGTTCCAGCGACCTGTATCGATTAATGTCGAAATAATTCGCGCTTTTAATTGCTGTCGCAGATGGCAATGGCAACTGGAGTCCGGGTCAAAATACTCTTTTTTTTTTTTGACAGCGCCTGCCTGGCACCTGCTTGTTGTCATCGCCTCCAAATTGTGCGAGTGTATGCACGCACACATCAGCATATATATAGACTGACACATATACAGGCAATACTTTGGCATCCTGCCGCGCCGCGTCCCATTACTGAGGCATTAACTGGCGTGTGTATGTGTCATGCTGCGTGCTACACCGTTATAGTTGTTGTCGTAAACACACATACATAGACACGCACACACAGAGAGAGAGAAAGAGGGAGGGAGAGAGGGGAAACGAGCGCCCATTGCGTGCGCTGCGTTTGTTAAAGGCAAAGTGCAAAATCTAATTAATTTTGTAAAATTAGTTCGTTTGGCGAAATAATTTCGCTGTCATCAGCAAAACTTAGTTACCCAACTTGTTTGCCATGTATGTGCGAGTGTGTTTACGATATGTGTGCAGATCGATCGGTTGCCGAGAAGCAGTCCAAAATACTATAAAGAGCGGATACGCTCAAGCTGTGATCCATATTTCTATGTTTATAGACCCTAGCATACTTGAGGCGTTCTTAATTATCGTGATGATAAAATTTGGTAGCTCTACTTTTTGTATTCGCTGAGATCTAGGCATTTAAACAGACAATAATTTTCTTAAAAACCGAAAATTAAAATATTTGAAACATGCGTATTGGTTCTATGATATACAAGAACCTGCATGCCAAATTTGGTAACTCTAGCTTTTGTAATAGCTGAGATCTGTGCGTTCATACAAACAAAATTGGTTAATGATATTTCTAAGCTGGAGATTAACTTGGGGACGCCGTAGAATGTTTCGCAAAATTGCATTGAACATGTTTTCATATATTACTTATTACATTGTCTCAGCTGCTGCTGTACGTCTGCTCCACCTGCTCCTGCCGCCTCCACCTTTGCTTCAATTTGCTGATTTGCAGCTTTGCATAAATTGTTTCTGACACGTCGCTGCCAACGCACACGTAGCGGAACTATACGACACGCTCTCTCACTGCCACACCCACACCCACTCCCACTCGCACTCCCACTTCCAATCTCTTGCTCACTTCATTGTTGCCCCAGCATGGCACAGTGCGTACATTACTTTGCGGTTTTGCATTATTTCATAATAAGCAACAAAGCGGAGCAGACAATTAGATGAGGCAACGTTGGCAGCCATCGCCTGTCGCCGGGGGACAACTTCAAAAATTAAGTGGCAACGCTGCCGTGCAGCATTTGTATGTCATGTATGTGTGTGTGTGTGTGTGTTTGTCTGTGTGTGCTCTCCCACAATGGTCGTTAAGCTGCTATTTACAGAGCCACAACTCGGGGCTCAATCGCAACGACAGTCGAAATAGTTTTCAAAGTTCATGCCACAATCAGGCGGCAATTTCCCTCTGCCTGCCCCGCCTCTGCCTCACCTAATTGTAATTATTTGTCCAGTTCTTAAACGTTTCAATGTTGCCTCGCTTGCCGCATTGCTTTATGTTTCCGTCGTGCCTTCGGGCAATTCTCTGGGCGATATCACAGCATTTACAGCCACTCAAGTTGAATGCCTTGCGGTGCCGTGTTTGGTCTCTTTTGCTGTTGCCGTTGCTTTTCTTTTTGTTTGCGATTTCTTTTCCCTGAACGTTGCCAATTGCCGTCAGGCTTGCATCGCAGCAAGCGTCTTGTGCGCATCTCTTGGGCATATTTGGCTTGTTGGCGCGATGAACGTGAGTTGCCTTGGCTGATAGCAAATCGAGCAAGAAATTGCAATTAAAGCTGCCCCAGCTACCACAGACAGACAGGCAGTTCGACTGCATATCAATGCAATTTTACAGCTTATTTAGTTGGTCATTTCCCTGAGAACCGCTCCATGGTTCTCTGCTAGAGAGAGAGAGAGAGCGATAGAGTGCGAAATCCATTCAAACAGTTTGCATTAGCCGGGCCCGGGGGCGGCAGAAAGCGCTGCTGCAAATTAAATTACTCGCAAATCTACTTTGATGTTGATGTTGATGCGTGTGGCCAGACACCGTCGCTATAAGGAATTTCGCTTTGCCTGTCTCCGGCAGCAAGTTTTCTTCACACAGCAACAACAGTTCTTTTTTTTATCTTTTTTTGCACTACGTTGGTTTTTTTTTAATGAAAATCAAATGCTGCTCGGTAGAGCCAAAAGCTGTCCATGGGTTGGACCAACTTTCAGTTTGCCGCTCACTCTCGAGCAGCACTTGGCAGACGGAAATGCGCAACGGCAGTAGCCGGAGCGACAGCAGGAGGGGCAGCTGCGTGGCAAAGCCGCTATGGCGTCAGTTCTCGTAAAAAACAGCAGTCTGTAACGCCATAAAAAACGGTGGTGAATCACTAAAGCGGGTAGAGGTAGGAGAGAGTCAGCAGAGTGCCAACACTGTTGCATAAATTTGTATAATCTGCGTCAAATGCTGACGATGAGAAGCGTTCCGCTTTTATATTGAGTTATACGAGGGCTTTAAATTTCCATGCTTGCTTTAAATTTCCAACGCGCAAAGCTACAATAAATGGCAAGATTAGAGCCGAAAAGCGAAGTATCCTTACTTACTGATGTATTTACCGCATGAAGAAGTTTCCTTTAATTAAATCGATTGCGCTTGTATGCGATAATTGTGAGTTTATTAGCCACCCCCAAAAGTAGGCAACATGCGTTGCTCAAGCTTACGAACTGCTCTGCGAATTAAGCAAAAAGTATTGCCTACTTTTCAGCTGACCGGTGCGCAACTAAGTGGAGACTGGCAGAGCTCAAGCAAATTAATAAATATGCTTATTAATTTTACTGCCACGAACAACAGAAGGGCACGTAAAAGCTGCTAAGCTCTAAGAGTATGCTCTGGCCATGGCATTTGTTAATTAGACAAATTTACGCTGCCCCGAGTAGCTTAAAGGTTGGACATGTATTGTATATAAATTTATGTGTGTGACTACCATTTATGTAGATCTTGTTGATTTTTCACAAAAACTCAGCTATTGAAAAGTTTCAGAGAGTGCGCCATCAAATAAGCATGAAAGGCAAGCCACATAAAGAACATGAAAAAATGTTGTATGTGCCGGCTTTGTCTGCGAATTTCATGCTCCAACCACATAAGTAGATAAGAACAAATATTTTATTAAGCTCACATAATCTAAAATTGAAATTTATGCCATATACGTATGCATGTCTCTCAAGGCAACCGCAGGGCAGGCAACAGTCAGCCATCCGACTGGGGCATGTCTCGCAAATCCAAGCCAACTTACAAGTTATCCTTCGCCAAATCAGCATGTTACCAACGCTTGTAGCTCGATGTAGGCCTGTGTGTGTGTGCGCGTTGTATTCGAGCCATGTGCGGCTCTTGCCTAACAAGTAGCATTGCCTCCAGCCGGCGGCAATCCGTTGGGGAATGTGCCAATTGCTGCTCTAACTGACTGACAACTTGGCGAGCAATGAAGTCGTTTGACAGCCTCTCATTGTGTGCTGGTATGTGAGTGTATTTGCGTGTGCGTGTCTGCCTCATCTGCTGCCTCTGTGTGCAGAACATCTACATCATCTGAGGGCAACACATTCAGCAGTCATACTGCCCAGTTTTCACAGCAACCGAAGAGACTGACACTTGGTCGCAATGATATCCGGCTGGAAATCTAAGATTAAAAGACAAACATCGTATCAGTCCATCACGTCCGGCATATCTGTTGTGGTAGCTGTAATCGGTCGGTTATGATGCCACAGAGTTTAGGCAGACCAGACAAAGTTCAAACACAAACTGTAGTAAATTCAGAAAATTAGTTAGATCGAATTAAAGGCAAATTAGCGTAAATAATATTTGCATACTATTAATATTTCATTGATAGTGCATATGGCTTTTGCGGCCTGCCATAATGATAACAAAACAGACAACCAAAAGCTTTTTAAAATCCAATCGACATAAAATAACAAAAACACACTGGAAAATGCATAGAAAAAGTGGAGCTCTACGGGAGTTGACGTTCATTTCTAATTAATGATGCAGCCGCAGTTGGATCACCACATGTTTTTCATACCAATATTTTAATAAATATGGCCAGTTGTTATGGTGAAATCTTGGCGACCGAATAAATTCACGCAAAATAATTACATTTTTTTTAAATGCGTAAAACTGTTTTTCCAAAAATTATTGCATTTTTCATAAAGTTAAGCTGCGGAAAGGACTCCTGCGGAAAAAAAAAAGGAAACTTTAAATAAAATGAATTTACACTTCAATAATCTGAATAAATAAATCGTTACTCAAGCAACATGTGGACTGACTCGACTGAGAGTTACTACGTAAAATATAACGACATTTTTAAAATGTTATAAATATTTCGCCTTAATCTTAATTTATTTTGAAAAAATAGCTTCAGTTTAAATTTGTTTTACAGAATATTTACATAAATATAGGCACATATCGATTTTTTTGGGAAGTACCTTGTTTTTTACCCGAATTTTTTCCCGGCTGTCACTTGATTTTTTCTCATTTGTATTCCAATTTTCCTGGGATTCGAGCTCATTTTGGTGTATAAATTACCATCGACTGTGGCAAATTTGTTTTTTCCTTTTGTCCTGCAACCTTTTCAATGTCAATTGGTTCTGTTCTTGTCTCTCCTGCCCAGCTCTCCTCGCCCTGCCCTCTCCTGCTTTATCTGCTACACCACGATATGCTCAGCTTGCTGCGGCTTCTGGCGAAGCTGCTGCTTGAGATGCTAATATCGAAGTGCTCCCAACGGCCCGACGACCACAGCGGAGCTGCTCATCGTCGTCTCGAGTATAGACTCAGACCACGCCAGCTTGCGGTTGCGCTTGTTATACGAGATTCCGTCCATGCTCCTTCTTCTATCTGCCTTCGCAATGCGTCTTTTGGTTGCCTTCTCTTGCTCACTGTTTGTTGTTTACCTTGCCATTCCATGTTATTATTATGACATAAAGAACAACAAAAAGGATGACAGCAGTATAACCCCAAGAATCATCATTATCAACCGCATCATAATCTTCGTCGTCCTCGCCGACAGATGGCCCGGCAACTGTTGCGTCTGTTTACAAAAGGGTTACGGGTTAGGCCACACGGGCGAGGGTTATCCGTGCTGGATAGAGTCGAATGTTGGGCTCGTTAATGAGACCAGTGAAAGCACAATTTAAAGTACTTTAAAACTTGTTGAAACAAAAATTATTTGCCAAGCAATCGTTGCACGATTCACATAACGAAGTATCCTGCGGCTTAACTCGGACACAAACGCTTCGGGCTTGGCGCGTGTCCAAGCCGCTAAATTGAAGTGCTCAATGCACTGTAAATAAAAGTATGTAGTTTATTTATTCGTCTTTCAAATGGAGAATATATGGAAATGCGCTGCCGCAAGCGGTAGCCGGGTGGTCCTGGCAACCCTGGCGTATGCGCAATAAATCAAACTCTCGCTTTGTAATGATGCCTGTCCCTGATTTATGCTCCCCTTTGTACATACATGGCTGCGTGTGTGTGTCTGTGTTTGCGTATCTATATATGTGTGTGTGTGTGTGTGTCTGACAAACAACTCAATAAACGGCAGTGAGCTGTTTGTCGCTGTGCCAACAAAAAGAGAAATGTCAGCTACAGCGGAAGATATGAACATGATGAAAAGGCACAAAGTTTTCGCACAATGTCAAAGGTCGCATACATATCACCTGCAGCGTGTTTGACGGTAAGCTGCGAGATATGTATACATACATATGTTCCCAGCTGGGATTCATCTTCTTTTTCGTTTTCTTCCTCTGCTTCTTCACTTTGATCTGGCCAACATGGGCATCACGACCTTGGCCATTTGATGTGCTCAGCCGCCGCAGAACCTAATTAATTATATTTTCAACGTATGGAAAATTAAATTGAAACATTACGCACAGTGCTCTGTGCGCTATTAAAATCTACACTGCTACGAAGGGTATTTTCTCGGTCTCGGGTCAACATTGCGTCGCAAAAGGCTCGGGCTTAATTAACTAACCAACCGGCCTGACAGACTGGCTGTCCGTCACAGTGATCCGTGCTGAAAATATGATGAGGAATGCAAAAACTCTAAAGGTTTATCTTTTTTTTTTAATTATCTTGCCCTTTTTCCTTTTCATAACATATAACGCGCGCACCACCAAGGCTAATTAACTGACAACAAAAGAAACTGCGCAAAAAAAAAAAAATAATACGATATCCTTTAGGAATATTCCGTTGTACGGTATATATTTTTCAGCTAAGTACATGAGGGATTAATGATTTTTTTTAATTCCCCCTCCTTTGGCAAATGCGACTTTAATTTACACACAAAAACCAGAAAGGCACTTTCACTTCATTTGTTAAAAACTCGCGCAGTTCTTGGCATTTGTTTGTGTTCGTATCGTCTATGGGGGAGGCAAGTGGCGTTGCCATGTGCCTTAGTGGTCGAGTTCCATTTGACTTGGCTTTTAATTTATTGTGTTTCTATCGCTTTTGTCGTACACGAAAGCGAGAGACTCTCCACGTTCTCCACTAAATGCTAAAGTTGAAAACTTTAAATGGCACAACGACGAGACGAGCATTCATTAGCTCGGACTTTATGCTATGGACGGGAACGAAATGATCCGCTGAAATGGCGGCAAGGGCAGGAAGCCATTTCAGACGCTCGTAAAATGCCGCTGCAATTACTTAAACTTTTGCAATTACAACTCAATAAGTAGCTAATTATGACGCACCCCACTTGCGCGAGTACGAAGCCCGGACCTAAAGAATTCTTTATAATTTCCCTTAATTATTTCAGCTTGAGTTTTCTTGTTTATTGTGCACTCATAGGCAAACAATTATTCATAGACTGCGCTGGTTGCTCTAGTCGTCGTCGGGTAAACACACTCCGTGGGCAATTAAATACTACGTGCAGCAATAACAAAAACAAATATGAATATGAATGGAGGTTCAATTAAATAAACGATGGCGCTTTTATTATCGCATTGCCTTGTTCAAACTCCACAAACAACAACGAGCATGGAGGTTATTGAAAATTCCGTTTAATGGAGAGTAAAATGCGCACTCCTTGTTCCTATAACAACAACAGGCAACCTGCCATGTCCCAGCCGATTTTCACTTTGTGCCGCCCGCATTTGTTATTCGCTCTGTTTGCCCGTTTTGTCGGGGTCGTGTGTATGCAATAGACATCGTACACAGACCTCGATAATTAGTGTATTTTCACGCTATAGAGACTATAATTTTTGCGCCATATACCACTTTCATGTGGCCCGAACGCGATGTCTGTTTGAATTTCTGTGTCTAATATTATGTGTATTCTGAAGTACTTACAGGATATTATTAAGTCTGGCAAATGTCGACTTGTTGCCCGTACAAATTGCTGTGCATGTCTGTTTTTTTATTCTCAACAATAGTTTGTTTGACAAGCATATCTACAAGCTTATCCATATGTCCTGTCAACACATTTGTCGAGATTAGTTCGATAGCATTTTAGCAGTTTGAACAAAACGCTGCAAATAACTAACAAACTTATTATGCGAAAATATAGACACGAGCAAGTTATGCAAGCCCGCTAATAAAATACTGTAAAATCTAAATATAGTATATATTCTATCTAAATCAATTTTGGGAAAATGTAAATGAAAAAGGCAGTAAATAGAAAAAGTCTTTTACTGAATCAATTAAACTTGATAGTATAACTGAAGCTATACATATTTAGTATCAAAAGCATCAATCATGTTTAATCACAGAAACTAGAAAATGACGAGCTATAAAAAGCGGACGTAGCTCGTCTATGCCGTGGGGTGGGACGGTCAATCCCGCGAATAGACAACTGAATCGAATAAAATCGAAAGAGTTGCAACTGAACTATTCTGAGCCAAAACAATTCAACGTGGCCATCGGCTATGGCATTTGGTCAATTACGTGAAATTTTCCATGAATTTTTCATGAATTTTCAATGAATTGTGGCGGGTAAATATTTGACAGAGAGTGGGTGCGTTGTGACGGGCAACTCTGTCTCTGTGCACATTTGGCGCTGGGCTGGCCAAATGACTTGACTGATTGACTTTGGAAAATCAACACAATTAAAGTTTCAATTTATAAAATCGAACTCTGATCTTTAATCGTAGCAACAACAGAAACAGAAATAACAGGTGGTAACTTCATCGAGCAGTTCCTTTTTCGATTGCATTTGTAATGTGTTCGCTGCAGCGCAGTTCGAGTGTACTCGATATACTCATTTTTGTATCTGTTTGTGGCTTGTATTGAATTGATCTAACTCATTGCGGAGCTCGGCCAGGTGCGAATGTCTGCTGACATCCATTAATCGATCGTTGTCGTTGTCATTTCAATGATTTCAACTTCGCCAACTAACACAAGTGCCAAAGTCCCTGAACTTGACACTTGGGCCAATGGCAAGCTGCTCTCTCGTAATTAATTCACACATCCAATTTCAAGTAACTCATTGATTAGCACGCTACCCGCAGGGCATATTGGGCCAGGCATGTGCGTAAATCTTTGCACCCTTGACCGGCAAATGAGACTCCACTCAAGTTAATTTGCTGACACGGCAAGTTCCGTTCTATCGATGCCAAAAGTCTATTGCTTATGCCACCCGACAGGCCTAATTTAATTGAATGTCCAGTCGAGGCAATCGATAGGCTCAGCCAACTGCTTGTCCTGCATCCGGTCGCATATCCTGGGAAACGATATATGCAATTTTCATGGTTGGCTGACAGTTGCGTTTCAATTTTCCATACTCTTTTCGTTGAGGGCAAGCAGAGAGTATAAATTCAGGTAAATTGATTTTAGAAGGAAATCTTTCAATATTTCGATTTGCTGATTGCGCGTAGCTTATCGGGTATCTCTCAGTTGAGCATACGCAGCTATAGCATTTCGTTTCACTTGTTTTATTAATTTGTATATCATTTTAATTGATTTTTATTTATCTGATAATAATTGGCAGGGAAAACGCATTGAACGTCTACAATATGATGGAATTACAGAAATCACAGTTAAAGTAAATAATATTTTACTGTGTATTGAAGTAGAATGAATTATTTACGCATCCACAGTAGGTCTGATTTGAAATACCAGAATTTTCTTTTCATTTTTCTTTATTTATGATTTATATCGAGCCAAACTGAAAATGTGAGCAAAGAATTCGATAACCAATCAGAATTTCAGCAATTTAAAGAAAACATATTGTTGATTTTTACAGGTTTCGGTTTCCAAAAATCCATACAAACTTCATGCAAGCAGTTGCCAGTTTTTTTTATTGTGCTAGCCAATTTTGCCGTGAATGAAAAGCCGATTCGATTATTTGATATGCAGGCCAAGCGTTGTATAAAATTGATACAGATAGACGAATAACAATTTTATGTATGTGCATGTTGCGTTACTTTTTCAATAGCCTCCTAATTTTCTAAAAAAAAGTTTATAAAATTCCACACGTAGGTTACAAAAACTGAGAAGGGATAATAGCAAAGTTAGCCATTGCATTTGGAAGCGTAATTTCGTAGTTCGGTTGGTTAGTCTCGGCAAAGGGTCGCCCGCCTGGGACCTGCACTTGAACGGGCTGCCCATTGTCTACTCGCTCAGAACTCATTGTCATGCAAATTACTGTAGTTTTCTATAATTTTATTTTAAAGCATTCGGCAGCGGGGAAGGTGTGCACCTTGGTCGTCATGTTGGGGCCATTACGTATACGCTCTCGTTTTCGTATTGACATGTGGTTCGCAGACAAGGGACCACTTTGTGCAGGTAATCGAGGCAGCCAGAGTGTTCCACTCCAGAAGGGCTTAGTCGAGTGGGCCAGCAGCTGGAATTCGAGATGCTTGCGCAATGAAGGCGAAGCAGAGTTGATTAAATGCCGAGTAGGAGCACAGTGGTTCACCGATAATTTTGGCTTTGTCTAGCTTGCATAATATGCGAAAATTCATTTGCTGGCAAAGGCGCCAGCCACCACTTTTGTGGCTGCTCCGGCCCTGTTCAGTGCTGGCCGGATGCCCACACAATGCTCGTCCAAAGCTATGTGGCCATGCCAGGTGCACTTGCAACGCTTTGCTGCAGCTTTGACTTTGACTTTGCGCTCTGCACAGTTCCGCAAAATGTTCGCTTTCTGTGTTTATGTTCATGTGGTTCAAAATCAATAGACGTTTTAAAGCATAATACTGTTGCCATGTGGTGAGTGGGCACACCACCGTGTGTGTGTGTGTGTGCGGGCGTTTCTATATGCTTAATAACATGTACTCACTGCACTAACAAACTGGCGACGACGCAGCCGAAGCCGATGCCGGCATTGAAATCAAACGGCGGAAATCGCTGAGTGGCAATAGAACTATATTAGCTCTTGAATGCCAGAGGCGGCGAGGCTGAAGGGCTTGCGGGTTAACGTTGTTGCTGTGGTTGTATCTGTTGTTAGTCTAATGGCTGTCACATGGAGGAAATGAGGTTTTCACGCAACCAGAGACACTTGCAGAGACACTTGCAGCTCTGCTCTGGTCTAGGGTGCTGTGCGCTTGTGTGTGTCGCTGTGCGGGGCACGGATATAATTTACCTCGCAATCAAATCGGAAATAGAAACTGGAAAGTTGACAAATGTCAGTTAGCCCTTTTCCTTTGCCTTTGCTCATTTTGCTTGGTAAATTGCTCTGGCATTACTCATACGCCCCGGTTCGCTGCGTGACATGACTCATACCATACGCAGTTACGTTGCAATTGTTTTAATTACCGATTGATTTCACATGCAAAATGCAAATACGTCTTCAAATATTTTGCCGCGTTGCATGTGGCAAGTTAAATACACTTTTTGGCTGGCAAAAATTGCTAAAGTTTTGCATAAAATTGCGCATACCATAAATGCAAATGCGAAGTTGGCTCAGGTGTGCGTGTGTGTGTGTGTGTGGGTTCACCTTAACCCAAATGTTGGCCAAAACTTTGCCCGCACACGCAAGGGAATAGCAAATGCTTCTAGCACACACACACGCACACAGCGAAAGACATGCGAATAAAATGGCTGCCAGGCGCGAGCGTCGGCCATTAAGTTGATGAGTTTAAAATTAGAAATTACCAGAGAGAGAGAGAGAGAGAGAGAAGGGAGAGGAAGAGAAAGAGAGAGTTGAGCTGGAGCTGGAGCTGTGATGAAAAAGCCTCGGCGCAATTGTTTGAAGCGCACTACAACATGCAAAGGGTGGATAAAGTGGCCCAGTTAAGCTCTGTATTCGTTTTAATTCAATTTACAATTTGCATTAACTAGTCGAGCGAGCGAGAGAAAGAGAGTGAGAGAGACAGGAAGAGAATTGAGTGGGGCATGCAGCAAGCAGGCTGAGTGCATACGCTGCTGCTGCTGCCTATTTTAATGAGCTGCAAACTTAATTGTCATGAGCGTATTCCGGACTAATGATGATTGTGCAGCGACAGAGCTGCATTAGGTGTCCTTGCACATTGTGAGGCCATCGCCGAGACACGCACTGTAGGCCATCATATGGGGCACGGTGCTTTGCTCGTAGACGCCGGTGAAGAGATGAGACCAGGGACCCGATGCATAGACCACCACATCGTCGCCGCCATGCGAGTCCATGTCCAGCGGCACGCCGGCTGGATACAAATCGTCATGGGCGCCCGTGATCACCGTTGTGGGATCGATGCGTTCCTTCTTCTCGGCATCATAGAAACGCTCGTAGCTCGGTCCGTTCGCGTAGCTGAGCACCATGTGCGGCTTGCCATCCTTAGCGGTGCCCGGTGCCTTGCCAAAGATGTCTGCGCCGCGATACTGTAAGAATCGTTGGTTAGTTGGTCATGGACTTTAGTTCGTCATGGACTTTGGCAACTTTACCGCATAGCCGGAGTACGTGAACACATGCGAATGATCCGCTGTGACCACCAGCAATGTATCATCCTCGCTGGTCAGCTCACGGGCAGCTGCAATCGCCTTGGAGAACTCGATGGTCTCGTTCAGAGCCATGCGCGCCTTGTTGTCGTGATGCGCCTGATCGATGCGTCCGCCCTCGATGAACAGAAAGTATCCTTGCTCGCTTTGGCTCATATACTCGATGGCCTTGCGCGTCATCTGCTCCAGTGTGGGTTGTTTGGTGCTCTCGTTCGTCTGCATATAGTAGAGCAAATGATCGTCCTGGAAGAGGCCCAACAATCGCTCCGCCTCCGTCACATCCTGTGCGAGCAGCTTCTCCGCAGTATCGACATAAACATTCTTTGCATTCGCCTTCTGGAACTCATCGATTAGATTGAGGCCATCCGTGCGCTTGCCCCAGCTGGCCAGGCTCGAGTCGACAAAGTTCTTGCGGCCACCGCCGAGTATCAACTTCAATTTGCTGCCCACCTCGCCGCGTGCCAATTGATACGCAATATCCTGTACGCCAGAGTTGGCGCCGCAGTCGTTCTTCACCTCGTCATCGTTCTCCCAATCGCGCTCAGCGATGTGCGCATAGACGCCGGCTGGCGAGGCATGAGTGACACGCGTGGTGGTCACCAGGCCTGCCCATTTGCCCGCATCCATGGCCCACTTGGCAATCGAATCGACGTGCGTTTTTTGGTCCAGCATCGCTTCGCAATCGGTGCGCGGCACAGCGCCATTGACGCCAATCGTACCCTCTTGGCCTTTGACACCGCACAGATAGGCTGTAGCTGTGCACGCCGAATCGGGCACGATCAAATCCACCGAGTACGTCTTGGCCAGGCCAGTGTACGGAAAATGCTCGAACGACAGATACTTTTCCTCGCCACCCAATAGATTGCGTGCGGCCGATGTGGTGGTCACGCCCATGCCGTCACCCAGAAACATGATCACGTTCTTGGCCTTGCCCCTATTCGTCGTAGCCGCCAGCTTTTGCTCGACGAACTGCTTGCCCTGATCACGCCAATACTCAATCGTCTTTTCTTCTTGCGCATAACGTGCCTGCATTGATTCCGGCATGTCCGGCAAATCCGGATGCATCATCCGATCCAGACAATTCTCCGCACTGCGCGAACACTCGGGTGCGGCCGCACCGAAGCTGCAGCCGAACAGCAGCTGAAGACCGATCGCGATCGCGACGTTGGATTTGCACAACATCTTGTCGAAGACTGTTCTGGCCATTGGCTAAGCGTGGCTATCTGCGGGCTTTCAATTGCGCCGCACGCTTCCCGATCAAGAGATAAGGATAAGATAGCAACTGTAGTGGGCAGCGGATCATAAATAGGCACTGCTCATAGCTCTAAATCGAGGCAAAAATCAAATGCGCCTACCCCTACCCAAACCCCTACCCTTCCCGATAGCTTCCACGCGTGCTCTTATTTATGACGGGCTGCGACGACGACAGCAAAGTTTATAGGTTTATTATGCTTTTCGGACTGTGGCCATAAAAAAGCACGTGAAATGTTGCATGTGTACGGAATGGGCGGATTCTTTGCAGCGTTGCCGGGGGCAAGGTGTGCGAAATGCCCACGTAATCAGCTATAAGAAATCCGCATGTTGCTTCCTCCATTTCCCGCATGTTTTCCATTTATATGACTCGTTAATTTTGGAGGCCATCGCAAAGAGAAATGAGAGAATGGGACCCGCATATCGAGCCGGCAACAAGTCGTATGTGAAAATTTTCGGTGCGAAAGTTTTTTTTATATCCTGCAGTAAGCCGCAAATTAGGGTAGTTAGCATAGAGCCAGTGTGCTTTCGAACAGGGTATTTCCCAGTCCTTACGGCCACGTTCAGAGCACACACAAATAGAAAGTCATTCGAGCCAGCTCATGCGATTTGCAAATGCGAAAGTTCACACAGAAATGCCAAAGTGTTTGTACTCCACGAAGGTGCGATTGCAAATCAGTGCTAGAATAATTGTAGTATTATCTTTCCCAGGCAATCGGCAAGCGATATAAGTTGATGACTTGAATTCTAGCTAAATTCCAGTTGTATTGCAAATTTATAATTGAATAAAGCAGGCAGCACAAAAAAAAAGAAACAGAAAATAAAACAACACTTTAATCAGTTTTTGAACTGTGTTCGTGAAGTCATGTCCAACTTTTGTTTGTCCAGCTCCACTTGCGTATCTTATCGGGCCAACATTTTACGATTTCTACCCGAACCCACAACGCAGCCCTCAAGGCAACAAAGTAAACAACTTGTGGCATACAACAAACTAACTTTTTTTTTGGGTTGCGGCTTCTGCATTCGCTTCTGGCGCTGAGCCAAATTTAATGAAAGCAAAATAAAATCGCCTGCTTGAATTATTATGGGTGTAGACTCTTCGGTCACATCGGGCGGTCTGTTATGCTTTCGACTTGCTCAAATAATTCATTTCGCTCCTCTGAACAATGCGCATATATTTACGTGTGCATGGTGCGTATACGTAACGTGCGTTTTTGGTAAGCTATTGCCAGTAAACAGCTGTGCAATTTACTATTTTTATTGATTTTGCGTTACTTTATGAGCCAGCAGGGGACAAGCTCAACTGCACCTGCTACTCCTCCTCTTTCTCTGCCTCCTCCTCCACTCCTGTCGTTTTGCTGATTGTCACAGCGTACTTAATGCCGCCTAATAAATTCCGAGCGTTATTTCAAGTGTCAAGATTGCGGCCATTTAGTCGAGGCGAGAACATTTATCAATCTCGTCGTTGTTTATGGCAACCAAACAGGAGAACAGCGGCAGATTGAATGAGTGAGTGTGTAGTGAGTAGTGGGTGCTGGCTGCGCTAATGTCGCGATTGCGACTGAATAAATTTGATTTAATTTGCATCGCAACTCGCAAATGGCGCAAGTAATATGGAAAAAGTGCTTGACACAACTGTCTAATTGTCTGTACTTCGCTTTAATTCTTTGCAGGCAATTTATAGCTATACCGATCATAGAGGAGAGCAGCTACGAGAAGAATGTGTCCTTCATCGTGCACATGGGCACACCGGAACTGGCGCCAGGTGAGTTGCCAAGGCAGACACAACATTAAAACTCGATTTGATAGCACCAAGAGACCTCCTCTCCCACTCTCCTCTTATCCCGGCCATGTGGCCCTGTGCAACACAGTGTGTATGGATGGGTGTGAGCTTGAAGGTGTGAGCAAACTCAATTTTCTGTTAACCAAATTACACAAACTTACATCAAACTTGGCAAGAGGATGAACAACAGCCAAAAAAAAAGAGAAAAGAAAAAAGAAAATTCACCGAGACTGTTGTCAGTTTCTATTATTTTTCTTCCTTTAGCGTTGAAAAGTTGATAGTCTAACCAAGACAATAACCACAGCAAGGACAAGCACACACACCCGCCCATCTACACACACACCCACCCCCACACACACACAGATTCCTCCTCCTCACTGTGTCCCACCAATGCTCCCAATAAATATGTATCACACGGCAAAATGGCGAAATTGCAATTTCGAATCGACGAAAGCAGTTACTTAGTAAGCCTTAATATCCTCACTTCGTATGGTGGTTTCCTAGTATACTTTTTTGGTCTTTTAACTTGTGTTCTTTGTGCTTCTAGATAACGCTACCTACCGTAAGAGTTAAATTTTGCATTAATTAATTCTATTTGAATTGAACACGAAAGCAGAAAAGCAGAAAACGAAAAAAAATATACATTTTAATTGGTTCAGGGAAAACCGGGCTTCGGTTACTTGAGTTTTTGTCTGGTACTAAGTATTAAATTTAATTGCTACCTTTACAGAGTGCGGAAATTGCGAAAGAAAAGTGCAAATTAGTAACAGTAATTTGTGTAGACCTTAATCAGTGGAAAAAGTAAAACGAACATTTCCAATTTAGTTATGTGTTTTCTTTGGTGTTGTGTGGCTTTTATTTATTATTGCCTTCCTCTTTCGAGGCCTTTTCTTTTTGTTTTTTTTTGGTAGACTTGTTGTTGAGTAGGCAACGTCGGGTAGCAAAATCCATAATAATATAAATATTTTATTCAAATCAAACTCTGCCAAACCTTTTTCTTTGAAATTGTAATTACTTTTCCCCAAAATGTTGTAAGCAATAATTGCCTTTATATTGATTCGTATACAATGCACGAAACATACGATCTGCCCACGTCTATGGCATTGAAAATCACAAGTGCTTTCCCTTAGTTTTTAAGTTATTGAAATAAGTATCCTGATTGATTGCCCAGTCTGTTGACCCTCCCATTCCTGCTCCTTATCCATGCACCATGCGTTAGTGTAATACTTGAAGTTTAGTAATTGATTTGCAAGTATATGAAACTGAATTCCACATCATAATTAATCATAATTAATCTCATGTATATGTAATATTCGCAACACAACAACAATAATAATATTAACAACAACAACAACAACCTGCAATATTCTTAACGCAGACGACACAGTTAAGGAATCATTTTTCCATCGATTTTTTGGTAGGTAAAAGTAAAAGTATTTTTATGGCATCTCATTTGCAAGAGTTCATGTTCAGTGCAAAAAAAAAAAAAGAGTGAAAAATAAAAGCAAAAAAAAAAGAACACCGAAAGAAAATTCGACAAAAGAAAACGTAAACACAATCAGAAAATATTCATCTCAAATTTGAAAGTTGATTTTGATTTCATATATTGATTTGCCATTTTCCGGGCCAGTAGCTTCATTTCAGTTTCTGCCGTATACTTCCATCTTTCATCGTAATAATCATGCTATCCCGTATGTGTATGTGTGAGTCTGTATGTGTTTGTGTGTGAGTGACTGTGTGAATAACGTATCTCGTATTGGCATGACACTTGTGGGCTGTAACCATACGAACAAATTGCGCTTTTTCGACGCAACAGCCAATGCACCTGATAGATTAAGATATACCCAATGAGCTGAGTTTAGTTGAGAGCCATCTTCGCTGGGCTTCGTCTTCAATTGAAATACAATTATTGCAATTAATGGGCAAAATTTTGATGTAAAAACAAATAAAAAATGAAAACCAAAAATCGAAAACATTTTCCCATGCTCGGCGGACATACACACACGTATTTCGCGCTTGTGCCCGCTTCTGTTGTTGTGTCCCGACCACGATACGTCATCGAATATTGTAACGTACTGGCATTACGTATTGCACATATCGTATGCGGGGTACATATCGCAATAAACTTGCATCTACATCGCCAAAACAAAATCGATTTGTAAGTAATACGCACAATGTTATATGAATTGTTTTATGGATCAATCTGTGTTTTTGTGTTTTGCAATCGAGGGTCCCAGCTCAAGCAAAGGCCCTCGATGGTACTACAACTACATACATTTACATTGAGTGCCA
Source organism: Zaprionus inermis (assembly GCA_018151445.1). NCBI lineage: Eukaryota > Metazoa > Arthropoda > Insecta > Diptera > Drosophilidae > Zaprionus > Zaprionus inermis. The sequence continues at coordinate 152,310 of JAECXD010000673.1, read as the reverse complement.
ATACAATTAATTTTTGTGAACGATTTTTGATTTTTTGATTTTTGATTTTTGATTTTTGAGTATTATCAATATCGATGTGTTCTACTGTTCATATATGTGTGTGTTAGAGCCCCCCATCGAACACATTTCCATGACAACGTGCATTAAAATCGGTTAAAAATTTAAAATCGCATAAAAAACTGTATGTACTGTACTGTACTGTATGTATGAAAAGTAATTTAATTTGGCCCCAAATAAAAAGTAAACTAACTGAACCTAGCAAATGAATCGATTGTCAGCAGCTTAACTCTCAAAGAACGTAATTAATCAAATAATACATATGTATTTTGCTTGAATTTTTCCCGAAAAAAAACCGAAAACTCTTGTAACTCTCACTACCTCGCTACGTAATCGCTGTCTAGAAAATCACTCCGGAGATCATACTCGTGAGTCATCATTACGTCTGCATTTTATGAACTCGATATGCATTTGCATGTATATGACTTAGCCTACAGATTTTCCCCAGCTCTATATATTCTCTTATAATTTTAATTTTTAAAAGTTACCTGTATATATTCCTTTAGTTGACAATATGAATTTTTCTTGCATTCAATTGGCATACTTGTATTCTTCAATTATTCAATTTGCATAAGAGTTAATCAGTATAACGGACATTCTTCTGTCTTCCTCGACTTGTGATATCGTGTAGCTTTTTTGCTGCCTTTCTATCGTACTCATTTACCCTTTGTATGTGCGTCGGTTCGTCTAGTTTTAGATTCATTCATACTCTCTCACTGTGATCCATAAATATCTGCAAAATGTGCACACGATTGCAATTCACCAACTTTCTTACTCGTAGTCTACGTCCTACTGCTTGCATAGATGCATTCATACTATACTTTTATACTATATATACTAAAACCTACTCATAGCGTAGTAAGTTATAGTGTAGGAGACTGCAGCTGGGCCCGCGGAGCGACACGGCACAGTCTCTTGTGCATTTACAGCGAAACTAATACGCTTTGCCTTAACCCTCCCACACAGATGATGAACTATTAGAAAAAATCCGTGAACTCGAGAAGCGGCCGTACAAGGAACTCAACGATTTGGAGCGCGTTATGCTGATGAGTCGACCACGCTCGGGCGACATCAATGGTATAAAAGTGACCATACGAGAGAGCTCGGAATTTAGAGTAAGTGTGTTGATTAATCAGCCAAGGGGATTTGGGTAGGGTAGGGTATTACAGACATTGCATGTGGGTTATGTTACGCTGCGTATACGCAACGTTCCCAGAAACTTTTTATTTAACACGCGTATACTACGTTTTTCATAGGCTACAGTTGACAAACTTGTGGCCAAGGCAAAAGTGTCACCTTTGGGCACATCCACCTGGAAGGAACAGTTCAAGGATGCACTCACCGTTGTAGTGGGTAAGTTTACCGTTAATCGCCTAACCCACACACACTAATAACACACTATCACGCACACAGACGACGGATCATACGAGCCGGAATATGTGCCAAAATGCTTAGACTATGTTTGCCACTTCCTGTCTCTCTTCTGGAAGATTCTATTCGCTTTTGTGCCGCCCACAGGTAACTCTGCTGCAATTCGAGTTGCCACAGCAAAGCCACAAAGTGCATATTCTCGTATTTTACAGATGTGTGCGGCGGCTATTTAACCTTCGTTATTTCGATATTTGTTATTGGCGTCATTACCGCGATCATTGGCGATGCGGCCACCTATTTCGGCTGTGCCCTGAACATCAAGGACTCGGTTACGGCCATCTGCTTCGTAGCCCTTGGCACCAGCATACCAGGTAATCGTCAAGCACAATCTAACATCGAGCTTTAGATACATTTCGCTTAACTTGCAGACACATTTGCCAGCATCATTGCATCCAAGCAGGATGAAACGGCGGACAATTGCATTGGAAACGTAACGGGCAGCAACGCGGTCAACGTGTTCCTGGGAATTGGCCTGGCGTGGACCCTGGCCTCGATCTATCACATGGCAAACGGATCCACCTTCAATGTCGAGCCGGGCACGTAAGTCAAGCAATCCAGAGAATAACTGATTTTCTTTCATCTGTATATCTTTTTAAATTTCCTTAGCATTGGCTTTGCTGTGGCACTCTTCTGCGGCGAGGCAGTGATTGCCATTTTCATCATGATGTATCGACGCCTGAACTCGACAATCAGGGCCGAGCTGGGCGGACCTTCGCCCATCAAGTGGATACATGCATCGATATTGTTTGTACTGTGGATCATTTATCTGACCATCAGCACCTTGGAGGCTTACCATATCATCAAGGTCTAAGCATTGATTGGATAGCTGTAAAAGCCAATGGAATGATTCGAATCAAGAACCGAAACGGAATTTTGATTTGTAATTCAGATAATTCTACGTCGATCGTATACACAAAAATATATATACTATCTCATGCATCTCGCATGCGTCTGCTAGAACTAGTTACAGACATTGATAATTCTGTAAAATTTATGTTAATATTAATCGAGAAATCTAATGTTTAATTAGTTCTTAAGTCGGACTTGTTTAAACAAAATTGTAATTTATGCTTACTGTAAATACAAATGCTGCCTCGGCTCAGCGAACAAGCAACGTGATCATTCATAACTATTATATTACTCCCATTGCGATTGTTCCGATTATTCACATTATTGTTAATATGCATGATCGATCCAGTTACGATATATTCGATTCTCGTTGCAATTATTGTTCCCCTCATCATTGTTGTTGTTATAGCTGTACTTAATATATTATACATATATATTATCTTATACAACTTATTGATAAATGATCAAGTTAGAAATCATTGTTATTCATTTACGTTGAATATGTCTCGCCATTATTTGTCGTTAACTTAGTTGATATAATTCTTAACTAGCATAAGGTATAATATTTTCAAATATACATATATTAGAAACTTAAGCCGCGAACAATTTGTCTACTACCTAGGAATACTATACATAGTAACTATCTCTAGTCCAAACACACACACACACCTTTAGGCACTCTCACTCAGCTACTTTATTTAATACTCAGCTGCTTTTCTAACAATGAAATTAAAACTAAAGCGAAGTATACTCCCCCGACTTTACTCAACTATAACTACTACTAAACTTAACTCCGACCAATCGAAATGCGGCACTTTAGTACGACCATCAGTGTAACAGGCACTGCACTACATGAATCTACTTACTTGAAAGACTTTCATTTACTTTGTCACCTATTGGAACGATATATGTAACGATAGCGATGCTAACGTTAAACTATAAACTAGTGATTATGATTATAGATAAATGTTATTAAGGCAACACCAAAAATTTGTTAAATGAATGTATTTTTTGTATAATGTTATTCTATTTTTTAATACAACATTTTGAAGGGATCGCAACATAAGATACATAATATGTAGAACAAACAAAAAAAAAAAACATTTACCAAATGAATATGAATAATCAATAAATAACTACAACAACTACAAGGAAAACTAGGATCCGGGGATCATAGACAGAACGAGAAGTTGATGGAAAAATGCGCCAAATTTAGAATTATAATACTTAATACCTAATACTTAATACTAATAATAAAATACGATATGCATCTAATACAAATGTTTACCGTTAAGTTATAAATAGTCGGGAAATGTATTTAATGAAATTATATCAATGTTCGGTGTAAGTTATGGTATACAAATTAAATTCGATTTTGAAATTATTTCGCTTTGGGTTTCCTTATGTATGTTTTTATTTCCTTAAACCTCTGCTAATATTGAAGGTAGATATATTATATTCGTATACCTATAGGCAGTGCGAGATTCCAGTTGCATGTAACATATTTACGTGTACATAAAGATATTCCTATGAATTCGGTATATTCAGAACGATAATGCAGTTAACAGGCGATACGATTAAGTCGATTCAGAATCAGGTTGAAGTTGAAAGAGTCCAAGGCAATGGAAAACAGTTAAATATAGTGTATTACAGTAGATTTGGATAATAAACGTAAGATATTTACGAGTACGACAGATACTAGCGTACGATGATTAACTTGATGGCAAAGGCAAATAAAACGAGTAAAGTGCTTCCGACATAGAATCTAGGTACTAATTCTATATAGTAGAGCTAGTAGCTGCAACTAGGCAATTGACAATGAGCATAAAAGAGTTCAATAATAGGCTTGTGGTACTACCTACCCATAACAGAAATCCTACTTCCTAATTTTAACTTTCATTTCTTCTCAGTTCATTATTTGTTTACTAATCTTTGACCTCTAACTTAATTCCCCTGAGATTGGACGTATTAGATTAAGCGATTTGGGCAGACAAATCGAACATTTAGTAGAGTGTATGTATGTGTTATACTGTACTCAATAGTCAATAGTCTTGATGTTTGCTATGGTGTATTTTTGATTCGAAATTTTAATTACATTTTTATATGTATAAGTATACCAAATATATATATACATCTATTGTAGCACATATACAACAGAAAGATATAGGCTATACGCTAACAAAAAGCCCCTTCGAATTCATTAGGTTATCCAAAGTACGCAATACAGCAAAGTCGGATAACTTAGCTTCAATAAAGAAATAGACAAACAAAGTTGGATTATTACAAACCGTATATACTAACAAACATATGTATGTTATGCTGACAGAAATAACTATTCTATAACGATTGCTAAAGTTGAATGTATCCAATCGAGTTTGATTCGATCGGGCTAAATCTAGACATAAGGTCTCTCTCTACTCCACATACTCGTATTTATGCACTTACACGTATAAACAAACTCGGTGTTTACCTATACATACATACTAACTATACATATTTACTTGAGCATAGGCATAGTTCCGAGCAACTCCCTCAGCATTATTCGAAAAGAAAAGCATGTGTTACATATGAATGTATTTTCAAGCATGGTAATCCAAAATAAAATAAACGCAAAAAACCAAAATAAACACAGCGTTGCGCCTTAATCAGCGACGGGTCTGGCTCAGCGCTTCTCTGGGCTGGGAAGACTGTAATTACTGGTGTTTTATTATGCAACCGGGAGATAGGGATAGATAGAGAGAGCGAGAGAGAGATTGATCCAAAAAGCGTCCACGCCGCGATAAGCGAAATCAGTGCGAAAGCTGCAGGCGGAAGATGAGCGAATACAACAACAATGCGAACGAGAACAACAGCGACAAGAGATAAAGTTGTTTACAGGAATCTGAAAAATTCAAGAAGAAGGCAAACAACAATCAGAAGAGAAGAACAACAACAGCAGCAACAATGGAACTTGCTTGCAACGCTTTGAAAGCTAATTTAAGTTGAAACAAAGCGCCAAACAGTCGCCAGTTTTCCGTTGTCCACAAAGCGTCGCTTTCGCCGACTGCTCTACGGTTCCACAGCAGCAGCAGCTGCAGCAGCTGCCTACCCCACTGTGCCTGTGCCAACGTCAGCCCCAGCCCCAGCGCCAACTGTGAAGTGTTTGTTATCCTCGGTCTCAGACGGACAAAGGGACAAGGCAAATACACACAGAAATATGTCATGCGATGAGAGAACTGCGCTGCTGGCAGCAAAGCAAATGCACCACGAAGGACGTCATCAACATCAGCATCCCAACCAGCAGCAGCTGCAGCAGCAGCAGCAGACTGCACAGCATCATCATCATCACATCATTGTTGTGCCGCTGGGCAAGGATCCCAAGGAATATGAACCCATTTTCACAACTGCTGAGTAAACGCTTTTCTGTCGCATTTCATTAAAAAATAACTTCATTTGTTTTCGTTTTCCCTCTCTCGCCCCGTGTCTGTCATCTTGCCACGCCGTTGGCAACAGCTACTCGTACGGCCTGACGCTCGAGGAGCTGCTGCCCTTCGCCGCAGATCCCTGGTGGCAATGCATACGTCGTCTGTGCTTTGCCAGCCTCTGGCTGACATTTTTACTGACCTTGTTGGCCTCCCTTACTTTGGCTTATATACAACGCGATGAGACGCTTATGGCCTGTCGGTCTAATCGAGTAATTACCACCACATTGCCGTCCCTCTTGGCCCTGCCTGACGCCACGCCTGGCAATGGCACCGTGCTGCAGCTGGCCACCTAAAAGCGCACTCAGCTGCAACTGGAACTGGAACTGGAGCATTTGATAAGGGATGCTGCAATTGCATGCATCGGATTACATCAGCCGCAGCACGGGCTTTCCCATAGCGCGGCTCTTCCCGTTGCGATAAGGCAACACGGATGAGGAACCACAAGCAAAATCAATTGATTTATATATGTGTATGGGTTTACGATTTTCTATAATATTTATTTTTGTGTTTGCATTGATGATAATAAAGTGAAGTGCAGCATTTCACTTCGATATTTATGGAGAGCAAGAGTCTGCATGAGGCTTCTATGGCAAGGAATGATATGTTGGTTTCCAGGTATTCATATGATTGCTTTGACTACTATTGCCCGGATTGGACGCTTTCATTGCCCGCACCAGCGACATCGGCTGACTGAGTGTCACATTATGCAGCTGCGCAGCCTGCCTTTCCTCCGACCAAGGCTCAAAGTTGAAGACGAATCCTTCAAGGTCCGTGCAGTTTACGTCACGATTGCCATCCCGTCGACGACGTTCCATGACGTGTTGACGCACACGTCGAATGCCATCGGAGTTGCGGCAGATTATGGCCGCCAGGCTGCTCTTGTATATTTCCTCCAGTTGTGCTGGAGAAAGAGAAGGAGTTTGAAATTCAAGAAGGAAACACGCCACCTGCTCTCACCTTTGGAGAACTTTTGCGGTCCCATTTTGCGCTCGTACCAATGCGCATCGCCGAGCTTGAGTCGCATAAACTGATCCGAGACTAGGCAGCTAAGCAATGGACCGAATATGGCGCCCGCCAGCGGTGGTTCACTCAGTGCACCCGTATAGACATCCACATCCTGCGGAGAACTAAACGAACAAACGAGACAAGTAAGACTGTGTTGGCGTGAAACAAACGATGCATTACCTACTCGTAAATCATTTTGATAGACTCCAAGGTGGTATTGTCGACAGCTTGGGACATCTGCTCCCAGGTATCGACTGGTGGCAGACGACAGTGACGTCGGAACACCGGATAGGCTGGTATGCCATGATCGCGACCCCGTTGGATATTCAATGAAACCAGATCCAGGCCACAGAGCGGCAAATGATCCTCAGCGGTTCCTTCGAATAGTTTCTGGGTTATTTCCAGTGAGAAGAATGGATCGACACGCAGCACCGGCGTATTGGAGGCTGTCTGCATGGCATGATCGATACCATGGGGCATCCAAAGCGAGAACGGATTGAATAGCATCGTGTGCAGTTCCATGGCTTCGGGCGTGTTGTTATCCCGCGACACATTGAACAAACCCGGCAGCAGGGTGTGCGCAAAGCGAAAGGCAGCCGCCGCAAAGCAGTTGGCAATGCTGGGATTCACGAGCGGATCGTATGTGTCCGGTGCATCGAGATTATCCATCGCCGGCAAGAGCCCTTTCGCCTCGCTGAGATTCCGACCCAAGAGCACGGGCAGAAACTCATTGAACGTGATGTGCGCCATTTGGGCACCAAGTATCTTGCGTGCCTCCTGGTACACTCGTTCATCGTCCCAGTTGGGATTGAGCTGATGCAGACCCCGAGCCAGATAATTGTGGTGCCTTGCCCACAGCAAATGCATTGAGGTTAACAACAGATTCTCATTGGACCGATCGTCGCCAGACTCAAAGCAGTATTTTCCCTCGCGTGTCATCTGCACTCGATTGCAGCCATCCTCCAGATTCGACGAGATGGGCAGCAGCTCGCGTCCATCCTCGGTTAGGTACATACGAAGTGTTCCGTTGACATAGGTGCGCAGCTGGCGCTGTCGCTGCTCCAGATTGCCATACACTACGGAGGCATCAATAAAAGCCGTTGCTTGATTCAGGTGCTGCCGTGGACCGAATCTCCCAGTTGGAGCTGGAGCGGATCGCACAAAATTCATGCAACTGATATTGTATTGTTGGTAGTAGGGATCATCGGGCAGAATTCGCACCGGAAAGCATTCCGGATGCAGTTCCTGTTTCCCGGGCGCACAGCAATCGATTGATTCCCCCTCCTGCGATGTGGTCAGCGAGGTGGCCGTAATATCATGATCCAAAAACTGCCCGAACACTGCCAGCATAACGGTAAAGTTGGAATCAGTTTCGTAGCTCGATCGATGAATGTTCAGCGAGACCTGGCGAGCCGGTGGCAACTGCCGCGTGTGACTCTCCCTGGGAGCTGCAATGCCATCGGCGTAGTCCGGCGCCACCATGCGTCGATAGGGCACCATCGAGGCGCCAAAGCTGCGCGGATGCTCCTTGTTGTTGCACACTCCCGTGCTCCGTCGATAGCGCTCATTAAAGTCACAGTCGAGCCGCAGCACTGTCGGATCGGGCAGCACAATGGCCGGACCACGACCAATATTACTGCGTCCCGGCAGCTTACTGTAGTTGAACCTCTGCGCAATGTCCAGCGTTGCGTGATTTTCCACATATCCGCGACGTGCCAGCTTGCGTGCCTCCGGATTTGTGCTCAGCGAGCGATAATGCCGAAATTGTGGCGTATTTGTTGCACTCGGCTGCAGACCCTCCTCGAATATCTCCCGATCACCCAGCGCTTTGATGCCTGCACTGACCGCCTGCGCACCCTCTTTGGGCTTCAACGTGTCGTGCCACAATGCCCAATCCGCCTCCGGTTCATCTGGTATGGGCGTTTTGGTTTCTGCCAGTATCTGGCTTACGTCTGTTGTGTCGTTTGTGGCAAAAAAGAAACTGGGTCCGTTTTCGCCGCTGCCATCGCTGACGTAGCCGCTGCCGCTCAACCACAGCGCCAGGAACAAGGCGGCAATCACAATCACTCTAGAGGGCAGGAAAGGGAAATTAACTTGCGGTAAACACACACATACTACATACGCATTCGTTGCGGCTGAGCGGCACACTAAACGCTAACAACAACCCATTAATGGTATCATATGACAAAGCCGCACAGCCGGAAAGAATTCGAGCTTGGAGTTGGTACACCCCAGGCAAATTTTATAAGCCCTATAATTCGTTTTAATTGGCAAGGCACTAATTAAGCTGGCCAATTATTATAACAGCAACAGGCTTGTTCATTTAAACGCGATTAGAATTTCCTTTCCAAATTATTTAAAAAGAAAATTAGTATTCCAAACACTTTAAACAATTTTCCACATCTGGCTTCATTTTTAATTCTTACTCACATAAATATTATTGTAATGCAGCACTGAAACTGTTTCATCCCGGAGCGACGCGCACGTGGTGAAACGCCGCCGGGAAAAACATAGGTGGGTCCCTGATAGGGCGGCAGTGCAACATAACCGGAGCTGCCGGCGGTCAACGGCGTTGTTTCGTCCGTCATGATCAAAAGACAACTGATGAGCGCAAAACGCGGCTGCCGCTTGCCGCCGTACCGGTTAAAGTTGCAACAACACTTGGCGGGCTTCAGCTCCACTCGCCACACTTGAGTCACTTTCGCCAGCAGCGTCTGTAGCCAGACAAAGCAACTTAGTTTATAATATTTTATAATGCCGGCGTTTGAGCTGCACATCCAACAAGGCTGACAACTGTCCAAGCTGAAAACCACGAGCTTCCCAAACTATGTTGAGTATATGTGTTTGTGTATGAAGTTGTTCTTAAAGTAGGTTTAATAATTGGCAAATACATATAATAATGTTTACAATTCCATATCTTCAGGTTGCTTAAACAGTTCTCCCACATACTCGTAGGTTAGCTTCAGCAAATACTGAAACGACTTTTGTTGCGGCAAACCGCCCAGCTCGGTGCTGACCAAAAAGTCCTCCATTGGCGGCAGGTAGTTTTCGCTCTCTTGACCCATTAGCTGGGAGAGCTCAATGATTTTGAAAAATAACAATTTTTGTATATAGTCGAACGCATTGTTGGGATCATAATCGATCCAGTTATCTCGACGTATTGCGGCACACCAGATCTTGTGTCGCACATCGTATGGCTGTGTGACAAAGTTAAGCAGACCCAAGGCCTTACGGAATTCGATTTCTGTGGCAGCATCATTCTCCTCTGCGATATAGAGCTGTAAGTAAGATGAAAGTTGATCATTGTATGCTTCTAGCACAAGCCTCGGTTCATACAAACATTTATAATCTCATCCGGTTTGAGCACTCGCTGATCCGTCGCATCAAAGCCAAAGTTTTGCAATACGTCATGGCCCAAATGAGATTGATATTCGATAACGGTCAGTTCTTGGTTGATTTTTTCAACATGTGCGGACAGATCGGACGACACGGTTAGGGAAGCTAATTTGGCCAGCGACAGCATCGACTTTTTACGTGCCACAAATTCAGTCTCACATTGGGCCAGATCGAAGAGCACCTTGGCTGCTCGATCGAAGTCGCCGTTGAACATGAGTTGTATCCAGCCAAGTGACGGATGATCGCGCATGAATTGCGCCAATGCTGTCTGATTGCCCTTGAAGCGTTCGAAGACCTCGGCATGACGATTCTGGCGCAAGTGCCAGTTGATGGCATACTGCGAGAAATCGAATTCTTCATATTTTCGAGTATATTCATCTAGACGATCCTTATCCTCCGTCTCATCGCAAATGAGCACCAGGCTCTGAAAGTCCAAATATTTCTCGGCCAGCTTTGCTGCACACTCATACTGTTTATTTCGAACTAATGTGGGAAAAACAATTAGTAGCTATTCTTCAATTCTATTATATCTCCACTTACTGAGCACAGATATAAGATCAAACCGTTGAGCTTCAAATTGCTGCTGTAACACTTGGAATTTTTCAGTGTCTCGCACGCTGTCCAAATAGTTCTTCCGACCATCGAGCACCATGTCCATCAGCTCCAGTAATTGATGGAACAGCACATGTTTCAGCTCCGATTCAGCAACACATTGTGCCCCATACCTTACGCTTACATCGATTAGGCGAATGAGTGCATCATGGATGCCCGAGCCGCCAGGCATTGCTGTCCAGGGCTGATTCTCATACGTTTCCGTTTGCAGTTTAAAAGTGTTGGCATTCTGCTCACGATACATTAACACCTGGCTCAGAGTACCGAGCACAACAGTATTGACGTCGGAAATGAATTGTGCTATGGCAACGGTTGTTCGACTTTGATTTGCAACACGATCGTCTGTCATATCCACCAATACCTCAAATATGCATTGAAACTTGCACAACTTGACATAGAATAAATCGTGTGAGGTCAGGCTACCCATTGGTTTTTCATCCCAGCGAGCGACGGTCACTTCGATAGCTTCGTCAACTATCTTGGACATTTTAGTCTGCAAAGCACGCAAAGCTGTTGCAGCCACAATCTTTTCGCTGATGTCCCTCAAAATGAAGCTGGTCGGTCTGAGCACGTTGCTGCCGCATGGTATAGCATTCAGCTGCAAATGAATACGAATATGAATTAACGAACCAGAATGAATATTTTAAAAAGACGCACCTTCTCCCAGACACCACAAAAGTGAAGGAACTCAATAAACTGATGCAGGGCAATACTCTTATCGCGCAACTGATTAATTATCTGCATGGAACGTGAGCTGCCCAGCGCATGTCGATTCCCATCGTATTCCTCAATTACCGATTTCCAACGTGGATCGGCAATGGGCAGATCTTCAGCCAAGTCTTCAGCAATCGTGATGACAACTCTTAAGAATATAAATGTGTTTGTAAGCATCCCCATTACATACATAATTTACTTAGTAAACCAAGTATAAACTTACCTATCTAACTTATAGGCATCCACTGGACCACCATTGGGATCTGGCTCGACAACACTTTCCATTAGATCAGCAATAATTGTGTTGACCATGTTATTGTTTCTCTTCAAACGATACAAAAATGCAGCCTTCAGTTGGCCAATTTCATTATTGAGTTCGGAGTAGACATCATCCGGATCCAGTTGATACATTGGTAAATTATTTACGCTGTCACTAATTATGCTTTGATCGTGGGCACTGAAGCTGGCATTGCATGAGAGTGGCGCAAACAGATCGGGTGTATTGCAGCTGCTCAGATTAAGTAGATCGGTACCATCAAAGTCACTTGGTGTGATCGAAACCAAGCCATGTGTGCGGCTAAAGAATAACGGCAAATGATTACATATGGCGGCGCTTAGGATGCGATCGTCGTGTAAATGAAACTCAATTTTTTCCGCCTCCATTTCAGCAGTTGGCGAGGAGTTCGATAATATCAGAGGATACACCACCTTAGGCGTGTACAGATACATATGCGAATTGCCAACTATGATACGCACACTAAGACACTCCTGGACGGTTTTGCTACTAAAGAACTTGTTAAGCTTTAGCGGCGTAAAGCATTCCAGGCGCATATTCTCCTCTTGTGCAACGCCCACGACTGGAAACAATGAAATTTTAATTATGTTGTGTGAATAAAACATTTCCACACTTACTTATAGCGTAGTACATCTGTGGCGTGTGCGCCTGATTAACAGCACCCACAAGAATATAGGAGTATCCTTTGACCAAGTGAAAGTCAAGGAAGTGCATATCCAACTCGACGTTATCGTTTGGCATGCGAATATTCCAGAACTTGAGTAGCATCATCTCTCGTATTTTACGCAACAGTTCTGTGTCTTCGTATATCAACTGCTCCGTGTTACCCTTGTTGGACAAGCGCCAACGTTGGTATGCACGGTCTGAGAGTACAGCTACAATAGTCTCGTCGTTCGATGTATTTTGCTCGCATCCCATACCCACCAGAAACTGTAAAAGCAGCATATTAGTTCAGCAGCTTAGGAAAGTTCTTTGTCTGCACTTACCTGATCCTTGTCGTTGCCATTGTTCATGCCAATCAGCATGGAAGCAAACTTCTTGCCGAATCCGCTAAGAAAGCTCGTTGCTGGCTTAATAGTCTTGTGATGCAACGTGTAGCGACCATTGGATAGGCCAACACGCAAGAAAACTAAGGTGCAGGTTGATGTGATAGCTAGATAACCCTGCTGTGTTGGCAGATTCAACAGCTGCACAAACTCCTGCCCCGTTAAAATAGACAAATCCACCGAATTGTTATCATGCGCTATTGATGCCCAAAAACGCACATCGCCAGTAGCCGAAATGGCAATGCAGGAAGCTGTCTGCTGTTCCTCAGTCTGAAATACGCTGACAAGTTCACTTTTGTGTCCGATGTCACTGTACGGCAGCGTCAGCTCACGACATTGCGCCGAGACACCACCTCGCCTGGGATGTTTACCCGCTCGTGGCGGTGAGCTTGTTTTAGCAGCATTTGGTGAATCTTTATACTGCCAAATCAACAATCTTCGGCCTTGCACAACCTATTAAGTATTCCGTTATATATAAAAATATAAGAGCTATAAGTTATTGATCTTTGGTCCTTACCCAGGCCCAGCCACCTTGGGTAATCTTGGCCGAAACTAAGCTCGACTGTGGCCCGGTAAAAGTTAAGGCCTCGTTGACTGCGACAGGCAGTGCGTTTCCGTAGCTCTCCACAACATTGTAGTCGGACCTTATGCCCGGAAAGGACTGTGTTGTTGACCGTGCCGATAAACTAAGGCGACTGTGGATATATTCAAAAGCATATATTAACTTTGTGGCAATTGTTAATGTATGTCGTAGGACTTACCTATTGCTCAACGTTGTCTTCTTTAAGCCTCCTGGCAGTGGAGAATGATTGGCGCCAAAAAATGATTTGCGTGCGCCATCTGAGGATACGGGCATACTCATTCGCCTCAAGCTCGGCGATGATTCCCGCGCCAGTCCATAGACTTGTTTATGCATTCTAGTATATTGCTAAATACAACAACGAGTTAAATTATTAACAAAAAAACACATGTATACTGAACAAATTCCGCCGGCAACAAGCGACCAACGATATTGGTAAAACAATCGATATCCGTCATAAGCACAGAGGTAATCGATATATCGACAACATTCAGCAGTAAACATTTAGATAACTGATGTGAGGTTGCTTTGTTTTTGATTCGTTCGCTTCAAACGAACAAAATCAGCTCGCGAATTTTGCTATCGGCAAATGAACCACAATCGAACCATTTGTTCAAAAACAACATTATAACGAAATGAACGGAACTTTTCGTTCTCTTAATGAGCTCAGAGTTGTGTACGAACTAATTCCAGATGATTCAAAACGACTTTTAATTGCATATTAAAGCGTAAACAATCCTCAATTGGTTGCTCGCGATGGCTACTTGGACTCAAAACGCCCCAACAGGTGTCAGCAAACGCAGGCGTTGGAATCTAGAAGGTACCTGTAAACTAAGCAACTCATGAAAACCATTTTTTCAAAACAAAATGGCCCTGAATTTGTTTTCCGTAGACCGCGCCTCGCTGAACAAATTAAAGGAGCACATAGCCGAAGAAGGATGCCCACAGGTTCAATATGATTTGGGTAAAAAGCTGCTGGAGAATGCTATTGGTATGTCGACGCCCACCATATTGAATGTCAACTAAAAGATTCGTATTTCCCACGCAGAACCAAATGTGGCAAACGAGAGCCAGAAGGCCGTGCATTGGTTGGTGAGTGCTGCGCAACAAGGACACGAGGAGGCAGTGCGACTGTTACGCAAATGCTACAACGATGGCAATGGCATCACATCCGAGAACGCAGACGAAGTGCGTCGCTGCCTTGCAATGACACCGGGTGAGCGTGCAGCACACAAAGCGGCACGCGAGCTGTTCGCTTGTCTATCAAATGGAAATGAGCATATTACGCCTAAGCAGCTGGAGCGTAAGATGAGACGAATATACAATTTGCAGCGCAAGCGGCGTCGTCGCGGAGCCGGTGGTGGTGATGCCTCGTCTTCGAACACAGACGAGGACAGCAGTGATTGGGAGAGAGAGCCCCTGGAAGACGCTACCACGATTGGGCTTGCAAATGTTGAAAGACGTCGTTTTATTACCGAAGCGCACCTGGTTTCGGCTGCGTCCAATTACAGCGCTGGCCGCATGCCAAGTGTGAACGAGACGCTGACCCTATCCGTGCCGCATCCACAGAGCTTGGATCATGTGCCCTGTTTCTATCGCATGATTTTCCATCCATTGGTATTTTTTACACTGCTCTACCACCGCTTCATCAATATGGTTATTGCTCTGCCCGCCTTGCTGCCCTTGAGCCTGCGCTGCAGTCTGCTGGTGCTCCTCTCCTGGTGGAGTACCATCGAGGATGGAGGTCGTCATATGCTACCACTAATCAGCTACTATTTAAGCCTAGGAGTCATGCTATGGGCCACTTGCCGAATGCTTAAAACCAAACAGCAGTTTGTGGACTTTCGAATTTGGTCTGGACTATTCCTCAGTTACGGAGACCACAATATCGAAGCGGAAATCTCGGAGCAGCGCTTCTTGCGGAACAACATGAAACCGTATTTATATTACTTTTGTGCCTTTATATGTAACCTAATCGTTTACCCGCTGGTTACCGACGCCTGGCTGCCTCATTCGGAGCTGACAATCATCTCGGGTGCCTGCACTTTCATCAGTCTAGGCGTATTTATGTACGCTTCGTCGCATCTCTTGCCCGACTGGTTGGTCATTGTGTCCTTTGGCGTTAATGTTCTGGCCAAATATCCCTACGAGCTGGATGAAGTAGTTTCCACACATTGGCGTTTTCTCGACCTGCGCGTGCCCACCTTCTCGTCGTTTGTCATAGGCAATGGCATCGAATTTTGCCTGAATTGCCGCACTGCTCTCTACCTGTTGATTCCTGTATTACTCGTGCTTCTGGCCAAGCGTTCCCAATGGCATGGCGTCTACACCTATCTCATACCACATTGCGTGACGCTGAGCTGGCTCCAGGTGTGTATTGTCACCTCACAGAGTGCTACAGTGTTTGGAGCCATGCGTGCCGCTTTGGGATTGGCCGGCATTGTACTTTTTTTGCCACTCTTCGGCATAGTTGCTTTGCTAGTGCCGGTTTTCGTCGCCATCGACAGCCTGGGCCTGGCCAGCGAGCACTTGCGATGGGGCACTACAGCCGTTGCCTGCTCCCTGGTGGTGTTGCTCTCCTGCGTGTTGGCACTTAACCGGGCTACGCAGAAATACATCACCATGCTTCAGGTAAATATGCTAATTTGATTAATGAACTGGAATGGATTCTCACAACTTGTTTTTTCAGCTGCTCGTTGGCCTCACCACCGCCTGTCTGCTAGTGTTCCCATACATGACATCTAGTATTAAGGAGACTCCTCGTTTCAACGCCATGCCCACTGTTTTATCAAAACCGAATGTTGTTCGTCACGCACTGCCCGATGTGCTGCATTGGGAACGCTTCTATGAGCTCTGCGCCAATCCTGTCCAGGAGCAGCCGAACAAAATTAAAGCCCAGCTACGCTGCTCCCATCTCAACGGAATGTATGTGGCTTGGGAGGGCAAAGTTTTGCAGCTGCAAATAGCTCGCGTCTCCAACATGCTGGAGGATATCGTTGCGAACTATTTACCCACTTGGCTAGGCAAATTGCTGCGGTGTGTGCATGGCGAGAACATTGCGCAACAGTTCCAATGTGATCCCAAGAAGGATGCACAGTGTGTTGAATGGCAGCGGGTTATTAAGACTGTGGCCGCACACACCGGACACTGCACGCTTCAACGCTGGAATCGCTATGAGTACGAGCTGCTCATTCAGGTGTTTGCCAGTGGCAGTCTACTTGCACGTTCCACGTCCACAAGCGTTGTGCTGCGTGCTCATCATGACTTCGGCAACTTTACTCAGCTGCTACAAAAAGGTGACCGCGTCAAGTTCTATGGAACCCTGCACAACTCCCGCATGCTGGCCAACAACATTCAGGAGCATTTTGTGCTTGGCTCCAGTGCGCCACCGCAGGTGGAGCTTAAGACAATTGAATGCTTGGATTGCCAATCACCAGAACTGGGATCTGCAAGTATTCAGAAAGCGGCACTCACTTCGCCGGTGGATGCACGCATGCAGGATCTGATGAGAGGAATCAAGTATCTGCTGAACGCCTTGCTCAGTCCGCTGATCACATTCAAGTAGAAGCCCTGATGATATATCTAATATGATACTAGAATACAAACTGTTTTATTGTTAAACTATAAATTAAAATAACATTGAATCCAAACAACGTTACTGATTATTATTAAATTGCATCCAAATTTCAAACTAGATATTAATTACTGTAGCACATCTCATCAGACAGTGTATCCAGGATGAGCATAGTTATTTAGCCACACAATGACTTTCTCTAAATACATTTTATTTCCCTTTTATTCTTGTTGGTCATGATTAATTGACAGCAGCGCGCAATTTAAGAGCAATGCGATATATCGATACCTACTCGATGCCTACGAGCGAAGTTAAAATGTAATAAACTATCGATAAAATACAGTTTGCCATCAGCTAGAACTAGTTTCCGCGATAGCAAGTTTCAGCAATCAAATTATATTCGTGCCATTCTCAAATCATATCATATGAATCGTCTATGATTCGTGCGGTTATTAGTTGAAATTTATCGATCACGAAAAGAAATACAAATAGGGAAGGAACAAATTTGTATGGTTGATTGAGTCATTGATATCGATGTATTATTATGCCACACCACTAACACAAATCGTATTTAAGTACCGCTGCGCTCAGTTGTCGAAACAAAATAGCAACACAGACTGACGAGTACGTTTGTCACCGCCTGAGCGTGTCACTAATCTATTGGGATTATTAGAGAGAAAAATCGTAAGGAGTAACACGGACAGCAATACAAGCAAAATAATTGGCAGCAGCTAAGCAGACACAATGATACCAACAATATCGAAGAAATACCAGAACGTGGTAATCAGCACGGGAAACATCATCAACAACGAAGTGGGACAGCGCAAATCCAACGAGGAGCTCTATGACGGTCTGAAAATAACATTGCACAGTGACCTGAACGCAGAACGCATGGTGGTCGAGATCGACGAGTTGCATGGCCGTGTGCTTTGCGCCACACAAGAGCTGAACAACAAATTAACCGAAAATGGACGCAATGAGATAAGCATTGGTGCCAAGATATTCCTGAACAAGAACTCAACTGAATATATTCATGAAGCTGTTGAGGCTCTGCTCAACATACTCAACGTAACGCATGTCGACAACGTGGTTTTGGCCTACCATCCGAATGTGTCGGTTGCCAGTGCAACGCTTGGGGCCACAACAGATTCGGAAACAACTTCTACTGCGCATTCTTCGACTCTCAGAAAATCACCTTGTTCGGAAAGCGGAAAAAGTGATACGGCCAGTAACTGGAGCCAGCGTAACGGTGACCAGGGCGTCGCCGAACTCAAGTTACTCTACAAGACGCTGGAGGAGTATGCACAAAAGCAACAAATCAAACAGTTGGGCATTGCCGATCTGGATGCCAAGGCATTGGAGAAGCTGCACAATTCGGCCGAAGTTCAGCCAACCATTGCTCAGGTTAATCTGGCCAACTGCTGTGTGGTCCCGGCTGACCTGCAGGAATTCTGCAAGGAGCACGAACTGGTGCTGAATACTCATAGCGATCCGGAGCTGCTGCTGCCTGAGGAACAATTCACTGGACTGGCGCCGGGCTACTCAATCGATTGGGCGTTGCGCTATCAGGTTCACGTACGCTGTCGCGGCGTTCTCACTGCCAAGGGATACATTGTTGGTGCCTCTAAGACCAACGCCAATAAATGAGAACGGCCTGGCATCGGCGCCGGCGCCCGCATTCTAATGGCATAGTTAAAGCTAAGGGAATTTTATAGTATATAGCATGTGCATATATGCATATAGTATCCGTACATACATACATATCTATATACGTATACATATATGTATATATATATATATATGTATATGTGTGTGCCTATATGTATGTAGTACTACAGTACTTATTGTTTGTTATACAAAACCGAGATGAGAACGGAAACCAACGAGGCGAATTGGCGTGCGCGCTCTTCAATTGATTTGATTGTGAACACTTTTCTGATTTTTTGAATATAAACATTTTTCTAAAACAACTAGCAACAACAATTTATATGTTTATTTACTTAAAGCATGTTACGTCGGTTGGTGGGATGACGGTAGGGAGGCGGGGCAAGAGCGGGGTTTCAACATACATACTAGGAAACCGGTTGGTCATACTCGTAAATCAAGTATACGGCATGTTGGCCAAGAGGCATACTGCACGTAATCGTCGTAATCTCTAAGATTATACGCCCCCTGCGCATACATACAAGGAACGCTGCTTCGATCTGAACTCTGTGTGTGCATCGCTGCCAGGTCAGAGCCGCGTCTAGCTCTGTGTCTAGCAAGTATCACGTGATTGTGGCTTGTCATTAGTTTGAATTGATGTTTGTACTAAAACGATCGTCGCAAAGCGATTGTGTGCAGAGCCACAAATAACCCCATCGAAAAAGACGAAAGATAACTATAAGCATTTCAAATATATTACCGGAGGCACATAGCCTGTCATAGAATTAAATAAAGAACAGTCGAAAACTGAAGGCAATAACTTTACGGTGATATTTAACAATTTATTTGAATCGTTATTCGGTTTCCACTTGAGCTTTATTGCGGTTATATATGGGAGGTGGTAGCGCACATTGCGAGCCGTTCTGGCGCGACTGCCGGTGGAATGCATGTAGAGGCCTTGTTACGTACCATAAACATGTATGTGTGTATGTAAATACATACTTACATGCCGTCATACATACATACACATGGAAAGCGCGCACACACACACGCGAGACTGCGGCATTTAATTTCTAATTAAGTGGCAGCAATTGGTATCGTCATCGGCCCATGGAACCAAAAGGCTTAATTACACTCGCTCGCACACCCACTACCAGTTGTGTGTGTGTGTGTGTGTGTATCTGCTCTGACCACTTGTGGTGAAATTGGAAAAATGTATGTTTAGACACACTCACGTGCATGCATATGTTTGTCTGGTGCTTTCTATATATAGTCCAGTACCGAAAACCCATCGGAACTAGCGAAGGCAACAACAAAACTATCTAGAAGTGTATCAAAATACGCTGCCGACTGTTAGTGCGACGCCGTCGTGACTTGCTGCTTTCTATGCGTGAGCGAGATGGGCGTACCGTATGCGAGCGAAACAGACAACACGTTTATCTAGCGATCTTGGGTCGGTATTAGCTGCTCGACGAGATAGCTAATGCACGAAGGGCCTGGAAGTTGTTCGTTGTTGTAGTATTTCGTCACAGGAATGGAATATGACGCATTCTGATGACATATGCGAAATTTCTCACAACGCTTCCAAATGTATATGATAAAAAATAAATAAAGCAAAAAGAAAAAAACCCGAATAGAATCTAATATACTTTCGTTGATGGGCTACAAAATTAGCTTGAAGTTGGTACGTTATTTGTATTTTTAGTGTTATCAGTAAGTTGTGATATGATAGAAAGGCCTCGAAAGTTAAGAGCCTTCTATCAGTTTTACTTGGTGCCGATTATAACCGTAATTTGAGATTCGAAAGCGCATAAAACCAATTCTGCTTGATTCAATGGAAGATTGTGTCACTATACTCTATACGCCGGCCCGATTATACATTGAGTACATACTACTCAGACACTGGACGTGCCCCTACTTGAGCAATCTGGTAAAGAGATTCTTTATGAGCGTTTTGCATGATTGACTCCTGCTCGAGGAATCTGGTTTCGTAGCTAAGTATATATAAATAGCAAAGCAATTATTTCACAGGCTCCCAGACCATTCACATGCAACTCGCTCTATTTTAGTAGAGGCGCAGTAATTAACAACATCTTAGAGTGAGAGTCCTCCCAGTTGAAACAAAGGTTAGCAGCCCAATAAATACATTTAAATATACATACGATATATATATTGGAAATGACACCATAACAGTTATTAAGTCTTTATTTAAATTAATTGAATAAGTATTTCTTGTACAGAACCCGCATTACGCACGTACATGTCCTTCGATCTACTATCGGTGTTTCTATAATTCTGCATTCTAAACTAGATTATCCTCGTGTTACGTACAGTATTCAATTTAACATTCATATACACATATGTATATGTATATATATATGTGTATATATGGCTATATATTTATAATGTCTGTCGTATTGTACATAGTTAACACACCAAAATACACACAGAATTGATTAGGATTGTTTGACATGCAGTTAATTGATAAGGATGCAGCATTCATTCCTGCAGACGCTGGATTTATGTACTTGTGTGTGTGTGTGTTTGTCTCTCCACCTTTTCTGGCTTATCTACAAACATAAATACATACACAGTCATATATGCAGATATCATACAGTTATTTTGCCTGGCAACTACTACATTCGTGTGTGTTTTTTTGTCTGCAGGGTATTCTCGTATTCGAACGTTTAACACCTTAATTTATATAGATAATTAGTTACAATTAGATTGCATCATAAACTAATCTCACCATATCGCAATTGAAAGTCATACTATATAACATTTAATTTCATTTTAAAAACCAAACGATCTCGTTACATTGGGGACGGACGACGACTTCTTTGACTTTAATTCAAATTTACTTAAATCCTTCGACTTTCGAATAGTAACTAAAAGTGATTTCGAATCGAATGTGCATTCATTCGTTGTAGTTTTCCAATTTTGTTTTCATATCAGAACCAATCTGGAGGTTTGCTAATTTTGGGCTATGCTTATAACATATTCATGGACACCAAGCTAGTATTCTTTCGTTGCCGTAAGACTGGTGGAACCCATAATAAAAACTTTATCAAAACGGTTTCTCCTTTTGTTTTTTAAATGAATAAATACGTATTTACAAAAAATGCATACACATCCGTTATTGTGTAGTTGGTCTTGGTCTAATCTCGTAGGACTCGATAGTTTCAGTAGTTCTTCGTTTTTGGACTCTGTTTCAACAAGATCTTATGATGAGCATTTGCCGTCTGCATGAAGTTTCGATAAAGTAAATATTGGGATAGAATAGAGGACACTAGGAGTTTTTTTGTTTTTGTTTTGCAACTACTTTTGTACAGCAAAGACATAGAGATTTTGAGAAAATTCGGCTAACTTACGTAGATACATATGCTTTTGTTAGTTATAGACATTTACCATAGTAGCGTTACACACAAATAGCTTTAGGTTCTCTAATTTTGAGTGATCAGTGGACTGAGTACAGAGTTGATATTTCAAGTACAGCTAAGCGCATGCAAACTTACACAGAATAGCGAAAATATTAAAAGTAATGTTCAAATCAAAGTAAGGATTACAGAACCTTTCTGGACTAGTTGCAAATTTGCAAACGATTTGCTCGTTTATCTCATACAAACATATATTTCATGAAATCATCAATGACTTTTTCAACAATTAGTTGTGTCTATATATTTTTAAAAAATATTTGCTTTCTATTCTAGTATCCGATACGATAGTTTTCGTGCTTTACAGCTAGAATGTATGCAATAGTATAGAGCTAAAATGCCGCACTTGATTTTCGATCATCGCATATGGATTAAAATGATTGTTTATATCTATCGTGAAGAACACATATACATGTAGTACACATCAAGAGGTTACACTTAAAATCAGCGTACATAGACGTTTTTATTTCGTAATACTCAATTTGTTGTTGGTAATTTGCTTGTGATTCGATTAAACATTTAGATTGGTATTTGGGTATATTAAAAAATCCGTGCGCCTAAAAATGCCACAAAAATACAATCAAAACATTTTCATTTTGTTTACTAAACTACAAAAATACATATACATATTAATACGAAAAATACACATTTATGCAGCACTATATAGTTACACGTACAGTATATATTATGTATATACTCGAATATTGGTGTAATTTGTTGCACTTAAACATAACCTTTCTCTAGAAAAACTAACAACAATCGATTTGCGTGTGAGTGGGTGTGTGTGCTGTATATACATACGTATGTGTGGGTGTGTGTGAGTGTAAAACTATTCAAAATATAATAATACCATTTCATTACAATTTCATAATTGTTGTCCTTTAGCATACATATGTAATTAATTCAGTCTAATTCGGGAATTGGTCGTCGAACTTGCAAGAACCAAATAAAGTATATATGTGGGGAGCTGTTTCTGTATCTGTATGCGTGTGTATGGGTGTGTGTGTGTGCGTGTCATTCCGTGCTCTCTCCCTCCCACTTTGTTCCCTTAAACATAGTTGCCATTGGCCTATATCAGATGCGATTTGCGATTCGAATGCTCAATGGCGGCCAGCAGCTCGTGCTTCTGCCGCACATAGAGACGACCCTTCTTCCATGGACTCTGCAGCTGCAGCGGCTTGAAGTCATCGCGCAGGCAACGTTCCCGCGCTCCGATGACCGCGACCAGGCAGAAATTGTCCAGCATGTCGGCACTGTAAATGGGTCCCTTGCTGCCCTTCAGCACGGCGGCCATGTTCAGCTGCTTTACCACCAGATTGATAACCTCACGTGCCGTCGTCTTGGGTGTCACATGCAGCTTGAGACTCGTGCCGCTGGCCAGGCCCGTGGTGTAGGCCGTGTACACCTGTATGATGCCGGCACCCGTAGCGGTCTGCTCCGCATTCAGACTGGAACAGCTGGCCGTGTCCTCCTCGCTGCTCTGATGCGTTAGGCTCTTCATCGACGATGCCTTCGAGGTGCTGGCAATCGGTTCATCGCTGCCCACCGGCTTCAGTTCCGGTTGCAGCGCCGAGAGTGTGCTCTTCAGATAGAGTCCACCCTCGCGCAGATTCGCACTGGAAGCGGCCTTCACTTTGTACTCTGCCGCCGGCTTGAGCGGCTTGTGCTCCAAATCGGTGGCAAAGGCGCCGCTGCCAGTGCGCAGCGATACACTCGATCCGGTCAGATATGGTGCCGAGCTGGAGCTATGCACCGTGATCAGCGGCGTGGGTATGGGACCAATGTGGGAGCTGGTGCGCTTCCGCTGCGCCGCAGCCGACTGCGAATGACGCAGCGCGTCGGCCAGCGTGTCGTCGGAACGCGATGGAGGCAGTGCAAATACGCTGCTGCTGCCCTCGGAGGCGGAGTCGACGGCAGAGTAGAAACTGCGTGCTGTGCACGCTGAACTCATGGAGTCGCCGCTGTTCTTTCGCAGAGAGACATCCGAGCAGATGGACGCGGCGTACTCATTGCTAGAAACCTGCAGTAGCTGTTGCTGTTGTTGTTGCTGCTGCTGTTGATGTTGTTGTTGTGGTGGTTGCTGCATCTCTGTAGCAGTAGCAGCAGCAGCCTCTACAGGAGTAGATTGAACCGAGGAAACCGGCGTCAACGCACTCTGCCCCAGATTCGTTTCAGATTTCGAGTGCTCGGGCTTGCCCTGTCGCCCACTCTCATCATTCGCTCCCGGTCCTGGCCAGCTGCCGCGACCTGTTTTCGTAAACTTGCTCTCCCGCACCGGCAACTGCAGCAGCTGCTTGCCCGCAGATTCCTCATTCCGCACATGGGCATAGTCGAGAATCTCCCGCATAGCCATCGCCGGCTGTGCGTTCTTGTTGCGCGCATAGGCAACCACATCCATTAGCCAGCGCACGCTCTTCCACACCAGCGTCAGGCTGGCGCTCAGCTCCTGCAGCGTGGCCAGACGTTCCTTGGCCGCCTGCAGTTCGCTGCTGGAGAAGGCCTCGCGATGCGAATGCGTAGCGAGCGCCGTGTCCAGCTCGAGAATGCAAGAGAGGCGGGCGTACTTCTGCACGATGGCAGGCTGATAGGTGCGCAGGTGTATCATCTCGAACGCCTGGATGCTGAGGCTGGCCAAATCGTCGCGCTGCAGCAGCAGCTCCGATTGACCGGGCACCGCGACCGACGACTCCACCGAGGGACAGACAATGAGAAAACTGATGTCGTGACTGTGCTCGATCACCTCCACGTCGTACAGACGATGTGTGCTCGTCTCCTGGCTCTTGATGCTCATGCTGGCGAACAGTCTGTGCATTGCATTGCTGAGATCGTACAGAAAGAGTCGTTGCACCTCGGTGGTCGGGCTGTTGTCGCTGCTGGGTGAACTGAAGCCCAGTGGCAGACGCAACGGATCTGTCGTACTGCGATGCAGCACCTGCCATTCCTCGGCTGTAATATGACTATTCTCGCGCACCTTGCAGTGTGGCAGCACATTGGGTGTCTTCACGGGCACCACAACCTGAATCTGATCCATAGAACATTGCATCTTCAGGTAGCCCAGATACAGACCAGGCTCGAGTCGCTGCAATGCCGCCTGCTGGTAGTACATCTGATCGCCAATGCTCGAGATGAGCAACTCGTTGATGTTGTAATCCTCGTGCAGTGCTCCGAGTTTCTTTTGCAGCTTGGTCACCGGTAGCCAGCGGGAGTTGAGTATGGAGACCGCTTTCTGGCTCTTAACCGATTGTATGCAGGTCAGCACCACCGTACCCTGCGCATCCTTCAACGGCTTATAGTAGAGTTGTCCCAGATCGGTGATGCCCAGTGCCGACTGCATCTGGCAGACTGCGGACAACAGTTTGGTGCGAAAGTGCACCGGCGATGTGAGATTGCGTTCCATATCCGAGCGCAGCGACTTGACATCGTCCCACGTGCAGGCGACCTTCATCAGCCAATAGTAATCGATGTGCAGCGCGCTGGGAAAGGATTCATCCACCTCAATGACTGGCGGAAAGTCCTCGCTTGTGACCAGCACCTTGTCGTCGCAATACACAATGCACGAGAAGTAAATGCCGCTGCGAAAAAGAAAGATCATGTTTGAAGGCAATCGATTCATTCATGTTCGTCTTTTGCCTACCGTCTCAGAGTCTTCTGGAACTTGGAGGTCACCGAGAAGAGCTGCTTGATGGTGGTTTTCTTCTTGGGATTACGTCGATGCACGCTGCCCGGCTCAAGCGTTAGTTCGGAGACATCGGCAGGACGTGCCATGCGTACGGCGGTAAAGAGATTATCCAGTATGTGTTGGCGGCCAAAGAAGCGATCCTCGCGACTGTCCAAGTCACGCCAGGCTGTTCCGTAGCAAAAATTCAATGAGAAATTAGAGAAAAATTGATATAAATGCTACTGACTAGGACTATTGATCTACGAAAAGATATCGCACATGACTAACATCGATATACTTTCGTTTCTAAAACTAGTTCACAATAATTTGAAGCTAGATATCCAAGGATCAGTTAGTTATCTTTTGAAAACGTATATGAAACTTCACGATTTTACAAATTCTGCCCATATCAGTTCCAGATATGTTCTAAGTGTATAATCAATTATTCAAACTAAACTTGTAGATTAACTGCGCACCTTAAATTATAATTAACATTTACTTTATAAACCTATTCCCGTTAGAACCTAAAATAAACCTTTATCAATTTGCAATACTTAGGGCTTATCTTGACATGCGGAAATCCACGACTATTTACTGTTTTTATCGCAAAACTAATCACAGCCCATGCGGCCTCTTGCTCTTCTGTCGCAGTACTCACTTGAGGGCACTACGCTGGCGGGCACCGAGTTGCGGTAGCTGCCCCATCCCTTGACATTGCCGCAGGCGGCGCGCAGAAAGTAACGACGTCCCTGCGTTAGGCCCGCGATGTGACACTGTGCGCCCATGGTGCCATGGAAACTAATCCAATCGAGCAGCTCCCGCTCGCCGACCACATTGTTGAAGTCCGCACGCGTTGACCATTGAACTGCGGTTGACAAGGGGCAAAATGTCAAATCAAAGCGAGCTGCTGCGGCGGACCACTGTGCAGGCAGTGCTTGTTGTTGTGGCTTACCTTTGAATTTTGTGCCAATGGCACCCTCGAACGGCTCAAGAATCTGCAAACTGATGGAATTGTCACCGGTAACATCGACCACAACCGAAGCGGGCGCATCTGGTGGTCGTGCCTGGTCCCAGCCCAGCAGCATGCGTCGCAGACCCTTGACGCGACGTTCCCAGATGCCAATCTGTTTGTCCACCTCGTTACCGGTGCAGCCCGTGACCGAAGAGCCCGTATTGCCTGCGGAATTGCCGGAATTGCACTGCTGATCACTGCTCGAGCAGCCTCGTCGTTAAAGTACTCACCAATTATGATGCTGGATATGGAGGGTCGCGATGTGAAGACTGGCGGACAAAGTCCCTCCGGTCCGCTGAGATCATGTATACGCGACTCGGCGTCTTTGAGCAGGCCATTTAGCTTGGTACCAATGCTGTCCACAGAGACTGTAGTGCAAAAACGGGAGATTAGGTTAAGCAGGATTTAATCAGAATCAAGTTTCGCCGCCACTTACACTGCGAACCCTCCAGCGCGCCGTGCTGCAAGAGCATTTTCGTCATGGAGCGATTGTTGCTCAGCACGGCCACATCGAGGGCGGAGAGACCATCCGTATTGATGCTGTGGGAGAATAAATGAAATTAAAATAAATAAGGTAAAGACTTTGAGATCCATTAGGCAGCATAAATGCTCAATTTGTGTGGAGGGTAGGCGTGGCAGCCAATAATTGAATAATTCACTAAGTGCGTATGTTATACCTAAACTTGCTTGCCAAATTTGGTGTCTCTAGCTTTTATAATAGCTGAGATCTGTGAGTTCATACAGACAAAAAAACATTTATTTTGGGAAAATCTAAATAAAAACGAATGAATGCTTCAAGTGACTATTTAACTGCCGCTGAGTGTATAAACTCTTTTAGAACATCACCTATTCACATCCACATCGGTTGATTCGAGTATGGTGCGCGCCTTCTCCAGATGCCCGTGCTCCACGGCCGAAAAGAGAGCTGAGAATAAGGATGAATAGAAGATTAGTTATTGGAATATATAGAAATATGTAGAAATGCAATATTGAGCAGAAAGGATCGCCTATGCCTGTGCCTTTGCCTGTGCCTACCATGCAAATGTATATTACTCTGGGTCAGTTTGTCCAGCTGCGCCTGGGCAAGCTTCAGCTGTTTCTTGGACATTTTACTGACACGCGGATGCGGCGTATTGCCGGTGATTTTGGAACGCAGCTGCACGGGCTGGCGATGCACCGATAGCTGATGCTGCAGATTGGCCGACGCATTCTCATCGCCGGGCAGTCTCTGCTCTTCGCTGTCGGGCGACTGATCCTCATCGCACTCGTCACGCAATTTGGCATTCTTGGGCTGCGAGTGCCTCGAGATGCAGAGCTGCGGCTGTGCCTGGCCAGCGTTGGCTACCGTAGTCGCTCCTCCTCCTCCTCCTCCTCCTCCTGTATTGTGTGCACGGTGCGGCAGCAGGAATTCCATTTCGCGCAGATCCTCGGAGTGGCATGAAATCGCAGTGCGTAACTTGGCTACAGTCGCATGCTGCGTCAGCTGTTCCGACCAGCGATAGGCGGCGTTGTTGGGCGGCGAGAGCAGCGGAGCAGGGTAATAGGTGGGATAGTTATCCTGGTTGTTATTGTCCGGATGATGGCCTTTATCGCGCAGCTTAACCGGCTCACAGTGTTCGCGATTGGGTAAAATGTTGTCTGAGCGAGGGAGAACACAGCGCGGTGAAGGCAAGGAGAGAAATCATAAAATAAAATCAAAATTAAAACAAAAAACCAAAACGAAGTGAACTGAATTAAAATGAAAGTTAAATAATATATACAAATGTAAATAGCCAGCAGCCCGATGTATGCGATATATGTATGCATGTGTATATAATGTATGTAATGCCATGTATTCCCTAGCTCGATAATTACGGGCAATTGCAATTAATTTATTATTAAAGACAAATGCTCATCGCATCGTTTTGTTTGCTTTATGCCTCGAATGACCAAGCCAATTACCTAGATTAATAATGCGCGACTTTTCAGCACGAGAGTGTGTGTGGGTGTGTGGCTGGGTGTGAGTATTGTGTTATGTGTGTCTGGGTGTGTGTGAGTGTGTCATGCATTCAAGCTTAGTTAGTTTAGAGCGCCGATGGGCCGCCCAAGCAACCATACACCTGGCTACAGCTACAGTTGAACCACCCGACCAACCGCTGCCTCAGAGCAACCCAACCAGGCCAACCTTCCATCCAATCGCTTAGCTAGTTTTAATTATTGCTATTTATAGCATTTTTACACAGCGACCCTAAGCGTCCCGCCCGCTCAGCTGCCCCGTCGGCCCTTGTCCAGTCAATTAAGCGACCAATTTCGAGGCCCGCATGTGGGCGGTTTGGGTGACGAATGGACTAACTGATGAACTGATGGACTGGTGGTGGTGATGGAGGCGGCTGCTGATCATCGTGCACGCCGGGCCGGGTGGCTAACTCGCTTACCATCGATTGCGGCATAGTGACTGGTGCGCAG
The DNA here is from genome assembly GCA_018151445.1 of Zaprionus inermis. Taxonomy (NCBI): domain Eukaryota; kingdom Metazoa; phylum Arthropoda; class Insecta; order Diptera; family Drosophilidae; genus Zaprionus; species Zaprionus inermis. Next base: position 123,094 of record JAECXD010000673.1, on the reverse strand, counting down.
CGGCTGCACCGCGGTTGCAACAGTCGGCGCTGCCGTCGTCGAGGCTGCCCCCCTCAGCTGGCAGAACTTGGTGAGCTCGTTGAGCGTGTGAAACGATTTCTGGCGCATGAAAACCGCCGGAGAGCGCAGGCAGCTGCTCATCTGCAGCTTCTGCGGCGAGTTGCCCTTCGCGTTGCTATCGTTCTGGTAGCATCTGCAACATTATTATATACACACACATACAGTTACATATAGAAGCGATACACAAGTGGAAAGTCTGCCCCCGTGCTCCCCGCCCTTCTTGTCGGGCATTCCCCTCTTTCGCTGCCCCAATAAATCAAATCGTATTTATGCATTAATATTTTGTGGCTGCCGGTTCGAGTTCAAATTGAATGTTTAATTACGGGTTCGTTATGGCATATTCGACCGTCGCGTCGACCTTCGGCCACAGTTGCAAACAATGGGATTAACGGCATTTATTAACCCACTTCGAGCAGGACCGCAGGGCGTTAGACCACAGATTGTTTTGGCATTCAATAAACTATGAAACTGTACAAAATCCAGGCGAGGTTTTTTTAATCGGCAATCCGCACAAAGGAATATTAAAAGCTTTGTGAAATATACGCCAAAATTATTATTCAATTCAATTGCAAGACTAGACGAATATTTCAGAGAAAGTTGAGGTTTATCTGACGGGTTAAGCCTTGTGTATTTCGAACTATCGTATAACTTGTGCTCTTTTAAGCAATTAAACTGCAAACATATATAGCAAACTCTATAAACAATCAATAAAAATGCTAGAGAAACACTTAAAGAAAACTGAGAAAATGAGTGGAAAATCATTGGTTTCATTGTCCCGATAAAAACGACACGTTAAACACTGTAAATGCCAAAATTGTTGTTTGAAACTCTCTACTAATCGAGAGATTATGACAAAACTTTTGCCATAAATTGCACTTTTATGGTTTAGCGCTGCTACGCTTTTCAAATAGTTTATCCATTTGCCGCCACAGGCGCGTCTCCTCAGGTCCTAGTCAACCCTCAAGGAACCCTCGAGAACTACTTGGATTTGAGGACAGTTCAATGACCGCGATTTTCAGAAATCACAAAAAGATACGAAAACAGAAACGCGATAGAAAGCAATAAAAGATTGTCGTTATAAAAAAAGACACTTAATCGAACGATACGCAGCACATTAAGTCGAACATTTTCACACACACTCGGCTGGCTGAATTATGTTTGCAGATATAATCTATATATGGATCTGTGTATAACACCTACGACTGTTTAGGTAGGGCATGGGCTTGCGTATGGTGGCCGTGCGCATGCGCGTGGTTCCGTAGATGCCCTGCGAGGCGTGTTGCGTGATATCGGCGAGCACAGGATCGCTTGCGTGGGGCGAATCATGGCTGAGTGTACGCTCCAGATCCGAGTCCACGGTAGCTTGAGGCGCAGTCTTCGGGCTGTTGCCTGCCACACACTGCGAATACGTTTCGGGTATTTGCAACAGTTTGCAGGCTTTGCGCGGCAATGTGACGCCCGCAGGCAGCGACGACATCAGCTGCTCGATGCCCAGCTCGTGATCCTGCTGCTGCATGTTCTGCTTCGTCTTTCTGAGCGGCACAAGTTCTCCCTTCACTTTGGTTGTGACCACGGCTACTGCATCGATTTCGTGCCAGAAACGCAACGCTTTGACGACCTTCGATTTGTCGAGCGTTCTGCTACTGCTGCCGCCGCCGGCGCCCGTACCACTCTTACGACTGCGCGAATGCAAATGGGCGCGCAGCTTGAAGGGCGACTGCAGCGGCAGGGCGGGACTGTGAAGTTTGCTCTTCAAGCGGCGCAGGGAGGCGCGTACCGAGTGCGAGCGATGCAGTGCAGGCAACTCATCCTCGTTCTCACTGTTCTCCACATCATCCACCTCGTGCTTTTCCTCGCGTTTTTCTTGTTGTTTTTCCTTGAGCTTGACATACGAACCGAACGCTCGACGACGCTCCATTATAGCTCTTATCTGGATTTATATATTTGCATATATCTTGATTGATTTCAATTATAAATTATTTATTTATGTGTCCGCTGGTTTCTCCGTTTATTGCAGGATTTTCCGTACTGCGCGTCGCCCTTACAAATTTAGAACTGACTCAGCATCGCGTAGTGATTCCATGCTCAGCCATCCGTAGGAGCCAGAACGCGCTCTCCCTGCCTGCCTCTCACTCTCAGGCTCTCTCTCTCTCGCTATCGTGTACTGTGCTGTACACAGAGTGCCTGTCCTGCATAAGGGTTGCATCGCTTAGGTAGATCGCAGACTCTATGCTCTCTAGCGTGTTTTTACTCTCCAGCTCTCTCTCACTCTCTCTCCGAGTCGTGCTCTACCTAACCCCCGCCAAACTCTAGCTGTTCAGGAAATATCACTCTCGCTCTCGCCTCGCTCTTGATCCGCCTCGCTCACCCTTCGAGGCTCAAGAGGGATTCGGTTCTGTTTTAAATTTAAACAGCAAGTACTCGGTACCTGCGCGAACCTTTTCATTGGAATTCCTGTCTAGTCCCGCGGGCTGTCGCGCTGGGAAACTCGTTGAACAAATTACGGCGGCATTTCCGAGACCGTAAACCAAACAAATAAGTTGCCCGCCCTGTCCTGCTGTTCTTGTTGTAGGTGTTGTTGCTGTTGTTGTTGTTTGTGTTGAAATTGTGTGCTGATTTATCGAGCGTGCCGGCCTGTCAGCAGCTGGATTGGAAAAACAACTGTGAAAATGTACATTGGAATCAATTGTCAAGTGATTTCTTGTCAAGCAAAACGATGCTAATTAGTCCAATGCACAAAAGGGAAGCTAATTGGAAACAGTATTACAATTTTAATGCTCTTTCCCTTGAGTATTTATAGTTTTACAAGTTGTTTACGGCGAAATTGTGGGTCCCTACCGCATGACGTTGCCAATCTTCGTCATTTATGTAAACAATGTAGAGGATTAAACTCTAATTGCTAAGATTCGTACATATGCTCGTAATATATTGAATTATATACCATGTGTCATGTATCTAAAACTAGCTTTCCATACGAGTGTTCTCCAAAACTTTAATGACTCTAGCTCTTGTAGTTTCTGAAATATAAGCATTCATACAAACATACATGACTATGACCATGCTGAGTAAGAATATATATATATAGTTTAAGGGGTTGCTACGCCAATAAACACAATAGACCTCGTATTTGTTCTCTAAATTCCAGGCCTTGAGAGCTGAAAATCTTGCTAAACCTTTATTCTAAACTCACAAGTCAACTTAGCTTCACATGGGCAGAGTATTTGAAGTTTTGACCAGTTAACATAGTTAATTTTTGGTTTTGTTTTTTTTTTCACCCAATTACTTTTATTGCAATTTTGGGACGCTCCCAAACCGGTTGGCCTGTCCAGTTGGGTCCATTCCCCTGCTAATTTTAGACATTGTCTCATTTCTCGCATGCATAACTAAGCTAACTAACAAACTAATAAACAAATATGTTTAGGCAACAATTTACACACGCACACGCACAACATTAGGCCGAATTTCGTTTTGATTTTATCTATGAATACTCTACACACATTTGTGCGAGGTCAGTGCCGGCGGCAATGAGTCGAACTCTGACAGAGATTCGAGCATGAAATCGGAATCAGTAATTCGATGTGACGCATTTGCCGTAGCATCGTGTTAGAGGTCTAATTAGAGGGCAGCTTCAGCAGCTGAGTCACAAGATTCATAGACAATGGCAAATGCTGAGAAACTGATAATATTTTTGAATAGCGCTGTAATTAAGATCTACGAAATGACCTTGAGAGCGAGTTGAGTTGAATTTAAATTGCGTCCATTTTGGGATAACTTTTCAACAAATTTCACACACATATTTTTTCGTTTAAAATTTAATTTTGTTTTGGTCTAAGGGGATTGCTAAGCTCCCAAAAAAAAAAAAAAATTGAGCTATGTTCCGAACAAGGTAAATATTTCTCAGAAATTTGTTTTGTCATCCATACAGGTTTTTATCCCACAAAATATGCGTTTGCAGCTACAACAAAATATCGCATACTTTATGCACATAATCCACGACAAATTCAATTAATTAGTTATGCCCGTTTAAATATATACTACATACGATACACTGTCGCACTGAGACGGTGTCGACGCCCGGGCACGTTCCTAATAAACCCTAAGCTATTCGAGCGATATTATCGCGACTCAACTTGACCCCAAATACGAGAACGAGCCAAGAGACCTACTAAACTGTCAATTGTGAGCGTGCAATAAATAAAAATTACTGGTCCATAACGCCGAAGAAAGCGCAAGTTAAATGCGTTAGCCTGCACGACTGTGAGATATGCTGTAATGGTCAATTGAACCGGGATTAGCTCGAACTAGCTTAAGTCCTCACTCAATTTTAAAGCTATCTTGTTGAAACTTGTCTCTAACGCTATAAATAAGAGCCGCTTTATCAAATGCCTTTAAAAATGTAAGCTTATTTTAGTTGTTCTTTTATATATGTGGGTGTAAGTTACATACTGCCAAAACTTTAGCTAGATCGGACTACCATAACATATAGCTGTCATAGGAACAATCGCACGAAATGAGGTTTTTTGAGGTTATTATTAGAAATAACTCATCACATCTGTCTTAACTGAAGATATACAGAAGATATTCTATCTCCCATAGCTTTAAACAATCTGTGTGAAATTCGAATTTTCGGCAAAAGTTTATTTGAAGTATTTGAAGTTTGCCTTTGCTACTTGCTTGCTTTTCTGTGATTACAGGGTATACGCTTTGTAGACAGAGAACGGTGGAGCGTGCGTGTAGGAACATTAAGCTTGCAATTGCATGATAATAAAATTTATGAAGCTACGCAGCGCTAAATTGCCATTGCCCAACATAAATCACAGTACAACAACAGGCCGAGTCAAAGGTCATCCTTTCAAGGGAAAAGGAGACGTGGCTCCTAGGAGGGGTTGAGTACGCCATCTTCGAGTTGCTAGTCCCGTACTCGGCGGCTCAACCCAAACAGTACCAAAACAACTTAATCCACTTAATAGAGGCGACGGCAGACACCGACGACGTTGATTGCAGGTCCTGCCCGGCCACTCAGGCATAAGAGCAGCAAACCGCAGGCTGCCATTAGTTGGGAAAGAGAGAGATAGAGAGAGAGAGAGAGAGAGCAAAAGAGAGAGCGAGGACTACCCGCTGTCACATCGCATTATATTATGGCGATTTTATCTTGCATTTCGTGCTGTCATAATTGTCAAATCTACCACACATTAAACCCACTGCGAAAGCATTTTGACTTCATTTAAATAAATTTGTCGCTTCCTCAATAAAAGCACCGAAAAGGCAAGAACTGTCCGTCTCTGCCTTTCCCATTCTTTCTCTTTCTAAAGAACTCGCTTCACTGGCTTCGGCTTTATGGCGTCGTGGGCGTGTGGGGGGACTCGGTGTCGTAGTCGGTTTAAAGCTGAGTAAAAAGCAGCAGCGCAAAAAGCATATTTTATGTCGCTGTAAAATATGAAATCGCATTACGAGTAAGGCAGCGAGATAGCTGTCTCTCCCTCTCTGTCTCTCGCTAGAGCAGTGCGAACTTCAGCGGAAATACCAATTGAATTTAAGTAACCCGACATTATGGATAGATAAATAGAAGATGCGAGTGTAGAACGGGGAGAGACCCCGAGATAAATCTTGCATTGGCTTGACCTTTGTCTCTCAATCAGTCCGAGCATTTAATTTCGTTCTGTTGGTTTATTCCCTTCCTCTCTCTTCCTCTCCCTCTCTCTTCTATTGGCTTATTGTGCCAAATCAGAAAACTAATGTATTCATATTAATCAGATATGCAAATTACAGCCGCGTCGCTCTTCTCGGCACCCAAGTGAGAATGTGCCAGGCGGAAAAAACCGAACGTTGACAGAAAAAACAGAAGACCCAAAAAGCGGAGCCCACAAGCAGCTCGAATATCGTATACTCTATGCGTTAATGCGGCAAATGGAAGTGGGCTAAAATAGCATATAGCTTACCCCAGACTAAGAAAAAGTTATTTTTGTTTTTTAGCCAGCTTCAACTGTATTTTGTTGCATAATGTCTGTCTCAGTTCGCATAGCCCGAGGACAAATCATTGGCCCCGAAGGCAACAAACATTTGACCGCTGTCAGGGCGCATTTCCTGCCCGGCGGGGGCAGAGAGACGTCCCTACGCTTTTCTTTGGGCAAAAACAAACACAAAACCAATAAGCCAACGTTTAAAATTATGCAAATCGCGCCCGATTTGCACAAAGTTTTCTACAGTCTTTTTTTTTTTGTTTTTTCTGTTGCTGCCATTGGTGACGGGTCAAGGCGCAAATCTGGGCTGCATAAAAAGGATTTTCAGTTTGATGTGGACTCTAATTGAAAAGTTGTGTGCGAGAGTGTATCTGTGTGTGTGTGCGAGCTAGGCACACTATAAACGCTGTTATACAAGTACAAAATGGGCTGCTAAGACTGCGCATTGCTCTATATTGAATTGCGGTATTAACTCTCGATTTGCTAGTTTAACTAAGCGATCTATATATCTAGGGCAGGGAGCAGGAAGCTGCTTTATAGCCCTAATATACATTTACCGTTTCTGAGCACAATCTTTCACGCGTTAAGCATATTTTTAAACGTATTCAAGCACCTATCCTTCAGTTAAACTTAGTATAATTCGCATCTGGAAATAACTTAAGAAGGTATATAAGAGTACTCCTCGTAAAAAGTACTCTCAGAGTTCTCTTTAATGATTCAACCATATTACTCAAACTTTTCCGTGTTCCTATCTCAAATATAGCTAAGTAGAATGTGTAATTTCTCTCGAATACGTTACAGAAGTCATGTGGTTGGCGTTACGCCCATCGCAAGTGCTTAACTAACTACACTACACAACCTATTTGGGTCACAGTCAGCAGCCGCAACCGGGCAACATATGGATATATGGGTAGATCAGCCCTTTGACCTTTGTGCAGCATTAAGTTCAAAAGTCGCACAAGTTTCTTTTTGCTGCGATACCATTTGACATATCTATGACTATTGCTCTGCATTTGCATGTGTGCGTGACTGTATATATATGTGTGTGTGTGTGTTTTATGTGTGGGGTCCGCCATGTGGGCGCTACGTGATTATGGCGCACTCCCAGGCTAACCCGGCAACGTGACGAGCTCAAACCCCAATTCTCGGAACATGGAAATAGGCATGGAAAATCATCACAGAAATCACAGCCAGAAAAGCGACAACAACAACAGCAGCAGCAAAGTACATTTCATTTATATTGTTCGATTTAAAAGATTTTTGATTGATTCGAAGCTGCGGCGCTTAGCTCGTTTTTCAAAACGATTTCTTTGGGGAACATGCCTTGAAAATTCTCTTACACACCAACACACATATTTTCACGCACACTGAGGTAACCCTAGAGCCCCGACAGAGCCTTGGGTCAAAAGCGGCACCGTCTAACGTTTTCGCTTGGCAAATTTCGCCGGCTTTGATTAAAAATTCCAAAGGGAAAGCAACACAACGTGGCCGGGTGAAAATTCACGTGAAACAAATGAGCATTTTTCCTTAACGAAACGTAGTTAATTGCCGCCCACGTATGTACATGCATATGTATCTACATTAACTCCGGCTTCGACGCCGACTCCAACTCCGCTCGGATCGGATGTGTGTGCGGCGTGTAATAAGCAAAAAGCTGAGATGACAGGAAGCTCTAGTGAAACTCTGATTAGTCGCAGCACGGCTGAGGAAATTGCAGAGAAATTGCTTGTTGATTGCGCGCTCCTTCTCCCTCTCTCTCTCTCTGCCTCTATTTCTTTCTCTATTTCTCAATTGAAGTTTTCCAGCACGATGCATTCCTTGGCAAATAGCAGCCCATGCTCTGCAGCAGTTTGCAATCTCAGCTCGTGCTCGCTCGCATTACATAATGTCGTGACAACAACGCGGGGCAGGGCAGCGTTATATGGGTATCTATCCCAGTGACCACCTGGTTACGGTTTATCATATATGCAAGAAAAAAAATACTTTTGCTTATCAACCGAGAAACTAGAAAACAAAGTTCTCGCAGTTCCACAAGCGCCGCTGCTCTACGATAAGCGAAAAGCTATAACAAACGCAGAGACGAGAAGGAAGAAGAAGAAGGCCAATAAATACTTAAAAGCGGAGGGAAAAGTTGAACATTGTTAGTGCCACACAGCGAATTTGTGATGAATTACTTTTTAATCAAACATTTAAAACTTTTTAATAAGCAAAATAAAATCAAAACAAATCATAAAAGTAAAAGTAAAAGCGGCGAAAACTTTGCGGGCTGCGGGTCGTGGTCGAAGTGCACTTAGGTGCAGGTCATAAGCAGTTCGGGGTGGGGTTTCTAGGGGACGGGGTTGGATGAGACTACAAAGTGGCGTGAGTTGAGCTTTAAGCTGTGCTCCAAAGTTGTTCGTGTTCTTGCTTTGCGAAGAAAACTAAACGGAAAATCGAATCGAAAATGTTGCAGAGATAAACTACGGGAATGCTGGCACAGTGGATACCTTATGTAATTTATTACCAACATGTATCAAGTACACTTTATTACTAACACTCGTATCGATAGTAATAGCTTCAAATACTATCAATAACAGTGGAATTCCTTCTTAAGCTTATTTAATATAGAGTTTCATAGAGTATTTCCAAGAAAAACTATTTTAAAATGCGACTGTAATCGATGAGAAGACTTGCACAGCACATACCCTACATCAAGTGCACGCAGTCATCGACTAATCGAAGTTTTCGATTAATATACTTATTTAAAGCAATTTACCACAGCTGAAGAAAATATGCTACAACAATACAACTCTATTTACAGGGTATCTAGCTAACTTTTTGGGTTTATTATACACAACGTTACAATATTTCAGCTCAGCTAAATATTAATGGGAAAGTCGGGGTTATAAGTACAGAATGGTGCAAATCTTAAACTGTCAGCTAGATGAAAAGAAAACAGAAAACAACAAGAAATATGAAAACAAAACAAACAGCAGACAAGCCGACAAAGATGAGCAGCAAAACAGAAACCCGTACGGTAACCGAGCATAAAAAATAATAAAAACACATAAAAAAAAAAAAACAAGTTAACTCAGATGCGACTCACTGGAAATGTGAATAAACTTTTGAAAAGCATCTGGCAAAACGTCGTGCAGTAAAAAAATGTTGCAATAGTTCAAGTTTTTTTCATGGCGTTGCATATTTTAGTCACAAAGTTGCAGACAGCACAATGTCAGTGTGTGTGTGCGAGTCTCTCTCGCTCACTTTATGTATCTCTGTGTGTGTGTGAGTGTCTCTGTGTGTGTGTGTGTATGATGTGCTTTGCTTACCTGTTCATTGTGCGGTGTACTTAAAATTGCAACACAAACAACTTTAATGAAAACGACGACGTCTACGACAACGACGACGACGACGCGGCGGCTACAAAACTGCTAAAGACAACAACAACAGAAAAAAGGAGAAAAAAATCAAGTAAGAAACGCGTAAAGCTTTTTACAGCGTGCCGAGTGTGTGCGAAAGAGATGCAACTACAACTGAGCTTGCCCTGCGAGTCACTGTAATTATGCTGCAGCAGAATGCTGTTGTTGTTGTTGCTGTTTTTGCAGCGAGTCACTTTGATAGACACGTGAGTAAATTAGTTGCAGTCAAGTTGATTTCTCGCACAATGGCGGCGGCGTAGACAAGACAAAAGCAAAAGTTCACTTTCGCTGCACTTGTTGTTGTTGCTGCAGCAGCAGTTGCGCGTGCAAATAATAACAACAGTCGGACACGCAATGCAATTACAGTTAGATCTGCCGCTGCCGCTGCTACAGCTGCTGCTGTTGTCAGCTCTCCTCGGCCGTAAATTGCTCTTTTACTGGCACGTAATATTTAATTAACATTGCAACGGCAGCAAATGCCAGAAACAGAAGCAGCAGCAGTGGCAGAGGCAGAGGCAGAGGCAGCGGCAGTGGCAGAGATTGAGGCAGACAGACAATTTCTTTTGCCCCGCGGCGACTTTGTTGTTGTTGTCGTTGCTGCTTTAACGTTTCTTTTTTAAACGAAAGCGACGCGTTTAGTTTTTGACACTGAGACACTTTTTGTGAGAGCGGACTCGTTGAGTTTCACTACACTCTCTTACTCTCTTTGCGCCCGCACGAACCTGCGCGCGTGCTCTCTGGCAGCGGCGTTGGCGTCGACGCAGGTAGCTCAGTTGTCAGCTCAGCTCTCTCACTGTTACTCGCTACCTCTCTCTCGCAAACACACGCAGCCACAAACAGGTAGTTGTTGTTGAAGACACTCACACACGCGCAGCGAAGCAGAAACGAAACGAAACGCAAAGCGACGCGTTTATTTCAGCTTGCTTTTTCTTTTCCTTTTATTCCGTTGTTGTTGTTGTTGCTACAAATTCAAGTAATCCAGCAAGATCAACAAAAACAAAAGCTGCCTAAGCTTATTTCAAGTATTTAACGCAATCGCGCACACTGCACTATTGGAAATTGAACGAATATCGTTTCTTATTCGTTGTTGTTGTTGTTATTACCGACGCGTATCGCGCAACACACTGCGCTCTCAACAAAAGTCGCAAGTCAACTGAATTAGAAGTTGTGAAGCGAAGCGGTTGCAGCGACGACGACGACGCGACGACTGAGAAAGAGAAAGAGAGTCAACGTCTTGGAACGGGGCTGAGCGCAATGTTCGTTAATGGTCAGCGCTTGGCAGTTACAAACACACACAGGCACACACACACACACACACGTAGTCGCTCTCAGCGTTGGCGTTGCCATTTCGTGGAATTGAGCGACGCGATTAAATGAACGACGATCGCTTCCACTCGCTCAATCTTGCATCGCTTTTTTTTTTGCTATCGCTGCCAAAGCTCTGCTCCCAAAGGGGCCCGACTGGCCTTCAAACATAGCATAACTGATAAAACAAAGGAAACAGTGAGGGGATAAAATGGCTGCGCACTTAAGATAAATGTAACATTCTTCTAGTGATTTTCCAACGATGAACTCCGCTTGCGCTGCCTTCAGGGAAAATGCCAAAGTCACTTTATGCAGCATCAGCGTCTTGAGTGCGCTTTTGAATATCAATCAGCTTGCTACACCCACTGTGCACCCACAAGGGGTCCCAGTGCGTTCCAGGCCAGGCTTTCGGCTTATCAATATGACGGACACGGACTGGCATAACGTTACTCACCATTAATGATTCTAGTCAGCTTATTGCGTCGCGTTGACGACGGACTTAGCATGCTCTCGCGACGGCTGCTGCTCGCGCTGCCGCCGCCGCCGCCTCCAGTGCCGCCGGCGCCGCTGCCGCAGTTGCCAGGATGATGCTGCAGAGATCCGGCGGACAGGTCGCCATAATTGACATTCAACTGGGCGTGCGATGCCGCCGCAGCCGTTGCAGCTGCAATGCTGCTGCAGGTGGAGTACAGGCTGCTGGCCGAGGGACGTTTGCTGAAGGGGGACGGGGCTGACGTTGGCAGCGCCGCTGCGGTGCGTGGTATGTCCAGCGAGGGGCGTGGCAAGTCGGAGAAAACAATCTCGGCAAAGGAATCAATGCTGGCGGAACGCTGCAGCGCGCTGCTGTCCTTGCGCCTGTGGGTGAGAGAAGAAAGAGAAAGGGGAGAGTCAGAGAGAGAGACAACGAGAGAGGGGAAAAAGGCAGCGCGAGCGGGGAGTGTTCAAAGCAGCGCGTACAAAGCGCCGGTCAAGTCAAAGACCGCAGCCGCAGGGAGGGAGGAGGCAGGGGAGTTTTCGGCAGAGGGTTAAAGAGAGGGAAGGGAGAGGGGGCTGCAGAGGGCGGCTGGCAGCAGCCGGTTTTGTTGCAAGTGCAAAACAAACTTGGCCAACTAATGCAATTACTTCAACTTCACGCTACCCTGGACATTTTAATGGCCATTAAGTGTCGCCAGTTCGCGTTGTCTTTGCCTCCGTTTCCTCCTCCCACATCTTCCTCCGTCTGCGTCGCGGTCAGTGGCCGGCCTAGTTACCATTACCATGGCCCATTACCATAATGTAGACGCTTTTTATGGCTGCTTCGTGGCAAAGAGAAAGCCTTGGGGCAAGCAGCAGCAGCAGCAGCAGCCGTGGCAACCGTGGCAGCTCAACCCATCTATTGCCCGCTACCCGCCGCCAGCTGGCGCTAATGCCATGGCTAATGTGGCTATCGTCGACAATGTTGTCATTGACGTGTTCATTGTGCACTTTTTGCTCGGCACGCTTCTAACCCGGCCAAGAAGAGGCAACACGGTCAACGGTTTATGACTTGCACACATCAAGGTGTGAGTGTGTGTGTGTGCCGGTTCGAGTGAGTGTGTGAATCTCGCTGAAGATGATGCCCACTAACTGCAATTCATGACCTCGTAATGGATTTATGTGGCATCTGGACAAACGGTTATGCGAAGCTCAAGAAGCAGCGACAATTCTCAATTACAGCGTTAATATAACAAACAGACGTAGGGCGGGAGAAGGGCAGTAGGAACGGACAGACGGAGCATGCAAAAAGGTTAAACATGCCCTCGGGCAGCGTAACTGTGTTTATGATCATCATAATTAATCGAGCTGTACGGTGTGCACGCTGTTTATCTCAGCTTGAAAGAGATTTGTGCGGCTTGAGAGGGTTAGGTTAGGTTTATATACCCGCTACTCATAGGGTAGAATTCTGCGAACCGGGAAAAATTGCTGAAATATCCAGATTTTCCCAATTTTTCTGCAAATTTTTAGATTTAAAATGAAAAATTAAATTTTTAGAGATTTTTCAAGTTTTTGCAAGAGAAAAAAAATATAATATTTGGAAATTCTTAGCATGATTAAATTAAAATGCAAAATCTAATGAATTCTGGCAAAGTTTTTTAGTTAATTAAATCCAATGCTAGTTATCGGAGACTATATAAGTATAAGCTAGGGCTACAAAATTTGTGGACAATATTTTTTTTGAAGAGTGCAGTCTATGTTTGTTTAAGCAATTGACCACGCCTACTCTAATAAATAAAAAAAAAAATACAAACGTGTAGCAATTAGTCTAATTAATTTCAACTTCAAGCTTCTTTCATATTATACCTATACTAATACATAATAATAATAATAATACCTATACTAAATAATCTCCTAGTTAAGTTATATAATCTTGCATTTATTTCTATATATATTTTTTTTTATTCTTCGTCAGTTTTTAGTTAATTTGTCACTTAATGTTGTATTCCTGCAGCTAGTTGGAGGAGTTCTAATTTATTAAAATGCCTGAAAATGGATGCCCCATTAGAACGCACTCTAGGTTAAATAAGTCTGTCTGTCTGTCATCTAAAAATAAATCCAATATTGCAAGTTGCAGGCAAAGCTAATGCGGGAATTAGGATTATCTGCGTCAGCGAAAATATTTGTGATTTGCATAATCAGGCGAAAAATGGCGGCCATACAAAGCGTGTGATTAAAGAGGGAATCATTACCCCCTCCTCCCTCCCCCCTGTCTCCCTCGCGTGTACCGTGGTGACCTTGGAAGCGGCGCAAACAGCTTGTGCTTGTTGCTAGGGCAAATGCGTATGCACAACATGTCGTATGCGCAACATTTTCAATTAAAACCGAAAATTAAAAAAAGAAAAATTCGCGCGATCCGCAGCTCACAGCCGCCATTAATAAATGTGGAATGCATGTGTGAGTGTGTGTGTGTGGGAGTGTGCGTCTGTGGGTGTGTGCTCACACGCTAATTGCGTTAATTCGAAACCAAAATAAACGCTCAAATCTCGTTTCTCGTTTCTCCCTGCAGGCAACTTGCGAGTTCCAGGAAACTTGCTAACAGTTGGCGGAGGCGAGGGCAAGGGGAATGTAATCAAGTGGCGGGTAGACCGACAAGCTGCAAAAACAATTAAGTCAATTCGCAATTAGACACATGCATAATTTGCAGAGAGCGAGCGAAACGGGTAGAGCGTGGGAGCAAGAGAGAGAGAGAGAGAGAGAACTAAATACGCTTAATCAACGCAAACTCAATCAAATTACAACGCTTTCAAGCAACAAGCATTCCCTGCACCCTACCCCTCCTACCCGCCTCCAGTTGCTTGGCGACACAAACTGCGTGAAAAAGTTGTGCTCATCATTGTCATTGTCGTGTTGCTGTTGCTGTTGCTGTGGAGGGAAAAGCCTGTCTGCCACAGCACTTGTCACATATCAAAGCAAGCGACAGTGGCTGCGCCCTGAAGACCTTGTGCGGGAGAGGAGGGGGGGGAGGCGCTTGAAGACTTCTAGCTGTAGTTGTAGTTGTCAACTTGATGCTGCGTGTGTGTGTGTGCGTGTGTGTGTGACAGGCGAAAAGCCTGCAATGCAGATGACTTGTGGCAGGCAGCATCAGCAGCGGCAGTATGGCTGCTGTTGCTGCTGCTGCTGTGGCAGCCAGTTGAGCAGCAAAGTCAATAATAATCATTGTTATTAACTTATGTGTGTGTGTGTGTGTGTGTGTGTGAGAAAGCACTTTAACTATGCAGCGCGCGCTGACAACAAGCCGAGGCATGAATGTAGCAACAACAAGCAGAAGCAGCAGCTAGAAGATGTGAAGGAAAAGTTTGAGCAGCAGCAGAAATGGGAGCAGGAGCAGCAGCAGTAGGAGCAGCAGCAGTAGGAGCAGCAACAGCAGGAGATTGAGCAGGAGCGGGAGCAGCAGTCTCTTGAGCAGCAGCTCGTGAAGAACAACAAAACTCATGAGGTTCATTTGACGCTTTGCCGAAACGCAAACATGCAGCTTCATGTGGCAGTGTGACAAGTATAGTTCGTATAGCTCTCTGATACCAGGTTTATGCCATGTGTAACATGAACTGCGCAAATACGCACAAATTAATTAATTATATATTTAAAAAAATGTCAGATCACACAACAGAATAGAATTTGCCATACCTAAAGGAAAATTAAAGGAATTTATAGCAATAAAAAATAAAAAAAGCAGTTTATGTATTCAGGCTGAATTTGTAGTTCACGTGTGTTAGCAAATACATGCATTGCTCTACGCAGAAACGCAGTTTCAGTGTGTTATTGTTGTTGTTTCTGGCAGTCTTTCTATGCCTGTTCGCCTGGCTGACAACTGTCTCCTCATTTGCACTTCAAGCAAATTCCCATTTCAGTCGACAGCTCGGCAAGTGAGCCGATTTCCAAGGCAGCTCAATTCGAGCCATATGTGCCACACACACACACCCAGTTGACATTTTCCATGTCTGTACACTTGAGCGTGAAATTTTCAAGAAATGCTTGCTAGTAGAGCCCCCTCCCCCCCTGCACTTTCTCTGCCCCTGCCACACACTCTTGCGATGGTTTTAAAACGATTTTGGGGCAACGCTGTCAACTTAGTGTTAGAATATTTCGCTGACTAATGCTCGTAAATGGAAGCAGTGGCATGCCCCCTCTACCCCCCCCCCCTCTTTTGGGTTTTTCTGAAAATGAGTGCGCAATTGAATGGGAATTGAATGCGCCTGCCACTGGCAGTAAGTCAATTCACAAACTGCTTGAAAAGCAGCCGCGCTCGCTTAGCGCATATGCTGCCAGACAATTTCCTGACTTATTTCCGCAGGAATTCGCCTAGACAGGCGGCAGAGCAGATATCGGACTATATATATATATATGCATACGACACATATGTGTGCTTTATATACAAGCTAAATTATTTATTCATTTCAATTGTATTAAAAAACGTGGCCATTGTTCATCTAATTCAAGGCAGTTTGCTGTTTAAAGTTTCCTTTAAACACGCATTTTTGGGCCACATATGGCAGCTGCCGTCGCACGTAATCACATCACGGCAGCGAAGCCCATTGTGGCGCCTCTATCCATTGTGACCTTTTGCGACGTGAAATGACAGTGAATGAATCAAAAATAACGAAATGCCGCACGAGCTGACACAACGACGACGCCGACAAATTGTGAGCGACATCTTTTTGGCTTGCAACAATTTATAAAATTTTACAGAACATAACACGGAGACGAAGAAGACGCACGGGCGGCTAATGAGCTACGCGGTACCACATGACGTATGCGCGATTTTCGTTTGCGCCTCGTTTGGTGCGAGCAGCAAGTCGATTGTCGACTCGTCGTAAAAAAACTCTTGTCCAGCTCAGCTTGACCGAAGTGCAGAAGGAGTGGGAGCAGTCGAAGGGGGCTGTACGGAGTCGTAGGGGGAGCGGGAAGGAGCTGGAGGAGCGGCAAGAAGCTGCCGAGTGTTTTATTGGCTGGCTGCGTTTGTCCTTCGCCGCTTCAAAGCGCTGCTCAGTCCCGCCGCCTGCCTCGTCTGGGTCATGAATAATGCATTCACAATTAAGCCAGTGAGTGCTGTGCGAATGCTCCCAGGTCGGACCAGGAGGCGGCAGTGGGAGGGGCGGGCGTAACAACCCAAACGACTCGACTTTTATATCTTTTGCTTTCAGCTCATGCATCTGCTGTTGTTGTTGTTGTTGTTGCAGTTATTCTTGCTCTACTCCGCTTGCTTATGTATTTATTGTAGTTGTAGTTGTTGTTGTGGTTGCTATTGTTGTTGTAGTTATTATTATTCCGATTGTCGCTGCCGTCGTTTTGTGTTGTTTAACTTGCGCGCACACAGCGAGAGAGAGAGAAAGAAAGTTCTCTAAATTTAGCAACAAATGCTGCAACAAAATAAACAAAACCCAATGTAACCTCCAGCTTGGAGCACCCAAAAATTATACAAAACTTCCCCCCCTCCTCGGCCTGGCTCTGCCATGCAAAAATATCAAAGTTTAAACACATAAAACGACGCTCGCAGCTCGGTAAAATGCCAACAACGTCAGCCGAGGCAAACAAACCGAACAAACCGAACAAACCGAACAAAACAACAAAACAACAAACAACTCTTTGCTGCAATTAAACTTTCCACAATTCAGCGAACAACAGTGGCAGCTGCCACTCGTGGCACGGTCAAGCGGCGGCTACGTCACTTGGCCTCGTCGCAGCAGGCGGCGACAATTTGTTTCTGCATTTCAAACTCCTGCGGCGTGTTTACAAATATTGTTTTCGTGGCATGTTGTTTTGACACTTGACTTTGCTCGGGCTACGACTGCTGCCCCGTGCCGCTTCCCCTCATCCGCGGGCCCCATAATCCAATTACTAAAGATTCCCCGAACGTACCCTATATAAATACTATATATCTGTTGCTGCACGAGTCCGTGCGGTAAATGAATAATTCAACGTTTCGCATTGGAAATAAAGTTCGCATTTTCGCATTTTCCGATCAACTGGGAAAGTTGCTTTACTTCGTTTTTTAAATGCACAGGCACTGAGCCTGAATCTGGGTAGTACTTTAAACAGACTTTATAATTATAATTATATAACAGAGAATGGCTGCGGTTATGCACAATAATTGCAACGGGTAAAAAAACAACGCATTATTTTTTGATGCGTTGCTTTTTTACTCGCTGTAAATGCAAGCAGAGTATGCAAAATCAAAAATCCATGCTCAAATATGTTTGTTCTACTTGGAATTGCTTTAAGCTGGAAAATACAAGCGATTAGCTGACTTATTGATTGATAGACTGATAGAAGCTTGAACTGCAAGCTAATGAGGCAGACAACTTCTAAATGGTTTTAAACTTGCTGCTAATATGACTTGATTAAATAACTTTAAACTAAATAAGCTGCACTTATTAATGAAGCAACTACTGAACATTGAATGATGCACTAATGAAGTGAGCTGGATGAGCGCGTTCTTGGGTTTTATTATCTGGCAGCATAATGCCGGCTGAAGCACAGGTAATTACTTAGGGGGAATGGGAGGGGGGGGAGCGTGTGCATTGTATGCCTTGTCCAGCACGAGTATTCTCGCAGGCAACATGTATCTTCATCCGACCCCGTCGAAATGAAGATAAATGTGGCCACTCGACTGGGCCATGTCAACGGATCCAAAAGTTGCACGAGCATCCTTTCTCCCTTCTCGTGCGGGGCGTGAATCTCACATATGGCCCCGGCAATTAGGCGGACACACAAGCTGCACACACACACACACACACACGCTGCACGCGTCGTCCGCTGACGAAGATCAACTTGCCGCAAAAATGAAATTAACTAATTGCAAAAGTGCCGCCAGTCAAGGTGAAAGTTGACAAGGCAGCTGGGAGCAGAGCGGGCTTAGATAGACGCGGATGGCTGCATGTCTCTCTGTGTGTGTGTGTGTGTGTGCGTGTGCCACATAAATTACGTGTACGCCTTACCTTTCCCAGGACAGACGACGCGGCGCCTCCTCGCCCAGCCCGAGGCCCAGTTCGCAGCGATTGGCCTGGCGAGCTGCGTCGTGCGACAGCATCGGTGGCGGCTGCAGATTGGATCTGGTTGTAAGGGCGCTTGATTGATGCAGCAATTTGGCCAGACGCGTGAAGGTCGTCGATGTGTGCGTTGTTCCCGAGGCGCTGCCGCCGCCGCTCTCGGCCAGAACGAAGTCGTGCAGCTGATGCGAGTGCGGATGCTGTTGCGGCGTCGTTGCCTCCGAGTATGCTGTGGCACGTTTCTTGCCCGTGCCCAAGCGGGAGGCGTAACCACGCGAGGCGGCGGCGGCGGCGGCACACGCAGCTTGCGGGGACGGGATTCTGTGGTGAAAATGTAAAGTCAAGTGATTACACAACACGGCGACACAGCTAACTCGGCTAGCATGTGTCACGTGCGGCGGGCCGACACTGAGAGAAATGAGCAATGCGCATGCATGACTGAATAGGAACATGAGTACGAAATGCGGACTGGCAAAGCTTGGTTTAAGTTCAACAAAAATAGGTTGACTTTTTAGCAGCAAGCACTTGAGTATTTCTAGCAGTGTATATGTGTCATAAATATACTATACATGTTTGTGTGTATTTCTAGCGCCTATCAAATGCAGCTGCTTTTCTATGCGCATTTTCGCAGCCATTTCCCTGAGTGCACTGTCAGTGAGAGAAATTAGCTGGCAGCTCTGCATTTCTCTCAGTGCACGAAAGCAGCTTACTACTTACTACTTACCTAAGCAACAGCGAACCATCCGCATGACACTCGAAATCGTCGGAGAGCTGATAGTGCGAGCTGTCCGCAACATGTTGCTGATAGAGATGCAAATGCTGCTGCTGCTGCAGCTGCTGTTGCTGTTGCTGCGCCTGCAACTGCTGCTGCTGTTGCTGCAACGTTGCCGCGGCATGTGCCGCATGCGTCTGCTGATGCGGCGAGCTGCCTGACGATTTGCGGCGGTAAATCAAATTCGAATCATCTTTGGGTAAATTCAACGATTTAATCATTAGCGTGTTGTTGTTGTTGTTCGTCAGATTGCTGTTGTTGTTGTTGGTATGGCCACAGCTGACAGCTGCTGCCCCACTGCCGCCGCCCGCGCAGCTGCTGCGCGTCAGCAGAGACCAACGATGACCGCTGGCGCTGCCGCTGCGGCTTTTGCAGCTCAGCAGGCGCTCGTCTGTGTGGAAAATGAGGAGAAGCGGGGGTATGGGGGAGAAATAACGAAAATTATTAGTGACTTGCATTATGGAAAATGTGAAAATGCAAGCGCAGCTGCGTGCGGTTGTGCCTGTGTGTGTGTGTGTGTGCGTGTGTTTTGGCTGCACTTACGCAATTTTATGTAATTTTAATTAAAGCAGAAAACTTGCCAGAGAACTTAAATTAATTAACAGCTAGCCACACACACGCACACACAGACACGCACACACAGCAGCCCCCGGCACGCCCACTCGCCCCCTGTCAGCTACATGCAGTGTCTTGGTTAAACACAGCGTCTTGAGGTTTAATTTACTGTAAATTCTCCTCGAATTGCTTGCATTTCTTAGCAGATATATATATACCTATACATATACACAGACACACACACGCACACGTATCTGCTTGCTTTGCCTGTAATCAACAAATTTATAGCATACTTTTCAGCGCAGCAGTGCCAGGCCAAAAGGTCGAAGGAGAAAATAATGTGTATACAAGTTATATAACTCGTCAAATTTTACCATTCTCTTGCATCCTTTATGCACTGCCTGCAGAATCCATAAATAACAGTCGAGGAATTTCAAACGGACAGACAAGCCACGTGCCACGGCATACGACAAAGTCTCGCAATTTCATCCGCACTTGCTCCCTGTTATTATTTTTTTTATTATTCAGTTCAACTTGCTATGCATCGCGCACTCGCTCCCTGATTTCGAAATGAATAATGTTGCCTGTGTCCATTCGCAGACGATTGTTTATTTTAAAGTATTCGCATTTTTATGCGCAAAGAAAACCGATTTGATTTTACGCTTAAACTCTGAAACAAATCCAATCGATAAGATCCCATAATTCTGTAGAGAGTTGAGCACAGTTCTGCATAGATTGCAATTCATTTTCCATATTCATTCTGCAATAAATCGCATATTTTCTCAACGCTTTAAAACATTAAGTTGTTTTCTGGCTTGTGCGAAAAAAAACTGTCATAGTTTTCTGCGGTTTTCTTCTTCTGCTTCAATAAGAATCCAATTATAGTTGCGGTAAAATCAACAGAAATCGAAACCCTTCAGCGAGTGCCTGGGAAGCTGTGTGTGTGGAAGTGTGTGTGTGTGTGCTTGCCAGACATATACACATACAAAATAAATTACGCTACGCACCCAAATGAAATGTCTGTTTATCCGTGTGCAGCGAGACGGCCGGAAGTCCCGGCAAAATGATGGCGGGCAGCGTGCGCGACCTCAACAATGGCGGCGGCAATTTGCGGCTGCCGCTGCGCGATTGCCCGCCGCCGCCGCCTCCGATGCCGCCAACGCAGCCAGCCGCAGCGGCGCCGCTCTGCTGGGCTCTGCAAAGAAAGAGAGAGAGAGAGAGTGAAGAGAATGAGAGACAAAGCAAAGCAAATAATAAGTTGATGCAATTATATATGAAATGTGCGCGCAAGGACTTAGCAAGCAAATGCAATTACTTTGAGGTGGCACTACGTTTGCCTGTTTCCCCTCTGATTTCCCTCTTATTTGCACTAGTTGAAAGCAGTGATGGGGGGGGGCAGAGTGGATATGGTATCATACACATCGATTTTTTTCGCTGTGAATTACGCTTGATTGTTGTCAGCAAAATGATTTGCCTGCATGCTCCATGTCGTTGCCGGCTGCTGCGAACGCTTTGCTTGCATACCAAATGCGCAGCTGCCAGCGACATCCTCTCTCCCCCCCCCTCCCACCAGCCTGCGCCTACCCTGCTGTCAGCTCTTTCAGGAATGGCTCGAGTTGACGTTTGATTGAATTTCTGGCACTCGATGCCGACGGAGATGATGACGCTGACAAGTGTCAGCGCGCAGTGACGGGCAGCCGGTTGGCCACGCCTACATTTTGCATCAGCATTTAATGGCTTGACATTTTTCCGAAAAGTTTACCAGCTCCACGACCGTATGCCTGCGACCCACCTACGTCTCTTATCGAAAACGAATACTCGTATGCGAATACGAATCGAGTGCGCATTATTCATGATAGAGCGAAGACATCACGAAAAGCACTTTTTGCGAGCGAGTACTTTGGCTAAAAGTAGTGTGCCACCTCGCCCGCTCCTGCTCCCACCCCACTCCCTTTTCCCTGCCCCCTCTACCTGACATCTTTGCAGCAAGCTTGCAGTCGCATTTGAGCAAAAAATCGTTTAGCAATTTATGTTCGTCCTTGTTGCAATGGCAGCGGAAGCGCAGAGAAATGCCAAAAAGCTGCTGCAGCAACGCACACGAATACACAGCCAACCCGCACACCCACACACACCCACACACACACACACACACACACACACTGGGACAAATAATAAATAAATTTTTATTGCACAAGCAAAGTGCACAAAGTGAACCAGGTGGGCGGCATAGGCGGGCAGACGCAAGGGCGCGGCATTTCTTGAAGTATGTTATTTTCCTGGCTTTCTTTTTTAACGAGGGCGTGGCCAAGTCGCATAGGCTGAGCCATTGAAGTGCGTTAAGCACTGCGCTGAGCCCATTACGCGCAATAAGTCAGACTCGAGGTTGCCTAACCCAGCAAACCACACGTGCCACTCTTGCCCCTCCTACATCAGCGGCTCCATGACCCGGCACAGCAGGCACAGCAAGACGTGGCGGCGGGCGTCGTCGTCGACGTCGTGTCGCCAGCCGCCGTAGGCTCCCCGAATCGCCCTCTGCCCCTCTGTCGCTCTGCGTGCGCTGTTCAACCCACTCACATAACTCAAAGCGGATCTACATAATTGAGACGCAGCCGTAACTCGTGTATACCCGGCGACAACAACAGCAACAATAACGAGCACTTGGCACCTTCTAAGCCGATGGAAAAGGAAACAAAGTTAACATGCTCTCGAAATTACCGTAAAATACCTTAAGAAATGCGCGACATAAAAGTTTATATATTTGATAATGGAACGACAATTTAGAGCGCCTCGCAAGCAGGCTACGTTATACGCTGCCTGAAGTGCTCGAAGATGTAGGCAGGAAAATTCTGTATTAGTTCTCAGTTGTGCGAAATGAAAAATTGTTTATTTGGAAACTAAATCCATATAAAGCGAAAACACAGGCTCGCCCGAGTCGCTCAACTAATATGAAAATTGCAATTTGTGCATAAAGCAAATATTTTTGGCCGGGCGAAATTGTCAAACGTGAAAAGCAAGTTGAAAATTTTATTCATTTTTCTATTTCAGTGCAGTTATTTGTCGATTTGAAGAGTAATTTGAGTTAGAGAGAGAGAGAACAAACCAAATTGAAATTAAAAAATGCTCGCAATTTCGGTTCGGGCAAGTATCCTCTCTCCCCATAGCCCTCTCTCTTTCTGTCGCTCCCTCTCTTTATTTTTCACTTACTCTCCCGCATTCTCTTCTGTTTCTTTCTCCTCTTTCAACCACTGCCTGCCTCACACATAATGTGGCCAGGCCGCAAAAAGACGAGCTCAACACGTATGCCAAATTACGCATACGCACTGTGTGCTCTGTAATCTAGCCTCTGCCTGTGCGTATCTGTGTGTGTGTGTGTGTGTGTGTGTGTGTGTTCGTGTGCCTATACGTTGTGTGCCTGGTTGTGTAATTGCATTTGGCGCTGTGTTTACATGTGCGTGCATAATTAGAGCAAATGTTGCCCATGTAATCAAATCATCAGGGCAGGATCAGGCGCCGGAAGTGCAGAGCGCCACATGTCGCTGTCGCTGTCGCTGTCGCTGTCGACGTCCGCTGTCCGCTGCCGCCTTCGCTGTGTCGCCGACTTTTCTTTTCAACCCCTTAAAGTTTCGTCACTTTGATGCTACAGTTACGCCCATTTTCTTGGCGCTGCATTCCGCACGAGGCGAACAGAGAGCGCGAGTCCCAAGTGAACTGTGCGAATGGCAAGCGAGGCAGCTTATTGGAAAATATAAAGCACTATATGCGTATATATTCTTGCTCCGATTTCACATTTTGCCGTCAGCTGCAGAGCAAGTGCAATGCAATTTGCCTTATCTACACCTAAAAGTCATTTCCAGCTCTGGTTTCTTATTGAACTTAGTATATTTGCCAGAAATAAAGCAAGTACTTCATTGAAAACTCTGACCGTGCTGGGTAGCTCGAGGTCGAACTTGCTTACTTGCGATTTTATTGGGTTTCGTTTGCCTTAAGCTCAAGTTTTGTAATGAAATTAGGCGGCTGCCTGCGCCTGTTCTGCGGCTCGGCAGAGGGACTACTTCGCGCCGGGGAGTGCCGCATTAATGACTCGAGCGAAACTTTAAACATTTTAACAAGCGTCGCTGGTAAACATTGCCTACTCCTCCTACTGCCAAATACTTCTTGCTGGATTTTTGTTGCGCCTAATTGAGTTTGCCTCTGCAAGGCTGCGCACCCCCCCTCTCCACGCCTTAGCAAAGCAAACGTTAAGCATGTGAATGGTCGAGCATAAAAAGCATTTACATTACTGCGATGCAGCGAGGCAAAAAAATTTCAAAAATTTCGCTTTAGATGCGAATATAAAGCGCCGAAAGAACAAAAAAAGAGCACGTGACGAGAGGAGGGGGGAGGGGTAGGAGGAGGAGGAGAATAGTGGGGCAGAGAGAGAGCGAGCTAAGTGGGCGTGCGGCAGCAAGCTGCGCGCTGCTTTTTGGAGCGTTTTAAGTTTTCTATGCTAGTCGCAGCACAGCGGGCGAACATGTCTGTGTGCCCCGTGGGCGTGACAGCGAAACCCTCCACTGCCTGCCCTGCCTCCCCGGCCTCCCCTCTGCCCAACACTCTGCTGCATGTTGTTCTGGCAGCTTTGTCTTGCACTTCAGTTTACCTTTGGCTGCATTACCGCAAGCTGCTTAGCAGATTTTTAGCTGCCTGCCAGCAGCCATTTGCCAGACGTCCTTCGCGCAGCTTCAAGGCACATGCTCTCGCTCTCGCACTCGCACTCGCTCTCGCACCCGCAATTTACCTGGCAGACAGACGAATGAACCGAATGGTATATGTATGCGTGCAGCATGCGGGCTGAGTTGAAGCTGCGTGCGGCAATATCCGTTGCCGTCCAATAAAGTCAAACAGTGCGGCAAAGTCTGCGATTACCGAATGCCAATGAAGGATGCCGCGCAGAAGGATATCATTAAGCAGACAAATCCGCTTAGCTGCTGCAGCGTTTTGGCATCGCATTAAGCTGCTCGGCAACTATCCAGCGATTGCCTAGAAAGCACAATCTGCTCAAGGTGAGCCAAGGGGTAGGGGGCAAGCTGAACCGACGGCAGACAAATACTGCGAAGTTATTTCGATGATTTTTGTAGCAAGTTCTGTCTGTACGAACGGGCAGATCTCGGCGACTATAAGAGTTAGAGGTAACAAATTTGCTGACTGCGCTTGTATATATTGCACAAATATTAAGTTTATTTAAAAACATGGCCACGCCTATTTTCGACTCTTAAAAGTAAAAATGCAACTTTATATTTGATCTCTGTGCGACGCATTAAAGCTTGCAGCATGTGCCTTGGCTTGTAGTGAGCTGACTTTAAAAGGCTAAGCTGTTAATTTACCAACTAAATGATTAAAGTATTTTAATTTCTCCGAGTAGTAACTAAAACTCAACCTTCCCGTCTTTAAAGATCAAGCACGAAGTTTAGTTTTAATTTCCTTAACATTCGTCTTGTTCCGTCTGCTCTTCGGACTCGTAAAGTATAAGCCATTTTAATTGCCCGCCTTTTCGCAGATTGCAGAAAGCTTTACTTGAATTCCGTTTTGTGCTGTCCGGACAGCGGGCGCGAAGGCAAAGAAAAACAGGCAAATAAAAAACCAGAAAAACCGCTAGAGAAATGCGATAAATTCAATATACTTGGATTTTTATGGCTTAATAAGGAAAATCCTTGTAAAGTCTCAAGATGCGAAATAGCAGAAATAAAAAATAAGGCAAAATAAGAGCAATAGCAGAGAGAGAGTGGGAGGATGAAGAAGAAGGAGAGGGGTGTGAAAAAGGGACAAATGCAGCGCAAGCGAAATAAAAAATTCAAAAGCGAAAATTGTTCAACTTTCGAAAAAGGTAGAGAAAAGTGCGCAGAATTGTGAAATGAGGGGGGAAGGGGTGTGGTAGGGGTAGGGGTGGCTGGGTAGCCGGGAGGTGGAATGGGGAGGCGTTGCTATTGGAGGCGGAAGTCAACTTACTGTCGCTCCTTGCGCTGCTGTCGCTTCTTCTTGAACGCCTTTTTGACGCGCAGCAAAAGAAACGCCGCTCGATCCACGGAGAGCGTGTTGCCGCCTTTCTTGCCGCCCGACGTTGCACTGCCATCCTCCATTTTAGCCGAGTTCTTGCTTATCCGCGCGCAGTTGCTGCTGTTGTTGTTGCTGCTGCTGTTGTTGTTGTTGTAGCTGTAGCTGCAGTTGCGTTGTTGAGGAAAGTGAAGCTCGCGTTGCTGCTCCGTTTGCTATCTTGTATTTAAATTGAAATGCCAATGGCTGCTGCCGGCTTATGCCGCTGCCAGCGCGCTGACGTCACAGCCGACGGCGACAACAGCGCAGCCAGCGTCGTTTATGGCAGCAGCGCGCAACATCGCTGACATTTGTATGCGCTCGACGTCGCTCTCGCTATTATTGTTGTTGTTGTCGTAGTTGTTGTCGTTTGGCTTTTAGCTTGTTTCCGGTGCGTGCTACTGCCTGTTTTAGTCGCTTAAGTTGTTTGGGCTCTCTCTCTCTTTCTCTATCTCCCTCTCTCTGCTTGCTTTGCCTGTGCTCTCGGCTTATGCATGCATTGTATTTGCCACACTTTCTTTTTATTATTGGTACTATTATCTTTTGCTTGGTGTGCCGTGTGTGCGTTGTCTGGCGAAACATAATACATACGCAAAAACATAAGCACACACGCATAGCTGGCACGCGGCCTTGCCCGTGTCTGTGTCTGTGTGTGTGTATGTGTGTGTATGTGTGTGCGTGTGTGCTAAGCGGCAAATAATATTTTGTCTGCTTGTCGCATGCGGCAAATACCAAAGACATACAATATACAACCAACACCTTGCCCTGCCCTCGTCTAGCACACATTTCTCTCTCTCTCTCTCTGTCTTCACACACACTTGCGCACACTTTTACGGGCGACACACTTTACGGACGCCTAAAATGCTGCCGCATATTTTTTAACACTCAGCTGTCACTCGCCCCCTTTCTCTCTTGCTCGCTCCTTCCCCCTGCCAACTCATTTGGCATGTGTTTATATGATATTGTTTTATTTATGATTTCTTATTGCTGTTGTTATTGCCGCCAGGCTCGTTGCAAATTTACGATTTTACGCATTACCATAAGCAACTTTTGCGTAGCGAACGAACCGCAGCTCGTAGCACGCACACACACACACACTTCTCATGTGGCAGCATTTGATTATGTCCCAAAATTGAAATTCATGCGCTGCCCCATCAGTTGTAGCCCTACTCACTTAGGAGTGACAAATGCGTGGATTGACTTGGCGCACTTCATTCCCCCATCTACCCTCGCGTTCCGCTCTCACCTGCCCTTAAGGAACGTGACCAAAACTTCGGGCAAGTGAGTTCCATTTTCTACAGTGTCTGTCAGCTGTCAGTCGCCGTGTGACGGCCGCATCAAGCGCACCGCGCAACACGTTGAGTTGGGTATTTAAATGCGATTGCCCGGAATGTGGGGCTACGAAAAGGGCAGCCCAAATAGATAGGCTACATTTTTTATAAATAAAAAATGGAGCACACTAAGCTCAGTTGAAGGCAATCTAGGCCCAAAGACAAGGCTTGGTATAAGTTAACATACATAAGGATTCGTTTACAGGGTATCTTGGCGGCGACTGTCAATTGCGCTGTGACATTTCTTGTTGCCAGATCAATTACGGATTAACTGTCAATTTCATTTGTGTGCCAAAAGTAATCTATGCCAAGCTTATTGCGAAATTGAAATCCTCCCGCAATGCTTGAGACATCACAGGGCGCCAGGCAGCAGTTGGGCGTGTCCTTCCTGCTTGGCTTTCCCGCTTGACGCAGTGCGAACATGAGGGGATTTTGAAAACATTTTAAGCACTCGAACACACACCTGTCTTTCTCTTTCTGCCTCTCTCTCTGTCTCTCTCCCGCTCTCTCTGTTTGAGTGGCAGCGCCCAGGATAAAAGATAAGCAATTGCTGTCGCAACTGCGGGGAATGGGAAAGCCCGCAAAGCTGCTAAGCTTCTGCTGCCTGTGCTCAGCCAGAAATGTCGGCAGTTAACTTAATATTGACTTACGGGCATTTGCTTCACACAATTGAAAACTATTTACGGCTAACGGTCTACGGACAAGCCGAACCGATGCTCGCCCTTGACCAATTTGTCGCCAGTTTGCTCTCTCCCCCGCACAAAGATGTATTGCAACTGCCCCAACAATCAAATACTGTGAAAAGTTCGGGGTCAGCACAAAATCTCACTTAATTCCAAAGGCGACAACGAGACGATTCCCAATCCGAGCGGCCTGCGTTAAATGAATGAATGAGTGCACGAATGAGCAAGTGAATGAATGAACGATTCAGGGTATTTAGGTCAGGGGGCGGCAGTGGGCGTTACGCTCTATTAAGGTAAACATTGATGAGCTAGTTAATGCGCAGGAAGAGAATGAGCTTATGCTGCCGAATTGATAGAGCGAGAGAGATGTAGAGAGAGAGAGACAGCTTCGAGCTGCTTATGTACAGCAGAGCAAAGCAGAGTGATTAGAATTATCTCAAACTTTCCCAATTAGAGCACATTATTTGCAGCTTAGATGATGAAGAGTTTGCGTATGAAAATGCTTCAGGAACTACAAAGGAAACGTATTTCAATAAAGTTATCTAAGCTGACTAGAATTGTACTTATTATTTCCTTAGTCTTTAGGAACTGCTGCTATTCGAACTGTAGTTTAATTTGCCAAGCGTAATTATATTTGCATACAAACATTTAACTAAAGGTTGATATAGTTTTTAGAGACAATAAATAATAAAAAATAGATTCAAAATATAAATAAAATTGAGGGATTATAGTATAAATAGTGAAGCAGTTTATACAGAATTTTGTAGAACGCATATTTAGTGCATTTTGCACAGAGAAGTTCTCAGAATGCCAATCGGATATCATTTTCAGTGTATTTGATTATTTGCTTCCCGGAAATTCGATGCGCAAACGCAGCTTTTAGAGCTTGTGCAATTGCATGAATATCCTTTATGAAAAGCAGTTTTTTTTTCAGTTGAAAAATGTTATATCAAGTTTGAGAAAATAAATTTAAAATGGCTACGAGGTTTTTCATTGAAATTCATGTAGGTTCATTTAGAGGCATGAAACTATAGCTATTCAAGCTTGTTTAATGATACAGAGACAATATATCAGCTAAATTACAGTTACATTAGCCACAAAGCCTCAAAACGAATTAGACTTCCATATATGATATGTATGTTTATGTATAATCACATTCGCTTCCATTGATGCTGACTGTAATAGGATGCCTCATTTAGTGGACGTGCCCTTCCGTTCGAACGCAGCGTGTTCAGCATGTTGACTAATTGCTGCATGAGGCATGGGGCACGAGGCACGAGGCACGAGGCTGCAACAGTCCGCTGGGTTCGTGTTTTGCCTATGACCCAATTTGCTGCGCCTGCGGCACCTGCGGCCAAAGTACAAAAGCCCCGCCAAATGTAATTGACATTTGCTTTATGCCGCTGCCGCTGTCGAGCCGAAGCTATTGAGTTAATTGAAAGCTCGCCCTAATACATCGCAGCTCAGCCGAGTTCCGGCTCATGTTAGTCACTTGCAGGGCAACACGCCCCAGTCGGACGAGGCGAGCAGCAAGGCAAGGGGCAGGCAACATAAACTGCGCAATTTGACATTAAAGTTCATCATTTTGCGCTCAGCGTGGGTTGGCAGGCGACTCTAGCCGTGAGGCATGCAACCTGCAGTTGATTTATTCGCCATTATGTTGAACAAAGCCAGGAAAGCGCAATTAAACGACCATTTTGCGGGCCAACAGACGGGACAGAGAGAGAGAGAGAAAGGCAGAGAGAGTGTGAGAGAGAGAGGCAAAAGACCTACGCTTTAAAGTCGTTTGACGTTTGTCTTTTCTCCGGGCAAATCTGACAGCTGGACAGGCATGAAAATTGCAACTACTTGCGGATTTGCCTAGACTCGCGCGCGAGCTGCTTGTGAAGCTGCCAGCGGAAGGACAGGTAAATGCTTAGCCATTGTTTTGCATAATTTTCTTTGCACGGCAATGGCTTTTTCTCTTTTTTCCCGTCATTTCCCACAGCAAAACGAAAGAATAACAGTCGGAAAAGCAGCTGCAGGCGCTACAGGCAGGCGGAAAAAGTGTCCAAGCTGGGCAGGCCAAAAACGGAAATGAGTGCAAATTTATGCAGAAAATAATTAAAAGTACCGTTGTTCTCTGCTGTTATTTTCCCTGTCTCTCGCAGCCTTGTCGGCTCGTCTGTCTTTGGGGACGTGTCGGGTTTGGTTCTGCTTTTATGATTTTCCAGCTGGCCATAAAAGGCGAATTTAATGAAGTTGCAGCCTTAAAATTGGCCAACGTTGCTTCTTGCTGGTTCGAGTGGTTCGAGTTGATCTGCCTTCCCCCCGCAGCCGTAAACACATTTTAAGCCTTGGCCAAATCCGGCCCAGAATCGCTCGACGCCTCACCAAAGAGCACAATCAATTTTATCGCTCGGCCCAAGTGCTGCCTTTGCCTGCGAGCCAAGCGGGAGCTGGGCGTGCCTCGGAGGCGTTACTCCGCTCTGGCCACCCGCTTAATTTAAAGACTAATTGTCAACATGCGGTCGGTTGGCACCGGGGGGCGTGACTTCGCGGCTAAGCCAACAATTTGTGTGCACGCTCTACTTCTACTCTTCTTTTGGCTTTTGCTTTCTCTCGGTTTCGCACTCGATTTATTAAAAATTTAACAGCGTTTTTTGGGCAAAAAATCCCAGTTTAACAAAGGGTTCGCTTTGTGCCTTATGTTTTATGCGTATTCTCCAAACGCTTTTAACAGCTTTACGCCTAGAAAACTAGTGATTTCTACGCGACTTTAATCAGGGATTGCAGCTTGGGCTTTAAGTTTAATTTAACCATTTTTAGAGCATTTTAAATATTGTTCTTTAAGCTCTTTTAATTAATTCCAACATCTCTGTGAACTTTTAAATCTAATAACCATTTTTATAAGCATTTTTCGTATTTTGAACTTTCTTTCTTATAAAGAGACTTGAAGCTGCAGCTTGGCATATTATTTCTGGTATATTGCGTGCCTTGCCTTCCTTTCTTCAATAACGAAACCTAATAAGCCTTTTTGGATTTTAGCTTATGTTTAATTTAGATTCATGTTAGATGACTTGAAGCTGCAGCTTGGCATGTATTTTCTGCTTTGTTTGCCTACATTATTCCCTCCTTTTCCTTTCTCTAAGTCCGAGCAACTCGTGCGTGTCTGTTATTATGCGAGTCTGACATCGTAAACAAGTTCTTAACCAGATATTACGATCATGACGCTCATTCTCGTGACATTTTGTTACCCTCGAATTTGTCAAGCAATTCGTCGAGTTGCAGCAGTTTGCAACCGACCCTAACTGCCCTGCCCCTTCACATAGTTTACAACGAACAATTCACAATTAACACGAAGCTCATCCGCTTAT
Organism: Zaprionus inermis; assembly: GCA_018151445.1. NCBI lineage: Eukaryota > Metazoa > Arthropoda > Insecta > Diptera > Drosophilidae > Zaprionus > Zaprionus inermis. Next base: position 92,106 of record JAECXD010000673.1, on the reverse strand, counting down.
TGTGAATGAGTTTTTATCTGACCTGCTCAGTCAACGGCTAACTCGGTCGACTGTCTGCCAGTCTGTTGTCTTCGGGCATTGTCTGTGCCATATCAGAGTGCCACATGCCACACGTCAGACACCACACGCCACTTGCCGCTTGCCACTTGCCGGTTGCCAGTCAACGGCGTGCGTGAGACAAAGGGAGAGAGAGAGAGAGAGAGAGCTGCCGCCTATTAGCAGCCGGCGGCAATTTCATGCTACTCGTAAGTAAAATGGATGGCCTTATCTCCTGATGCCCGACAATATTAACACTTGACTATAATTCCAAGTGCGCTGCTCACAAGTCAAGTCCTTGTGCCACGACAACGGCGCACACAATGGCGGCCATTTTCGAGTATAAATAGCCCCATAGCGAGCGAGCACAGGCAGGCAGGCAGGCAGGCAGGCCGACAGGCAGAGAGTGAAAACAAAGCATGCAAAATGCCAGAAAGAAGTCAACTGAAGGGAAACCCCCTGGGCGAGGTGGGTTTGCGGTGTTAGGTGGCATAAATAATGCCTGAATATGCGACGTGTTAACAACGCCTCGAGACGCAATGGACACCGCAAGGGGGAATCTAATCTCACGTATTTCTTGTATTTATAAACTTAACGCGCAACTGGGCAACGAGCCAAGTCAGACGGCGAACAATAACTAAAAATGGGCAGCCAACTGGAAGGGTATACTATGCCGAAGGGGGGCACTGCAGCAGCATATCCTAGACAAGAAAAGAAAGACTTGGTCGAAGATAAGATGCCGAGGTTTCATATAAAATTCAATTGAATTTATCTCGTGCAAATATGTACACATTGCTGGCTCAATATGCTCAAATGAGGTCATAAAATACGACATAAAATAGTTTATACGCAGCTTATCTAGTGTAAGCAATACATCAACTCAGAACTCAGTTTAAAATGCAGAAAAATATATATTTTATACGTTTAATAATTTAAAAAAAAATATGCCAGTAGTTTTTAATATTTAATTTGGCAATCAAGCTGACGCTGAAAATGTATTTCAGCATTTTTCTCGCAGTGTTGCGACCTCAAAGCACAAGAAAATTAAAGTTCTACTGCGACCTGGGCAACTGGGCGTATGACTGTGCCTTGCCAAGCCAAAAAGACACACATATTTGCAGCAGCTTTCACTCATACTCGCACACACACACACATACACACGCACATCGCATTTATGGTTTAAGTTGCCAAGTTTTGTGTTCTCTAGGCATGCTTTTTTTTTGTTTTTTTTGAACGCGCGTCGCGCTGGAAATTCTATGCCGCCATTGACTGGTAAACACACACACTCAAACGCCGACTCATAGACACACTCACACATACAGCCTCACACACACCATCGCCCGTAGTCAACTGTGTGTGCGAATGTTTGTTTTGCTAGTTGGTCGTTTTTGTTTTTGCCTCGCTGACTCTGCCTTGGCCGTTTGGCTAATGCCAAATAGCTTTCGGGCAGAAGACAATTGAGACGCCCTCAGACACACACCCCACACACCCCACACACACTCACACACACACGCGTCATTCAAGCAGTATCTGTGACAAGGGCAGGCAGAAAGTGATTCAGTTTGTGAGCAAAAGAAAAAAAGGTTACAGAGATTTCATGCCCCACTGCAGACGGGCAGCAGCTCAGTTCAGCTGGCAATACAACAAGCACACACACACACACATACACACATAGGCACACACACATAGACACACACACATGCCATACAATTATGATGGAATAGAGCAATAAACATAGATCACATGCCCCCATGGCAATTGCCAACGTTTTGAAGAAATCCTTGAAAAATTGCAAACTTTTCAATTGCAATTTTGAAGAGTTGCAACTTGCAACTTGCTGCAACAACAACTGTTAGCCAGTGCAACCGCATTTGCTGTTTATTATTTGCTGCTCTTTTATTCCGAGGCGCCGGGGGCAACGCGCGGAGCACGCACAAAGCGCAGCTAATCAACGATGAAATTCCGAAACAAGTTACACGCTCGTTGCGTATACGTCACTTGTGCCGACAGTGCGGTGCGTGGGTGCACAAGCATGGCTGAGTGTGTATGTGTGTGTGTGAGGGAGTGTGCTCTGCGCAGCTTTGCAATTTGGAATAATATACTAGCTCGACAGCTTCGTGCGCTCTAATAAATTGCTGTGGCCAGCTCGCACATAAGTAACGAACTTGCAGATATCCTGTAAAAGAATAAACAATATACAACCCTTCCCTTTCCCCCTACTTATTTTAAAATCACAAATTCAATTTGCAGCACACTCCAAACTTAGACCGATGACAGTTTAATTGAAATTGAGCTGCGATCCATCAAAACGCTGCTAATCCGCATAACGCACGCGGAGCGGACTGCGAAATGTGCCGCAAGTGGCATAATGAATATTGAATGGATTTGCCGCAAAGTTTTGCCCAGTTGTCTAGTGTTAATTGAAAACTAATTGGATCGCATCGGCTGAGACTCGGGCGGGGCAGCGAGAGAACGACAGAGAGAACGAAAGGGGGGAACCAATTTGAAAATGAAATTTTTGGGCAAACACAATTATTGTTTTCACAAATCAAATATTTCCCAAAATGCCAGAAAGCAAAGAGACTGCGTAAACATGGCGAGGTCGAACGAAAAACTTTTGCCACTCTCTCTCTCTCTCTTTCTCTCTTTCTCCCTCTCTTTCTAAGCCGCACACGTCAGCAGAGCTGGAAACGCAGCAGAGGCAGGCGTGCAAACAACTGCAATCGCAATCGCGCCTCGTCCATTGTGCCGCCCCCCAAAATCAATCAAACTTAGTCAGTTGCAGCACTCGAACAGAGTGCCAGCTCGACTTGGACTGGCTGGCGAGTTTATAAATTAATTAAACCTTGACCAACTAATGTATATTTATTGTATATTTATGCTGAACAACTGGGGCTAAGTTTCAGACATGCCTGAGCCATAAATTGTCATGTTTAGCAGCGACCTTTGCCCGCCTGTCCCTCTGACCCACCGCACTTTCGAGTATCTTACATATGTCGAAACGGCGCTAAATCGCAGCGTATCGCGTGTGTGCGGCAAATGCTTGTACAGCTCGTAAATATATCACGGTGCCACACGGCGTATGCGTGTTGATTGGCATACGCGCGCACAGCGAAAACGATTTGAATGCCTTGCCAACGCGCCTAAGAACACGCAACGCGCGCACACACACAGGTAAATTGACAAATTACACAACAGATAAAGGAAGCAGAAGAAGAAGCAGAACATAGAGAAATGACGAGAGATTGTTGGCGGTCGCAGCACGTGTAACGCGTCGCGGCAAATACACTCGGTAAACATGTCTATTGGCACACACAAACAAAGCAATATATTTCGATAAACAAATCCTGGTGGAGCCTAAGGGGTAGAGAGAGGGGCAGGCAGAGGGTAGCCAGGCTGACTTTTTGGAGAGCTGCCAGCAGCGCTTTGAGCTTCATTGGTTAATCCAAAGGCAAAGTACTCGAGGCTAGTTGACAAGCTGTCGGCAAGTTAAGCAGTGGGGCGGTGGGGGGGGGGGTCCTGTTTGGAAAAAGGTTTTGCTATTAGCAGGCCTCAAATATTTTCTAAAATTGCTTGATTCGCCCTTGGCCAGCGCAGGCGGAGCAAGCGAGCAGATACACAAATCAAGCAGTGTAAACGCTGAAAATAAAATAAAATAAAATCGAAAAACAAGAAACGAAAACAACAAATCAAAGTCGAACGAAAAATGGGCAAACATGCGAAACTGCAAACGCAGAGGAATGGCGAAACGAGAGTGGAATGACGTGGAAGGGAGGGAGAGAGAGTGGCAAACGGGCAGGCAGAGACGCAGTGAAAGAGCGGAAGAGGGCAACAAACAATTACGAGCAGTTTCAGGGCCACAAGGACGATTCCTTTGTTTCAGCGACCAAAACTACAAATACACGGACAGATTTATACACACCCTTACACACAAACACGTAGACAATCACACACACACACACACACAGCGCGAGCAAGCCGTGTCGCCGCCGAGTGAGACATGAAATTGGGTCTAATTGTAATTTAGATGCAGTCTGTCTGCAAAGATCGATACAGCATGTCGCGTACGTTGAATTACGGCGCGACGCGTCGCAATGATGGAAATACGCTTTATTACCGCGAATAAAAAGCAAAAAAAAAAACAAGTGTGCATGTGAGTGTGAAACGAGTATATATGAGTATCGAGTGCGCTGTCAAGCGCCAGGCCGAATCACTTGACTATTTGGCACGCTGGCATTCTCTAGCATCATTCATATAGTCATCTTCAGTCCACCCACACAAACACACACACACACACACACATACACTGAGAGACTGTCTCTGTCTCTGTCTCGCTGCTGGCCAGCCAGCTGGCTGAACGCTTTTTGTTTGTTTGCTTTGCCTGCGTTTGCTTCGACTGCAAACAAATGCAGAGCGACGACAACGTTTGCTGTCGCTTATTAAGCTATTTTAAAACTGTCACACACACACACAGGCAGGCACTCACGCACTGGCACACACACACAAGCGTGCATGGCTGGCACACACTTATAGTTGCTCAAGGTCAATGCGCAGCAGCACGCAGTAAGCAGCAAAGAAAACGTAGCACACTTTTTGGGGCAACAATTTTGACACTTCATTAGTTGGCCCGAATGAATATTTCCGTTACGTATAAATAATGCCAACACGTAAGCGTGAAGAGAAAATACAACAACAGTAAAACGAGCACGAAAAGCAGCAGCAAAGTGAGCACGAAATGGCAAAGGAAACCTGCATACGCAAGTGGAGGTTGAAAGTTTTACGATTTGCCTACGATGTGGGGCAGGCCGTAAAGACGTTGCAAAACGCTAAGGGGCGGATGGGGGGGGGCGTAATTCTCTACCTTTCTCCGCACCTGCCCCAGCTTTTCCCCAATACAACGTCGGCAATACTTCCAATAACAATCGAAGGTGAAAACTTTTGATGCGAAACAAGAAAAATTATGCCAAAAAAAACCTTGGCGGCTACTCTGCCAGATTTGATAGAGCAGGGGCAAGAGGAGAGTGCCAAGCAAAGTTGAGGTCGAGTATATTACGACTTTTATATTCATGATTTACGATCCCAGCGAGTTTTGCGCACCTCAATTCCCCGGCCAGGTGTGCGCTGTGTGTCCGACTCCTGGCAGCAGCTGCTTCTTCATCTGTTTCTCTATCAGCCGTTGCTTTTGTTTCTTTCTCTGTGGCATGAAATGCATCAATCAAGCGAGCAACATTAGCAGACAGCTAATCAGAGACAGCAGCAGCACAGCAACAGCAGCAGCAGCAGTTGATAAGGCCAGCGCAGATAACACTAATTAAACCAAATGTAAAGCAAATTCCCTGCTCATTCCCTGCAGCAACTATTGCCAAACTATGAGTCATAGAATCACTGCCAAACCAGGTCGAAGAATAAGCTGCCCTGGAAATGGCCATAAAAGACAAGAATATACAATTTTGATATCTTTAAATTGTAAAATTGCAAAAAACCAACAGATTCTCTTCTCAGGCTGTGTGTGCACACGTGTGTGTAATTAAAATAAATCAAAACATGTAAATATTGCAGCAATAAAATGTCACATTAATTGCATATCTGTTGGCAGCAGAGCACAACGATTTCACAATGGCAACAGTTTGGGCTTTTAATCGACGCATTTCGGCGATAAAAGTTGAAAGACTGGCAAAAAACGTTATACAGTGGCAACTGAATATAATGAAACCTGCAGAAATTCTAGACATTTGTTTGTGCAGCCCGCTCTCATCTGTATTTATTATATTAGTCTTTGTAGCTTAAATGAGTCTTATATATTCTGTATTATTTTTTCTTCTCGCCGAGTTGCCACTGTACTTTAACCCGCCGAAAGCCTTTAAATATGACAGGAATTTTCGGATTTTTTCGCGTTGCTTCAAAAATGAAATTCTGCAAAGCAATTTAAATCAATAAAAATTGCTTTGCATCATATGAAATTAATAAAAAAATACGTAGCAAATAATTAATGCGATTAGTTGAACTGGTCTTAAATGATTTATGCGCGCTTTTCGCACTTTACTTCCGTCTCTTTATCTCTATATCTCTCTCTCTCCTCAGTTCATCTTTCTCCTCAGCATTTGCAAATTGTTTTCAATTCAAGGAAATTTCTTAATTTATCATCGAAGCATGCGATACTTAAACTGCGATAAATAAGACTTAGAGACAACGCACAAAGATGTGCAGAAAGAAAGGAGTGCGAGAGAGAGAGAGATGAGGAGGCGAAGTGAGGGGGCTGCCGAGCAAGCTTGGCTATGACATGTGACGGAAAAATGCTGGGTTATGCAGGCGTGCACTCCCATTGCACGCACACACACACGCACACAATAATGTGCACCCAGGCAAATACACACACATTGCACACACTCCTACACGCAGGCACACACAGAACTTTGTCGGTGTGTAATGCAACCACGGACAGCATTTTGCTAAATGAATTTGCGTCGGACTTTGTCGTCGTCGTCTGCCACGGCGTCGCAGTCGCTGTCGACGTCAACGTCAGCGGCGACGACGACGACGACGACGTCATTGTCGTGAAATGCACAAATTTATTGAGTGCATGTCGTATACGTAATATTAGAAGTGTGCGCGGCAATCGCCACGCTGCTTATACAGTTGCTCAGCCACAGCGCAGTTGTTTTTGCTGCTGCTGCTGCCGTTGTTGTTGTTGCTGTTATCGTTGGCGTTGTTCGTGTCGCTGCTGCTGTTGTTGTGGCTGCCGTTGTTTGTTGTCATAGTGCGTCTGCGGCATTTTTAGCATGTCTGACATAATTTCCAAGCCTGAATCTGGCCACAGAATATTTTTAGTTGCACTTAAAATGGTTGCCAGGCTTTGTTGTTGTTGTTGTTGCTGCTCTTTGTTGCCGCTCTTATTGTTGCTGCTGTTGTTGCCGCTACTGTTGCTGCTGCTTTTGGTTGTCAGCACATCGACGTTGCGAGTGTTACTAAAAATATCACAACAGCTTGTTAGCTGGGCGTGGGCGGATGGGCGTTGGCCTTAAGGGGGGCGTGACTGCGACTTTGGCGTCTCGGCTTGTGCCCGAAATAAACGTCGCATCCATATTCTTTTTCAGTCTTGCTCTTTTGCCGATTTAATTAAATGTAGCAACAGCAGCAGCAAAAGCAGGAAATGCAGGAAAAGCTGCTAAGGAGCAGGCAAATTAATCATACGTCATGTTGCCAGCTCTATGAAATTTGTGCATAAATCTTGTTGCAAAATGCAACCGGCTGTAAAGCCAGCTCTTGTAAAAGTATGCGTGTGTGAGAGTGAGGACGTCTGTGTGTGTGCTAGCGTGTGTTTGCCGCCGGCAAATTGTTTCAAATATGAGCAATTTGCGCGAAATTGAAAGCCAGAGCCGAGCCTAAAAGGGTTTCTCGCTGCCATTGACAAATTTGTTGGCGGCACGGGGCAACCGCAGAGGAGAGGGAAGGTTGTGGGCAGAAGCCAAAGGATAGCAGAATCAAGCAATAAAGAAAAAACAGAAGAAACACAGGCGTGGGAGAATTAAAAGTAAAGAGCGGTGCTTTGTTTCTATTTTGTTTATGCCAAAGTTGGAAATTGTGTCAAGTTTTTGCTGCTTTGGGCCACTTTTTGTAGCCCAAAAAAAGCGAAACAAAGCAGATGTAGACGGAGAGAGAGAGAGAGACAGGGAGAAAGAGAGTGGAAAAGAAAAGAGTGAAAACCTTTGGCACAGCCCAGCTAACTGACTTGCCCACTGACCTGGCCCGAAACGCAAAAAAAGAGCAACTCAATCAAAGGATTCTGCGGCGAGTTGCATTGTGTTTTAATAAGCTGTCGCCTAGCAAACACGCCCACACGCCCACATTGTGCGTGGGCAATTAATGCATGTATAGACGCGTATATTGTGTCCTTTGTTTACTGCGATTTTCAATAACATTTCAGAAAATTCCAATAAAGTGCGCTATCCGCAGCGAGCAGCTGGGTGCGACGTTCTTTTGATTTCCAATTTCCTTTCTGGGAATTTTCCTGTGTTTTAATTATGCCTGCAATTCGATAGGGTGTCAGACACTTCATTAGGCAAAACAGAATGGGGAAAACTTTGGAGCACTTTGCGTATAATGACTGTGCTATAATTACGCTGCTCAACCTTCGGCAAGTCGAAACAAAAATATTATTATTGATTAACGCACAGGTAAATGAGGTGAATCCGAGAGGGAGAGAGGAAGCACGTAAGAGAGAAAGGAAGAGACATTGTTTATGCTCTAAGCTAATGAGCTGTCGCCCAGCTACTTGAAAGCCAAAAACAATTAGACAACTCGAGAGAAACCAGAGCGGCTTTTGGCTTGACAATAAAACTTTGTGCTGGGACTTTTCCCAAAATAATCTATTTGCCGTAAAACTAACATGGAACGAACAGGAAACTTGCTGCCAACTTGCAGGCCAAAAACTGAACTACATCGTCTGTCATGTGAACTTTCCAGCTGGCAGGAAGGGCAAGGAGCGAGAGGAAGGGGATCAGGCAACGGGCCAAGTTAATACAATAGCAGCGACAGAAGTTGACCCAGGATAAACTTGCCACTAGTTCAGTTTGTTTAATTTAGTTTTGGGTTAGTCGAAAAACTTTTCATATGACAGGGGGCTGCGTATGATGAGGGGGCACGTGCTGCAGATGCAAAGCAATTAGCCAAACGTTGTGGTAGCCAGCAGAACCGATCCGGGCCCGTTTTAATGAGCGATAAATTAATTAATGTTCGATAAGGCAATTGTCGCTATTAATTATTTAACATGACGCCTGACGGCCGAACGGGCTTTTAATAGTTTTTTGCGCATCTTCGTTTATCTACTGCCGCCCTACCCTCCCCTGCTTCCCTGAATCGGCCTGTGCGAAGGGTAATTAGCTGCAGCACGCACAGCGAAGTTGCCACTGGAGGACGCAGCGCGTAAGTGTTGCTGCCGCTGATGAGACGTGCCCGAAATTCTGTCAAGTTTTATGGCAGAGGCAGCTAGAGCAGGAGTCGGGTTCGCAGTCTGGTCCATTCGTTTTAACGTGCTGCAACAGTTAATGATTTTATTGACACTTGACTTGGCAGCTACGCCAATAAACAAGCAGCTTGGCCCATCATATCTGACTCAGACTCGTGAATATTGTCAGCAGCAGCACGATCTGTTTTCCCCCCTCTAAAAGCAAAATAAACACACAAAAACCACGGAAAGCGGGCACAAATGGAAATCCTTTAAGTTGTTCGCTCATCTTAAATGCCGTTTCAATTTGGCACTTCCGTTTCCGGAAGTTTCCCCACCCCCCGCATCAACAAGCAGCTAGCTGATGCTGGTGTTGCTCTTTGTCCGTAATGTCCTTGCCCATTGTAGAGCATTTCTTGATTACAACACGCACACAAACACAGCTCACACACACACACACACAGCACACACACACACACTTTCACCCCAACCCACAGCCAGACAAGCCATACCCGAGTTATTTACATAATTGAATTATATTGGGATAACTTAGTTCGTCGCCAATTAAACTTCACATTGCACGTAACGATTTCAATCAAAATAATTTGATTTCAAAAATATCCATGGCACTTGCGGCCGCTTACGTTGCTTTATTCCGCGCGCGTCCTGTGGGTTTGAAAGTTCCGCTGTAACTGAAACAGTTAACGGTATATACCAAACTTATTTATGTTAGGACTTACACAAAAGCTCCGCAAAGGACTCGGAAAGGACATGAAAGCTTGCGAGAAATTTTAAAATCAATGGCGGGCGCCAAAAGTGCTTATGTTCAAAAGCTGCTTGCCATAAATCTGGCATCATCGATAACACACACAACAGTTTCATAGAACTGCAATGTTAACTCAAATGGCACTGTTAGCTCAAGGAACAGCTGTTGCTGTTAAAAAGAAAAGCAAAGCAGAAGAAGACGCACGCGTCTGGAATCAGAATTTAATAATTGTTTATTATTTTAAAGTGGAATACTTTTTATAACTATGGCCCACTACAAGGGTGCCGCAAGCGAGGCTGGGCGTGCGGCACAGCTGATGAAAAAGCGCGAAATTCAACAACAGGAGATCGAGTTTCGTAAAAAGAAAATCGAGGAGGAGCTGAAGCTGGACAAGATTGAAAACAAGTTTGCCACGCACTATGATGCCGTGGAGCAGCAGCTCAAGTCATCGACCATTGGTCTGGTCACGTTGGATGAGATGAAGGCCAAGCAGGAGGACATAGTGCGAGAACGAGAAAAGAAGCTGGCACAAAAGAAAGACGAAAAAGATCGGGAGAAACAACGCGCTTTGGAGGCCATACAGGCCGAGAAAAACAAACAGAAGCGCCAAATTCAGGCACTTTCATTTAATCTGGACGATGAGGAAGAAAATACGGAAGGCGACGTTGACGAAGACGAGAAAAACGATGACGAAAAGGAAAAGTTTGCAAAGCCGGCCAAATGGACTGAAATACGCGAGGAAACAGTTCCCCTAAAAAAGAAGAAAATCTGCAAGAATCCCGATGTAGATACGTCGTTTCTACCGGACCGAGAAAGAGAGGAGCAGGAGAACCGTTTACGTGAGCAACTGCGACAGGAATGGGTAATGCAACAGGCCGAGCTCAAGGATGAGGATATCTCGATCACCTTCAGTTACTGGGATGGCTCTGGGCATCGGCGCAACGTGCTCATGAAGAAGGGTAATTCCATCTATCAATTCCTGCAAAAATGTCTGGAGCTTCTGCGCAAAGAATTCATCGAACTTAAGACCGTCATGGCCGATCAGTTGATGTACGTTAAGGAGGATTTGATATTGCCACATCATTATTCCTTCTACGATTTCATTGTGACCAAGGCACGCGGCAAGTCCGGACCACTCTTTCAGTTCGATGTGCACGACGATGTGCGCATGATTAGCGACGCATCTGTCGAGAAAGAGGAATCACATGCGGGCAAGGTGTTGCTCCGTTCCTGGTACGAGCGCAACAAGCACATATTCCCGGCCAGCCGCTGGGAGCCATACGATCCTACCAAGTCATACGACAAGTACACGATTAAGGATAAAGATAAGGACAAGAGCAAAAAATAATACCTTTCTATTTTTAAATAAATATTTTATGCAAATTAAAAGGTTACTTTTTGTTTTTCATATCGTAAAAAAAAGTAAAAGATGAAATGGGCCGTTTCTAGTAAAACTACAGGAAATAAAATGCAGTCGTAAAAATTTAACAGCTTGAGTCTTCACATTCGCCACTGTACAGTGTACAGTGTACACTATGCACTCATTCGCACCTTGCAACACGGCAACACTGCGCTGCCCAACACTGTGCGCTATTGCACAGCTGATACGTTGTAGCGCACGCCAATCTTTAAATAACAATGCTGACGGTTTCAAAACAATACTTGGTGAGCGAGCCTCGCCGCGTTCGGACGTGGACCCGAACACTTTCACCAGCTACGTCGGCGGGTAAGAACGAAAAGGGCAAACAGTTGTTAATCTAATTTTTTATAGCGAAAAAACGTATAATTATTGTGTTTGTCGCGAATTGTTGACACAAAGCAGAATACAATTTAACGGTTTCATTTGTGGTGACGCGTACGAAGAAAACAATGTGCGAATCGGAAAGTGAGTGCGCACCTTCTCAAACATTGCCGCTTACGTGTACACATGAATAATAATTGTGAAACAAACGAAAAAAGATAAATATAGGTGTATTTTAAGGCAAATCGGTAAAAAAGTGAGTGGAACTCATTTTGAAAACTCGTTTGAAAACCGCATCAATCGGTCTCTCACTCTCTACCGTTCGCCTGCCTGCCTGCCTGGCTACCTGTAGTTGTTTACCTGCCGAAATGAATCGATGAAATTTGCCCAACCCTCTGCGAGACCATTCTCTGAGCGCATGCAACACTCTCGTCTTTTGCTTAGATCAGCTACTTCTTGAGCCAACTTGAGTGGGGGCTCGGGTCATATAACGCGATAAGATTATGTGACTAAAAACCACCCGTTGGAATGCGATTAATTAGCAGAGTTGAATGATTACAACTTCTTTTTTATTTTCGGCACAGAATTTACGGCCTGCATCCTATATACACAAGCGCACACACGGAACCGTCGAGCTTCCCTAGTTAAACACGAGTGCAATGAGATATTTTGGCGGCATTGAAGGGTGAGTAAGGTCAATTAAACAATTTCGAAATCGATTGTCTGCCCTGAACTCGAATAGTTGCATATTAAGTGCGCAATTGTTTAACAATAAAGCAGTTATTCGTGCGGATTGTTTTTTGCTAGACAACTACTTATCAATGGGATCAGCGTGGAGCTCAGATAAAAGCGACATTTATCTATGGAATACATAGAAAACCGAAAATTAATCATAAGTAGAGATCAGCCCAACAAGAAATAGAGAATATGTGCATTTTATTTCTAGTTCATATCGAATATTATTCACGTCCTAAACTATTCAGCATTTGCTCTAGGTCGATTTAATAAATTTGACCAGCTTCGTCTCTGGAATCTTCTTGTTCTTTGTTATGGTTCGTTGTCCGTTCATAAAAGGTACCAAGACATCGGGCACGCCGATGGAGTCGCCGTTCTGATATGACTCGATAAGAGCGATCAGCAGGCGAGGAATTGCCGTTGCGGTGCCGTTAACAGTGTGCGTGTGCCGCAGGAGCCCATCGCTGGTCCGTCTATATTTGCTATCTAGTCGCTTGGCCTGGTAGTCCGTACAGTTGCTACAACTGGATATTTCTCCCCACATCTGGCGACCCGGCATCCAGGCTTCTATGTCGTATTTCTGATAGGCAGGAGCTCCCAGCTCACAGGGCGGCATGTCGAGCAGACGAAAATTGATGCCTAATTCCTTGAACATTCCGATCTCGATCTCTTTGAACTCCTCCAGAGTGGCCTCTGATTGTTCGGGCGTTGTAACAGCAAACATTTCCACCTTGGTGAATTGATGCACCCGATAGATGCCCTTTTCCTCGTGCAGTCCCGATGTTTCGGCACGATAGCAACGACTGACAGCGGCCACCTTCAGCGGCAACTGCTCCTCCGATAGCACCTTATTGGCAAAATAGCCAGCCAATGCCATTTCGGATGTGCCCGACAGACACTCGCCCGTGTCCAGCTTATACACCTGCGTACGTTCGCCATCTGTGCGCATGCCGCAGCTCTCGATCACCTCGCGGGGCAGAATGTCGGGCACAGAGACTAGCTTAAAACCATGTCGGCTCACCGCTTGCAGTGCATACTGTATGATTGCCTGTTCCAGCATGGCCAGCTGACCCGTCAAGTAGTAGCTCTTGTGTCCCGTATAGTTACCCAGGTGATCCATGCGATACAAGTTGAGTGCGCGTGCGAGCTCGGAGAACTCCTTGACGCCGTCATTCTGTTGTGGCAGCTCGCGATGCTTATAGTTGGCCAACTCGTACGGTTGATTGTCGTAGGCAAGCAGACGAGGATTTGTCGCATTTGGCAATTGCTGCAGTTCCTCCTGCAGCTGCCGGCGTGTCTCTTCCTCCCCTGCCCCGTCGCTCTGCTGCAGCGTTTTTAGTAATTTACGTATATGCGGCACATTGTTTTTGTGGTGTCGCAGCTCACAATTGCGCTCCAGTGCGTCGAGCTGTGCACTGGTTAATGCTAGTTGCGGCTTCTCCAACGTCGCGTCATGTGTCGCCGGCGTTGCTGTTGTCATCAGTCGCTCCGCTGGCCTTTGGCGGCGCAGCAGCAAATGAAGCTTGCGAGCATTCGCCAGCAGCCTCATATCAATTAAATTGACTTTTTTAATAGCGCGTTGAATTGTTTTAATTATTTCAAACGACTGATCTGTCGCCCAGTCCACGCGACACGCACTTTCCGACGGCTTCGCTGTCTGCTAACTCACAATTAACAATTAAATAAGTTTATTGTGCAATCTGACCGGCTGAGCGCGGCAGGGTGGCAACGCCGTTATAATTGTGCGGAGTTGCCAATGTGTCGCATTCACTGCTGACGTCACAGCGTTTCGATTTGAACTTGCACTGCGTTTATTGCAAGAATAGCTCGAATAAATTTATCTTTATCACCGAAATGCAAATACATGTGGTTAATAATTTTACTGGCGATAACAATAGCGTGAATTGTTGTTGTATTTGCTTTTTGTATAATGCACGACATTTATCTCAATTAGAGCGCGTTGCGCCGTTTGCAGTCCCACGCGCCGCTCCCGACTATGGTGCGGGCAAGCAATAACGGACAAGCAATAACGGCAATTGCATGCGGGACAGGCTCACATACATACAAATATATGGTATATTTATATATATCTGTTTATTTGCACCTTTGAAAGTCCTACTGTGGGTCTTTTTATATTATCTAAATATATGAATCAACAATTTGATACAGATAATATGAGTTCCTGTTTCCGCCATGTGGCATATTTGTACTTAAATTACTTAACATATTCTGACTATCTATGCCGCATACTATATATATGTTATATAGCCCAATAATATGTATTTCAAGCGCGTGTGACGGGTTCAAGCTGCTCACCTTTCCTTTCAATTTTATTAACTCAATAAACGATGCCGAATATAGGCAGTCCATTCTTCAATTTCAATTTCAATTTCAATTTGCTCTATTGTCATTTAATTTGACTTACACGAACTATTTATGGCACTATGTGTAGATATGACTGGCGGTCAGGGGTCTTTTAAGTAGCGCAATAGTTTGACAATGAGTAGACAGCGGATGTGGAGACACAGCTTATAAAAATCTCTTATTTCTCATTTACTGCAGCGGTGCAACGCACTCCAGATTGGTCATCTGCGATGAGAGCGGGGAGTCGGTGGGCAACACCAGCGGCCTGGGTACAAACCACTGGGGAATCGGCATACCAGAATGTGCTAGACGCATTGCGGATATGGTGGACAGATGCAAAGAGGAGGCCAACATACCTAAGGATACGCCATTGGCAAGCTTGGGACTCAGCCTAAGTGGCTGTGAGCAGGTATAGTAGAACTGAAAGTTTCAAAAATATCATCTAACTTATCTATGTGCGTTGATTCACAGGAAGCTACGAATCGAGAGCTGGAGCAGGAGCTACGCAGCACATTTCCCGATCTGGCTAACAGGTATGCCGTGTCAAGCGATACCATGGGCAGCATGTTTACCGCATCGTCCATTGGCGGCATGGTATTAATATCAGGCACTGGCTCGAATTGCCTACTGCGTAATCCGGATGGCTCCACAGGCAACTGCGGTGGTTGGGGAAATTTTCTCGGGGACGAGGGAAGCGGTAAGTTTTGTGCGATACCACCAGCTGCACCTTCCCAGCTATCAGTTTTCTGCTAATCTGTTTGTGTACTCATTAATTCAATGCAAAAACCCTGAGTGGGTCAGCTTAGTGATTAGGCTGCTTCGATAACGTTCGATGGGCATCTAATCTCTGTTCTATAGGAATTTTCATGAATCACTAAAGTTAATCTTTTGTTATTATTATTGCAGCCTGGTTTATATCCTATCGTGCTGTCAAGGTGGTATTCGATGACATGGACAACTTCGAGAAGTCTCCTTATCCCATCGAGAAGACATGGGCGCTGATTAAGGAACATTTTAGCATAGAGACACGCTACGATATGCTCACACATTGTTATGCCAAATTTGACAAGCCCTTCTTTGCCAATCTCTGCAAGAAGCTGGCGCAGAATGCAGAAAGTGGCGACAAACTATCGCTGTCGCTGTTCCAAGAAGCTGGTGTCTATTTGGCACGCATGATTAAGTCTCTGCTGCCCAAGGTACACAAGGATCTGGTTAAATCGGGCGATCTGAGTGTGGTGTGTGTAGGCTCTGTATGGAGCAGCTGGAATTTGCTACAGGAGGCTTTCATTGAGGAACTGTCCAAGATGAATATCGACTACAATCTCAAGCTGGTGCGCATCACCAAGAGCAGTGCCTACGGAGCTTGCTATCTTGGAGCGGATTGTGCCAAATTCGATTTGCCTCGCAACTACGCGGATAACTTCACTGTGTTGCACACCTATACGGGCAACCGTTCCACAAATGGTGTGTCGAAGGCATCCGGTGATTGCTAGAGGCAACTATATCCTTTGGGGATAATTTAGACATTTATTCAGACATTCCACAGTTGAATGGCATATGAATCCCTAAGCATAAAATAGACAAATATTCCCACGATGCCAGAAAGAACCCAAAGATTTTTAGGGGTTTGTTAGAAATACGTATGAAAATTTTATTCGATAAAGTTCATTGTATTAAGTTTGTGTCTGTATGTGTTTTTGTGTATTGTTTTTTTCAATTCTGTTGCACTATAAAGATACATATTTTTGTGTATATTTCGAGAACACTCTTTATATGCGCGCTGATTTTAATTGGCAGCTTTTCACTTGCTTTTGTCACTATTATTAATACTTTCGTTTTGTTTAGTTTCTTTTTTATTGGATGTGTATATCATATTTAAAGCCAACTTATTCATATTTTGCCCATCTGTCAATTCTTTGGCTAATTTGATTCTCGCATAATTAAGCAAAATAAGTGTTTTTTTTCGCTAATATTAACGCAGATGCAAAGACGCACATATAATTGTTGAAATAGTACATAGAGATAGATAGAATGCAATCGGTTGTAGCGTGGAATTAATTTAAATCTACAAATATATAATAATATATAATTGCGTTCATAATACAATTTACATAGTGTGTATGTAGGGGATATATACCACAAAAAAATTATAATAACAATTGTAATAAAATCGAATGTATTTCTCCGGCAACTTGTCCCATGTTCTTCAACTTTAATCTTGCCCGCAGATAGAGTGGATAGCTAGTAATGTGGTTAAATATTAACGCAAGTGTTTACGATTAGCTTAAATGCAACAATTAATTGTATCAATTTCAATTGTTCATGCTCTGCCGCAGCTTTTGTGGATCCTGGTAGTGCGAAGACGATGAAATAACTGAGGGATGCTGTGGCGGCGGAAAGCAGCGCACATGCTCCACATTTGAGCCTTCACCATCGCCGCCCTTAAGATACTTGTTCAGTATTGAGAAGATTTGTGAGTTTAATACTTGGAAGCGTCTAATGCGGTCTACCATTCGTTTTAGTTGCTGCAAAAAGATAGTACAAAACATTAGTTTTAGTTGAATTTAGAGAATAATTGTCTTGCCACTTACAATGCCTTTGACATCCTCATCCTTGCCGTCGACACGCTGCACACGCAAAATGTGATAGCAAAAATCGAGTGCTTCGAAGCGACGCTGTTGACCAAGCAGTACAATCATGACGCAGCCAGCCCAGTTGAGGCCTTCACCAAACAGTTCCTCGATGGTGTACTCTGTCCCGCGCACGGGTATACAATAAACAAACTGTAGGGCCGACCACAGTCGATGAAACTCGGAGCACTCGTCCACGTGTATTATGCCATTGGCAGGTGGAGGACCACACCACACGGGATCATCCAAATAGCTCTTAACCCGATTCAATATGACCTCGAAGATGCTCAGGCCACAGCAGAGGCGTTCGCGTGTCAAGAGATCTCCCTCTCGCGCTATCATTGCTTGCTAATATGGAGAACAGAAAATATGATATTATATGCCACAATTAGCACTATTGAATTGATTTCTCACCTTGGCTGTGCCGATTTTTTCAACATTGGAAACAATTTGCAGGTTTGCAAATTGAGCTTCGAGACGCTTTTGTTTGGCTTCCGGCTTTTCATTCTCTGCAATGCACGAAAGTTATATTCATTCTTAAACTTAAGTGTTCTTCCTTACCTTTACAGAATGGACGAGGGAAAATATTTTGGAAGAGAGCTGCATGGAGAAGATCGCACACCTCCTCCTGCGACAGAGCCTGTTCGATTAGTAGACAAAAGATGATGCAGTTGCCGAACTCTCTAAACGATTGAAAGAGTTCGGTTTTTGTATCCGGATATTGCACAATGTCCGTTAGATGCGCTTGATAGTAGCTTAGCACGCCGGGTGATCCGTATTCACAACGTGGCAATTTGCAAGATTTGGGCATGGCAATCATGAGCGTTTTGGTGAATTGCAACAGAGAGCCTTGGATGAGGGGCTTAACGATGTCCTTTAGTATAATGTCCATGACCACAGCAATGCCCTGGTAACCCAATAAACGGCACATTGCATGAAAATGCGGTGCTCCCACAAAGCCTGTGTACTGTCCATACTGTGTCGAGTAGGCAGCGTTTAACTGTTTCGAGCCCCAAAGATAATAGTGTGACATCTGCGGCGGTTTCTCCCGCTGTATGGGTTGTGACGATGATAAATTGACCTTGGTGCGAATAAAGCTGTCAGAGATATGAGAAATATTAAAGATTTGGCGAACTTATTCAATACAATTTGAACCTTACCGATTTGTGGCCGCATTGTAGCAGTAATTAACAAGGAAATCATAGTTCAATTCCACAAACACGTGCAAGGTGATGCGACCATAGGGTGCCAGGACGTTGTGATTAGCCTCTTTCAACATACCGTCGAAGTTGTCCAAAGCCAAATGCTTGCTGAGCATTTTGTGACAAATGCGATTAGCCTCCAAAAGCCCTTCAAGTTCCTACAAGAAACAAGAGGGAAATGATCCATTGATTGCGGTTAAGGTTTCATTCACAAGTTGCTTACCACAATGCCGGTGATATCGTTGCCCTCAAAACGGCTGATGGCCAATTCGATGCTTTTGTGCATGTTTGCATTAATGCGTTGTGTAATCAGTTTGTTCAGGTCAATGGAGCGTCCTAAAAAGAAACAAAAAAGGATAGGCAATAGTTAGTAATTTGCACGTCTCAATCTATGTGATAACTTACCCAGCAGCTGAACATGTCGTTGTTTTAGCAGCGTCTCGTAGCGATTATTGCGTGGGTAAGATTGGAAATTGAAGCCCAGAACCTCGCACTCCAAACGGAAACGTTTATCCAAGAAAATGCTAAAAAATATTAGATATTTGTTTGTGAAAAAGTATGTTTGTATATTGCATGGCTATTCCGACTCACCTGCCAGCTAATTGTTTATAGTGGGCAAATATTTGCTCACTTAGCTTATAGACGAACTGATCAAAGCATAGGTTGACCTCGGCCTCGACCTCGTCATAGAGAAATTGCTTGCGGAAGACAGTGAGTGCGTAATGAGCTGAATCGTTGTACAAGTCCAATGGATACAATACAAATCTGCAAGTATTTAAACGATTAGAACTCATTTAGCGTAAGAGTTGGTTAAGGAAATGCTTACTCCATCATTGAGGGTTCCTTGGTTTGCAGTATATGATCGGTTAGGATCCACGGCATTGACATCTCAATGGGAAACTGTATGCGTTTCTCCATTGTTATCAAATCCTTGCATTCCTCGTTGTGCTGATGTCGTACTATGCACTTATTCACCTTGCGACCCATGGTCATCTCCAGGTAAAACTCACGATACCACAACTGAGATAAATCGCAGCACTTTTGCAAGGTGTCGCTCAAATTTAGCAAATAGCTCCAATAGAAAGAAGTCTTGTGGAACGTATCGATCTGCATAAGGCAGTTGCCATCGATGTCTTTGCGAAGAGTTCGCTTGCCACCGCTTTTGTCTGCGATTAACGACTCCAACATCGTGCGCACCATGTACAACTGGGTGGAGGAGGGCCCGACATTGAGCCGAGGCACATGTATACGAAAGCCACCGTCGGGATCTTTTTTGCCCTTCGCAACTGGATCGTCGGTCGGCTCGTAACCCTTCTGCCAATCGGCAGATGTTTCACGTACCGACATAATGATGCTACGAATCAGATCCTTTTTATTCTTCACGGCCTTACGTAGCGGTTCGCGTAGGGTTAGCTGCACAAAGTCCTGTAGCTCGGAGTATATGTTGCGTCGGATTGCCTCGCAGAGCACCGTTTCGATGCGTGCCATTAGCACCTGCAGGCCTTTTATCATAGCGATTACTTCAATCAAGGCGAATTTCTCCTCTGACGTGTAATTGTAACGAGTCGCGCGTTCGTACTCCTCGGCTTCAACTGGACAATCCTTGTTCTGATGATGATCAGTGGGATGCAGCAGCTTCCATGAGTATAACTCAGTAACCACACTAGTCCACTCCGAGAGCAGCTGTAGACCGCGAAGGGCTAGATCTGCGGTAATGCGATTCTCAGCATCAGAGGGATTTTCTTTGACCGTGGTGGTCACCTCATTGGTGTAGCGTGCCAGCTCGGATATGTACTTGACATGGTCTTCGCGAATTTGGGGCAAATGCACCATAAGATCGGCCTGGGGGCTGATGGCATTCGAGCAGGATAGAGGCCATTTGCTGGAATCAAAGTGTTTGCTTCGCTTGATGTAATTGAACGGAGCAATTTGCATGTCGCCAAAAAGGGGCACCACTTCTAGGTTCTTAAATATACGATCAATACGATCCAATCGGATTTTTTTCTTTTGATCCAATTTGTTGATGTTGCAGGCATCGCTGTCCATGAGAAACAGACCAAAGCCCATGACTTTAACAAGCATATGCTTCTCCTCGGGTGTCAAGTACATCTTTGTCTCGAACATGTGCACACAGATGTTCACCACATCAGACAGCAGATCTTCATAGCCGACAATTTTCTCCAGCGTATCCTTGACAGTGTCACGAATTTTGTTCTGAGTTGCCAAGAACATTGACAGATTCTGCGATTCCTGCAGTGTATGCGAATCTGACATCACCTTCAGGAACTGAGCCGCTCGTCGGTAGGTCGAATAGTCGTTTTTCACGCTCGACTTCATGTTCTTTAGTTCGTCGAGGACAGCAAACATGTTAATGAACTTTCCAAGCGTAAGGAGGTATGCCTCTGATACAAAATCCTTGCGTTTCTCTGCATGACACAGACGCTTCACCTCCCCAGAGAAGGCTTCTATTGCTTTCCTCTGGAAGTACATAAAGTTAAGCAACTTTTTCACTTCCGGTGCCAGCACATCCACTGTTTTTTCATAGATCTCCACACGATTTGGCTGCTCGTTGGACTTTGGTTGGGGTATAGCGCGGGAGCAACACCGCCAGGTGTAAAGCATAACTGCATGATTCTGGCCCTCGTCCAGTAGAACGTTCTACATGAGCGGAGACGGCGACGGAGTGGGAGGAAGCGAAATTAATTAGTGATGGTTTGAAGATTTTTATCATTTAGATAAGCTTACCAAGTTGGCATGCGTGGTCGCCTCTTCGATATACTTTGCAATACCCGTAACGAACCCATTGCGGTCCTCGAAATTTGTATCAAAATTTGCCTTGTAGATAATTGAACAGGGTTGGGCCTCGATACATGGTTGCTCATCGGGTAGCGGAATCTCATCGAGCACTTCCACATTGGACAGAGCATCGGCTAACGTTATCTTTTCGGTCATGTTGCTTTATTTGTCATCACTCTCACAATGACGTCGGAAGTGCAGATAAAATTGCACTCAAAGGCGGGGCTGGGAGCTCCGAATCTCAGACGCAAGTTTTTCTCGTCACAAATACACAAACACAGTTTTTTAAATTGCCAATCAGTCAATGACGCAGACAAGCAGTGTTGCATGAAAGGTGTCTGCTAGTCTGGGCGAATGGCAAATTTAGATAATTTTTGTTGGCTGCAAAGTATGTTAGAGCAAAAACCCTTAAAACCTTAAAAAGGTTTTTGATTAGAGTTGTGTGTTCAAAAACCTTTAAAAAGCGGTATCGGTTGCCTCACACCAAAAACATTTTTTAAAGGTTTTTGCTAATGTAAAGTTAACAGTGTCAAACAATGGGTAAATGTTATTGCCATGTTAACATTTCTTATTAGCAGCTGTTATTTTGAAATTGGTATTTGGTTTTTTTGACTAGCAGGAATATGGTCTCACTGTTGTTTAGAATTTGAATTTATGTTTGTATGGGAACGTTATTGGAAGGCCAATGTGCGCACAGGCGAGCAGGTCGTTTTGTTGCAGGCAGGCAATATACTTGTTATTTATTTATATTTCTATGTACCTATCGAGAAAAGCAGCGGGCTGAAAGTTGTTTATAGTTTCTTAATTTTAAAATATAATTTTTAACAACGCAAAACGACTTTTCCTGTTTAAGAACAGTGAAAAAGTTTTAAATCTACACACTCGCCTAACTATACAATCGATGATTTAGAAAACGGACCATCGATGGTCGCTAACTCTCCGCACCCCTTCGATGATTATCGATAGTCACATCGATGCTTTGACAGCACTAAGCGGTAGCATACAAATGCTGCTCATGTGTTTCATCAATATTTCTTATTAGAGAGAGTGCTTAAAATCAAAGTAAATAAAGATAAAGTACTTGGAAAATACAACAATTAGTGAGTGCAGAGTGTTGCAAATAATATGTGAAACAAACAGAATAACAACAACAAAAAACAACCACAAGTGCCCTAAAACAAAAAGCATTAGCCGCCCTCAACAAAGCGAAAAAAACTCGCATAGAACACTCACACACACACACTCCCTCACATACAGCGCAAGGGACGTTGAACGGTACGGTACTCTGGTGGTGGTGGTGGTGAATTAGAAGTGTGGGCAGGGAGGGTGGAGTAGATACTGTTATCGCCATTGCTTGCTATCGCCCACAAATAGCCAGCAGCGGCAACTTGCTCCAAATTTCTAGGGCATGCGCAGTGAGCGCGACTGACGGCGCTCGCTCTCTCTCTCTCTCTCTCACTCTCTCGCTTATTCGCCCAAACAGGATATTTTATTATACTGAAATTCATACCCATACATAGAGCAAACGCCAAACACACATACGATCACACATACACACACTAGCGTGCGTGGTGCGCTGCGCTGCGCTACGCTCTGCTAACGTAGGAGTAGCGCAGGAAATTCGCATATTCAGGCCAAAAGCGTTGCGCTCGTAGTAAAACGCGGCTCATAAGCAAAAGCTCCGCACTGCCATTCGGACGCATTCCGTTGCCTGTCTCCACTGAGCCCACGCGCGCACATCACACACACATACCATACATACAGACACACACACACACTCGGAGAGTAACCCATGTGCATGCACAGAGCCGCGCACACATACTTGCATTGCACATATACACGCGCAAAAATCAATTAAACGCAGCGAGCAGTGAGCAGAACAGAAAGTCGGCAAACTGAAAGGATTCGCACAAAACTAAACGCGTTCAATCGCGTCACAAAATTGCAAAATAATAAGAATTATGTTTAAATTGACGGTGAAATGTGCAAAAGTGAAAAAAGCTCACAAGTTACGCAAAAAATGCACCAGCAGCAGCAGCACCAGCACCAGCAGCACCTCCAACAGCAGCCGCGTCGCAGTCGCAGCGAAAGCAGCAGTAGCAGCAGCAGCAGCAGCAACGAGCAGAATGTGAGACGGAATGGAACGAACGAGCAGTGCTACGAGTCGTAAAGTGCCAGCGTATAAGGATGCGTCGTCGTACCAATGACCACCGAACCAGCAATTTGTCATTAACGCCTAAGCCAACTGCATCATTTGCAGCAACTGCAACTACAGCAGCAACAGCAACAATTGCAACTGCAACTGCAACAGCGAGTGCAATCGCCACATAGCCTCCGAAAAGAGCATCGCCTCGCCCCGTCTCGCCTCGTCTCGCCCTGCCATTTTGCACCTGCACTGTCACCTGCCGGCATCCCTGACGTTGCGTCTTCACTGTTGTTGTTCTTGTTGCCAGTGTTGTCAGTGTCCCTGTCAGTGCAATTTGTGATTTCATGTTTTCATAACTGGGACGAGCGCCGTGTAGACTCCGCCTCAGTCACTGCCTCTGCCACCGCCCGCCGTTTCGTTTGTGCGGCTTAGGCAACGTCAAACATCGTCGTCGTCATCATCATCATCAGGCAGCGGCAGCAGCAGCAGCATCCTTCAGCACCAGTTGTTATCCGACACACAGGACAGGTAAGCCCCCGGCGCTGGAGCCGCAGCGGGAGCGAGCGGAGAGCAGACTCCTATCGGAATGTGCAATAAAATTCCTCAAGTAGAAGTTATTAAAATGCTGGCAACGTCGTAAACTCTTATTGACTTGCAGCTCATAAACTTTGCGTTTGGGCCGGTTAGTTTGGCTGCTGTGGGTGTTGGTGCTGGCGTCCAGTACGCATCCTAGGGGCATGCTACATAAAGACACTCACGCTGGTAATGATTTTGCCAAGCAGCCAATGTAATAATATCTCGAACTTAGTTGCCTGTAAAGATTCGCAAGAGTTCAGCAGTTACGATGGCTGCTTAGTTCACTAACTTGAGATACAGTAACCCACAGAACCTATTATTATATTTCCCCTCGGTTTCCTTTTTGCCTACTTTATACAGTTTTCGAAAAAAGAGCATCAGTAAAGAGCCCAATTTCGGGTAAAAATCAAGCAGTCAAACATGAAAGAGCGAGCGGGGGTAATGAAGGGGTAATATTAACCGCGACATTAACAATCAACGAAACATTTTTCATTTCTCTGGTGTTTTTTCTGTTCTCATTTGCTGCAGCGTGCATATCAAACTAACCCTCCTCACCCCACCCTTCTACAAAAAGCAAAAGCAGCAAACACAAAAAAAACCACACACAAAAAGTTGAAAGCTTTGGTCCAATTTTACAAGGAAAAACGGAAAAATCATTTCTGCCAAACAGGAAAAATGTTGAAAAATTACAGCGCAAGGCATTTAAGGCTGCGAGAAATGCGAAATCAATGGTATGTGCCATGGAAAATGCGCTGCCCGTCCACATCTTAAATATTATTTCTATTGTGAGCGCGCATTAAAAAAGTTTCCGGTTTTTCATGGGGGGAAGGGCTGCAGAAACCATACACACTCATGCGGGGGGAGGGATCAAAGCAAAAACAGGCAAAAACTCAACCTAATAAATGTGTAGCAATGTCTCCTCCTCCGGGAACAACTATGCAACTTTAAAACTGAAATTAATGAGGGAATTATGATGATTACTTTTCCATTAGCATATACTAGCTGAAAGTTTGTAATATTGTAGTTTCCTTAAAAAATGAAATCATATATTGTTCTTTAATCATTTCTATAATTTTATTCCAGACTAAATAATAAATATAAAAAAGTTAATCTTTAATTCTTATGCCTTTTTTTAAGTTTGCCATTAATTTTTTAATCAGTATTTTATTTTATTGATATATTATTTATTTTATTTAATGTATTCTAACAGTTTTTGTTAATTAAGTTTAAATTGACGCTAAATAAAGTAAATAAATTATTGTAATGAAGTGAAACTAGCAGAACTTAACAAGGAATTGAATGACAGCTAGAGTTATGCATCCCCGCATCCTGCTGCGCGCCATGGCAACACCAGGCTACGTAACTATACCGCCCGACGTTGCCTATTAGCGCAAATTGGTCAAATTAGTAGGGCTTTCGGTGCTATGCAGTCTATTGCCGAGTAAGCCGTCTTAATTACACCAGTTGCTGTGGTTTTGGCGCGTTTATTTCGTTGTTTTATTTTTTGTATTCCAATGGCTACAAGGTGAAAATCCCCCGCGGGTCGTCAGCGACGCAGTCTCTGCATATTTGAGTGTTGCTGCAATCATAGCTGAGTGCCTCAGCCGGTGCCGGCCAGTGGGGCGTGTGATGGGTGTGCCGCCGAGCATGTCCATCGTGCCGTTGCTGGTGGTGGTGGTTTGTCGCTCGGCCTTATCCCAAGCTGGTGTGACATGCGAGCTAATACACATACTCGAACGTTATGTATGGATGAATGTGCGGGCCTGGGGACGTCTGAATTAATAAACTCGCGACGGGGTTAAGCTGGCAGCTAAAAGCAAAACAATCGATATGTCGAAATGCGCTAGGATCAACATATAGCTGTAAAACGCCTCGAAACATTTTAAACTCATCAGTCAACTTTTCGTCGCCTCTAATTTTGTATACAAAACTCTCCAAGGTGGCATAAACTGTACGAAATAGTTTGCTGTTGCAAAGTACTTGTAACAACTCAGCAACAAATATATATATGTAGCAGAATGTGAGCTGGATTCTGTTCGAATCTACAGTTTGATCAAGCACTGTAGCTGTGCTTCTTTATAGTATGATATTATGTAAATGATTTGCATTTTTGCTCTGCCCTCTCAAGTGGATGGCAAGGCATTTTGTCATTCAGTTATGCACTCATTCAAGCTCACACACCCACACACCAACTTACACACGCACCCACTTACACGCACACATACTTAAGCTTATATGTGCAAAATATGGCAGTATCTGGTTGGAGGGGGGAGAGTGTGTAGCTGTGCGAAGGCGAAATCATCGTCTGCGGAATTTATGATGTCATAAAAATAAATTTTAGGCATGCGTAGACATTATCTCGCTTGACTGTCTGTCGAATTGCTTTTGTAAATATTGCTGTTGCTGTTGTTGCTGCTGCTGCTGCTGTTGTTGTTCCATTAACACCCGGCAACATTTTTCTTGTCTGATTGCTACACTTTGTCGCGATGTTGGCGTTGTTGCTGTGACACAAAGTATCTTGTAGCTGCAATTGCATGTCGCAGTCGCTGTTGCTGCTGGCAATAACTCGCACAAGACACACACCGAAACACACACGCACACGGGCACGCACACCACTACGGTTTGCCTTCGGAGTCTGCATAGAAATTATGAACAAAAAACGTTGCATACCAACGGGCGCTGTCGAGGTTCATTGAATGGCGCCGGCTTTGTTGTTGCTGCAGCGGAAGCTGCTCGCTGAGTCAGTTGTCACTCGACGCAGCTGGACTCGGACCCGGCCGACATCGACACACACACACACACACACATGCATGGCCTTAGGTATGTGCTAGCATGCAAGCAGCACATTTAAATGTCCCGTGCACGATTGCAACATTTTTCATTGCAAACTACTGAGCAGGCCACCAGGAGCTGCTGCTCCACCCTGCACTCCCTTTGCCCCAATCCCAAAGTGTTTTATGGCAAGAAAATCTCAGTTGGAGTCGTGGGCAAAATGCCAGCCGCAACTCCATTGGCCCAGTTCGTGGTACGTGGAACGTGTTTGCCATGACGACGATGCTTAGAACGCCATCATCACGAGTGCGTTGGCCAACACTGCCATCTGATGGCCGAAACCAGATCTGGCTGGATACCATTTTGCTACTGCTGCTTTTTAAGCTACTTAATTAAAAATTCTTTGGCACTGATTTTTCATTGCGGTCACCGTTGTCGTTGTTGCTGTTGCTGTTGCTGGCATTGCGGTTGCAGGAGCTGTGACAAAATCATATGCAGAAACAGAAATAGAAACAGAATCTGAACTTGTCCTCTAACCGGCTAAGCTGCTGCAGCTTTTCCATGTTTCTCCGGGGATTTGGAGCGCTAATAACTTCAATTCCGAGTGCAGCAGTGTGCGCACACATGGAAAATGCATTCGCACACGCATACTCATGCATTTGGCATATATGTGTATATACAGTTACATTTATCTAAACAGTTGCACAAGCTCGCAGCAAACACAACAGTTGCCTCTGTGTGGCCTCTCTGGCAACTAGCTCAGAGTTGCAAAGCTGCCTTCGCCTGCTTCTGTCTCTACTTTTGCCCAGCTCGCTCTCTTCTTGTCTCACCCTCTCCCTCTCCCTATGTTTATCCAGCCAGGCAGCTGCAAATGCTTTTTAATTAAAAATTATATCAACATTCATTGCTGCTGCCAGTCAATGGCAACAGTTGGGGGGTGGAGGGTGCGTTGGCACTGCAGTCCGCTGAAGCTGTTGCTGTGGCTCGCCATTAGTTGGATAATAGTTGGATGGGGCTTTTGTTGTGGCCAAGAGAGCAGTATTTAAAGTTCTAAGCACCCCCTGATCCACCGCAATACAATAAACAACACAATAAATACATGCATAATAATGTTCAATTTGAATATGCTTTGGTAATGCCTTCAGGAAGTTCGTCCTATTCAGGTTTAATTTACACTAAATAGTTAGAATATATAGTTAAACTTGTTCGATATACATAACTAAGCTTAACTGAAAGTGCATCGAACAGGAATGTATATATACCGAGAATCCCGCAAGAAGATTGCCTGTGCTTCGGCAAGTAATTAGATCTAATTATCTGGAGAGTTTGCTCGTTGATTAACTTTGCAAACTTCGGGTAGCCGTGTATCAATTATGAAACAGCTTAAGAAACTAGTTTGCCACGTAGTCAGCGAAGCAATCAATTTCAATTAGCAAAGTTTGCAGTGAATTCTCTAAAATAAAAAGGCGACTATAAATAGAAGCAAACTTGAAATTTGAATATATATCTCTCTTGATTAATTTCATGCAAGCTGAGAAGGAAACAGGCAACTTGTTTTTAGCTGCAAAAAACTATGCAGAAATAAAAACTGAAGAGGTAACTCGAAAAGGATTTCTATAAAAGTTGCCAGAGCAATCGGCGGCCAACAGCCACAATACGATTGTCAAACAACAAGCAGCAAGTAAACAACACATTATCAATGCTGTATACCATAGCCATATCTAGCTTCTATATATATCTATATATATTTGTAAATCTGACAGCTACTCGATGTGCAAGTGGGCTGCCTGCGGCGGGACGTTGCAGAGCTGTCAGCCAACAGGCGCACTCTCATCGCTACGGCCCGGTTAACAGGCAACTGCATGTGATAGATGTCAGTGCAAAGTGTTCGGGCTGCCAACAGTGTGGCGAAGTTTCATTAGGTTAACATTCCAACACTTCACAACACTCGCTCTCGCTCTCGCTCTCGTGTCATGCAAATTGCGTTCGCCTGTCGACGATTAAGTGTGACAGTAAATACTTGCTGACGAGTTTGGCGTGTCTCAGACGAGACTTGGCAAGAATTTGCGATCGAAACTCATACAAACTTGCTAACAAATGCACAAATGCACTTGTATAACTCGCTTACCCTCGTCTCTGTCTCTGTTCCCTAGAAACCTTCCGATTTCCATTATTTTATTAATCATTTTTCCTGTTATCCCCTTGCAGCACCTTCTACGAGCAACGAATATATCGAACTTGCAATTTTTTATACAACGCTTATGAATTTTTTCGTAAACTTAAGTCGATAAATTTACACTTGATGTCAAGAAGATCACGCCCGCTGGCGTATTGCTCGAGACTTCAGACCGGGCCCACACAAATGGCCCAACTGTAGCAGCAGCAGACTGCAAACGGACTTTCCCAAAAAGGATCCCCACTCATAAATGCAGTGGAAGAAGAAGTTTACTCGATTGAAAGCAGCTACAGGAAATTCGCGTGTGCGAAGAATGCTTTGTTGTGGACGTAGAAAGGTGAGTGGGCTGGCCTGAAGGCCTGAATTCGACATATGATAAATAGATTAAGCCGAGCTAATAAAGTGAAAATACCTTGTAATATCTATAATTTAACAAAAACGGGATATACTGAGCTGCGGATGCAACAAACAAATAATTTACAAACTTGAAAGATGATAGAATACACTTAGTAGATCATAGTAGATTCAAGGATCCTATAAAATTTAATAGAGAGAACTTTTAGTCTTGAAAAAAAAAATGGAATGCTGTTGTTGAATATCATTTTCATATATTTTAAACATTATGAAAGAGTTGTAACTCTTAAAAATCGTAAGAGAACAAGAATCTACGTTGAGTATTATAAAATATGAAATTGAATACAACTTGACTTCAATGTAGTTCAAAGGATTTCCATAAACTCATTGTACAGGGTATTTAAGCGTCGCGCCACGCATAGCTTAACTGCGCTTGCGCGGTCTGGTTTAATAGTAAATTTACGCTCAATACTTGACTTTCAATATCGCTTAATTGCAAAATGTGATTTACCCTTTTTCGTGTACTGTGGGGCCAGGTGGGCGTGGTCGTGGGCGGCCATGTGCACCTCCTGTTTGTGCTTTAATGCAAGTGGTGGACACGAAACTCAATTACATACAACATATGTACATAGATACGAACACCTGTGTGAGTGTGTGTGTGTGTATGCTTGCCTCGTCTGCATGTAGTTTGTTGAGTGTGCGGCTACAAAGGAGGCGTAACCCCTGGTGGGCGAGTCTGCGGTTAAGTGGCACCGTCTATTGAACTTAAATTGAACATACCACGAATTTTAATGCAATGCCCCACGGTATGCACAGTGTATATAAAGCGGGCAGACTGAGACGTGGTGGGGAGGGAGCTGGGGGCAGAAGTTTCAATCAGTGTGCTTAATCAAGGGTTAAACAGGAAAATAAATGAATTAATGCGCAACACTTTGGTTAATTGGCACCTTGCCATAATTATTCACACCTCTGAGCAATGCTCCCCCTATGCTTTTTTTAGATGTGGTCCATTGCCATAGCTCATGCTAGTTTTTAATTAAAGCACTTTGCAAAGGCCTTTGCTAATGCTCAGCTTACACTATTAAGCAGGAAGCCCACACACACAGACACCAGATAAGACTGGAGCTTTGTTGCCAGTTCTTCAAGTGAATTTGTCAGCTTGCAGCAGGAGTGGGGCGAAGCTGAAAGCACAAACAAAGCGGCAGCCTCAACTCAACAGAAATTGTGCCAACTAAGAACTAAGCAACGGAAATCGCTTCGACTTAAGTCAGGCAGGCAGGCGGGCAAGGGGGCAGGCGGGCGGGCAGGTAGCTTGTCATTCTGCGAGTCAGTCAGGCAGCTGGGGCAAAGCAAGTAAGAAACTCTATGACAAAGTCAAAGGCAGCCAACAGCAAACAATTCCCGCGAGATGCAGTCAACGACGCCTTGAAACCGCAACGGCGCAATACCCTATATTGGTTAAAAAAAGGTTATTCCGAGTTTACCGAGGAGCTTGTAAAAATTAGAGCTGAAAATACCATAGATAGGCTTGCGTTTGCTTGCTTGATTTGAGGTGAACAGGAACTATTGTAAAAAACGACCTATTGCTCGAAACGACCTATTGCTCGAAACGACCTATTTTAGGTAAAAAGTACATTTGTCAAGGCGCTATCAATTTTTATTTAGGAACGCTAAGGATATGCAAATTAAATATTAGCCGATTCCCAGTTGTATACGTTATGCATTCACAATTTACTAAAAATCGATAGAACCGTTTAAACCAAATCGTTTAAAAACACCGTGATACGGGAACTCTAAACATTAGATAAAGATTTCTTTTGAAAATATATTTTTTGCCTCACCTCTTATCAAGATAAAAATCAAGAATTGTATACATTTTATTGCTGTCACTCCATTCAAGTCGTATGCAAAAACTTTTGACTAGGAGCGAACGTCAGAAAGTTGAACAAATAAATTAATTTAGTCATCATCCGAGCTGCAGCCCCTGCTGTTGCATGGTGCATGGATGATGGCTTCTGGGGACTAGCTGGCAGGTTAAGGTGGGAGGGATGGGTGGCTGCTTGGCTGCGTGGCTGCGCGACTGGGTGTCTACACTCGATGCTGGGGATGATCGTCCCGTGGGAGTCTGGCGAGTAAATAATTGAGTTTACGCTTGTGGCATATTTAGCTGTGGCTGTGTTTGGCTTAAATTGCATTTGCTACTGCTGCGTGCGCTGTTTGTGGCGCGCGTGTTGCTTGTTGCACGTTGCGCAGACGTTGTTGTCGTACTCGCCGCCTGCCACTTGCCACTTTGCCGCTTGTTTAATAGGTTTCGCGTCAGGCCGCGTAAATTGATTTGTTAAACAATTTTTAATTGAAACACAACGCTGCCTTCGAGCAGCAATATGTCAAAGTTTTATGGAAGGCCAAGTGATTGCCTGCCGTCGGCAACGCGCCATGCTGCATGCCACTTGGCAAGAGTTAAAGTTACTCGAGTGCAAAGCACGCTGGCATTTCTATTGGCAACGTGGCAGAATGCTGCATTTTGTGCATGCCACGCTGACGAGTGTTGAATGGCAGCCAACAGGCATTCGTATTGAATTACAAACCCAATAACCAATAACACAGCACTGAGCAGGGCGTGGCTGATGGGGGCGGGGCATGGCGTGGCTGCAACTGACACCATTTGGCATGCTGCTGCTGCTGCTATTTTTACTGCCACTGCCACTGGCACTGGCCGCAGCATCCAGTGGAAATTCTCGCCATTTTCTAGCGGAATATTTCGGGCACTGCTTAAATTTATTGAAACGCTTTTCACATTATACAGATGACAGTAAATTATTGTGATTTATTTGCATCTCCGATTGCAGCGTGCACAACGTGGCGGATGAGTGATGCGCGCAGCGAGTGAAAGGCTCGTCGCATGCTCGATTAATCGAAATCAATCGATACGGACGCATACTTCAAGTGCAGTGACATGTTTTTCTCCGTTTTAATTATTGTTTTTTAATTATTATTATCCGGGGGAATGTTGTGATAAACGACTGTCATCTGCTCGGCATAATTAGTGCACAAATTGCCATCGCATTCTTGTTTGGAATTCGGCGAAGTGTTTACAAAAGCAATTAAGTTATGTCGAGGCAGCTGCGTTTCCCAGTACATCGTGCCTATGGGTTATTATCAACTTGCCGCTTCGGTGGCTGCTCAAGTTCCGTGCCGTAGTCTTTGCCATTTAGGGCCGCATTTCAAGATGACGCAGAATGCAGCATTCTCTCTGTCTCTCTGGTTCTCTGTCTGTCTGTCTGTTTGTCTCTCTGTCTGTCTATCTCTCTGTCTGCTGGCAAGTTTTCTATGTGTTCGCTGAGCACCATTCACAAATAAATGGCGGGCATTTAGGAGGCAGCGGCAGCGGCAGTTCCTTTTGGTTGCTTGAGTCGTGCCAACAACAGTTGCTGCATTTGGGGTGCATTCGAGCAGCTCACTGAATACACACTCAAACACACACACAGAGGCACAGGGACTGCCTCAATGCAGATAAGACAGTTGGTTTCTGGGGCTGCTGCAAACACACAAATGCACAACGGAAGTTTAAAAATGCTCGCCAAGACAAGCACTGCGCAGCATTTTCAGTTTCTGTTCTTTTGGTTGTTTGGGACTGCTCCAATATTCCATTTCACGCTTCTGATTTGAATACCCTAATCCAGCCAATACAAATTAGAGGAAGAACTCAGCTAAGTTTTGGCTAAACAGAGCTCGAATTAAACCAAACAAAGCAAAACAAAATTAATTCAGTTGACCAAAAACTTGCTTAAGATTTACGTATACAAAGGGTTTTTCTCACAGTGTGCTGACGAGAAACAGTTCCGTTTTTCTCTAATTTTCAGTGTCTTTTCGCACTCGTTAAAGCAATGGAGAAATAAGAGAAAGAGAGAGAAGCAAAGATAGTTGCAATGGCGCATTTCCTTTCATTGACTTAGTTTACTTTTGTTGCTTCGTTGCTGCCAAATCATGGGAAAAACTATTAATTAGTATCACAACTTTTTGCCAACGTTACGGCTAAGTTACAGGTGCCCCAGTTGCAGTTGGCAGCTGCTGGCGCCTTAATAAGCTTAATTTGGATGCATTGAAGCGGACAACGCAGTGATAGTAGCACAACGTAGCTGATTATAGCTAAGAAAATGAGAGAGCGAAAAGAGAAAAATAGCTGAGATGCGAAAGTTGAGCAGGGGGGTAGGGGGCAAGCGGCAGCATACTTGAGCTCGAAGATTGAATAAGCAATCTGCAATCTGCTGCTTTTCCTATCAGGCCATCCATCAATCAAGCGAACAATCAATTAACTAATCACTTAAATGTGCTAAACTGATTGCGAGAAGACCTTCAGGCGGCAAAAAAACAAGATTCGCGTCAGTTCATTGTCTTGGCTATAAATAAAAGATAGAACATACCTCAAATTCATCTCTCTGGAAGAGTGAAAGACTATATCTTGCAGTATATTTATAAATTTGCCATACTACAATAAAAAGGGTTCCATTGACTGTATGCATATTTCAATAACTCTAAGTAAGAACTCTTGTCCTTAGAGAGACAAGACAAGTTACAGAAGTAAAGTGGATAAAGGCAGCATAAAATATTGGAAAATGAAAAAAGTAAAATAACAAGCAGGAATGCTTGCTCAACTGTTAAATACCCGCTACCCATCTGATGACTCACCTGCAAATTTTGTGCTGCATACCTTGTAGGCGCAAAGAGCTAAGGTCTGTTTATAAGATTAAACCAAGCTTTGACTACTTATTTTTCAATTATAAATAATGTTTTAAAATTCCAACGGTTTCCTAACTTATAGAGTGCCTGTAGAGTATCATTCAATCACTTAATAGTCTGTCAATTAGAAATGTATCTTGCTGCAGGCATGACTTCTTGCCGTCACGTGCTTAGTTGGTATATTAAAGTCGAAGAGACCTGAGCTTCTGCCAGAGATCCACTGTTTGTTGTGCACGTAAAATATTTGCCTGTCAGGGTACACAACATGTCGCAATTTTTGCCGGCGAGGGGCGAGTGAAGGCGATGGGGAACGTGTTTATAATTTCCGCAGAGAACGCAGACAGATGCCATCGGATGGGCAAGCTGCTCTGGCAGCTGCCTGTGCGACAGTTTGCTTATTGATTGGCTGACAGTTTCGTTTTGGATTTCTTCTTCTTCTTCTTCTTTTTGTTCTTGTTTCATTTTTCTTGCTTTTTGCATTTTGATGGACACAGCAAGTTATTTCTTTGCGAATCAGTTCCGGCTCTGCTCTGCAGCTGACAGCAATGGCTGCGGGGGCAGGGCGAGAAATTAGCAGCACTCTCGGCAGGATGTTTACGAGGCAACGCTGCGTATGTCATTATGTTTGGTCAAAATATAAAATCATCAACTGATGCTGATGCTGTGTGTAGGTGTGTGTGGGTGTGCGTGGGTGTGTGTGGGTGTGCGTGCGTGTGGGTGTTTGTATTGGGAGCACTCGAGTGCAAAGGTAAACCGACACAGTTACCTGCAAACTCGCATACATACACACGCAGCGACGTAGCTACACGCTGCAATGCAATGCCGAAACAAAATTAACCTCGCAACCTACTGCAGCATCCATCTTTGTACGTGAGTGGGTGTGTGAATGTATGTGTGTGTCTTGACTGTACTAAAAGCGGTTTACGCCACTCACAAGTAAACAGGCAGCCCACCCACAGCGAAAGAGAGAGAGAGCTGCAAGTGCCAAACGCCCACACACGATTGTTGTGTGGATAGGTCGTGGCTTTCGTACTTTAGCCCGTGTCTTATGCGTGTTTGTGTGTGTGGGTGTGTGGGGCAGCAGCTCTGCATGCTACCTTAGCATTTTGGCACATCATCCCCCTTGTGCGTCCCCCCGTCGCCACGCTCCCCTCTCTTTTCAACATGGTTAAAAGCTGTTTGCTTTGCTGTGGATTTTCGTTACGTTTTGGTCTGTCGCCTCGCCGCCCCCGAAAGTGTGCTACACATTTTTTACCTTTCACGTTTTTGCATTTGCAATGGAAGGCGTGTGTGTGTGTGTGTGTGTGGGTGTATGCGGTCTTAACTTCCCCAGCCCACATTTGCGCTTTTTCTCAGTGCGTATTTCTGTTTGACTTACGCTCTCTCTCGCTCTCTCCTACTTTGCCACTCTGCCCGCCACACTCTCTCACTCTCTCTCTCTCACTTATTCATTCGCTCTCTGGCACAACGAAAAGCTTTTGTAGTAGAGAAAAACGAAATGTTTTTTGGCTTTTGCGGCTTGGTCTGCTTGTTTAGAGTGGCCAGAGTTGAACAAAGTTTCCAGCTACTTTTGGTTTATGATTATTTATTTATCTATTTCAAGTGTTTTTCCAGCAAATTGAACAAGCAAACGCAGCCCTACATACTACGTTTTCTTTTTGCTCTGCTCTGAGGGGAAACTAGTTCCGTTGAAAGTTGCAAATCGGATTTGGCATCGCCTGCTTGCAACTCGGCAAAGCTTTTCCAAATGCCGACGCGGCTGCAAATGACACACAAACAATCAATTAGCGACATTAGCCAAGAGATGAACCCAAAGCCGTGGAGTAAGGTACACGCACGCACGCATACTCATGCGCACTCACGCACACACACACACACACGCAACGCCCGCAAATTGTGTCAAGGTTCATTGTACGCAGGCAGTGTCACTTACATTTCAAATGCAGCGGACTCTTACCCGGCCCTGTGCCGCGTGCCCTGCCTGGCGTGGCCTTAGCTTTTCTCGTTTTTCACGATTTTCACGCCATTAACTGCCAAGGCGAATGCTTCGAACGCCTCTGGCATTAATTGTCAATGAAAGCACTTAAATGGTAATTTAGCAAACTAGGCTCGCATTCGAGCTCTAAGCGGATTAAGGCGCAACAAAGCTACGGCAACAGCAACAGCAAATTAAATGCATAATTTAGCTAGCCGAGCGCCACATAAAACTTGCCAAAAAAGAAAAAAAAATACGTATACGCAGCGAAAGGAAAAGCTTTGCCGAACTGTGCCCACTGTAAACACATTTGGCATCCATTTGCGGGGGCACACAAAATCGTCATCAAATCCAAATGGGTCTTTGGTCTTTTGGTGTTATTTATTTTTCGGGTTGATGGTGGGACGTTTTCCTTTCGTTTTTTTCTGTTCTGCAGTTTTATATTTCTTTTACCCATCTCAGGGGAGGCGAGTAGAGCAGGGGACAGGGGCAGCACATCGATGACGATGACAGGGCTTT
Organism: Zaprionus inermis; assembly: GCA_018151445.1. Lineage (NCBI taxonomy): Eukaryota > Metazoa > Arthropoda > Insecta > Diptera > Drosophilidae > Zaprionus > Zaprionus inermis. Next base: position 55,634 of record JAECXD010000673.1, on the reverse strand, counting down.
CCGGGGGATTTCGAATTTTGATTTCAATTCGGTTACATGACGCGTCGATGGCAACGAGCTGCGAGCTGCGAGCCGTGAGCTGCGGCCTCTGAGCTGCGAACTCAATTTGTTTCGCTTGACAAATGTCCAGTGAGCAAAGAGGGAAAAAAAGAACGAAATGTTTCCTCTCCGGATGTTTGTTATTAGCCGCGCACATCCGACGTGCCGGATAAGTTCGATGCTGAGCGAGAGAGAGAGAGAGAGAGAGAGCGAGAGAGTGACAGAATGTTTGTCGCGCAGTTTATCCGCGCAGGCGTCTACGTTGCGTATACGTAACGTAACATGGCTTGTCCAGCGCGTTTGGTGTTCGCTTTGGCTCTGCTTTTGGTTTTGCCTTTGGCTTTGGTTTTGGATTTGGGTTTGCGTTTGTCAGCGGCTTTGTTGCTGTCATGTTTGCATACAGCTAACCGCGCTGCGCCTTGAATCCATTTTCAAATGCATTCATTTTCGAGTGGCCGGAGCGGCAGGGGCTGAGGCTACACGGCTGCTGACAGTTGATTGCCTGTCAGCGCGCGGCGGCGGCATTCACCAAACTGACCCACATAAATGCCGTGTCGATAAAAGCCGTGACTACTAGCGGCGCGTGAGTATGCGTGTGAGTGTGTGAGTGTATGAGTGTACGAGTGTTCGTGGGTTTTGTGAATGATGTGGCCTGGCAAGGAGTGTAGCACACTCGCACACACACACTCTCACGTGTCATTCATGTCAAGCAAAGTTTACGTTTCAGCCATGATTTCCATGATGGCATGGATTCATTTCTCGCGCTCCCTCTCTCGCTCTCCCTCTCTCTCTCTCCATCTCTCTCTCTCCATCTCTCTCTCTCTACTCTCTTTATTCATATTTCTCGCTCTTGGCAAGCCTTTATCAATTGTAATGCGTTTTTAATGGCTGCGTTTTATCTGTTTATGTCATCAGGGCCAGGGCATATTAAAATTATTCCTGATCCCCCATTGGAGTGGTCACTGCGAGCCCTTTCGAACCCCCTCCCCCCCATCCTTTATTTCCTTTCCCATTCACCTGTCTGCTCGCCGTGTCGCTTTGTCCTCTCGCCTCGTTTCGTTTAGTTACGGTTCATTTTGTTGATTCGAATTTTGTTGATAAAAAAGCGAATCGCTTGTACAAATGGTGCGCTTTTGTCTAGCCTTTCGAAATTGTTGATTCTCCTTCTGTTTCTGCTTCTTCTGCTTCTTCTTGCTCTGCTTTTTGTTGTTGTTCTCGTTGTCGCTGTCACTGTCACTGTTATTTTTATTGTTTTTATTCGCATTGCTGTACCTAAATCATTCGAAATGCTTGTCTGTCATGCCATACGTTGGCTATTTTTGAGCTAGGTATTCCCCTTTGCTCACATACGCCAACACACATGTGACACACACACACACACACACACATGTTTATCATTTCTTTATTCACTGAGATTGGCATTTCTGTGGGCTGGAATATGTAACTAACATCGGCTGTGGACATGGCTAATGTGAATAGTTGATACCGATGTCAGGCTGCTTAAGTGGCAGCGGTAATTTCTTCGATGGGTGTGTGTGTATGCGTTTGTGTGTGTATGTGTGTGTGTGTGTGTGCGATTTGGACTTGTTGGGCCGCTTACGATTCATGCATAGAACTTAATTATAATGCTAATTAACTTGGCCTGGTAACGAGCGAGCAAGTGTACGAGATTAACGTGAAAGACCTTCAATTATGACACAGAGCGCGGGAGAAAGAGAGAGAGAAAGGGAGAGAAAGATAGAGTATCAATAACCAGCTCAATCAGCATTAGTCAAGGGGCGCCAATTAGCTCTCGGCGATTAACTTAAGTGCTGAGTGTAAATAGTTTCAGGCTGCGGTGCCTGACTCAATAATAACCGTAATAATCCTTTTGGTTGCCTTGAGGAATTCCAAGCTGGAGATATAAGGACTTAGATGGAATATTTTAATATTACTTAGACAGAGTTATAGCTGGAATACTTTAAATAAATAGATTTAACCTTCATTTGTGCAACTTCTTGTGTAGAACCAACAATTGTATCGATTATTTCGGAAGTTTAAGATCAATTCTAATATTCATTCGAAAAAATTATGAAACCATTTCAAATTTGCGTCTTGGCTTTGGGCTAAAGGTGGAGATTGTTGCAATTGCAGCTTAGTTGCACATTACTCATACGCCAAGTGTAACATTCTGTCGCACTGATTTATTTATTAACACTTTCTTCGACAAGATGTTGCCAACACATTGTGCTTAGGCTGGCTGACTGCATTCGCATGCACGGACAAGTTCAAGTGCGACACGTTGCCACACACAGTCTACGCACACATCTGGCAACGCCATGCCGGAGTGCCACTTTGTCGTCGCAGTAACTCGAACCGAATTCCCAAAATCCCGACTGTCAATTTTTTCCTGTTAAATACACACACATACATACACACAGACACATTAATTGGCGTGCGTGTGTGTGTGTCGGCCTGTCGAACTTTTTCGGTAGAAAAGCTTTCGCTCCCGTGCGCTCCCTATTAACGAAAAGTTTGCACATAACGGGAGAGACTGCTCGCTGCTTTGTAGGCGTGAGCGTATGCGTATGCGTGTGTGTGTGAGTGTGTGTGCGTGCCTGCTTGCGTGTGTGTGTGTGAGTGTATTACTGCGTTTGCTCCAGTTTCGAGTAGACGCCATGTTCGGAACTCGAACTTCGTCTACGCTGTTCGGCTTCGGCTTCGGCTTCGGTTTGAACTGCCCTGCCGGGCTGCCGCTCGGCTCGAGTGTGTACTCGGCTTCAGTTGAGGCAGCTTTGGCTGAGCCTTGACAAATTTCAATACGCCAAGTTCGGTTGAGCGCGTCGGACGTTGTCGTGTACCCTGCTCTCGTTCGTTGTTCGTTTCCAGCCTGCCTGCCTGTCTGCCTGTCTGCCTGCCTCGTCGTAGCTGGCAATATCGTGCGTGGCGCGCGCGTGTGTGCGGCTGTGTTTGTGTGCGTAGTAGTATTTCCGCCGCTTGCCGCTTGCTATACGGTACACACATATACACACACACACATGTATACGCTGCATGTGTATACCTGCAGAGTGGCTGACGTAGTGACTGGCTGCCTGCGCGACTGTCGTGCCGTGTAGTAAAAGTCATTAAAAAACTTATTCAATAGTATTTCACGCACAGGCAGCGCGAGCAGCAGCAGCAGCAGCAGCAGCAGCAAAAACGCGCGCACTTCTTCTTCTTGTTCTTGTTGTGCGGCACAGAAGTTGCTGCCATTATCGTAGCCATCGCCGTCGCGTTGTATCGTCATGGACTATGCCTCTAAAATTATTGCAGAAAAGCGCATGAAATTGCCAATAAAAGTTTAATGCTGCATTAAATTGCCTCGGCAGCGTTCGATCAATACATACGTATATACACTCACACATACACCTAGTCTAACGGCAGTCAATTAAACGCTTTATACACACACACACATACACACTTTTTTTAGCAAACCGTTTGCAATTTGGGTAAGCCCAGTAGCACACAGACATACACCCACACAATAGGCTTTCGGGGGGTACTAAACACGCTTGCTTACACAAATCACATGGAATTTTATAATAAAATAAACGCATTACACGCAGACAATTTACTGTTGGCAGACGATGGCGACGACGACAACGTCGCGTATACGCAATGCCAGCAGCAAATTCGATATGAGAGAAACTCATCATCATTTCTGCATTTCGGCGCGCACATGTTGGAGTTGGAGGCGGAGCAGGAGCCGCAGGCAACTGACAGCGATTTTTGGCACGCCTGCTCTGCCCCATTCCCCCCTTATCCCCCTCACCGCGCTGCCTGTCTGTCTCATATACAGAAAATTTCTATTGCCAAATGCGCGCGCTTACGCCTCCGACCGCCTACTCACGCATACACACACAGACACACAGACACACAGACACATAGAGACACAGGCGGGGCGCATGGCAAGCGACAGAGGGCGGCAGGCGGTACACACACTTAAGGTTCAACAGCCCGACGATTCGACACTGGCAAGCAGTGTCAGCTTCAGGGCCCAAAGCAGCCATTATCTTCGACAACGAGCTTCAGACAGAGACTTCAAGCCAGCCAGCAATATTGCGTATACGCCGCGTGCAACGTGCTCTCTCTCACTCTCCCTACCTCTCTCTGTCTCTCTCTCTGTCAGGCTTTCGGTTTCATCTTTTGTCTGCAAAAGTGGCAAAATGTAATTTTTGGCATTTTCTGCTACTGCCAAAATGGCCTTAGCACGTCTGCCACAACTCCCTGTGTCCCTCTCTCTCTCTCTCCCTCCTTCCCTGCTTCTATCTTGCTCTCTGGCACACACAATTTGAACTGCCCCTGTGGCATCCAATTGCCAAGTGAGTTTCTTATATCCTGCTGCCCGCGGCCTGCTCTGGTTAATTCTATTGGCTTGTGTTTTCATTGGAAAAGAGTCTCGTGAGGAATGTAACAAAAGCTAACGGCATTGTTTATGAATCCATCTATGGCATTCACTTCGCCTGCCACTCATATTCGTTTCTTATTGCTTATTGACTGCCGCAATGATGATGAATCGCAGAAACCACTGGAGACGTCCGACTCGACTAGATGCGTGTGTAATGTCGTTTTCAATTATTAATACGCACTGATTGCGCTCGGGAATTGAGTTCACCGAGTAATTGAATAGATGCAAAAGTTAAAAGTAATTACGAATTAATTTCAGAGTGAGTTTTGTGCATTGAAGTGGCAACAGCAGCTCGAGCAACCTCGACTTTCCTTCAGCTGCTGCCCAAAGTCGTTGCATTTGCTTATTGCCACTTCATTTAGTTGGCTTGCCTTTTTAATTGCTTGGCAACTGTTTTTCCTTATGCCATAAATAAGAGACGCAGAGAGAAAGAGAGAGCGAGTTCTCCCTCGCAACTTGCTTTGCGCTTGGCTATCGAGCTCCGACTTCAAGTTCTGCTTTCCAATTTAATACCTTTTGTATTAATGAAATTTTTGCGCGTGCCGGCCAAATTATTTACGCCAACTTTGAAAATGCCAGCGCCGCCGTGTGGCGGTTTCTTTTGTTGCGGACAGCCCACTGGGCGTATGCTTAACGTAAATCACATGCCAGGGCAACTGTGTGCTGTGTGTGTGTGTTAAAGTGCATGAAACTTTGAGCGCTATTTAAATCAATTGTGTAGAAATTTTCAAAACCGTTGCCTACCTGCAGTAAGCCGAAACAGAAACCGAAACCGAAACCGTTGCCGAGTTCGCCATCGCCTTTAGCTGAGATGGCAGCGAAGCGTGAAAAGCAAGCATAAATACATATCTCGACGGCCTGGCAACAGCCCGCAGTCGAAAGGAAAATCGCACATATCCAGACACACACACGTACAGACAGCCTAACAGAGATACTAAAGTTATCAGAGCTTTGTGTGCTTATAAAATAGAAACGCCGCCAAAGCGGATAAAACGATGAGAAAAACCTAAAACGAAACAAAATCAAGCGAAACGAAGTGAAGCGAATAAAACAACAGAATTCGTATTCGGCCACGAGACGTGAGTGGAACTGGAAGTGGGCGTCGAAGTGGGCGTGTGTGCGTGCATGTGTGGCACAGCGTGTGTGTGCGTGTGCATAAAAACCTATCAAATTATAACTTAAGTACGAGTTACCACCGACATAGAAAAGCAACAGAAACAACGAAAGCAACAGAAACAACGAGCAGGCGAAACGAAGAAATCAACACGAATAAATAAATTATTTGCAAAAGTAAATACGAAACGAATTCGACACAAATCCAGGGGACGCCTTCGGGGCTGAAACTATCATTTGAATTAGAAACACCCTGTTGTTTCTTTTCGGTTTTCGTTAGACACACACACGAGCTGCGTGGCATAATTTATACGAAAAGTTCTTGTCGTGAATCCCAGAGTTATCTACGTTTCCATTTCGACATACGCGTGGAGCGAGCGTGGGCAAACTGGCTGCAGCAAAGTTAATGTGCGATAGCGCCACAACGGGATGTTTCTTGACCAGAAGCAGTGGCCGCAAGGTGAGTTCCTTTCCATGAGGGTGGGTCACATGTACACACACACAAACACCAGAGACGCACAAGTATGTGTGCCTGATTCCGACATGAACTAATGATGGCCCTTGTCGTTATGAATACACTCTTTGATTCACAAGCAAAAAGCTCTGGCATGACCTTTGTCAATTTGTTTACAACTACGGCAAGTAGATACCCAGTAGAGTGCACTGGAAGGGTGTATGTGGAGCTGAGCAAAACTAAAGTCTTGCGCTCAAGTGCAGCGTGAGTGCAAGTTTTTCTTATTCCTATTGCGTGCAAGTATATACCCGATTCTCGCCGCACTACTACTGGGTAACATCGTTTGCGCTCTGCATTATCAGAGCATGTTTTTCCCTTGCACATTTCTCTTTGTCGAGATTGCGCTGTGCTTGTTGCATAACAGGGAAATTTTACGGACTCCTAAGTACGCGCACAATAAAAACTTTTACCTGAGCAGCTTATGGCAACACCTGACAAAGAGTGTGTACGTATGTGCGGTGTGTGTGTGTGTGTAGGGGGACTGATAAGGCAGCAAATTCGGCTGAGAGGCAACAGATTTACAGAGTTTTCTACAACGTTTTTCTGAGTAAAGAAAATTATGATTAAAGAGATTTGCAAATGGATTGTCGTGTGCTCAAGTTACCTGCGCAAAAGTCCGCAGCGAACGCGGCCAGAAGCAGCTAATGCCAGTCATTGCAATTGACAGCAGAGAGAGAGAGAGGGAGAAGAGAAGTAGAAGCACGGTGCGAAAAGAAAACATCTAAGGGAATTTACGTGTATTATTTAAACATGGCATCTGATAACCGAAATGACAAAGTGACGGCCTCGGGGCCAACTCAAACTGCAGGGGCATTTCGAGTGCCTGCCCGGAGAGTGGGGAAGGGGGCAGCAGTTGCCGCCATGACGCTGCATAAAATACTCATATCCTGATCCTGACAGGCAGGGCAGGCCCGGAAGTCGTGCTAGCGCCCACCTTACACACGCCTCAACGAAATTCGCCAACATATTTGCATTCCATTTTTATTTCTCTTTAATATTTATTTATATGAGTGTTTGTGTGTATCAGTGTGTGTGTGTGTGTGAGTTTTATGCAAATATTGTTATTCGTGCTTTGAACTGCGACTATTTTCCACTTGTGCCACTGTTACAGTGTAACCCGATACCGGCCCCGCAACCCGCCCCCGCGCTCGTTTGCTCTCTTCCTCTATGCCTGCGCTTTAACGCGCCGCCCTGAACGATTTTGTGTCCTTTGTAATGTTATTTTTTTGTTACATCAACAATTTATGTGCTATTTATGCGGATGAATGCATAAATAAAATTTGCGTAAAGTAAATAAAAATGCATATTTTATAGAGACGCACCCGGTCGCGCCCTCAACTTGTACAGTTTTTTTATTTGCGCTTAAATATTTCATAAAAAAGTGAAGCTTCAATGAAAAACCAAAGTGCTGGGCTGCTGCGCGGTGCGGAAAGGGGTACAGAGTGAAGTGCTGAAAGGGAAGCTGCAGCAGGAGACTAGAAGGGTTTTTGTTTGGCCTGCGGGCGAAGCAATAAAGTGCACTTAAAATATTGTGCAGCTTTGGCAACTTAACTACTTAAGGGCTCAGTGGCTGCGCCCGCTTCAAGCCCGCGTCAAGGCCCCTTCAAATATTGAAATAAAATTTCATTTAAGCATTGGATGGATGCGACTTCCGGCTGGCCCCCGTTCCCCGCTTCCATTCGTCCACCTTCCTCCCGTTCATCGTCTCCTGCAAAATATTTGCACAGATAATGGCGAAGCCGAAGTGTTTGCCGGCCCGTTTGTTTTTTCTTTGTGCGCGCATTTCATTTGTCACACACACACACACACACTCGCACGCCCATTCGGGTGCATAATTAAATTTCTCAGTGACAGCTTTTAGGGCGTTGACGTAGGCGTGGCTCGCTGTGGCATGTTAATGAACTCCCCAGGCGCGACGAGCATGCTCGTACCATAATGCATGCCTCCACACTGCACAGCCGACGCGCTCAAGTGGGCAGGCGACAAAAGTCAAGTCAATCAATTGTCGAGGCCCGACATTAACTACGCGAAGAGTTAAGCCCAGTCCAAGTGAAGTAAACAATCAATTTAAAGTCTAGAATGAAAGAATTAAGCCGTAGTTAGGCAACTTTATTTCGTTAATTTGCCAGGTAGAACCTTTGAATTTGGTATTCCCCATCTCCGTCTTAAATATATGCGCCTAATTACGCCTCAAAAAGCCTTTGTGCTGTCCCTGATTGTGCGCTTGTCTACGAATTTAAATTTAATCAATAAATCACGTATACGCCGCGTGTACGTAGCTTGGTCCCACACACAAACACACACAGCTGACTTTAGTTGGATTTGTGTGCAGCTCGCATTGTCGACTCGAGGCAGCCCGACCAACGCGACCTCCTCGACCGTCGTGACGTCTTAATTGTTGTTTGGCTCTGCGCTCCTGTGAGACGTCTCTCCCCGAACATGGCCGCAGCTGCAAGTGACAACTATTATTAACCTGTTTCGTTATGGTAGGAATAACGTGACATTTGTATACAGGCCAAAGGCAAACTGTGTGAATTCAATTCGGGCTTCTCCCTCGCTTCCCCCACTCTGTCTGCCTCTCCAGGTTTACCTAATCGGCTCAAACAATAAAATCAATTTTCTTTATACACTATTAATTTAGGTAAACTTTATCGATATCAATGGCGCGAGACAAATAACATGACTTGCATATTATACTGACGCGATTGAAGCACGATTGTCCCGGGCGAACATATTAATTAAATGCTTTGTTCGGTCAACTGTAAACAATCTAATAAATTCACATGACCAACGCTAGTCTCAGTCGCAGTCTCAGTCTCCCTGACCAAGTGGTAATTATTCTATTCACTTGCAAAAACAAAAGCCCCGATTAATGCTGTGTGCAAGTCAGGGCGCACGCTTGGGCAATCAATCAAAGTGTCCGACAATCAATCAACTTGCCCGATAGGCACAATAGCTGACGCGCTCACAGATAAATGCAAAATCAAATGGGCCAAACAGCGGGCTATATAACCCCTTGCCCTCCGCCTCTGGCCCGCTGCTGTTGCCCCACTTTGGCGTGCTTATTGTATATATATTTTTTTTTCGTTTGGGGCAAGTTACATTTATGCTTAGTCAATTATTGAAGAGAACGCTCCAGTTACAGTTTCGGGGCTCGAGTGATTAGCAGCATGGAAACACAACTAATGTCTCTGGCTTGCTGGCCAAAAATACCTAGCACACACGCACACACACACGCACATACACACCTACACGTAGTGGGCACTATTAATGGCGTCTGTGCGGGTATAATTACAATTTGAGTCAATTTCCGTTTGAAGTTTTTGTTGATTTTATTGATTTGTGGAGTCACGCAACTTCCTGCAGCCTGCTTTTCACTTTGTCCCTCTGACTGCCCCACCCGCCCTGCCTGCCCTCCTGCCTGCCCGCCCTGCCTGCTCCTCTGTCTGCCTCAGACTCAGCTCTCTTCCAGCCCAACTGCCTGCGCCTTGGCCAAGTCATTACCAGAAATCATCAATATTTTACAGCTCTTATGGAATCCCTGGCAAAGGCTGCAGCCACCAGGCACACACACTCACGCACACACACACAACTCAACATGCTGCCTGTTTTCAATTAGTAAGGGGGGCGGCCCGGGGCAGCTGCTGACTAAGCGCATAGACAGCGTCATGAAGTTTAAGTGACTTTTTAAAAGGCTGACGCGACGAGCATGACTCACATGTGTGTTTGTGTGTGTGTGTGCGAGAGAGTTAAGACTTTCGCCATAGCGACTTGTTAATTTGCATTTCTCAGGGCAAGTGTGAGGAGCAGGAGCCTGCCTTTGAGTTTGTCTTGGGGTACTTTCGCTGCGCGTGCTCCACTTACGCAATGGCAACGACTTTAACTTATTGGATTTGCCCGTGCGGGCAAGAAGTCGACATGCGCTTTCCAATTAAGCAACGTGTGAGGCGAGGCAAGCTATGTAATTAATGCCCGCTAAGTGCCTGCAGTTATGCAACAGACAGTGGCAAGTGTTGGCAGCGCAGGGTGTTGCGGCGCAATGAATAATTGAATGTTGAATGTGGCAGAATGGCCACGTGGTCGGGCAAAGTGTGTGCGAGTTTGTGCCTTAAAAATGATTGCACTGAACTTGACATCCTCCATTAGTCCGGTCGGAGATGCACACACAGGTTGCTGACAAACTGAGCGCACAGTAGCTATGCCTGCCTCTCGCCCTCTCTCTCGCCTCGCTCTCTCTCTCGCTCTCTGTGTGTGTGTCCCACTCCTGGCTCGATAAGTGAATGTTTGCAGTCGCCTTTGGCACTTCATGTGTCCATTTCGAGCTGACCGTGCCTGGACACGCGATAGTAGGCACACACACACACACACACACATACACTTGCATATGCATGAGCTTGCATAGTTGCATATGAATTAGCTAAAAAGAGAGTGAGTAAGAGTCAGAAAAAGGTCGCCGTTTGACGGCACTCAGTTGTCCCGCTCAACATGCCACGCCCCAAATTGGCGGCACGCCACAAGCACACTTTCCATGGAAATCAGCACAAATACTGCGAGTGCGCTAATGATGCAATTCTTCAGATTGAATACGCGCAAAACTTCCAAATTTTCCGCGCAGATCGTTCGCTTTGAAAGCACTTTAATAGTTTAATGCGCCGCAAAGCACCAACTTTGCCACTGCAAATATAAATGCTTTATAGCATTAATACACACACCAATATACATAGTATATATACATACTATATATGTGTATGTGTGCTATATGCATAATGCCTATTTGGCTGTCGGGAAAGGGACAGTTGAGTCGGAAACTTCAGCGGCAGCTGCGAAACTTTTGTCAAAGTTGCACAACATCAACACAACAATACAGGCAGCAGTGGCAGCGGCAATAACAGCAATAACAATAAGCAGAACAACAACAATAACAATAAGCAGTGCAGCAACAACAACAACAGCAACAACAGCAGCAGCAACTAGAAGCGGCCGCAGCAGCTGAGCTTAGGCAAAAAGCAGGCAGGCAGCATATGTCAAAGTTTGGCAATTTCAAAGATTTTTGCCCCGGGCGAACATGATTTTTGGCAACCGCAAAGCGGTAAAAAGAGAGGGAAGGGAGAGAGAGAGTCCAGAGACAGTAAGAGAGAGAGAGGAGCGGCAGAGACAAGTGGAAGCCGCAGAGGCGACTCAAGTGTACACTTGACTGAGGCAGCAGTGCTTTGCGAAATGTTCGCCTGCCTGCGGGGCAGCTGGCCACAGTCAACGTTAAGTTGTGGCGCCTGTCCGCTGCCCCGACCTGTACCCAGCCCTGCCCTGCCCCAAACCCTATCCTGCTCTATCCTATCCTCTCCCCTCTGCCGCTCCGACCTGTATCTCTCTGCTCGCTGCCGTCTGTGGCATGTCTTGTGCAGGCATTAATCCATTAAAAACTTCGTTGTGTTACTGTGTGTGTGGTCTGCGTGTGTTTGTGGCAACTTCATTTAAACTGAATTTTTGTTGCCTCCACTTGTGCCTCTCGCCACTGTGGCTCCTCTTACCATCTGCATCCCGTGCAGAAACCAAAGTTGTTCATTGTTGCCGTGGCGTGTGACATCATCAACGTCACGTGCCAGCCTGGTTACAGTTATGTGTGTGTTAGTTTCGGGTACAGTTGCCACGAAGGTCTCGCCGGTCGAGTGTGACGTTGCACTGACAGAAATTGCAGTTGGCGTGGCCCGCGAATGTCCGCAAAAAGCGAAGCGAAACTGGCTAACGAAATAATTATAGCATACTTTTTGGGGCACGCGTCTTGTGCCAACTGAGCGAAATGCACTCGATAAGCAGCCCCCTTTCTCTCTCTCTCTCTCGCCATCTCTCTCCCTGAAATTGCCTTAATTAATGCAGAGCAAAATCTTTTAGCGCAGCTTAGCAGCGACAGTTGCTTCGGCTCCCAGCAACAACAACAATTGCCCTAATTTATGCAGCAGCGCGTTGCACTTTGGATTTGAATTTGCATGAAGCGTTGCGCATAAATTAAAAGATTTAACTTGATTGTTTTCGTTTTTACCTTTTTTTTATAGGAAAATGGAAGATCAGTTCCTGATGTTACTGCCAGTCCGGGCCGCGCACCGCCCGGACCGCTGCCCGCCAATCAGCTGTCCGGCCTGGGCAACCAACAGCAGCAGCATCATCACCAGGCCAACCAGCAGCAGCAGCAGCACGGCAACCAGCAACAGAATCGCAATCAGGGCGGCAGCGGCTCCGGCAGCGGCGGCGTCAAGGATCCGGTACTCTTGCAGGGTGATTTCCGCAAGGTTAGCGGCATCAGCTCGGAGATCTTTAGGCAGATAGAAGCTGTTGAAAATGATCACGATCCGAATACGGCGGCCGCATTGGAGGCCGTGGAGCGGCGCGGCGAGATGATTGTGCGCATACTGGAACCACGTTCCATGGGCAGTAAACAGGCTGTGGATGCGGCACACAAGCTGATGAACAAGGCGGATGGACGACACACTGTGCAGCTGGTGGAGATTGTGAAGCGACCCGGGCAGACGTTGGGTCTGTACATACGCGAGGGCAACGGAGCCGATCGCACCGATGGCGTGTTCATATCTCGCATTGCGCTCGAGTCGGCGGTCTACAACAGCGGCTGCCTGAGGGTGAGTCGGAAGTGATGCCTTGACCTGGCTCAGCTCCAAGTGGAGTGGGGTCTACATATGCAACTGTTTCTAATCGATTTCTTTTTGATTTCCCTTAAGTTTGCGGTTTGTTGTGCTTTTCATACACTTGCTTAGGGTATATTAAAATAATCGTTGCTCGAATCGATCGATTTTCAGGGACAGATACTATCGATTGCAAAACTTAACTAAAGCTCTGAGATTGTTAACCTAGCCAAAGTGTTTTACGGGCAAATACTCCTTGAAATCCTAGAAAACCAAACTTTAGTAAATTAAAGCAATCGATGTAATGCACAAATTACTAAACTATCGATATTATCGATAAAAACCTTCGGCCTTACTCTCTCATTATTGATTTGGAAATGCTTCATCTTAATTGTGTTTGTTTTGTTTTGTTTTTTTCGATTTGTGCTGCGCAGGTGGGCGACGAAATCCTGGCCGTCAATTTGGTTGATGTCACTCACATGTCGCTCGATGATGTCGTCATCATCATGTCAATTCCACGCCGCCTGGTGCTGGCCATAAGACAGAGACGGGGCAATCGCGGCGCTGGCTCACCGGGACCGCCCACGCTCTCGAGGCCGGAACAGAAGCCGCCACCGGTGGTCGTAATCAAGCGTGATCTCAGAGACGAGGACCTGGACGAGACGGATCGAATGCCAAGGCCGCGTTCATCACGTGAAAGACGTACAGGTAGTTTAAAATGTGCGCCGTGTATAAAATGCTAATCGAGTTTCCATCTCTCTTTTTCTCCCCGTTTCTCTCTCTCTCTCTCTTTCTCTGTGTCTGCTGCAGGCGATGGCCGGGAGATGACCGAATCGCGCTCCCGCCTGGGACTGGGCCTGAACAACTACAGCCCGCAGTCGGAGCAACTGGACATGTACTACAACACGCGGGCGGGTGTGAACGCAATGGGCGAGCCACCAAACTGGGGCTACAAGGCACCGCCGCCGCCATCGTCGGTCATCACGGAGCAGCCCACCAAGGGACATGCCTTTGCGCCGTCGCATGCGTACTATCAGAACGCGGGCACGCTGGAGAGTCTGGCGGAGAAGGTGCACGCCTTCTATCCGGGTGCACCGGGTCAGCCGGTTGGGCCATCGCGACGCATGTCGACGGGCACCGGGAACGTGGGTTTGGCCCAGCAGCATGCGCGTTTCCCGCGCTCCGGCTCCGATCAGCATTTGCCGCGCGTCGAGTATGCGGACTACTCGAATTCGCTGGGTCGGCACTCGCTCTTGCGTTCCAGCCTGAAACCGGGCACGGGCGCACCCATGCCGCCGGGTGTGGGCGTGGTGGGCGGCACCTTGGGTCGCTACGGACGCTACGAGCAGCAGCGCGGCGGTGTGCCCAAGTATGGTCCACCGGCTGCGGGCGCGCAGTCGCTGACACGTCGCTCGCGACCCAATCTCGACTACTCGAGCGATACGGAAGCCACGATTGGACCGCGTCCCAGCTATTACTACTACAATCGGCCCGCCATCGGCAGCATGCCGCGTGGTGCCGGCGGCGTCGGAGGCGGCGCAGGCGCAGGCGGAGCGGCGGCTGCAGCGGCCGCCATGCTGGCAGGCACCGCAGATCTCAACAAATTCAACTCGCTGCCGCGCGAGCGTCCCGGCGTGCGGCTGCAGGGCATACGCTCGCGCCTGGGAGATCGCATACTGGACGAGAACGACGGCAACATTTCGGCGCCCGAATTCGATGCACGACGCGGACGCGATCTGCGGCAACGCATCACAGCCAGTCCGGGCCCGTCGATCTTCACGGCGGATGAGTATCGCGCGTGGTTGCGGCGTGCGCCGAGCAGCTCGGCCATCGCGGAGCAAATGCGCATGACGCGCGACATGTTCGCACAGCCGCGATCGCATCGATTCTCCTGCAGCGCCGAGAACATACACGATGCGCTGAGAAACGTAAGTGAAGGCATCGCTGCCCGAAATCCCTTACTAATCCCAGTCTCTTCTCTCACTCTCTCCTTCTCTCTCTCTGCAGACCGAGAGCATTTACTCTAGTCGCACGGGCATACTGGGCGCCGGCACTCTGGATCGCAATCTCGGCCTGACACGTCCCATTTCGGCACTGCCCGTGCGTTCCATGTCCTCGCAGCATATCGGCGGCGCCGGTTCCATACGCTCGCCCAGCATACGACGCATGCGCCAGCTGCTCGAACTATCGGCAGGCCCGGCGAGTCCCAGCGGCAGCATCATGAGCACCGCCGGCCATCAGAGTCCGGCGCCCACACCCAGCGCCACATTGCCGCGTTCGCATCGCCAAATCGACATCAATCCGGCCGAGTTCGCCAAGTACAAGCTGGACAAGCCCATTGTTGATATCGGTGGCATTTCGGGCATGCTGTGGATACATTTGCTGGCCGGGCGTGGCCTGCGCACTGCGCCCGAGCTGGGCGCGCAGCATGCGCCTGGCGTGGCGCCACCACCCACCCAGACCAGGGATCTGTACTGCGTCATCGAATGCGATCGCGTGCATAAGGCACGCACTGTGGTGCGCTCTGGGGATCTGCAGTTCGATTGGGATGAGTCGTTCGAGCTGGATCTGGTGGGCAACAAGCAACTTGATGTGCTGGTCTACTCGTGGGATCCGCAGCATCGGCACAAGCTGTGCTATCGCGGCGCCATCTCGTTGTCGGCTGTGCTGCGGCAATCGCCGCTGCATCAGCTGGCGCTGAAGGTGGAGCCGCGTGGCACCATCTACATACGCATGCGACACACGGATCCGTTGGCGTTGTACAAGCGTCGTGGGCTGCCCAGCCTGCGGGCGGGCTATCCCACGTTGTTTGGCGCCGATCTGGAGACGGTGGTCAATCGCGAGTCAAAGGGCGCGCCCGGCTGTGCTCCCGTGCCGATTGTGCTGCGACGCTGCGTGGAGGAGGTGGAACGACGCGGTCTGGACATAATCGGATTGTATCGCTTGTGCGGATCGGCGACCAAGAAGCGTCTGCTGCGCGAGGCGTTTGAGCGCAATAGTCGCGCCGTGGAATTGAGCCCGGAACACGTTCCTGATATTAATGTTATAACCGGCGTGCTCAAGGATTATCTCAGGGAGCTGCCGGAGCCGCTGTTCACGCGTTGTCTCTTCCAGATGACAGTCGATGCGCTGGGTACGTCTTGTCGACACAATCCCTCTAACAAATCCTCTCTAACGCCTTGTCTAATCTTCTACTGCAGCTGTCTGCCTGCCGGATGATCCCGAGGGCAATGCGAAACTGATGCTTAGCATACTCGACTGCCTGCCCCGTGCGAATAGGGTAGGTTAAAGCGTCGGATAACTGTCTAGATGCAACCGGCTAATCCTTGTTTACCCCTCCACAGGCCACCCTAGTTTTCCTGCTAGATCATCTGTCGCTGGTCGTCTCGAACTCGGAACGAAACAAGATGTCCGCTCAGGCGCTGGCCACTGTGATGGGTCCACCGCTGATGCTGCACTCGGCTAGCGCGCAGCCCGGCACTGATATCGATCATGCCCAGCCGATTGCTGTGCTCAAGTATCTGCTGCAGATCTGGCCACAGCCCCAGCACCAGCATCAGCAGCAACAGCAGCAGCAGCTACACCAGCAACACCAGCATCAGCAGCAACAGCAGCAACAGCAGCAGCATCAGCAGCTGGCTCAGCACATGGGCGGCATGGCCGCAGCCAGCAGCATGAGCAACATGGCGGGCGTTGCTTCAGGTAACGTAATCACTGTGTCAACTCGACCGACCCCACTCACCCATCGAGAGCGATCACACAGAGACAGAGACACTCAACCTCACACACACACACACCACACACACACGTGCGCTGCGGCGCTTTTTCTAGTGGCACCTGCAACAGTTTCTTTCCGCTTTGAATGTGCAGCAAGTGCAGCCCCCAGTTTTGAATCAATTTAACCATTAAAGGCGGCACGGATACCGTTCACTCAAGACACACACACACACACATACCAGTACACACAAACACACACCGAGACTCACACACACTCGATCAGCCCCCCTCCCCACACCGCCCCGTCCCAGTCCCAGTCCCAGCCAACAAAATGATCGTTCACATTAATATTGATTAATACAGAGTCCTATGTAGACAGGTCGGCGCGGCGAGTCAACAGGGCAGCGTGGAAGCAAAGTCAGTGCGTTGCCAGTGGACAGACAGCAAATACTACTGCAGCAGCAGCAGCAGCTCATGGCGGCGGGCAACCTACTGCGCTCGTCCACTTCGGTAACCAACATACTCTCCCAAGGCCATCATCAGCTCTCAGCCACAGCCAACAGTCATCTGTATCAATCAGTAGTGGGTCAGTTAGCTCAATCGCATCGAGCCTTGCAACAAGCGGTGCAACAGGTAAACAAACAGTAACAACAGCAACATCAACAGCAACAACAACAACAACAATCTCAACTACAGTAACAATAACATAACATAAATAAATTAACAAAGAGAAAAAACAAAACTCGCAGTTATCAGAGCAAATACAGAAGTTTACCAACACTAACACTAAACCACTTTCAGAATTGATTCAGCGGTATTAAGAAAAAAGTTTTGAGTTTCCATTAGGCACTGAATTCACAAGGGATTCGATCTAGCCATGTCAGTATGTCTGTTCGGTCTGTATGAATGCACAGATCTCAGCTATTCAACAAGCTGCAGATACCAAATTTTGCATGAAAGTTGCTGCATATATTCCGCTAGTGAAGCGTTTTTCAAAGGTTGTATGCCACGCCCACCGCTCTCGCAAAACGATATTTTGTATCCATTAGGCAAGGTAGAGAAATCTTTGCATAAACATTTACTTAGATGAGTAGTATAACTGTCTTTCTTCTTAATATACAATCCGATGAGAACATAAACATAGAGTTTATTTAGGTAATGCTTTTCCATGGTATCGATAAGTCATTATACGGGAAAACGACAATGCAATAAGTGATAGATAAATTTGTGCAGAATGTACTGCTAGGAATTATTGGGTTATTCAAAGTGAATGGGAAGGGTATTATACTGCCGGGCGCGTTCGACTGTAGCTTTCATTACATGTTTTCGGTTCCGTCATTATTTCTTGCTTCTTATCTCTTTCTTAGTTATAGTTTTCTACTTCATGGCTAACTTTTACATTTTTCTTCAAGATTTTTCGCTTGTGAGGCACTCGGCACTCTGCATGGCCTCGAGTGCCATATCAAGTGAAAATCCTTAGAGTTTCTCTCGATTTTACTCATACACACATAAACAAACAGACACACACACACACACACGCAAACAAGCTACATTCTCGAAGACTTTCTTTGGCTTCTCTAACTACTTTCCTGTTGACCGTTTGTAAAAGCGTAATTAATTGCAATGATATATGAAACTACTACGATGATACGAATGACTTAATATATCATTTATAATTTTTGATCTCTATACTCGTATACGTATATGTAAAGCATTCTCTCTTGTTCATATGATTTGTGCTTCTTGAATTGACCAAAACGATATAACAATATAATTCATTATTTGCCGTCTCGATTTGATCGACGTTGTAATTGTGATCTACTATATTGTACATGTATATTGTGTATACGTAACCTAATGATAATATTTATGAATAACGATAATGATAATGATATAATGATGATTTGAGCGATGTGATGTAAATGTTAACGGCGTGATAAGCATGATTGGCCCACTACTGGTAAAAATGAAACATCTCGAATATGTATACTTTATAACGTACATGTACCCAATGCCAACCCGATATGTATTCATTCCAACTACAATCGCATATCTATGTTAACATACGCCATTCAGACACGCCATGTAAAAACCAAAAACATTCATTGTACAAAGCTCATCGTTCATTGCCCTCAACCAGCTCGATCCGAGTAGAGTCGAGTATAGTTCCAAGTATGGTTTCAAGCAGCACCCCAGTTACCCGACTAAGTGCTTAACATGTGTTCCGCCTGTGATCAGCTCCAAAGAATCCTAAGAATATCTTTTCATTTTTTTTCTCACTTTGTGTTTTTTGGTTGTTGAGAACTGAAACTGATCCCGCTTCCCCGTCACTGTCTATGCACCCCACGTCTGCTCTGTTTACTGCACCATTCCGAAGGCACCCTGTTTGCATGCTACACCCCCTCTCACCGTTACATTGCGCACAATTATCATCGCAAAGACCGAAACATAACCCTAGATTGGCTTACGAATTGGCCGAGATTTGTTTTCAATACCAGAACCAGTACCTGAACCAATGTAAAATCGTTTGTGTTGTTTGTCCAGCCACGCCCAACACACACCTGCACCAGCTACAGTACATACATGATATGAAATTCAAAATTAGTACCACACACATGCCAAACGCACCGATAACTAGTGCTGCAAAACACAAGCCATCGATACTATCGATTATATACGATTTTTAAGCATTGCAATAGTATTGCAAATCGTTGGAAACAATCGAAAGTAAAGAAAACAATCAATAAAAAACTGTATATGATGAAAGACAAGAAGTATTTAATCATCGATAGAATCGATTGTGGCACAAATTGATTGCAGCACTATCGATAACACCCACAGACAATTGTTTGTCGTACCTCCCCGCTACCTCAAAATAAATATATTATATATATATATATATCTATACATATGAACTATCTAGCGATTCTGCCAATACAAATTAACCCTGTACCAATGTCACTCTGTGTGCCACATCTTTCTCTCTCTTTCTCTCTCTTCCTCCCTTTTGCACCCGCAGCCCTATCAATTGGCGGGCTCAGCGGCCTCAGCAATTCCCGACCAATCGCCACTGCCACTTCCAGGCACACCCTCCCCCGGCAGTAGCTCAGCGTCGACGGGCTCCGGCTCGGGTTCGGGCTCAGGTTCGGGCAAGAGTAAGTGCAGTCCCAAGTTGGGAAGATCTTTAATCTAACGTTTCTTTCAATCGCAGGCACTGATACCATCAAACGCGGTGCCTCGCCCGCCTCCGTGAAGCAAGTAAAGATCATCGACACGCCCAGCCCGTACTCCATTGTACAGAAGAAGCCGCCGCTGCAGAAGGATGCACCCGTTGACATAACAACGCCAACCGGGCAGCAGTCCGAATCCAACAGCAGCAGCACCAACACAGCCCGCAAAGGTGTCGACTTCTATGAACCGCACAAATCGCTCTCCAAGCCCAGCGACGATTTGTACATCTCGAAATACAGCAGCGCCAGCAGCAGCAATATACTGGACACCAAGAAGAGCAACAACTACAGCGCCAGCAGCAGCAGCAGCTACAAGTCCGCATCGAATGCCACAGCCAGCCAAGATGACTACAAGGCGATGAGAAACAAATCGAGCGCCACCTCCAGCTCGAGCTCGTCGCAGGCGACGGTGCTGAGCGCCGGCTCCACAGCCACCTCGGCTCCGACCACCTCATCCGACGACTCCGATGATCTGGTCTCGTACAAGTCATCGGCCTCGACCAATGCGCTGCTGGCCCAATCTCAGGCCATGACCACCAGTCAACTGATGTCCAAGTACTTGAAGCGCGAGCCGCGCGTTCAGTTCACACCCATCAAGTCGCCGGAATCGCCATCGCCGCCCGGCGGTGGTGATGGTCTGCCCAAGGGCACCTATCAGCTGGTTACGCCCAGTTCCAGCACCAGTTGTCTGGCCAAGCCGGGCGCCAGCACAGGTGCCATCAGCAAGGACACGGCCGGCAGCGGCAGCAGCAGCAGCAACAAATTGTCATCGCCTTCGCGACTGGCCAAGACAGATGGCAAGTCCGGCGGCGCGGTAAGTAGCTCATCCGCGTCCGTTGTGTCGACCGGCAGGCGGCTGTTTGACAGTCTCGCCTCGTCGTCGTCCTCGGAAACGGAGACCAAGACCTACATAGGCGGCACCACCGCAGCCAGTGCGTCCAGCAACACAACCACCACCACCTACGCGAACGAGTCGAGAAGCGAGTCCAGAACCAAGTCGGCATTGGCTTCGGGTTCGGAGCACAGAAGCTTCGGTAGCGCGCTCTTCGGCAGCAGTGCCCTGGGCAATGGCAACGGGCATGCCCATTCGAGCAACAGTCCCTTTGCCAGCACCAACGGCGGCGGCGGCACCGGCGGCAGTCACAATGCCATGCACTTGTATGGCACGCTGCCCAAGAATGGTGTCGCCAACGGCGGCAGCAGCAGCAGCAGTGCTGGTGCCACGCTGTTCGGAGCCAGCGCCAGCTCGTCGTATCACTCGGGCACGGGCACGGCCAGCAGCAGCGGGGTTAGCTCGATGACTGGCTCGACCAATAGCTATGACTTTTATAGCAGCAGCTCGACCAGTTCCGGCTCCACGCGCCCGCTGGCCAATGGCGGCAATAATTATCACACGCTGGGCACGTATCGGGCGCAATATGCGGCCACTAATCCCTTCCTCGATGCCTTCGAAGATAAACCGAGCAGCAATGGGGGTAGCAGCGGTGGTCATCACCATCATGTCGAGGATAAGCATGCGCTGGGCACGGATAAGGCGCATCAGCGTGCCTCGATGGTGGCGGCTTTTCAATCGTCGGGCGACTCGAAGAATGGCAGCGATGAGTACGATGATCTCAAGTGAGTGTCTCTCGCGGATCGAGTCTTGTGGGGGCGGGCATAGAGCGAGAGAGATAGAGAGAGAGAGAAAGGGAATGACATAAGCGTTTAGGGATAATGCTGAAAGTGTTCTTTTCGAGTATTTACAGTTTACAAATTTACAATAACAACAACAAGGTATGAAAACCAAAATCAGAACCCAAATCGATAAACAATAATCCCAAAAAGGAAAGAAAACCAGATTCCAATTGAAGGTTTAACGAATTTGCAGGATTGAGATAGGTGAGAAATGGCTGCCAAGCTTTAGGTGTCTGTGTGTGTGTGCGCGAGTGCATGTGTGTTGGTTTGTGTGTGTGTGTGAGTTGAAGCTTTTGCCTTAGCAGTGTTTATACATACATATCTGTTAAGCTCAACCGTTGGCAGCCATTTTGACGGATATCGACATTAGCTAAATTAATATTTACGATCAGTATTCGAACTAAAAGAACTATACCCGATAAACGATAGCCGATAAGCCATAATCGATACGCGTTAGCCGGCAGCGTAAACAAAACGAAACGCAACGTATACAAACTAAGTAAACGAAAACATTTAACATTTAACAGATACAAAGTAAAAGCTAAACAAAAAGGTTGAGCTCGCATTTAATACAATATATAAATATATATATTTTACATAGTCCACAGCACGCGATAGTCGGTTATCGATTGTCGTGTGTGTGGCACAGAATCGACAGCAGTTTTCTCCTCCCAAAAACCCTCCTAACGTACTCTAGCTTATTTAAGACGACCAAATCTTCTAACTATTAAAGACGAATCAATTTAGCTAAATATTGGACAATTTTTCGAGCAATATATTTGCCTACAGTGTTTCTCTAAGCCTCTTAATATACTACAAACAAGCAGACATTCATTACAAACATCCAAACACACAGAAACACACACGTTGCATGTGCGTATACTTGATATGAATGTTTGCCAAAATGGCAGAAGTCGCATTCAGCTCACGCATGTGAACACTCACACACACACACGTCCACACACACTCGCATTTACATTCAATACATGAATTTATTGACAAATCGATGTGCTTAGTTTTTTGTATGAAACAAAGTCTGATATACACACTAATATACAAGAATACAGTATATAATATTCTTAAACATAAATATACAACAAAAACATATATAAATATATACATATATATGTATATATATATACATACATATACAGTGACAAAAACTAAACACGCTTTGCGACTATATAACAAAGGGAAGAAAGAAGTGGAAGAACAAGTAAGGAAGAAAAGTCTACAAATTTTACAGCGATTTTGTTCGAACACTTCGACTACGGCTTTTTATAAACTGGCATATAAATACGAGTATATAGCGTATGCATAACTAACTTGACTAAACTATAAATAACTCTAATTATATATGACAACTACACACGCGTAAATAATTAACTATTTGATAACAAATCCTATTCAACTGTAAATAACCACAACAATTGTGCTTTCGTCTCAATCGATCGATCAGTCGATCGTTCGATCGATTAGTCAGCTAATCAGCTAATTCAGCTAGTCAGTCAATGTTTCACAAACCATAGTATATATAGTATAGGCATAGTATACTCCAACTAACTTAGGCTTTTGCTAGCAGGTAGTGCAAACTGAATTATGATTTCGTTTAGGAAGCCAGGGAGCATTGTAAGCAATAAATATGTATTTAACCCACAAGTTAGAGACACCGAAAAAAAATAACACCATGATATATGGCTCGATATAGCGAAGTCTATATATCAATTGTAGTACGTATTTATGTGGCAGAGTTAAGTTTAAGTTACCTAAACGAAACACCAGCATAATCATTCGTCTTCATCAAAGTACAACTTTCTAGAACAACAACAAGAGAAGAACATCATCAACAAGAATTACTTACATACAATATACAAGATGATTCCAGACTTAGATTCGCGTTCACATCAATTAACAGAGATAGAGCAGATAGTTACGCGTATATAGCCAAATCAGTGCATTATTTGAGATTAAACAATATTTAAGTGTACCGTACGTAGAGATCATTATGATATGATTATATACAGAATACCGCAGGCGAGTCGAGGATTTTAAATAGCAAATTATTCGGTTAATTGTTGTCACATTTGTTTTATACGAGACCGAGGTACGAAGCGTGAAGGGACGAACATTTAAGTGTTAAACATGAGGAAAAACAAACCAAAGAGTTAGAAATGATGTGAAGAACAAGAAACCTAGTTGAAGCTAATTAATTTTTATATACAAGTATAGTGAATTGTTGATTATTAAATATAGCGCGTAGTGTTTTTAACAACAGGCAACAACATAAACAATAAGGCTAACAACAATTTGACACCATAGCGAGTTCTCTACTTTATCGATGGGGGAAGGCGAACCTCCCCTCTATTCCCCCTATCCAATTACATGTTTTATGCTAATATTACTGCCTACATGATTCATGATTGATTATATCGCGGTCGCCGCCTTCCTTCAATCAAATCAAATCAAATCCTAACTGTAAACAATTCGAATTCTGTTTTAGTTATTCAACAAAGCTTTAATCGTTGAACGAATACGAATGAATGATTCAATTGATTTGCAAATTGTTGTGGCTTCTTAGTTATAGCTGAGCTTTAGATAAGAGACAAGCGGTGCCGCCAGGCTTAGTTAGTGTTAGTTGCCATAGTTATGGTAAAATTTACGTGCCGGTGTTTGCGGTGGTGGTGGTGGTGGTAATGGATATTCCGGTGGCGCGGTGTTGATCGGTTTGCGGATATTGGTTATATTGCTGTGCAGGCTTGTTTGGCGCGCGTGCTCTGGGCTTGAGATCGCGCTTGCTATATGAATTATACTTGTACTTCTTAAATATATGTTATGGAATATATCACTGTGTCATATCGTACATTTATACAAGTAGAGCATGCCAAGTTGGAGACTAACGAGCGATAACTTGTCTACGCAACAGATATACATATATATATAAATATATAAAATAAGCCACAAAACATTAACTAAATTAATAGCGGCAAAGCAGCAACTATAGTTAAATAAAAACAAAAACAAAAAAAGATAAACGATCGATTGATTAACGTGCGCAGATTGGCGAAGCAACCACTACAAATTGTATATGCATTTAATTTAGCCTAAACAAATTAAAATTAAATTAACAACCAGGCATTAGCTGGATGAATACACAGCAAATATGTTAATGGCATTTAGTGAGCAAATATGAATTGAATGAAAAACATTTATAATGATGCATCGTATATGGTAAACTGTACACGAAATGAGCCACATGAAATTAGTGTTAGTAACCGGGCAAAAAAGGAAACGAACTAATTTATTGAAATGTATTGCACAATATTGTACACTTATAAATATTAGTGGAAAGTAAACTACAACATAATGAAAACAAATAGAGGAAAGAAAAACAGACAGAAAACTGCGCTAATGAAATACATACTGTATGTATGAAAATCCCGCTATTGTTTTAAACAATTCTACACAGATTTTTGTTTGTTTTCTTCAATCAATTCCATAAATATGCGTATTGTTCCCCAACAGAAAAAATATGGTCCGCGAAACGAAATGAGAAAACCAACCAGCTCAGTTGTACAATAGTTTTTTTGCATAAGTTGGATAGTCAATATATTGTACTAGTACACCTAAATAAATAAGTATCAACCTATAGATAAGTACGTGAATTTATGTGTGTATGTATTAAATGTGCCTAAAGATATCATTGATTTTGAAAGCAGAAAGAACTTCATGTGTTCGTATCTTCGATTTGAACCTTTGACACAGTTTTGGGGATTACATTTTGAATGATTCGCAGCACGTTTGTGCAACGATTTCTTTTGTCGAACTTAACAAGCAAATGGAGACCAAATGCTCAGGGCTTAGCGAGTTATTATAAACATAATATACAACAACAACAACAATTACAAGGCAACACCTATTTAAGACTAACTGTAACAACACATCACGAGCATGCTCCATTCACAGTTAACAATTACCTTAGCCTTTCCGTTGCGTTCTTTGGCTTTTGTCGCCATTCTACAGTTTCAGTTACCACAAACACATCACAAGAAAATCACAACCACAACAACAAGAACAATCCAGCAAAACAAATTTACAAATCCAAGCAATCAATTTTGTTACAAAGACTGAACAACAAGCAGAAGAAAATGAGAAGAAGCGAAATGAGAAGAAGACGAGACTCCAAAACCTAGCACAGAGAGAGACAGAGAGATAGAGAGAGAGAGTTTTCATATGAAATGGCAAACGTTTTCCTAAAATCCCCAAATGAGAAAAGTTTCATTTTACAAAATCATTCCCAAAGTACTGTACGCTTGTGTTGTAAAATCCTTCTAGCGGATTCATAATCGAAAAATCCATTACCGATTCTAAAATTCCAAAACGAATAGTCAAATCTAGCGAAAATAATTCAAATATTACCACCAACATTTTGCTACATACCAACTATAACTAAAACGCAATAATAATAATACAAGAAATCAATATTAAAGCATATTATACAATATACTAGTAACATAATAAAAACTAGTTGAAAATCGTACGAAAGAGCAGATGGCAATGTACTTTAGCGGAATGTTTTCCAGTAGACGCGTAAAGTATACAAAGAATAAATAGAGAATATACAAAACTTATATAGACAGTGTGAAATGCATTGAACGTTTGGAAATGATTTTTGAAACCCACCATATATAAAAACTGACAAAAACGAGAAATGACTCGAATCAACGGATACACTTACGTCTACATTATTGTTTCGACTTCCTCTGTTTGCCATCACGATTCCAAATTTAAGCGAGAATTCAAAGTTAATACTGAAAATAATACAATTACTTTCTATGTACATATGCATAAGTACTGTAGAGACATACACATACCATATATATATATATACATAGGCGCAGCAAAAGAACTAAACCGATCGCCCGAAAACCGAGAAAGGAATCGTAAGACTTGCACGCAAGTTGAAAAGCTGAAGAATAGAAACAATTGATTCTCTGATTTACCACTGCCACAAAGTAAAAGATACGAAGATGAACGTAAAAAACAACAAGATAAAAAAAAAAAAAAAACAAAATTGAGGTTATTGTAGGCATATATACACATAAGTATATACGAGTACTTAACATGCATACATACTTACATAAACATAAACATACATACATCTGCGTATATACTTTGCAAGTATATATACAAAGATATAGACAAGGAAGTTCATTACGATTACAAATACAAAACATAATACGCGTATTACGAAAGCATCTGCATATGTTGCATAAACAGCATTAATAATAATAAATACGAGTACATATAAATACATAAGTCAACTTAAACTTATTATTTATTCAGAATAATAACAATGATAACAATAAAAATTATCTTATAAAGCGTAAACTAAATCCAAAAATAGTTCTTTGCGTGAGATTAAAGCGATGTTACATTATTTAATGAAAATATATACATATAAATAAAATATAAACAAAACCAGTGTTTTATTTCAAATCTTATTCAAATCATGATTATATATATAGCAAACATACCCCGCTTGCTTTTTTGAAATTTCAAAATTAAATTGTCGTTTTTCTAAAATGACTAACAGAGTTAGCAGAGTTCTTATCCTTAAAAGATAATGTTCATTAGTACTAACTGCTAACTCTCTGTTAATGTAACATAACTCAAACATTTTCCCTTGGTTTGCGTCCAGGGAATACGAGTAATTTTGTAGCTCGCTATCATGGTTGCAGTCTCGACTTTCCTGTCTTTCAGTGTTGACAGTTTAGCCTTTTTTTTTGTTTTGAAACCAAAATTTATTTCCAATTCAAATTCAAATTCATCTAGTTCAAAGTCAAACGTGACTTAATTTATCAAGCAATTTTTCTAGCTAGCTATCGAAAGTTTTCTGATGGTCTACAATTGAAACTCTTCAGTATGGAAGTACTGTTTATATTAAATAAAAAACAATCTGTAACTTCTTTTCAGTGTCATTTTATATATTTGTTGTGAAAATTAAACATAAGCGCAAATGATAAGATTTAGTGTTGAATACAAAATTAAAGTTAAAGTTAAAGACTACATGCAACATGTTTGTAATGATAAACTAAAAATCTTAAGATTAAATACAGTTCAAATTAGTGATAAGTATTGTAAGTTTAAATCAGGACAGTGTCGAAGCGAAACAAACCAAACACTTTTGAAGCTGTGTTTGTTCTTTAACAACTCATGCTTTTTTCCTTTTTATCAATATTCATAATAATAATGCAACTAATGATAAAACATATG
The DNA here is from genome assembly GCA_018151445.1 of Zaprionus inermis. Lineage (NCBI taxonomy): Eukaryota > Metazoa > Arthropoda > Insecta > Diptera > Drosophilidae > Zaprionus > Zaprionus inermis. Next base: position 28,016 of record JAECXD010000673.1, on the reverse strand, counting down.
CTTTAAAACTTAACAATAATGTAAAAAACGTATAAGTAAGTGGAGAATGAACCGACAACAGTTCTCCCCCAGTCTAGGTATATGTTTGTTGTTGGGTATATTATTATTTTGAATTGAGACACCACATACGAAATTGTATAGTTTTTAATGATTTAAATCATTTCATTTATTTTGTATTTATTTCTCAAATATTCTCAATAATAATTAATATTATAATAATTAATTAATGCTTGTAACATAACAAATATTCATCTCATTTCATTGTTTGAAATTGATTTCCTCTGCGCACAATTCTTTCATTACTTGTTAATTCAGTTTTTTTTTTACCACATGCTCTATTTCTCCGTATTGATTTTGTTTCTTTTTATTTTTCTTAAGTATTTTTCACGTCTGGCCACACTGGGAGATGTGATTGCAGTAAGCTTATCCTTCAAGCCAAGTTCTCAACTCAAACATCCGCTTTTTTTCTTCGCAACATTACGTGAAAATCGAAAATGTTAATCTTTTAGTTTATAGTTTTTCATTGTTTTTTTGGTTTTTCATTTGATTTAATTGAAGTCGCTTTAGATGTTCTGGTTTAGATCTGCTGATTTGGTTGTTGTCGTAGGATCTATGATATCCTGCTACAACCGCAATACTTTTACATATATCAATATACTTTTGCATTTCTTATTTTTGTTTTTATATACAATACACATAATAGATTTATAGTAAAATTTGGTGAGGAAAATCTTGCGTTATATAAACATTTGGTTTACTTTCATTTAGAGCGTAAAATGATTATTTTTCGTTATTGATTTACCTTTACGAATAAGTTGTACAATTAGAGAGCACAAATGTTTAAAAGTGTTTTATTTTGGTGTAAATTTAAGAAATTTTCAATAACAAATGTCTCAAGTTCGATTTTGATTGTTTCGCGTGATTTCCATTTGTAGATTCGGTTAGATAAGCAATTTAGAATCAAGGATACGTGTTCGAAGCATTTTGGCAATAAGTATCTGTATCTGTATCTGTGTCTGTGTCTGTATCGTAGTCTGAGTCAGTAAAAAACTGTAATGTTTGTCAGTGTATGATTGTGTGCGTGTGCCAGTGGAATAGCGAGAGAGAAAGATAGAGAGAGAGAGTTAGCTAGAGAGAATGGTGCATGTTGGTTTTTTCTCAGTATTTTAGTTAAGTATTTTGATCTTGAAAATTGGGTACCAATAAATACAAACAAAACGGCCAGTTCCAAGCCAATTTTGTTGTTCGCTCTTTTAATTATATTCGTTTAATATAATTCATTAATATTTAAAACTTGGACCCTATTTGAATTTCGCCATAATTTTTGACTAACGCGCACAAAACTTCTAGACAGACCAAGGATAAGTCAAAAGGAAAGTTAAGTTAAGTAAAGTATATAAGCAAAGAAGGCAATCGTTAAGGTAAATTGTAATCGTAATCGTAATCGTATCTGTAAGTAATCGAATTGGGTAATTTTCACTTCTCGTTTGCCTGTAGATCTGTATTTACTGTATCTGTATTTGTATCTGTAGATGTATGTATAATTAATTCACTGCTGCAAATTGTCTTGTTAGTTTCGGTATTTGTTTCTCTTGCTGCTTTTAGTTATATCATTTCACTAAAAATTAGGAACTTCTGTCTGTTTAAAACTTGTATGCTTGCTGTTGCGTTATTTTTGTTTTTGTTTCGTGTGCTTCAATTTTCGAAACTTAATTCAAATCTAATAAAAACAATTCAATATCAAATAAGCAGTTTAAAACACAGATTCTTCTAGCTATATATGTACGATTTCGTTAATTTTTTTTTTGTTCTCTAGATGCGAGTGCGTTTGTCCAATCACCAAAGTAAACAAGAAAAAAAAACACTCAATATAAACAAACGCACCAACAATCCCCACATTCACATTCAAATTCACGTTTCAAGTTTCACTTTCCCTTTTGCTAAAAACCACACGAAAACCCACACAAAATTTATGCTAATAAAAATACTTGATAATGAGCACATAAATCTATAAAATATTGTACCAAAAAACATTGTTTGTGAAATAAACGCCTTAAAAAAGTATACTGCAACTAGAAAACTAATTAATTAATTTTGTCTTTCTCCGTTGGCAAAATATTTAACAAATTCTCTATGCTTTCACGTTTCAACTGTTCTCTACGACTGACTCTCTGTCGACTATGCTTAAAATAATTTCGGATGTTTCCTTTTATTCATTTTCGTAACATTTGTCTCATGCATCTCTGATAAATTCTTATACTATTCTAACGCCCAAAATGCTTGACTTCAACGATACATATAACGTAGATCTTTGCGATCCTTGCTCTACATAACTGCGCTCTGGATGGCTGTGTATGTGCATATGATTTTTGACATGCTCTAAACGGAATTTTCGGGACTTTCGGGCTATTGATGTGAACTCACAAAATATGTATGTATGCTGTGTGTGTGTGTGTAAATGTGTGTGTGCGTGTTGGTGTAAAGTGAACAACTTTATGCGTATGACAAACGTTGTTGATATGTTTCTGTTGTTGCTATATATGTATTAGTATGTTGCGTATGTCTTCTTCTTCGTTTTTTTTTAATTTCTTTTGTTCAAATAGAACCAGTAATTCTTCAAGTCCTGTATCAAGTTTGTTCATGCTTTATCGTTGTCCGACTTCTTTCGCTTGTAGCATTTTCCTTTCCCAGCACAATTCTACGTAGATTTATTTAGTTACAATTACATACCGTACACTGACATAGCATTCGAGTATGTAGATTGTGTGTATCTCTCAGACATGCATTGTGTGTAAGCATGTTTTTACGCACACGTATATATGTAATTCATATTTAGTCTTGAATTTATTATGCTTAAATTTTGCATGAGGGTATAATCTCGCTCTGCAGCTCAAAATGTACAACTTTGCTGCCTGCTTCGGTGCGACTATTACCCAATTAATCTTTTGCACCTTTAATATTATAAATATTTTCTTTAAGTGTAATGTAATTGCTTCACGGGGGCACGCGCTTGCAAGGCGGTCTTACGGGCTTGTTTCTCTTCCTCCCACATTGCGTAATTGTTTATCTGATTAATTTTTAATTATTAAATTCTTCAATGTACTTGTATGTATGCATCCAGTTGCTGATTTTCTACATGGTAAAGTAATACTTTTAGTGTTTTCTCAAATCTAGATGAATTGCCTATTTTGCACTCATCTAATTGCAGCATTATGTTTATTTCTTTCGTTTCGTTTCATTTTGTTTTGTTTGTTTGTTTGTATATAGTTCTATTAATTCGCATGCTGCTTATTCGGTGTGTTGTTCATTATCAACAATAAACACGCTGTAGCGCAAATTGTATCTATCATATCGTTGGGCTAAATATTTGATTACGCTTCGAACGTTGCATACCACTGTGCCACGCAGCATTGTCACTGTTCCGTCATTCTATAATGCATTCCGATTGATTGCAGTAAGTGTGCGTGTGTGTATGTGTATGTTAGTGTGACTGTCTGCCTGTGTGTATGTGTGTGTGTGTGCGTGGGTGTGTACCATATTTGTGTTGCATATACGTATGCTTCACAAACACATCAATATTTTATGAATCAACTTTTCACATGCACATGTATTTATCTTATTCTCTTTTGTTTCTTATGCTTCGTTCGGTTTTATTTTCTTGTAAGTAGCTATAGTTGTTGTTTTTTCTTTTTATTGAAATACTTGTATGAAATTTTTGATTTGTCAAGAGTTCTCATTTGAAATTCTAGCAGTCGTGGGTTTGATATAGTATATGTATAGATATATCTATATATATATATGTATGTATGTATATAGACAGATGTGTATATCTCTGTTTACCTTGCATCGATGCGCTAACAAAACGTGTATATGTATATGTATCTATATAAAGTAGACATAGACATAGGCATAGACATAGATCATATGTTAATAAGTTAATTAGCTCAAGTTAGATTAGGTTAGATTAGATTAGATTAGATTAGATTCATTTAGGATAGCATGTATACATGAAACGCTAGAGTTTGCTTTTAAAATGTACTTTAAGCTGTTGCTGAGTTGCATGAGAAACGTGTCGAGTGGGGCAAAATGTGTCGTTTAAATATATGTGTCCCTTTTCATAACTATATGCTAGTTGTTCCTATTTCAACTTTCCTTTCAATTCTTCCCAATACTTTGCCACATGCGCGTATGTGCGTTTCTGTGTGTGGGTCTCTCTGTGTGTATGGTTTGCGTGTTTGTGTGTGAGTTGTTCGACTTGTTCGATAATTGTAAATATTGTATGATATTTAATTTTACACATTTTACAATAATTTACTGTTGCTTTTCGTACACGTTTTCTATGTTTCAAAATTTACCATTTTCGTTTATGCTTTAATTGTTAATTGTTAATTTTAAATTATGATCACTTCTACTTATGCTTAGAAACTAAATCCATATCAATTAGTTACAGTTACAATTAGTTTATTAATCATTCTCGTAATGTTCTGTTTGTTTGTTTGTTTTTTTTTTTCTTGTTTACTTTTATTTTTTTATTCGTATTTTTGTGTTTTTGTTTTTGTTCTTTTGCGCCAACATAGTATAAATAATTATTTCACTTTCTAAATATATATAAACATTGATGTGTGTGTATAGATAGTTGTGCCTGCCTGCCTGTCTGTTTGTCTGTCTGTCGGTCTGTCTGTTTCTGTATCGGTTTCTGTGTGTGTGTGCGTGTCTGTGTGTATTTACGGTTGTGTGGGCATTTTGTAAAATTATCAAAAAATCATTGAGTTTTTGTATTTTGTTTTCTATTCTCGTTTTGTTTGTTTTTTTTGTTGCTTTTTGTTTTTATTTTGCTAAAAACACTTATATGTCTTTTTTATATTGGTATGCTTAGGCCTAAATATATGTATATATATATGTATATAATTACGATTTTTTTGAGATTTTACTTTAGTGGCTTAAAATTTGTTTTATTTCCTGTTTCATGTTTTGTCGTAGTTCGATACATATACATATGTGCATATATGTACGTATATACCTATATATATTTATATGTATATTCATTTCGTGTATATATATTTTGCTAATTTAACAACATTTACATATACACACACACAGAAGGTTTTACGTACGCTGCTTACTTGATTTCGCTTTTGTTTTTATGCTTTATCTGCCTTTAAAAGAATTACCATAGCTTTACTTTAGTTTACTTTATTTCTTATGCTAAACGAATAGGCGCACTAAAATTATGATGGGATCTCTTCACACGCCCGAATATAGTTTTTGTTTATTTTATTTAATTTAAATGTAATACATTTTCAGCGCCTTTCTGCTTGGCTTCGATTACACTTAAGTTAGTTAGAGTGCAAGTTGATCTAATTTTTAGTTTATTTTCGTTTGTTTCTGTTTTTCTTTTTTGTTTGTTTTTTTTTTGAGATTTACTTTTAACATTACTCGTACCACTAACAAAATGAAAAACATTTAAAAAATTCTTAAATGCATTCGCAATTTAAGCTAAATCTTTTTGCTTTTTTCTCCGCTCTGGTTTTCTGTAAAAATCAGGGATCTCAATCGAGTTTTCATCACTTAAATTATAATAACAGTAAATACGCGTACATAATAAAATTTCGCTTACTCCATTGTTTAACATAAATGTAAATTTTGTTTTCTTTGCTTTGACTCTATATCGGTCTCCATCATAATCGATCTCTGCCTCTTAATCTTTCATTATCTCTGCTGTTTTTTAAAACCAAAACACAGTACAGTGCACTAAAATAACAACTAATGCTGTATATTTTTTTTGTTTTTGTATATATATGCAATGCAACTTACTTATAGACTACATATAGTATTTACTTTAAGCTTATGATTATACGAAGTCGCTGATTGTTTAGTGGGCTGTTTTTCTGCTTCTTTTTTGTAATCAATTCTTTTGTTTGTTTCTTTTCTATATGCTGCTTGCAATTGAATTCAGCATAAACATGTATTTAATTGTATTTGCTTAATAAATTGCATAGGGTTTTGTGTAATAATCTTTCGAATTTCTGTAGTATTAGTTATGATAGAATTTTCATAATGGATTCTGTTTGATTTTGTTTTTTTCTGATAGTTTTTAAGATTTGTATATGTAAATGTATATATATAAATATGTATTTATAGATAGCTATAGCTCTTGCATCGATTGTTGTTGCTGTGGTTGTTGTTGTTCTTCATCATCATCATCATCATCATGTTGCTGCTGTTGATGGGTTGTGTTTGTTGCTGTTGTGGATTTAGATCGCATTGTTGGTTTGGATGGGATGGGTTCGCTTGTCAATTAAAAGTGGAAGTGGGTGCGGCGATTGCCCTGCACGCCGCTTGTACTACGAATTATAGATTGTATCTGTTGCTGCCAAAAGAACTGCTGCCGAAGCGAGGCGTAGCTGCTGTTGGCACTCAGTCAAGTTCAGTGAACCTGACTCCGGGTCGGATTCTAGATGTTCGACTTGGAGAAGCTCACGCGCAAATGGTTCGATTCGGACAGCTGATGATTGTGCATTTTGATCAGTGCCAACACAGCCTCCTCCACCGACGACAGTTGCAGCAGTGCCATCTTGCGGTCCTTGCTGTAAATCAAAACGAATTTTCAATATTAATCTCTCTCTCTCAGTCTCAGTTTCACTGTTTACTTACGGGAAAAATTTGAATGCTTTGACTTCGAAATTATTGGAGGTGAAGGCTTCTTTGATGTCATCCTCAGTGCAGGATGAGCTGTGGGGGAGACAAGACAAGAACATGCGCAAAATTAACAGCTATCGATTTAAATTGGCATGCTGTGTGCCGTCTATAGATATCGCATAAATACCACGCCGTGCCACATTCTATGCCACACTATGCCTCATACCGAGTGAGACCCGGCAGCAGCAGTTGCGGGAAGAGGAGCAGTAGCTGGAGCACAAGCACATAAATTCAAACAGCAGCCATGCTTCGCTCCCATTCCTGCCCCTCTGGCGGCGCACAAGAACCTCGCGGGGCGCTTTGTCATATTTGGGCAGACAAAAACGACACGGGGCGTCTGCCAGGTCTCGAGCTGCTGCTGCTGCTGCTGCTACTGCTGCTCATAACGGTAATTGTAATTGCCCGCGTGGCGTTGATGAAAAAACCAACTCCAGCTGTGCACGTTACTATCGCAGCAACAGCAGCTCGAGCCAAGCCCACGATAGGCATCTTCCATCAATACACACGCTTGTATATTATGTGCGATTTATAGATACAGGCATAGATAGCATATGTATTTAGATACTTACGGAATGTTACTTAAATGCAGTGTCGCCGATGGCGGGTAGATGTTTTGATAGTTCTTGCTGCCGGGCTTCTTGAAGCGATGCAATGGATTCTGTGAGTAGTCACGTGTTAGGCCCGCATCCGGTTGGCCCTCCTTAGGCAGCTGCACGGCCTGATGTTTGCTGGCCATGACACGTATTGGCTTGCCCCATAAACGTAATTTATCAAGGTGAGACATGGCTGCAGAAATAGAACGAGCATAGAAAATAGAAAGAGAGAAACACACAAATAAATACAATGCTTGCCGTTAAAACGAATCGAAATGCATGAAATTTAGTGGCAAAGTTTTTGCCCAGGAGAGCGAGAGCTACCTGCCAGCCATATGTGCCATACATGTTTGTGTCTGTGTGTGCGGTGGGGAGGGGCTGATGGAATATTTTTGTACATGTTTGCATTCACGCTACTCACTAATACCAGCGCAAGTACATGTGTTCACATGTGTAGATGCAATTTATATGCTGCGTTACAAGCCATAAAATTACATCGGCGCGCACCCCAGCCGATCTTTTCCCCACCCTCAAGTCAGCTATAAATGCAGGCAAATATTTACATAGAAAAATGTAACTGCAACTTTATCAATGTCGTCTGCCTTTGGTGATTTACAAGCAAATGACTCGCCATAAAATGCATTGCCCACAAAAGTATGCTACAGTTTTTCCATTCGCTTCCCTCCCGGCACACGCAGCACACATACGCCGCGTTCTCCCAGTCCCGATAGTCATAACACCTGCGGCTCAATTGCAAACAACTGCTGCACATTCAGTTAAACGAAGTAAACAATTCTCTAGTATTATTCTCATTTCATTTCGACTCGCCTCGCGTCGCCTCGTTTCGATTTCGATTTCGATTTCTATTTCTTTTCCGATTCGATTTCGATTTCAAATTCGATTTTTTTTCATTCCTTTTCAATTGTTGGCAAGTCATGCTGGGAAATGTCCCTTTTCTTTCGCTTTTTATACGCATTATTTTAATAAATTATATAGCATTTTATCATTGTAAGCAGTTGTCATACAGATGACGAGGGCGGTGCGGGCTGTACTGCTGGGTACAGTTGCTTATGTTTTATTGTGAAATAATATGCTTACTCAGCCGTTTATTGTTTGCCTAATGGATTAAATGATTCTACAAAAAAATAAGGCTTGAAAAATATAATAAATTGTTAAATAAAAGCCAGGAAGGATGGAAGGACACCGACCGAGTGGAATATGGCGAACGGCAGTGACAAACGCTTCTGCCAGTTTGGCCACATGCGTCGTGTGGTTTATTGTGCAAGTATATGACAAACACTTGTAATAAAGATTAATGTATATGCGCCTGTGTGTGTGAGAGTGGGCTAGCCCCAAAAGTGAGGACCAACTTTGCCTATCAGCTGCTTTTGCCCTTTCTGAGTGCTGCTGCAGCTGCTGCCGGCTGCCGCTGCGGCTTCCGCCTGAGGCCCAACTCAAAAAGTATCTTAAAGTTTTAATTACCAGCCTGACCAGTGGCAGCAGCAACAGCAGCAACAGCAATGGCAGCGGCAGCAACAGCAACAACAACAACAAATCATTATTAACTTACAAGGCATTAAAAAACGGAAACGAAAATGAAAACAGGAAAACAAGAAAACAAGCGGGCAAAAAGCCAAAGAAACTGCAGGAAAAAAAACGAAGCTCACGCACATCTGAGCACCATGCGGCAGAAGCATGAGAAGCATCAACCGAGAAGTTTCGGTGCCTCGACTTAACCCCAAAAGTGACTCGAAGGATTTGTGTGCGAGTGAAAATATGAATGAAATGGGTTAAGGCATTTTGAGCTTATGCGGCACAATTGGCTCAGGTGAGATTGATTGTGGCCATAAACAAAGCAAACGGCACTTAGCTACTCTACGTCAAGTCGTTTATAATTCTGGTCAAATTTATGAGACAGGGGAACTATAGTACTATAGAACGCACCTACTAAGCATGTTAAGTCAGTTCTATGGCAAACTTTGCCATATGTAGTAACTAAGTCATTCAAATAGTCACTTAACGATGAACTCGAGTGTAGCGAAAACTTTGTCAGAACTCTGTAACAAGTTTCGCATGATGTCGACGTAATCGGCTCATAATATATAGGTGTCTGTCCATGTGTGTGTGCGTGTGCGTGTGCGTGTAAGAGTGGAAGCTGCGCAAATATTTGTTTGTTTTTATTGTAAATACTTTTATGCGTACGATGCGGCCTCATGCAAAATATTTTGTAGTAATTTGTTGGCAAAAATAGCAAAAATTCCCCAAACAATCTCCTGCTCCCTATGCAGATTGGGCGGCGGCAGCTGTGCCTATAAATTGATATGAGAGTTGTGTCTATAGTTTGTAATAAGTTGTGCAAAAACTTAATCCCGACAAGGTTGGCAATAACAACAGCAACAACAACAACAACAACAAATGACGCGCATCCGGTCAGCAACGACTTTGCCAGGGCGAATACGACCATTATAATATTTCTCACACACAAGTGTCTACACGCCACTTACACGACGCCCCAACCCCTCCCACCACTGCCCCTCAACTTCTCCTTCAGCCCCTATGCTCATTGTTTTAGCAGTGTGTGTGCGTGTGTGCATGTTTTTGTCTATTTCTGCTTTGCTTCTTGATTGCTGTCGCACTCTGTTTGGGCCGAGTTAGGTTCAGTTCAGTCCAGTCCAGTTGAGTCCGTTCGGGTCCGTCTGCCTGTCTGTCTGTCTCTCCGCTCTTGACTTCATCTAGAAAAAGTTTTGCTCTTTTTTTCGCCTTTACGCTGTAATTCGTATGCTGAGTGTGCAATTGTAACCGTATTTTGTGTACACCCACACACACACATAGATATACACGCTCACAGACGAGAGACACTTTCGTATGCATGGTGTGAGGGTGGCGATTTGGGGGGAGGGTGCTGGGACATCTGCTGCCCGTCCTAGTCGGGCCAACAGAGTCGACTGTCGACTGGGTCGTCCAGGGTCGGTAATCGTCTTTGTTCTGCCCCGAGAGTTGCGAGAGTTTTGGGCAAAGTAACGAATGAATTTGTTAATATTTTATGAGTGCATAAGTGCGCACTCACCGGCAAACTCCAACACCCACACCCACCCACACACACCCTCTACTAGTGCCAGTTCACCTGTAACAAAACTCGACCGGAAGTGTGTGCCATTTGGCAGCCCTCGCGGCACATTAGTAGTCTATATGTTGACGCAGTGCCATTAATATTCTCGCTTGCCGGGCCACACGATACGTATACGACGTGTGTGTGGCGGCGAGTGTGCGTGTATGTTTATGTTGAACTGGTTGGTTGCACAATAATTTGCTTGTCGAATTGCTTTGGTTTTGCTGGCACAAATAAAGCGACGCCATGCCACGCCCGCCACAACATTTTCGGATTGCAGTCAGAAATTGTTTTGTGTTTGCTGTGCAGCCTGTCAAATTATCGACAAATTGAATAAACATTATGCCATATACGGAAAATATGCAAACTGATTAGCCAGAAATTACAAAAATAATGAGACACAGAGTGGCAGAGGGAGACACAGTGAGGCACAGCTGGGATATGCGAGAGTTGGTAAAGTTGGTATTCATTATTAAGAATTCATTAGCTCAAAGTTGGAATGCTTTTGTGCTCAAATATGCAGCAGCAGCCACAAAAGTGCAGCAAGCGAAGCAAAGAGAAGCAGGTGAAGAAAAACAGAGAGAGAGGGAGAGGGTGAGATGCAGGTTAAAGCGATGCAATAAAAATGTTTGCATTATGATAATTACCACTATTAATTGAGTGCAGCACAAAGCATACTTTCAACGAGGCAAAAACAAAGCAAATGACAAGGAAAATTGCATAAAATTTGCCTGTTGATTTTTCTGATCGAGTTTGCACTCTTTTTGTCTATTGATAAATAGCAAACAAATCTAGCGGCATACAGGGCAACTGCCAGTCTAGTATACTCTAGCACTCGACAAAAAATGCAGGTCAGCCTGTTTGTGTTATTTATTTGCCTGACGCGCAATTTGCTGGCAATTTCCGTTGCATTCCTCTGCGTTCATGGCGCTAATTAAATTTATTTAAACATATTTAATAATAATAATAACAACAGCAATGGCAGCTGCAGACAGAACGCATTTCAACGCGATTGCTGGCGATGATAATCGTATGTGGGTTGCCGTTGCCGCTGCCGTTGCCTGAACCCACAAGCAGCTTTGCTGCACGGCCTGCACAATCGTCATTCGCCAATAAGTGCGAATGTTGTGTCGACCACGCTGCGTATGCGCAATGCGTGCAATTACTTTGGCATGTCGCACTCAGCTGGCGCTGTCATTTTCAATTAAGCCGCCCCGCGCACAGCCAGCGCTTTGACAGCTTTTGAGTTATTTCTCGAGTGCATAAATGAAAGAAGTGTACCCGCCTGCCGCGCGCCGCCCGCCGCCCGCTCTCCACCTGGCCCGCTCTGCCGCTGTCCAGTCGACGTTCACGCGGCGTGCAGTGTCCGCTGTGCGTATTAAATGGAATAAAACCAAATCGAAATTGAAAAGGTGTCGCTGTCAGCGCTTGCTGTCGTCGCTTGCTGTGTGAAGGGGGAGAGGGACGGAGAGAGAGCGAGCGAGTTCCCGTTTTTATATTTTCGTTTCGGTTTTCTTGTTTTTTTTTTTTCACTCTGCTTTTGCTTTTGTAATAAAGTGGAATTTGGCACGTCGGTTGGCTGCTCTTAACGCCTCGCAATGCGCGATTTTCATTTCGTTTAATGCGCACACAAACAGGCCGAGGGCAGCAGCAGCAGAGCGGGTGGGTGTGAATGTGGGGGGGGGGGGTGGTTGGTAGTCTTAGCCGACAATGGGAAAGTGCAGAGAAATAAATGCAATAAAATGATTGGCATGTCGCGCCTCAGCATGAGGCATGGGGTCAGTCGCACTGTGTTGTCCTTAAACCGTGACCTCCCCCCCCCAGCAAGCGCAACCTGAGAAAGAGCAGCGCAGCGGGTGGAGCAGGTGGAGCAGGTGTCAGACAGGCGCTGGTAATAAAGCGCTTATAAAATTTCATTTATGTGCATTGCTCAACCCGCCACGCCGCCTCGGATCGGCTACCATAGCTCGCTCATTGCACTGCAGTCAGTCGTTATATCTGGCCATCTCTTTCGCTTTAACAATTTTTATTATTAATACATTTTGTTTGTTGCATTTGCAGCTGCAACAGCAACAACAACAGTGGCAGCCAAAGGAACGTTTGGAATTTCATGTTGCTGGAATTTTTCATTTTAAACAAGCTGCAAATTGCAGCTGCCTCTTGGCCCCAGCCCACCTTGTCTCTCTGCTCGCACCGTGCATTACTTTCTTTGCAGCTCTCGCTCCCTCGCCCTCTCTCTCTCTCTCTGCTTTTATTTTTTATTATCTGATTGCACCTTTTTTGGCTGCCGCAACGAGCGCGCAGATTTTTCATTACTTGCGCGAGTTGGCAGCATCGCCGGCCCCGCCATATTTGACTTACCCAAATAAGCTTGCTGCGGCTCCGCCATTTGTATGAGTGCCGAGTCCTTTTTGTTGTACAATATCTTTACACGTTGCACGTCACCGTATACACCTGCGAATTGCGAAATGTTTTGCGATTATTAATATAGTCTGTCGGTTTATTGCAGTGCAGTGCAGAGCCGCAAGTTGCTAGATGGTATATGAAATAATGTGTATAAATATAGTATATAGGTTTAAGAGTGTCATTCATTCACAAGGCACACACAGTCTAACACACACATTGTAGCTGCTAATGAAAATATCAAATTATTTAGCAACCTTTCGTGTACAAAGTAAAAGACGCTCAATTCAAATGGCAAGTCGAGAAAATTCGGACAGTGCACGAGATTTTTATGCAACGCGCAAATGTTGCCAACTTTTACACACACCACCAAATAGCCATAACGTGTACGCGGATGGTTTGCCGCAGCTTCCCGTGTACCCCTCCCTTTGCCAACCCACTTTTTGCCACTACCCCGTTCGCGAAGTGTCTTGCAGCAGCTGCTGCTGCCTGGGTGCAGGTATTATTGCCGGGACGTAGCCGTTAGTATCATGTACGAAACTCATAACTAGCTCAATAAGTTTTCTCAGCTATTTTTTACGAGCAGCAGCGCAACGGCTTCAGCTACGTCTCAAGCTTGGGCTTTGCTCGGGCACTGGCTGCGGCTCCGGCTCCGCCTCCAGCTCCAGCTACAGCTACGGCACTGGCTCAGTCTGTGGCAGCGACTACTTTTTAAGGCTGCGCCACGCGGCTGATTTTACAGCTGTCAGACAAGGTGTGCAGGTGTAAGGGATAGCCCGGGAGAGAGAAAGTGAGAGGGGGGAAGGGGAACTGAAAGGAGGTTGACTGCGCTGGAGTGGACAAGTTTTGCTGCTGGGTGCGTTATTGAATTGTATTTTATGACTTAACTTACGCGCCGCAAAGTATGCAATATGCAGCGCAGACGAGGCGAAGCGAACTTTAAGCTACTTTAAGGACAGCACATAGATTGTGTGTATGTGTTTGTGTGTGTGTGCGAAATAGCTTGCGCATTCGAGTTGGAACTTTAAGCTGTGCTTTGACAGCTGCCCCCCCACAGCTCCCCCCGACAAAGGTGAAAATATGCAAGTACTTTGCTCTGCCACTGCTGCTCTGCTGCTGTCCAGCTGCTTGCCCTGTGTAGCCAATCAGCGGCAAATTTGCAGCAGGGCGCAAATTGCCATCAAGCATAAAAAACTAGTTGGTAGCTAAAAGGTCCAATCTCCTTCTGCTCATGCTGCTCACTGCCAATGCAAACAATGTAAAGTGCAGGGCACCCTCGGTTGCCCAAGACAACAAATCGAATAATGCGAAAAGTAAATTTTCAACTAGTTTCCACCCACTCTCGCTTGCATCCAAAAATAAAAAAGAAAAGAAGCAAGTAGAAATAAACTGAAACCGAATGGCAGTAAAAGTGACGGACAAAACGGGAAGCGGGGGCGTGGACGTGGACGGACACGGCAGCCACGAGAGTCGTGCTCGGGTCGGCTGCGCTAACAAGTTACAAAAGTAGCAATAGAAATGCAGGTAGTAAATAGTGCGGGAACACAGCGCATAGTTCAACAGTTGGCAGTAAATCCATTTTATACAGTCGACTGACTGCCTGCCAGCCTGACTCGCTGCCTGCCTGACTGAGCAGCCAAAGCGAGGCGAGCGAGCGAGTATAAACTGAACGAGCTGGAGCTGCTGCTGCCGATGCCGTTGCCGTTGCTAACAGAAAACTTGACTTATGCCAAACACCGAAAAATTTCGTTTCGTTTGCTGGAAATTGGCTCGCAGTAGCAACAATTGCAGCAATAAACCAAACCAAGCGAGTCAAGTCCGGGCCGTATCTGCAGAGGCATTGCCAGTGAAGCATATTGAATGCCAAAAGTCTTGGGGCCCGCTCGGCTTCCCGATGCTGTTCTGCCTGCAGCCAGCCCTGCCAGCATCACATTTTGACGCCCAGTTGGACGTATGCGCATCTGCTGCACGCCCAACCCGTCCGCGCGTCTGCCATGCAAAGTGGCCCCGACCCAGACGACGCCGATGCGGACGCGGTCGACGACGACGGTGAGCAGCCGCAGACTTTATAATAATTTATTATCGCAAAAAGATTTAGCTATGTGTACGACGAGTGAGCGAGACCGGCTGACTTTGAATATGTTTGCATACTTTCTTGCGCTAGCCACGCCTCGCTGTGCGCCGCTGCCTCAGTGATTCCCCGGCGGCCCATTAGTCGTGTGTTTGAGCATATTTTAGATGAAAAAATATCGCAATCGCGCAGTCGTCCGTCGTTTAATGTAAATTTCTGTGGCCTGTGGCCTTCGCAATGCCAGCACAGCCAGCAACAAAAACAAAAGCGCAACGCGGAAAGCGAAAAGCTTTTGCCGAAGGGTCTGCAACTTTCCACGGCTACTGAGTATGTGTGTGTGCGGGGGGAGTGTGCGTGGGTTTGGGCGCACACACGTGTGTGCCAAGATTAAAGTTCGTGGCAAATCGTTTTAATATCGAATTGATGGAAATTTTCCCTTTTTTCGAAAACACATTTGTTTATTCAATTCGTGGAATAAACACCCAATTTGCACCAGCGAACTCATTTCATATGCTGATGTTAATTTCCCCGAAAATAAAAAGGAAAGTGGAAAAAAACTGCAGATAAACGAACGTGTTAAATTATGAATACATCCATTGAAATGATTTGCACCCACGCACAGACAGACACACACGTTGATTTTTTTCCGTTTTTCCGGTCACGCCAGTTTATCAAATTGCGCTGTTGCTGCTACCCATCCCCTGCCTTCGGCTCAGTCTCGGCATGCGGCATATAAAATTTTATGAAATTATTCGAACGGCAAGCAGAAATCACGCACGCAGTGCGAGAGCTCATAAAAATTCAATTAAACACGTTTCAACAATATTTTCGGCAATGATATAAATTTTTAGCACGCCATTACAATTACATAAGCGGATTTCCAGCAGCGTGGCAGCAGGTTCCATATGCCAGGGCACACACACGGGCACATAGCCCATCAATACGATTTGCAGACTGATTAAGTTTTTTTCTTGCTATTTTTATTGTGTGCGCATGCAAAGTGAGGCCGAGACCGGCCCGAAAAAGTAGGCAACAGTTTTGTTCATAGGCTTCATTTTGCCGGGGAGTAGAGTCTATTGAGCCAAAGCGAGACGGGTCAAAAGGAGTTGGGCTGCCCCAAAATGTAGGCAACAGTTTTGAACATAGGCTTAATTTTGTCGGGGAAGAGAGTCTATTGAATTGGGCTGACAGGCCAACTGGCATGCGGCATGCGGCATGTGTCAAGTGCCTAAAGAGCATGTCATACTCATCGCAGCATTGAGCAGGGCAATCCCTTTCGACTCCCCCCGGCACGGACGGACGCCTTGTGCGCTCAATTGAGTCGTTTTGGGGCTGGCCAAACAACAAAGCGCTGTCAAAACTAATAAAATGTCTGTCTGTCGTACGAAAGGGTTCTCTAGGCTTAGACATGGGCCTTATTTTTTTTTTTTGAACGCCCAATTCCCCCTCGCTTACCCCACGAGCACGCACTCCTTGATCAATCTAGGCGAAGGCAGCGTTTGAAGTGCGCTATTTTGTGGGGCGTTGCACAAGCTTTACGCTTGCCAATTTTATTATTTGATATGCGCAAACAGCGTCAGTCGCAGCGGCAACGACACTCGTTCACCTAACAATCAGCGGGCCAGCCAACAAGTCTGTCTGTCTGTCTGTTTGCCGTCCACCCGTCCGTCCGTCGACTATGATTGAAGTGCAAAATTTGCCAGCTAAACGTGGCCGTCGAACATTGCTGCTCGCGTCATGTGGAAATTGTGGTAACGTGTGGTCCCTTCTCCTTCCTGGCGCTGCCATTAACATAACAAAAGGCGCTCGCTTTGGGTGTGCGAGTGTGTGGGTGGGCGTGACAATCGCCAGTCGCAGCTTGTTTGTCGTACAACTTGCCTCGAGTATCATTCCTGAGTGTGTGTTGTGGCACTTGGAAATTCAAAGGTTATTACATAAAATTTTAGCGCTGCCATTTTAGCTGATTGCTCGTTTACACTGACTGGCACAGGGCGCGTGCAGTCCCGCTGTCCTGTTGTCTGCTCCAGTCTCAAGTCTCAAGTCTTCGAGTTTATCTAAATCTATTGGCACGCCATTCCGAGTCATGGCCCCAGCAATAATAAGACGCTTAAAGAGTGCTCAGCTTATCGACATCGCCTGCTCTGTGCAACGGGGCGTATGATACCGCGTGCCGTAGCGTACACATCTAACAATTTTCTGCTTTACGCTTTGACTTTTGCTCTGCCCACTTACTTTCCCCCCGTCTGCATGTCACTCTGCTCGTGGCGCTAAATCAGCAATCGAAGCTTTATTAGCACTGCAGGCAGCAGCTGCCAACTGCGAACTGCCAGCTGCCAACTGCCAACTGCTTGGCTGCTCGGCTGCAGCTGCTCTTAACTGTGGCTAACGAGCTGCTGATAGGATTTACTGTGGCTCAGTTGGTTTAAGCTGTCCTTAGTTCAGCCACTGCTTCGTCTACGCTCTTCTGCTTCTTTCCTTTTCCCTTGCCTACTTTCTTGGCACATGGACAATAATCATTTTGCAGCAATTAATGCGTTTGGCAAATTTTTGTTTACTTTATAAGCGATAAGCTCGAAATGCTGACAGCATGCAGTACTTGTTGTGTGTGTGTGCGTGTGTGTGTGTCAAAGCGGCAACTTAAGCCAGAGGCAAGCGCTCGCTTGAACCTTTCGCTCTGCGGTTGCGTTTGTTTGGCAAAAGTTTATATTCGGGTATTTAAACTCAAATTAAATGCATTTGCATGCAAACAAAGAGACACACGCTCATGCACACAGCAACCACACACAGGACTCCCGTGTGTGTGTGTGTGTGTGTGTGAGCAAACCGCAAACAAACTGTTTTGTGTCATCAGAGACAAAGGCGACAACAGACTTAACATTGTTGTGTCCAGAGTTGGTTATGAGTCTGTGTGTGTGTGGTTTACAAGCTCGTATGTTATTGCAGCACAAAAATGCAATTCTGCAACTGGGAGAGGGCAGCAACAAATCCATTATGCAGCAATTATGCGCTACGCTGGACACACTGCAGCACAAGCACAAGGCAGGCGAGTGAAGGGCAAAGAGACTGAGGCAGAGCTCTAAGCAATCGAAGTATTTTGGTAATTAAATAAAACAAACAGTTAGAGCAGTCGGAAAAGAGAATAAGTTACATGCTGCGCATGTGAAAAGTCAAGTCCGAATGCCATAAAATAGTAAAACAAGCCACACACGAGCACACAACAAGAAAGAGATAAAGGAAGAGGGCGAGAGCGAGGAACATTGTCGGTCCGAGCAAGTTGGAGCAAGCAATTCAAACAGCAAACCCCATTAACTTTACAAAGTTAGTTAAATTCATTTGGCAAACAGACATGCCACACACACACACACACACACGCAGACACACATGAGAGACGACAAAAACCTGCATGAAGACAATGCACACCCTACCACCCCGCCCACCCCACAACAGCCCCTCAATCGCAAGCAAACACTCAGCCAAGCAAAACAACGAGCTACGAAAAGTCACAAGTAAATTTTATTTCAATTCTAAAGGCTGCAAAAACTGCAAGCGTGAGTGTGTGTGTGTGTGTAAGTAAAACGCACACATATGCAAAGGGGCAAGCGAGCAGAGGGTACAACATGCCGCAAACGCACACAATGGCAACAAGAGCAACAGCAGCAGCAACGGCAACAAGCGCCATGATAACTAAATAAATGGACATTTTTATAGCTATGCACTTCCGCACTCAATCTTTTGTTGTGTGTGCGAGTGTGTGAGTGCGTGTGCGGCAGGATGAGCGCCTTGTTAAGGCGTGTGCTTTGTATAGAGCTCGCACACACACGCGTGCAACAATGGGCAACTGTTGCAGCAGACGCTGGCGCTGGCGCTGGCGGCACGAGCGCACTTAATTCATGTAATTTTACATGCACATGCTTGCAGCAGCATGTCGCAGCAACAGGATGCCCTGCAAGTGTGCGTATGTGAGCTTGAGTGCGGTTTCACTTGTTGCCCGCTTGCCACAGAATGCTTTTTTAATGTGTGTGTGTGTGTCTGCGGGTGTGGATTGTGTAGATTTATGCAAGTGCACATATATTTTCATTTTCATTGTTTTACAATTTGTAAGCACAACTTATGACAGGATCGCATATGCAACTGTCTTTGCTGTGCGCGCGTGTGTGTGTGTGTGTGTGCGAGTTCATATTCCTCTAAAGAATTCTCTGAGATTTTTGCACCCCGAGCACAGTGCAAAACTATTTCAATTCCAAAGCTGATGGATTTGCTAGCCCCGGGCAAAAAGCTATTAGAAAGCCATTTGTAACCAGTTGCCATGTTGTGTCCTGCACTGCAACAACAAAAACATCTCCAACAACAACATCTGCAACAACCACATAAACAGCACGCAGAGCGAACAGAAATAAAATGAAAATGGTTATGGAAATGCAGCTACAACGTTTAGTTGATGGTATTTAATGCACATTTCCGTAGAAACTTCTCTTTTTTTTCCAACGCAGCCCCTCCCTTATAAACCCTGCCATTATGATTTTATGCGTTGCACACATAAACCGATTTCCCTGGCATAAGGCAGACTCCAGAGCTACACTCATAAGGCTTGGCAGAGATATAAATCTCATGGTTACGAAAAATAATGCCAGGATAATGGAAACCTAATCAGTTACAAAAAAAAGAAAAAATCTGCACCAAACGAAGCTTAGACGATTGCGGTGAACTGCAGTGGGATCTGCTGGGATAACTGTAAATTGTTTTAAGGCAAGCTGCCGAAGACTTAGAAGTTTAGAGAGAATTTTTCAAAAACATTTGCTGTTGAAAATTGCAGATTTTAAGAGTATTTTTTATGCCGGATTAAACAAATTTGTCACCCAAATAATTGCAGTGTATGCGTGTATAACATGTATGGCGTGCAGACAATTTGTTTTTAAGAATTTTTCGGTTTTTCAATATTTAAATTTTTTCTTTTTGCTGCCGTTTGTCGTGCATTTTTCTTGCTTTTCTCTTTGCCCCAATATTTTTGTCATTGCATTGTTCCCGCACTGTGTGTGAGAGTGGAGTATGCTGCTTTCTGTGTGTTTGTTTGTGTGCGTGTGTGTGTGTTTGTGTGAGTGTATGGGTCTTCAATGTGCACATAAATAATTCATGGCACTTTTGCTGATTGCACGTAAATGGTGTAAATTTCAAACGGAAGCACGCCAAGCCGTCGCGTTTAAGGCTCAAGAGGAAAAGGAGGAGGAAGAGGAAGGGCAAGATGGAAATACTGGAGCGCGAGTGGGGGTGATCTAGGAGTAGAGCGGGCGGTTTGAGTAGTCGAAAAAGAAGGCAAGAGAAATGGCAAGGCAAGTGAAGTTGAGGTTAGAGCAGAGCTGAGAGCGACTACAACGTGTTTTTTGTGGGTCGTCTGTGGTGCCTATGGTTGACTTTTTGGCAGTATTTTTTTTTTCTAGTATTCTACTCTTCTCTTTCCTACTGTGAAAATTTCAATGAATAATCAAGCGTACTACGTAATACTTATAAAATGGTCAAGGAGTGTGGCAAGAACCATTGGCAATGACACCGCCAGCCAGGCAACGCCTGCAGTGAGTTAGAAAGAGACAGTGAGAATAAGAAGAGATAGAGCTGGATGCATTGCAAATTGCTACGCCTCACATTGTCACTGGCGGTGCCTTTGCGCGATTTATAAATGGACAAGTATAAGTATATTTATATAGATATATTAGTTAATATAAATATATGTATAGTAGATGTATGCAGGTCTGTAGGTAAATACGTTTTTGGTTTATTTTTTTTTTTGGTATTTTTTTGTTTTGTGCAGACGTACCAAAGAGGGTAAATAGAGCATCAGGCGTGACCATCTACAGAGAAAAAGAGAAAATAGAAGTTTGTTGTCAGTTAGCGAGAGTTTTGTTTTAGATGTATTCAAAATAATATAAATCATAAGTAGAATAATAACAACAACGTAAAATTGAAAGTTAGGAGAGCATTCGGTTAGGCCGACGCTGCGATACCCTTGCAGTTTGTTCGTTTCGAAAAAGTCAGAGTCGACGCGACGAGTGAGTGTAGACAGTGGAAAAGTAGCTTTTTTGCTTGATTGATTGAGATACGATTTTCATCGAAGGGAAATCGATTTCAAAGGGTAATACAATTCGAATTAAATTTTTTAATATTTATTTTTATACTCTCTGCAAGGCTTTAAAAAAAGCAACAGCTGCAGTATTTAGTTTTCAGTTTGGTATATTTGCAGTCAATAGATTGTAAACGTAAGTAAATACACTGTAATACGAGTACTCGCTTTTTTAAATGCATAAATAGCAGAGGGCAAGAGGGAAAGTGGGAGTAATATTTATAATTTGAATTAAAATAAACACGCTCAAGGCAAATAATAATAATAATATTACGTATACGTATGTAAAGTATTGTGAAAAAATGCATAGACGAAATGCAAACTAATTACGAGTACTTTGAGCATGAATACGGTTTCGGTATATGTGAGTAAATATGCAGAGCGAGAGAGAGAGAGAGCGAGATATAGAGAGAGAGCGAGAGGCAGAGAGTGAGAGGGAGCATACGGTAGGAGTATGTGGTCTATATATATACTATATAAAGTTTGCAGTAGGGCACACTTTATATTCGGCAAGGTATATAATCATTGCTTTTCCCTATAGAGAGATGGTTTCCAAAATATATATATTTATATAGATCGTGTGAACTTACCTCCTCATTTAAATTCGAAACGAGCAGCACATTCGAGAAGCCGCGCATGGCGGGCGCGTTGGTTTGCAGGGCGCCGCTGTTGGCCAGCGAGAAGGCGGCCAGATTGGGCAGGGCGTTGCTGTAGCCGCCGGTGAGCGGTGTGCCCAGGCCGAGGGCGAAGGGCGGCAGCACGCCGGGTGCGCCCAGGCCGTTGACTGGAAAGAGACAGCGAGAGAGAGAGTGAGATAAAATATATCACATACTTCATTCATATCAATCATTTCTATCACACATGCAGCCTTAGTTGCTAAGCGAATCGATAGCGAGTGTATAGGCAAAAAGTCTAAAATCAAAGCAATGTGTGCGTGTATATGCGTGTGTGTGCGAGAGTGTGTGCGAGTGTGTGTGCGAGTGTGTGTGCGAGAGTGTGTGCATGTTCAAGCAGCTGGGCAGTAAGCAGGCACAAAAAGAGCGCAACAAAATAAAGTAATAATAGAAGGAAATTGTTCAGTTTGTGTTACCTATTTTATCACCTGTAAGTGAGGGCCGCTGTCTGGCGGCAATCAGTAGCAGATCATTCGTGTTCATCAGACCGCCGGCGGTGGGCATGAGATCGACACCTGGCTCGCCCGGGGGCAGCGCGGGATTCGTAAAATCACGCGACTTGTCGTTGTTGTACTTGACATTCAGAGCGGTCAGTTTGCTGTTATCGATGCGCAAGGTGCAGCAGCCATTGTAGATATTCTGGCCATCCAATATGGACTTGGCCTGCTGTGCCGAATGCGCATCCGGATACTGGATGAGAGCCTGTTGCGACGGGAATTCAATTGAAATTAATTGCAAGCTTAGCCGGCGGCATAGTCGAGTATACACATACCTGGAATGAATTGTTCTTGGTGAAGGTGACAATTTTCAGCACATTGCCGAAACGCCGGAATATCTGATGCAAAATGTCCAGCGACACGGGATACATTAATGTCTCGACAATCACACGGAGCACGGTGTTGGGTCCGCCGGCGGCATTGGTATTATTGCCGGCCGACGATGCATTCACCACGCTCGTGTTGTTCTGCAAAATGGCGACGGTGCTGCAGTTGCTGTCGCCGGAGCTGGCGTTCGCGTTGTTGCTGCTCGCGCTGCCGACGGCGCACAGCGGCAACGGTGATCCGCCGGCGGGCGACTGAATGCGATAGTCGCTCTGCACGGACGACGAGTTTTGCTGCAAGAGAAAGAGAGGAAAATATGTTAATAAAATTCTATAAAAGTTGTATTAGTTAAACGGTGCATAAACGCGCTGTGAAAACTTTTGTGCATTAATAAAATAAAACTTTGAAGTTTTCAGCAATTTTTATACATTTCGTTAACTTTTGAGACTAGACGAAAATATGCTAAATATTTACAGCGCAGCGGGGAATATGTAATGGCAACAGGCAGAGGAGGTACGAAGTAGTACGCCAGCATAAATCTCAATCAAAATCAATAATATCAAGTACCGTAATAATAAAAGGAAATCAAAGTGCGGAGCCTGGATGGCAGGATATCAGCCAGGCAGTCGGGCGACAAGGACCCTTGCTGAGAAGCAGCAGCAGCAGCAGCAGCAGGAAAACTTCTTGCGTGAAATATACACGTTCTATCGGAAAACAATTTAATGACATTCGGAAGTAAATTTATTCCTATTCGTGCTGAATTTTGATTTCGAAAATCATAACGTAAACACATTCGGCCCCGCTCAGTGCGCCCCTTGGCCACGCCTCTGCCACGCGCTTTTTGTGCGTTTGCCAGCAAAGTTCTCCAGACACACGTCAGGCAATCCCCCCAAGGCGTACCATTTGCTGTTGTTGCTGTTGTTTTATTTCTTTCTTTCATTTCGTGCTACCTTTTGCTAGATAAATTCCCGTAGACGAAACAAAGCCGAAGGCGACCGGGCCGACGCGACGTGCTTGGGCAGGGGAGTCAGACTACTCCGCTACCCCCCATCCCACCAAACTGCCTGCTGCCAGGGTTTATAAAAATAATAAAAATTGATTAGAATTGCGCCGAGTGAGAGCGAGAGAGAGAGAGAGATAGCGACTGGGGCTATGCGCCCGGCCGCACACGCGGCGTATGTGTAATGCGTAGAGAGCAATGCGAAGCGGAAGCAGAGGAGGAAGCAGCTAATGCTGCGACTGACTCGAATTGCCATTCAGCACATAGCGAGTCTATAACTGTAATTTGATACTTCACTTTGGCTGATTATTACGACGATGACGATGCCGATGCGCATGACGTTGACGTTGATTGTGCAAAAATCGTAATGTAATTGTAGAGCAAACATTTGCCTGTCTCTCCTGCTCCCCCACTCTCTCTTTCTCTCTCACTCTGCTTGCAATTAAACTTTCAGCGTGTGCCAAGTGCGCACTTGAACTGCACACGGCATTGATAATTGCAGCCAAACAATGTGCAACATTCATGAGCATCTTGCCACATGACCCCAAGCAGGCACGTTAGGCTCGAGCAATATTCGAGCTCGGCCGGCAAACGGGCAACATCATTAAGCATAATAGATTGCTATGTATATGTATGGCTATGTGTGTGAGTGAGGGGGTATCTGTGTGTGTGTTTGTAAGTCTGTCTGTGTTTGTAAGTCTGTCGGCTTTCCCTTGTCGCGGTTTAGTCGCCTAATGAGTCAATTGTGCATTGCCGCATTGTTATAGCTGCCACAGTTGTTGTTGTTGTTCTTGCTGCTGCTGCTGTTGTTGTTATTGTTTCTTGTGGGCGGCATGTGGCACTGATTAGTTGCACACCCACACACCCGCACAGAGACAAAAGCGCACTCAGCACATTGTACTAATTTAATGTGATAAGTTCGATAAACTAAACTGCTGCGATAAGCAAAAATATCAAACACGCTGATAAGCTCAATTATCGATCCATTGCCGCGCCACTTATCATGCTAGCTAACTGTGTGTATTTGTGTGTATTAGTGTGTGTTTGTGTGCCTCTCAAATGTCAAATATTTTAAGCTGCTCCAATTTGACATTTCCCGCCGGACTCGGCGACGTCTTAAATATTTGAGAGACGACAAAAAATGTTTAAAGCAAACTTGAAACGCTTCGCTTGAGCTGGTCCCTAGAGAAAGAGAGAGAGAGGGGGAGAGGGAGAGAGAACTAAAGAAAGAGACAGCTATGTTGGGGGAAAAGGATGCTAAAAGCTTTTAAGCAAACTTTCGCAAAATTTGAGCGAAAGAACGACAGAACAAAGGGACTCGCAGCTTCGCCTGCAAGCGCACAGAGCGTGCACCTTTTCTTTTGGCCACCTGTCGCAGCGGTTTCGCCAGGCGAGGCAAGTCAACAAGCGGCTGAAGCGTGTGCACAAACAAAAAACTTAAGTAAAAAACTTCAAAAAATATGTATATACGAGTAGATGCAGCTGGCATATATATTACGCGGCCACACTCTGCTGCATCAATATTATTCTTGCATAGATGCGTGAGTTGGTGCTGCACTGCAATGTCAGAGAGGGGGAGGTGGAGGAGGAGCAGTTTCAGCAGAGATCTTACTTTTTGACACACTTTAAGCCAGTTAAAGGGGGACGCGCGCGGTGACTGGCACTTCACCAACTGGGCACACCGTGTAGAAGTGGCTCGAGCGAACAAGTAGCCGGCTTAAGTGGCAAGCGGGGGAACGGGGAACGGGGCAAGTGGCAAGTGAGAATGCGCTCGTGGCACTGCATTGCGACTCCGCCACTCGACGCCCGCATGCGTGCAACAAGCAGGCAGCAGAAGTGAGCAGCGCAAGTTGCCACTTTTGTGCGGCTGCCAAGTTGCTGCCTTGGCTCCCTCGTTTCTGGCTTTTCTGTTGCCCTTCTTCTCTTTAGTTTTTTTCTGTTTTTGTATTTTTGGGCTAACCACCACAAGCAGCTATGAACTTGTGCAGTTAAGTTTTAAAGCTAAGCTGCGGATTATGTATTACAACATACTTTGCCGTGGTTGCTGGCTGTCGCCTCACGAGCTGCCCCGCTCCACGGCGGCAATGCCAGTGCGAGAATCCTTGAAGCAGCTCTCTAGCATACTTTTTGCGGCCAGCCGAGGGATAAAGAGTGTGCGCACACACACACGCACACAAAGCGGACCGTGCTGAGTGCTGCGGGCGAGGCAGGAGAAGACGCAACCACAGCAAACTCTATTTGGCTTATTTATGGCCAAAACAAATATGGACTTCACAAAATGCGTTGAAGGCGCTCAAAAACTTTGCATAAATACGATGAGAAAATACGCCGGATAGAGTAGCAGGGGGAGAGAGGCAGAGAGAGAGAGAGAGGGAGAGGCGAAGCGAGCAGCAACCACAAACTCTGAGCAAATCCGTTGTTATCCCTTGCCTAAAACTAAACAAACACACGCAAACGCACACACACACAGATGCTCAAGCGCACAAAGCGTAGCATACTTTTAGGCTACAAAAACACAAAAGTGAGGCACAGAGAAAAGAACTAATCAATACAAGCAAAATATTGACGCTGAAAAGTCACTGCCAAATGCTGAGAATAACTTGTCAGTTCTCATCCTCGTTTCGCTGTTGTTGTTTTCTTTGGCATTTCTCCATTTGCATTCAGCTATTTCTCTACTACTTCTGGCATCCTTTCGAGTGCGCAAATTTGCTCACGTCCTCGTGACGAGTGTGTGAAACAATGTAATTTAAATCCATTTTCAGCACGCTGGCGTCACCAATCAAAATGGCAAACGACTCGAGTGTGTTGGCAAACACACGGCAAGAGGGGGGAGTGGGGAGTGTGGAGTGTGGAGGAGTGGGGACGCATCCTGCCGCATAACTCAAAGGATCAACAAGCCTGGCGCTGAGTTGCGTTCGCGGCGCTGTTGAGAAAACAATAAGATTAGCTCACTTTCGGTGCGTTGAGGGACGGACAACGGGACGGAGGACGGAGGAAAGGATTCAGGCAGACTATGGGTAAAAGTAAACGTGAAATAAAATGAGAAAACAGGCAGAGTGTGCGAGTGAGAGAGACAGCCAAGGAGGCAGGCAAAGAAAATCAAAAGCAACGCATAGAAAAATAAACAACGCGCGGATAGATCCGTTCAACAACCAAATATGCCAAGCACACACACACACACACAGAACAGGGCTCTGGTGTGCGTGTGTGTGATGTTATTTGCGTCGGCGAAATCCTTTAACTGCACACGACCAGCGTGCTGAAGAGTTGGACAAATAGCGTAAAAATGTCTGAGACAAAGTGAAAATAGGCCCGAGAAAGCCGCCAGCTGTCCTCGCAGCAACAAATTAAATAAACACTGCGGCAGCTCTGAGCTTGGCTTATATTATTAACAGTAAATCGAAGAGTGCCCCTCTCCCCTCTACCCACTCCCCGCCCACTCACACACACCCTACGCCCAACCAATTTTTTTTTTTAACGTTGATACAATGAATGTATAATCAAGTGGTCCTTGCAAAACCAAGCCGATGCTTGTTACGCGCGGATCCCAGACACAGCGAATGTCCACCTCCCGCCCAACCGACCGAGGGGCACAGTCGTCTGACGTACGACTCGAAACGCGAAACGCGAAATAGAGAACGCGGGCATGCAAAGATACCGAGATAGAAAAGATTTTCGAGGAAAGATTACTTAATTTCTAGATAGGTAGGACAAGATTTCAAATTTTAGGCATGCAACAGAGGAAGCGTTAGAAGAAAGAAAGTAAAGATTATTATAGTCAGAACATAATACCCTAAACGGATCATGAAGGGCATAGTTCGACCTACAATTAGGAAGAGTTAGTGGTAAGTAATTACGTGTTAATCTACAAGGGACAGAAAAGTGTAGCTGGCTAACCAGGTCAACACTGTCAATGTCACCTTGGATGAGGTTATTAATAAATACTACACCCAGCATGGTTCTACGATTAGCTAGAGAAGGTAAGTTAAGTAGTAGAAGTCTACTGCCATAGGAAGGAAGTCTTAAATTTACGTCCCAGTTAAGGCCTCGTAAGGCGAAAATTAAAAAAATTTTTTTGTACAGATTCAATGCGGTTTTTGTGAGTAGTGTACTGGGGACACCATACGCATGATCCATATTCCAGAATTGGACGAACAAGTGAGGTATAGAGGGTCTTTGTTACATAAGGATCGTCAAACTCCTTAGACCATCTCTTAATAAAGCCAAGCACACCCATGGCTTTATTGACCATATGGGAAATATGTTCGGAAAACTTTAGTTTTCGGTCCAAACGGACCCCAAGATCATCAACTAGAGTAATTCTTTCTAAGACACAACCACAAAGAGTGTAGGAAACGTACTTTGGACTGGCTCGATAGAATGTCATCAACTTGCATTTGGAGCTGTTCAGGTTTAAGAAATTTGCACAACACCAGGAATGAAAACTATCTAGGTCGGCTTGTAAGTGCGAGTGGCAGTAGTCATCTTTAAATTGATAACAAAGCTTTACATCATCCGCATACATGAGAGTATG